>JBBMOC010000025.1:5815703-6415703 GCA_037975185.1 Centropyge bicolor
GTGTGTGTGTGTATATATATATATATATATATATATATATATATATATATATATATATATATATATATATATATATATATAACTTATATATATATATAACTTAACAGAAGTTTTAAATATTGCCTGCATTTCAAATAATGACTGGAACATAGCCTGTGAGGAGGCTCAGACACAATCAGCAGACGCTAATTTAAAGCTACTTCAATATAACAGACTCATGCAACCCCTGTCAAATTAAATGAATATAAAAGCAAGATACCTGACACTTATTTTGAATGTAATATGGCTCAAGAAACATTTTTATACTGTATTTGGAAGTGTGCTAAAATTAAGAGATTCTGGAGAGAAGTGATGAATAGTTTCTCTGGACTCCAAGGTGATATTGCTACACCTGTATCTAACAGATCTCAACTTGAGAACCAAAAAACATAATGTAAATATATTGATTGCTAGACAACAGGCAAAATGAACAATATAGCTTTTAACTGGAAGAAAACTGTTGCACCCACAACTGGTGATGGATTAAGATCAGGGCACAATCTGGAAACCATTTCATGATTTATAAAAAAGTAGAGATATAGTAAAGCTTCTACTGGAGGAAAACTCAGAACTATGGAGCTCCTAAAGGGACATGGGCAAAAAAAGGACAGTATCTTGTGCTCATGAGAAAATATCTTTCATACTGTGGATTTCTCATACAGTCACCTATACCGCTTCTTGTATTTGAGACACTACACCCTACAATATGGGTTTGCACGTTTTGCTGACTTCTGTTGTCATTTGCATTTCTAACCATCTGAGCTCTGGTGACAAAAATCAGTATATTTGTTGAATGTTTTTTTTATTGAAATGGACATCCATCCCCGCATTTGTGACAAACAGGAACCTAATTAAGTTTTTGATTTGCCATAATATGTGAAGTGATCGGATATTATCTGCACTCCCGTGGTCTTAACACTGTTTGAATTCCTCAGAAAGGACTTTTATGAGGATAGGTCAATATGTCAAAGGGAAAGAGCACACTGGAGTATTTATTACTGTACTTTAGCAGCACTGCAAACAACCTGCCCAGTAGCAGTTCTGTAAAGCTGTTACAGTACCTTGGTGGCAAGCCGCCAGTAAGTTGCTGTAATATTTACAGCCACCTTGTTACACTGTATGTGTCTGTGTGTAAGCACTGTGACACATAATAGAAGCACTGTAGAGAAAGTCAGACAGTCTGGTTTGCTTTCATTGCAAAACCTTTCTGCTCCATCAAAGTATTTATACAATTATTTCTGTTTGAATGTGTCTGTTACAGTGTGTATTTGTGAGTGTTTCTGTGTGTATTTTTGTGCTGTTTGTGCGTCTTTCTGCACGTGGTTCCTTGTGCATGCGTTCTTGTGTGTTCAGTATTATTTTGTGTGTCGCCCTGAGTCTGTGTTTTTTGGAGGCCTGTGTGAGTTTCTAAGTGTCAGTGAGTTTGTGTGTGTGTGTTGCTTTACCCTGGCAGACCTTGTCATGTCACAGTGACCAGAAAGCAATTATCGGTGTATTGCAGCTTTGAGGAGGACCTCCTACACTCCGTTCTTCCTGCTGAGTGAGAGAGAGCGAGGAGAGGCAGTGCAGAGAGAACTGGGAAAACAGAGCTGCAGAAGGAGGGAAGAGATAGATGATGAAAGACTGAGAGGAGAGAGATGGTGAAGAGAAGAATGAAAGAGAAAAACAATGAGAGAGGGAGAGAGAGCAGGGAAAACTAAGACTGGGAGGAAGAGAATGTCAGGCTGACATTGCTGGATCAGTCTGAGAGCTCTCCAGAGCTACAGCCACTGTGCCCTGCCGCACCGCTCTGAAGGACCCTCACAGACAAGTCTCTCAATATACAGTAGACACATCCATGCACATGCTCGCACGCACACACACACACACACACGCAAATACAAACATGTAACACTTCTTTGACACACTCCACTACCCACACTGCCTGCCTGTCGGCCATGCAGGCTACTAGTCAGACACCCACACAGAACCTTTGTCTGTTGGGTTTTTGTTACTGCTTTTTGCTTTGTAAAGCAGGAGGACTTCCTGCATAATACAAATGATAATGCTAAAATAACCAATTTTATCATTGATCTAAACTCAGATTCCCGTGCAAAGTCTATTGCAAATACCACAGAAATACAATGCCATGCTGATGGCTCTGTCAAACATGGAGGAGAAGCATATAAACCATAGGAACCTCCATGACAAGCTGCCAGCTGCAGCCTGTGTAGACAAGGTGTAATAACTTACTTTGTCTCTGATAGATGATGAATTCTTCTGCACATAATGTCCCTGATGAGCCACTGACTGTACAAGCCATCAAGAAGTACTGAATGAATGAATTAGCCAGTGATAGCAACACAGATACAAACGCTTGTTGTTTTCACATTCATCAAAAATAGAGAAAGCTCATGAACAGACACTACCTGTGGAATATTTATTTTCAATCAGACTCAATGATATTTTGGCAGCAAATATCAAAGTAGGGAGTGGTGAATGGGGAAGAATGGCACATTTAACTTCCTTGTATACTGTGTCTACATGACGGATACAAATAGTTACTTAACTAGATAATCAATACTTTATTATTATTGCTAACTTACACTGAAATCTTAATCAGAACTGTGAGCGTATTTGTGTATGTAAAAGTTTATTTTAATGCATCCAGTTTATGGTCGTCCGACTTAATTTTAGACTAACACCTTTGTTGTCTGTAGCTGTGAGAGTTGCCAAAGGCTGCCAGCTGCTGCCTGTGTAGACAACGTGTAAAACTCACTTTTCTCTCATAGTTGACAAATTCTGATTTTTTTAATAAGGAATACAAAATCAGCATAGGTTGGTATTTAGATCCAAAATGATGTATACCCTTCTCCCACAATGTAGCTCTGCCCAGGAAACATAGAAACCAATAGATACAATAAAATAGGATGATACACTCATTGTTAGCCACTTTTGATATTTGGTATTAACTATGATAATTAGTGAACACTGATGCTGATAATGTGGCTGGTGTAATGACTGTGATGATACCTTTTTATACCCTTTACTGTGGTGTATAACACATCCTATCTGAGCAGTTCTTGTCTTGACTTGCTTTTACATCTGTGAAGGCCAGTATGCAAATATTTCTACTGTGTGATGTTTACAGAAAATAATGGCGTGTCTCAAATTATTCATTTAGACTTGGAATGTAAATGCTTTTCTCTTGTGTGATATCCGCTCCTGCCTGGAGCTGCAGAAAGTCCGGCTTCACAGTTTGATAAACTGGCCTGACTTAAGGCCTAAATGTTGCAGTTCAGCATTTCTTCCAAGTCTGTTTTTTTAATGAATGTATTCAACGGCCTGGAAACCTGTTGTGCAAATCTGAATGTGCAGAACAAATTGACACTCCCTGCCTCTACAAGATCACAGCAGGTTGAGATTCAAGCAAGCAGAAATAAGACACACACACCCGGCAACATGCTCACTCAGATGTCTTCTTACTTAAAATGTCTCCAAGAGTTCATGACCTGCTCTGCTCTGTCTTTTCATATTTTTATTAAATGCTTATTCGCATCTTGCTTACTAATTATGGTCTTTGTTCATTGGTTGTATTGTGTTGTGTGTATCACAACTATTGAGGTAAAAATGGAGAGACAGTGACAGGGGGAATCAGTAGCAATACAGCAGCTACTCAAAAACAAAGCCTGCCAGACTGTGGTGTTCTGTTTCATGGTTCCCCTTGAGCACAAATTCCCTCGCACTCCCTTCTTCTCCACACACTCCCCTCCTGCCCATCCTCTCTGTCTCATTTTCAGCTGCTTCCTCATGTCTCACTTTTCCACCTTGGTTTTCAACCCTCCTCGTTTTCCTCAGTCTTCCTCTTCACCTCTTATTCTCGTGTTTCTCTTTCATGTTGTGTTCCTCCTCCTCTGTCTCTTGTTTTGTTTCCCCTGCCAATCTTGTCACTCTCATAGATAGTTTCATTTGGTGTAAGGTTTCCTCCTTTGCTCAAGTGTGAAGTAACAATGTGATAGAAAACTCTGTCTAATGTACCTGTCTGTCTTTTTTTCTCCCCTCCTTCTCTCTCTTTCTGTAAATCATGCAGTGTAACAGCCTCTGGTGACAAGTCTGGCTTTGAGCCGGCGTCAGCTATTGTAAGCTTTTGCAGCATCTTCATCATGTCAGGTAAACTCAAATCTGTGTGTCTGTGTGTGTGTGTGTTTGAACAGTGATGAGAGAGGAGCTGAAGCATTCTACTGAGGGGTTTCAGAAAATGAGAGAAGAGAAAGAGCATCTAACTCAGCAGCTGATGTGTCTACAGTATGTGGTAAAACACACACACACACACACACACACACACACACACACACACACATTTATGAAAAGACATGCACATGCACAGATGGGGACGCAGGTGGATCTTGGTATGTGGAATATGCCGGGTGAAGAACAGGTCACAGCAGGGCTTGGCTTTATATATAATTTTCCTCAACCAATCAAAATCTTCTGAACAGCCTTGCTGGCACCGCCCAAACCAGGAAATACTCACGTTCCACATACTGGGCCTGCTAAGCTGTAACAACAGAGGATTTGACTTGTATACACTCACACAAAGGTCTAGTCAGGGATTTAGGACTTGGAAAAAAAATATGTCCCTGTGGCTTTTGAAAATATGCTGATGATGAAGCTCTGTCAGTTCAAACATTTTCCAGCGCCTTTGACATTTTTTCCCTTTCCCTTCCTCCCTAATACCTGGACCAGCAGACACAAATATACACACACAGAGACAAACACTGGCACACACCCTCAACACATACTGTACAAATGCACCTTCAAACCCCTAAATTCTCATGCGTCACAGCTGCAGCAGATGTGAAGTGGTAAATTTGAGTAAAGCATATTTTATAGCCTCGCTAGTCGGATGATCTAACTTCCCTGTTGGTCAGTCAGACTACCACATTGGCCCAAACTGAATTTGTGGTCCCCAGAGGATGACTTTAATTATCCCCTGACTTTTCCTCCAGTGCCACCATGAGGTTGGCATTTGTAATTTTTGTGAAACATTTTATCACCTCTTGGATGGATTCCACATGAAATTCATAGGCTCCCAGTCTTCATTTGTTTTTAAGAAGTCAGCTTCAAATGGGTTATAGTAATTATGATACGATATGATACTCAAATATATCAAAAATATTTCAGTATGTAAATCTGCTGTGTCTTGTTAGACCTCGATGTTAGGTTCCAAAGTTTGAAAAAAGTGTGAAATTAAAATTTAATGGCACAGCACAGTTGAAGTTTGAAAAAACAGACTGAAAGCCATTGTACTTCTAAACAGCAGAGGTACTTACTCCACGTACATAGTATGCAGTCTTCTGTGCAGTGACTTGCTATTTACGGTTATCAAAAGCACAAGAATTTAAGTTTTTTTACTCTGAAGAATTTCCTTAAGAATTCAAAGTGGATAAATGATTCCACAGTGTAGTGGCATCTTTTCACATGTCAAACAGTTATGCTGACTGACACACAGGCTATTTAATCTTGTGTCAGTGATGTCATTCTTGATATTTGAGAACTCCAACGCTTCTTCACCCACCCCTGACACATAAAGGGAGTAAATGTTAAATGTTGCTTTTATCAGATAATCAGAAGATTAAAGGACTACTTGACCTGACAAGCTACAGATGAAGCGCTCATTTGTTCACTAATGTTTCCTCCTTCTCCTCCTATAACCTCCTCATCAGTCTCTCTTTCTCTCTTCCACATGTTTTAGTCGTAAACTTTGTTGTTGACTTTTATAAACTACTGATTTTCTTCTCTCTCTCTCTCTCTCTCTCTCTCTCTCTCTCTCTCTCTATCTATCTATCTATCTATCTATCTATCTATCTATTTATCTATTTATCTCTCTCTCATCAGTTTAAAGGTCCAGCTGCCTTCAGTTATAGGAAAGACTGTCTGATGCAGTTTGTGTGGTGGAGAGTGTGTGTGCAAGTGTGTGTATGCCTGTCTCATCACTGGTTAGTGACACATTAAAAACATTTTTCTGTATGTTTGTGTTTGACATAATTTTGATATCTTGGTACAGGTCAGAAGTTGTTCATTGCAACGAATATGATCCTTTTTCAATAACACACCAACAAACATAAACACAACTGTACTGTAGTAAACTACGGACCGATAATCTGAGACTGCTTCACACAGTAGACATCATATGAAGCATGAATTTATTCATGAATATTCAATCCTCATTTTCCCTCCTTCTACAATGAGTTTCTTACACTTGTATCCCCTCACATTCCTCCACTTTTTAACCCCATTTTGATCACTTTTGATATAAGACATCTTTTTCATTCTCTGTCTTTTTCTCACCTTTAAACACACTTAATTAATTAAATTTAATTTTATTCTATTATGAAATAAATTAATTAATGAAATATCTGGCTATGGTGCAAGATAATCAGGTTATGATTAACGCACCATCATCTGTCACCAATAAAATATGGAATGTCAAGATAATGTGTTTTTTTTTTTTTTTAAATCAGCTCTTCAAATATCTCAATAAACAGATTCAAGGAAAACATCAGTGCTCAGTCAAAATCTGTTACTATCAGAAAAAAATAAACCTATTTCTTTTTTCTTTTCTTTTTTGCGTTTTGACTCTCTGCCCTTTGCCACTGTATGCACAGATTCAACCTCATGTATGTACGTGTGTGTGGAATGTGCACGCCCATCCAATATAGGGATCAGGGCTGAGACATGGAGGATGGCGGGTGTGTTTGCGGTCACACGCGACCCTCCCAGACATATGGACATATGCTATAGGGAGAATCAGCCTTAAGGCCATGTTGCATGTTGAGGTGTATGTGAGGGAGGAGGAGGTGGGTATGTGTGCTCAAGCCTGAGACTTTATTGCATGATAAGGTGTGTATGTGTGTGTGAGTGTGTGTGAAGGATTGTGGGAAAAGAAGGGCTTATATCTATCTGAGCAACTCTAATGTCTACACAGCAGTGCTGTGTACAATGTTTAATACAAACTGTAGACTATTTTTTTTTTGCTAAACATTGACAAATACTTATGATCTACACATCTTTAATATTTTTATGTAAAATTATGATCGTAATCCTGATATTTATCTTAATCTGCGTTGCCTAATCTTTAAGATTGGAAATATTTGATCACAAAATGCAGTGGTGGAAGTAATTTTCATATCCTTTACTTGAGTAGCATTCCGCACTGTAAATATTATCTATTATAATATTATCAGCTCAGTAATTCAGATGCATAAATGTGTAATTAGCATTTACATGGCTGTAGCTCAGGCCGCATTTAGATCAGGAGGTAGAGCAGTTCGATCCCTGGCCAATGCAGTCTATGTGTTGAAGTGTCCTTGGGCAAGATACTGAACCCCAAAAATTGCCCTTGATGGTATGTGAATGTACGTTGGTTTGGATAAAAGCATCTGCTAAATGAAAATGTAGCATTTTACAGATTACTGTGTCAAAGTGAAGCTAATCTTTACTATTTATATTCCGTTGAGTAGTTTAATCTACAAGAATGTATTATATTTTCTTGAATCATCGTATGTTTTGTAAAATGTTAATATTTAATGTAACAAGTACCCATAGCTGTCAAATAGTAGCATTACATGAAAATACTCAAGTAAAGTACACCTCATATCTGTACTTAATTACAGAACTTACATTCCACCATTGACAATGATTTTTCTTTCTGTACCATGCGTGGCTGACAGTCAGACGAGGTCTAGACTGAGGTCCAGATGGGACGTCAGGTTAACTGTCCTTTCACATTCCAGTTGATGCTGATTGGTCGCCTGTTCAAACACAACGCAGCAACTGTGTGTGTGTGTGTTTCCTTTCAGTCTCACTATGTATCATATCATCTCCAGTTTCCCAAACCTCTGATGCTGCCTCAAGATCCAAGAACAAAAAGTACCAGTTTGTTTTGCGTGCAAGGGGTGTTGCCATGACGACCACCCAACCTCTAACCCTTACTTTCATCAAACGTCAGCGTTCAGCACCTGTTGCGTTTGCATGGCGCCAGCCCCGTTTGCCTTGGAAACGCACATACACACATTATATACGGGGGCAGTCTGAAGACAGTGAGCGGCTGTGGAATCCTTCTGATGCTAGCATGCAATCTGATCGGCATGCCACAGAGACACTCAAGGGCAGCTTGTTTTGTCAGGACTATTGGCACACACACACACATAGACTCACACACACTTCTGAATCTTTTAGCTTGTTTATCTTGATTGTGTCCCTGACTGTTCCTGTATTCACAATATTTGTTCATGAACTTCTGTGGGAGTGCTGTTTACAATGTTTGTATCATGTGATGACAACATTTTGTTGCCTTACTCACGACTCATATGATTGGCCACTGAACAGGTCCACAGGACTGATGCACTTTGCCTGAGGGCACTTTGACAGCGCTTGTCAAAGCATCACAGAGAGCGTCACAAACCCCTTCCTCTAACGTCTGCATGACATGGACTGCATGACGTGTTGGGAAGCTTCCTGCCGCACTCTGATTGGCAGTAGAGGCTGAGCTCATCCTTTCATCAGAGGATGAACACATGGATCATCCAACACAGACGCAGGCCAGGTTGAAAGGATGGATTAGGGGGAAGAGAGGGATAGATGAAAGACAGGATGGATGCGCTGAGCAAGGGAGGAGAGATGAAAGAGTAGTTGATGGAATGAGTGAAGGTCAAGAGAGGAAGAGCAAAGGATTGATGTGATTGATGTGATACAGCTTGTTTTCATAAGGCTGATGCACGCTGACTGCTCTGTGCGCGCGTGTGTGTGTGTTCACATTAAAGTGTGTTTGCGTGCATTGTGTCTCTGTGCCTGTGTGACTGTTCGCAGTAAAATAACTATTGATCTCAGGGAGCATCCAAGGACCTAATTTCCCACTAGATCTTCGCACATACACACACTCAGACTTTTCTGTTAACCTCCCTAACTTCAGTCCTGTGTTTCTCTCATATTTGATAAATCTCTCACTCTCCTCTCAGGCCTGTCCTATCGTGTCAGCACATGTTGCACAAGTAATGGTATTTTCCTGAAATGGGGTTTTTCCCTCTTATGTGGATGTTTGGTATTTTAGTGACTTACCATACACCACAGTGGGAGGAGAGGCTCTGCGGGGTGTCACTGGTACATTACAATTTCGGTGTCAAGGTTCACCATATTTTTCGCCGTCTGCCACCCATCTGCTCGGACGAGATCAACAGCAGACTGTGTGCAGTTTGCTTCACTTTAATTTGCTGAGGCACACCCACATGTTTTTCCTGTCTGTTTCACTTTTATGATACATTCTTTGACCGGATGACACATCTAATTACACAGAAAAAAAACAATATTTTTCTTCTGATTATGGCTAAGAAGTCAGAGTGAAGGTTTGTTTGATTCCTATCAGCATCTGTCATCCACACCAGCATATAAACTGTCTTTACAGTCAGCTGAAACTAGCAGGTATGTGTTCCATCTGCAATCTGTACTCTGAGTGATGCGTGTTGTCAAGCTGTGATTACGCATGCCATTTCCACTGTGGTTACCCTGATTAAGTCTTGAGCAACCAGCAGACTTCTTAGCTCCGAAACACACTCTGCCTTTAACGCCATCGTTCTACAAACCTAGATACACAAACTGTCACAACTTGGATTAAGCTCATCTTTGTGCAACTGCGTACTGAATTTCCCAATAAAAAGCACCAGCCCGTGAGAATCTACTACATCTCTTTCTCAAGCAGCCAAGCAGTTGTATTGTGAGGTTTGCAAATGACACGACAGTTGTGGGGTTCGCGGCTGTGAGTCAGAGTACAAGCAAGAAGTGGAGAGATTGGAGGCCCGTTGCAAAGTAAACAACCTCTCCATCTATGTAAAGAAAACAAAGGGGATGATTGTGGGCTTTAAGAAGGCCAGCAACACTCCCCTCCCCTCGACATGGGAGGAGCAGTTATCAGGACAGCCTCCTGTTTTCATTACCTTACTTTGAGCATCAGCACAACCATCATAGTGAAGAAGGCCAACCAATGCCTCTACTTTTTGAAGAAGCTGAAGAACACTGGCTGTGGCTCATTCTTCTACAGGTGTGTGGTGGAGAGCTTCCTCATTTCCTGAATCACTATATGCAGTAGGGTCATTACTCTACTGCAAATGGACCATTACTGCCGCAGGTGGTGAAGACTGCATAGAACATCACAGACAGCATCAGTCATATTTGCATAAACAGGTGCAGGAGAAATGCCTCCTGCATCACGACGGACTCACCCTGAGGGACTGCCCCACCCCCTCCTATCAGGCAGGAGGTTACACAGCATCAGGGCCAGAACCACCAGACTGAGGAACAACTTCTTCCCTGATGCTGTGACACTGATAAACTCTGCATCTCACTGAATAATTGCTATTGTTATAATTACTGTTAGTGTTATGCTTTTCATATCAGGGCATTGCGGCACTACAGTCCCACTTTGTACTTATATTTATGTCTTTATTGACTAATATTAATTTAATGTTGTTTTATTTCCATCTATATAGTGACAATAAAAATATCCTTTTCCTTACTGTACGCTCATCAGTTACAATTTGTCATTCTACATGGTTGTTACGGGTGGACATGGTGACATCTTCAGGTCACATTCAACACATGTTTGCATGACAATTTGCAAGACAATTGTAAGGCCTGTCTCCTCTTTACATTGAAAGCCTTCAGGAGCCCTCATGCCATTATTGGAACCTGCCTCTAACACGCTGCACGATAATGTATGATAACAAATTCTTCGAAATCTTACCATGTTTACATGTGCACATCGGGTACACCCACATGCCTGCAACCACAAAAAAATAACAAAAAGCTCTGTCAGTCCTTCACTGCACTGTGCACTTGACTGCACTTTGAACCCTGCACCTTAATTCCCAAAAATATCATCCTCTGTTTTACTCAGTTACATTTGCTCTGTGTCTCAACTCCCTTTTCATCTCTAGGAGAAAAAAAGTGAGGAACAGGAGACCAGAGGATAAAGAATAGTGGAAACAGCAGCTCGGAGTCAGATGTCATGGTATACCTGACCTTGAAGACAGAAAGTAGGAGCGAGACAGAGAAAGACGAGGGACAGTAGGCTGTAGCTAAATAGGCAGAATGTGGGAGCACTCAGGGGTCTGCTCTAAATCACCAGTAGCTGTGACAGCATGGGGGGGAAGAGGGTTTAAAAAAAAGGGAGCAAGAGAGAGGAAATGGGATGGAGATGTGTCATGAGACGTACAAAGAGAAGGAGGCTGATAACTGGTGCCAAACAGCTGCCAATGTATTATGTGTGTGTATCTGGCCTGTGTCTCTATCTGTGCTTCTGCTTGTCTGTGGCTAACCTTAGTTATACAGTATAAATATTGTGTTATTACTAATATAATAAAAACCAACCAGCCCTCAATCTGTTACAATGCAGATATGATAAATTAATAGTAGAGTGATGAGCCGACCTGTTTTACTGAACCCCCTTTAGTGAAATGCACCAATAATTCCACACAGTCGTATATGAGCAGTGAAAACAGGCTGTCTGACTGTGAGCTCAGACGTGCGAGCCCTCTCACTCTGTATCCTCATTGCGTGTGGCTGCAAGGTCACAGGGCTAGACAGCCAGCTACACACACACACACGCACGCACACGCTCTCTCACACACACACACAAACACATTAACTGATCATGCCGCCAGAGAGGGGATTAGGCTGAGAAGCCGACAGGGTTAGGAGGGTTAGGGTAAAGTCTGTGTGTGATTGTGTGTGGGTGTGTGCACACAGGAGGCGGGAGTACCACATACTGTCATGGCACGCAGAATTAGAATTAAAACTGATTTCCAATTTACTTTCTCAAGAGCGAGGCAGCAGCTGCACATGGAAGAGGAGGTGATTTCAGAAACAGCCACAAATACATGCACGTAGCATTATGGAAAATTAGCAACTAAAAAAAAAAAAAAGAAAAATCAAAATTACTTGTAGAAAGTTGCTCAGTTGTAAAATGAAAACCAATAGTATTTTTTTGCACAAAACGAGTGATGATAGTGATATATAGGAAGCTTTGTTGAACTTTTGCTGATCCCAGAGGGAGAAGTCATTGTTAAGCTTGGCTTCTTCCACATGGAGATTTAGGCGTAGGAGTACACAGAATAGCAGTTGCATGGATTTGGTATCTTGCTCAAGTACTTTTCAGTGACACTTGAAATTGTAAAAGCATCTGCTGGGAGATTATAGTTCGCTCTGCCTGAATGTGAAACCTGGGTTAAATTAATGTGAATTACATTTTTGGCTACTCTACTTTCAGCTATCTAATTTACTCATTCAACAAATGGTGAAATTTGAGTGACCATGTCATGAACTTTGTCTCTCCAGGGAGCAGACGAGACAGAGAGAGGAGCAGCTGTGCCAACAGAAAGAGCACAGAGAAGAACTACTCAGGTATATTGACCTCTCCCCTTTCTTTCTCTTTGCTCTTCTGTTTTCTTCTCCTTCTAAATTCCCATCCCATCCTTTCTCTAACTTTCCCACAATCCCAGTACTCATCCCACTCATTTTCCTCCAAATCATCCTCTTCCTCTGCTTCATTTCTTTTCTCCACCTCCTTCCTCCCAGAGAGAGGTGGGGATATTAGTGTCAGCCGAGATCTGCTCTTGGATCAGTTGAGGAGATCTTAGGCTCCATAAAGTGCCAGTGACACAGCAGAGAGTCTCGTGTGAGGCTGGCGCAACAGATGGAAGCACTCCTTAGTTGGCGTGGACTCATGTTTCTCATACACACACACACACACACACACACACTCACGCTCATCTGTGCACAGAGGCACGCACATACTGTAGATATGCAGAGGCACAGTGGCACTTCTATTGCAGTGCACATCACACTCATACACAGGCAGACACATGTGCTTACATGCCCATAACACATGTGTACACCCACAGACAGACATATACACACAGAGCCTCTCATCTTTCCATGCAGGCGTTAGATGTATGTGGGGTGTGTATTTTTTCACATGGTATCTGCTGGTATTCTTTTTCTAAGCCACTGGCAGCCTGGTGTGTTCAATTACACTGTCGATTTATTTCTCTTCCCACACAGCAGTCTCTGATCTCACCCTCTGGCTCCTATACAGCTCAGCAAACATATGATAGCACTCCACTGGGCGGGGGGGGGGGTAGGGGAAAGTGGAGGGAGGCTATTTCAGAAAAGGATGCGAGGTTGGAGAAAGGGAGCGCCCCCTCCATTGCTGAGAGAAAATGTAATGGGATAACAATTCTCCAAACCATCTAAGATTGGAGACCAAAGGTGACTGAAGATGATGTTTTAGAAGAAGCTTTGGTTTCTGCAGAGAAATCAATAAACTTAGATGCTATCCAGTAGTTGCTGCTTTTAAATTGAATGGGCTGTGAATCTGTCCAGTTTCACTTTCACTAATGCTCTTATTGCCGACCTTACCTCAGAGTACAGAGGAGACATAAGATGAGAAAACACCCCTTTTTGTGTTTGGTACCATTTCACTGCTCTTACTCTCTTTCTTGACCCAAACACTCTTTTCAAAAACATTTCATCCCACTCGTTTCTCTCTTAATAAAATAGTAAATCTAGAAAAAGAAGAAGCACTAATATTGCTCAGAGGCAGACCAACACCGATGCTCGCAGTACATGTACACACATTCACTGAGTAGCGATTGGTTCAATCACCTACAGTATTTGTGCATAAGTTTTTATTCTCCTAACTACTTGACATACCAAAGTTCACTGCAAGAACAACGCTGCAATGATTTGGTGCTTGACCTGTGTGTAAACTTTCCATGTCTTTTTTTAGTAAAAACAAAATGTGTGTGGAATTTAGGGTTTGGCTCAGTTTTGGTGTCTTTGTGTGTGTCAACCACTGAGCTATAGGGAGCCCGATGAGAGTGGAGAACAAACGGCTTCCTTCTTATATAACAGACTCGCTGGGACGCTTTCACTCACCTGTTGACCTGCCAGTACAGATTTAGTGTGTGCCTGCAGGTGTGTGAGTTTGCTTGGTTGTTCAATGCATGCACACACATGCCCTATATACAGTGCATGCAGATGAAAGATAATTCCTTCGAGAATATTGCAGTATATAGTAACTGTGTGTGCATTCATGCAGCCCATTCTCACTCCCTGCTCATCGAATATAGCTCATTGGTCCTATGCTTCAAACCATAATGCTCTAGTTACTCCTGTAGCATTATTTCTGGAGACGCCTCTAGAATTCTCTAGTGCTACATTTGATGACCACATGACATAACATAAAAAGCAAGAAAAGTCCACATATGGAGGAGGTTTGGGTGGTTGGATAGGTCAAACACAGGACTTTTACCCATGGGTTTGTGTCTCACGCAAAACTAAACAGGAACATTTACTTTTTAAACTTATTTATGGAAAGTAAAGTTACATAACTTACCTACCTGCAGTTATATAACTTAATGTACATAACTATCATACTTATTTTATCCCAAACTATGATCTTTTCCAAAATCTAACCAAGTATTGTTTGTTTAAAGCTTTATTTTGAAAGTCTAAGTGGCTATGGCTAGCAGGCAGTTGCATATTTCTTATTGCTTTCTTGACTGTGGAGCTCTGCACGTACACAGCAGATGCTAGAGGAGTCATCAGGCTTCATAGTTTAGTTTGTAGGACCACTGACCAAGCTGCCGTATTTGAGCAGGAAATGAGAACATGTTGCCTCATGCACACACTCATTTTCTGCATCTGTTCAACAGGTTAAAAGGGGAGATGAAGGAGATACATGAGAGGTGGTTGTCATTCCAGTGGAGGTGCGACACCATACAGGAGCAGCTGTTGTCATGGCGGCAGAGAGAGGAACAAATGAACAGGAAGTGCTGCGCAGCTGAAGAGGAAGTGACACGACTGAGGGACACTCTGGAGAAGGTCCAGCAGGAAACGAGAGAGCTGAGGAGAGAAAGGTCATGATTGTGATATATGCTCTGCTCTCTTTACATTTACTTCTGTTCACAAATTATAATATACAATATATAGATTTCTCTTCTTCTTTTGTTTTGTGCTTATCTCACTGCTTTGGGTGGAGCTTCATTTAGAAAAAGATTATGTCACATGCACTTGAATTTGAATTTAAATGAAGATTAGCTGAGTATTGTGTGTTAAACCTTTAAGATATTGTCAGATATTGAACCACAAAGTTAAAATGGGGGCTCTGGGTTAAAGTGCCAGCTAACTGAAGCTTACTGGTACCTTGCTGCTTTTCTTAAGTGGCATCACAACCACGGACCGGTGGCTGTCTAAATCTTTGGTCGGGACTGTTTTGTTCTAATGCTAAATATTTTCAACCCTTTTGTGTCTGAGAGGACATGGCGTGAGTACAGCCAGGAGTCCTGTGTGTGTGTGTTCTTGTCGATGCACCAACCAAGGGCCTACGTCTTTCTCTGAGAGCGAAGTAGATCTAATAGAGCATTGGGAGTTGTGCCCAGCCTCTTATGTAAGGTGTTACCTCTCCCTGTGTGGCTTGCTCACACTGCCCAACACAGCGCTCAATAACTTTGCATTTACGAGTGTTTATCCATGTCAATACTTTATCTAGTGTTTTTTTGGACTACATGTCCCTGATTGCACTTCTTGCAGATAAAGCTGGACAGAGTTCAAACCTCAGTGGTGTTACATAGTGCTAAAAAAGGTAAACTGAACATAGCTTTTGTCTAACTTTTGTCTAAAAGGAAAGATTGGTTGCATGAAAACAAAAAATGCCCCACACACACACACAAAAGAAACATTAATCCTTCTTATGCAAAACGTTGCAGTGAGTGTTTCCTGCAGGACCTAAGAGGTCAACTCCATGCTGAAGGTCAAAAGTTACAGCACTGTGCCATAAATAAATGTCATATACTGTATATTTAAAAATAAACAAAACTTTGATCTATTCATCTCTCCTGCGCCACAAAACATATATTTTCAGTGCCAGGCACCTCCAATTACTCTTTCTCACTTCTTGGAAAGAGATTTTTCGGGATTAGTTAGAGGTTACAGTGCCATCCTGTAAACCTGTATAATATACTGTACATATACAGATGTACAAATCTGTCATGTATTCAGCTCTGCTGTGCTACAGTACATGATGTCAGTGTGAAGAGTAAATTTACATATCAAGCAGTACCAGCCAGAATCCTAAAAGAGAAACACCCTCAACCTCTGACACCAGACAATAGAACTGGTCTCCTCTCTAACGCAAGAGTCCTGCAACAAATGCTAAAGATACGTTGAACATCCAGTGGATTCACCAATGTACCAGTCACATCATCTCAGCACTAGAGCTTTGTTCACTAGGACAGCGTTTGTTTCAAACTCAGACCAAGAGTCTCCACTGGCGACAGGCTTTAGAAACACAAGACAGGGACGGTGGAATCAATCTATTACCTCCAGCTGCAGTCGAGTCAAACAAAACCGGCCTGTGACCCCAGGACACTCTAATCAAGCTGAACCCTTCCAGCGTTTTCTCTGAAAACAAATAATTCATCAGTTTCCTCTGCAACAACATTGTTGTCCAAGGATCCACTAGCACCAGAAGAACGTGAAAGCCATCTGTGATAAAGTTGCACGTCAAATGTGTATTCGCACAGAAACACACCACTTTCACCACAGCAGTTAACAGAACCTCGTCTCTAGCATGTCTGCACTAAAATTAAACAAGCCACCAACTCACACTTAAATACAGTATCTTTACTATTTTCCATCTTAAAGTCATTTTCTTATTTTTGTGTTTTGTGAACATGATGATAGTGTGTGTCTGGGCAAGCTTTGCTTTTAAAGGTTGGCATCATTTGTTATATTTGAAAGTGACTTGCAATTTGTCCTCATAAAGAATTGTGCTTCATACTGAGGAGCTGATCCTGCGATGACAGGAAGTGATTATGTTTTTGTTTTTTCTAAATGGAATCATAGAAACATCCTTTATAATGTAGCACAAGGATGATCACGTTTGTGTGCCTTATCATTTATTTGCATCGAACTGTTATTTTCCATTTCCCTGAGAACGGATGGTCTGAAAACCCCATAATGCATTATATGAAAGACTGCGGCACTGTGGAACAAATATGGAAGATTGATAATAGAAGGTACAAGCAGAAACACTTACAAATGGTTATAGAAAGTCATATTTCCTTGAGTAGTTGTTTACTCCACAGCTGTCGCTCCAAGTAATAAATTGAGGACCCTGGCAATGAAAAAAATATGTACTATAGTACAGGAGTGCCAAAGAGATGACAAGTGTATATACTGTATTTATATCTAATATATGCAGTATATGCAAGTGTTTTCATCGTCAGTTCATTTGGTCATTACTGTCAAAAGTTCCCTTATTGCCTTGTACAGTCAAGCTCACCACTCTGTGTCCTTTCTCTCCTGTTGGCAAGGGGAAACAGCAGTGAGCATTGCATAATGAAATCAGAGTCTTATGATGAGTCAGGATTACAGGCCATTTGTAAGAACGTCCTTTAATTGAATTATTCTATTGAACAATCATTTCAAAGAGAGTAAAAACAATAGCTTTTCTTTGCCGTAGATAATTAGAGGTGATAGAGTACATTTTTATGAGTCAGCTGATTCCCAGCAAATTGCAGAAATATAAAAAGCTAAAACTCAGTGGTAGACTTAAAAGTGTGAACACGTCCCTCGAGGCTGAAATAGTGCAATTCTTTCAGTTGATCTCATTATTTAAATAAATATCAATGGCTCGGTGGGACACAAAGAGACGCTAAAGCCTGTGTCTCTGCAGTGTCCTCAACTGAACTGAGTTTAGTTGTTGGAGGTCTGATGGTCAATGTGTGTGTGCGTGTGTGTGTGTCTGAACGCCCTTTCTTCAGATGTTTAGAGTGGCTCAGAGAGGAAAAGGCTGGATTACTGACTTGACTGTACTCACTTTATGTCCCGGACCGCAAGCATTCACACATACACAGATACGTGCACGCACACACATTCCAACACTTTTTTTTTTTAGCCCTCGTTATAAAGTCAAGAGATTTAACCACTTTCACTGACCTTCAGTGACCCATGAAAGGACATGCTGTTCCTTTGTTCATCAGTCTTTCTCACACACTCACACTTGCACAGATTTATACTGCACTATACAGCTTACACCTTATCGCCACTTCTGCCTTACCTAGCCTCCTATATTAATATGATTCCATCTTTGTCCCTTCCTAACCCCTGTTATCTCATTCACACACTCCACCCTCTGTGCCACCCTGTCACTGCATATCGCCCTGTGCCAACCCCTCTGTTGCGTGAGCTATCCAGAAACAAGCGTCATCTTTTCACCCCCAGGACCCGTTTATGCAATACCATTAAAATTTGCAACCCTGTACAACTCCATAAAAAGTTGGGACACTGTGTATATCATAAATAAAACAGAATGTGATAATTTGCTAATCCTTTTTGACGCATACTCAATTGAAAACAGTGCAAGCAAGGACGGTTGTGAAAGGCATGATTGTATGAAGGATATTACTACATGGGCTCAGGAACACTTTATAACACTGTTGCCAGTAAACACAGTTCTGTTTTAATGATTTACACAGCATCCCAACTTTTTTGGAATTGGGGTTGTAAATTCCATTGCAGAGTTAATTTAACTTTTATGCAGATGGTATTATCTGATAATTCTGCTTTATACTATGCTATAAAGCAGGATAGTAAGTAAAGGTGATCCAGGAATAGGAGCACTACATTCTTTTAAAATAAAAACTTTATCCAAGTAAAATATGTACATAAATATTATGCTAATATAAGGATTTGTTCTGGACTTTTAAACGGGTAGTAATGAGCAAAAACTGTCCTCCAAAATTGTTGTGTTTAACATGAGGATACTAAAGTCAAAACAAACGTAATTGAAGCCAAATTACTTGGACTACTGGAAATGTGACTCAGAATAACAAAGATAATGTCCCCTATTGTCTGTAGGTTAACTTGGAAGTGCAGTTATTATCTTGTAAGATGGAACAGTCCAGATGTTGATGAGAACCAGTTGTGAGGTGACAGTGAAAGGACAGGCTTAGTAACCAGCAGACAATGGTTTCCTCAGGCTGGGGAAGGATTGAAGGGTGGTGGGATTGTGGGATGGAAGAAAGCGAGGCAGAGACATATGAGTGGAGATGGAAGGAATAAAGGACAGAGAGAAGCATGAGAGGACGCGGGGAGGGAAGGAAGGAAGGAGGAGAGGAGATTAAGAGAAAGGGTGGGAGGCAGGGGTTGAGGGAGGAGGGATGGAGACCGTGACTGTGGTTGCAGTGGTTACTTCACACACTGTCTGGCTCTCGCATGCACACAGCCTGGGTCACAGGGGCCGCACACGATCCACACACACACACACACACACACACACACACGAAACATGACAGCTCGCCCTTGATTCTGTATAACTGACGCAAAGTTAAAAACAGAGACAGCGTGAGAGAGGAGAAGAGGAGGGAGAGTGGGGGGAAAAAAGAGCGAAAGTGGCAGAAAGTGGAGAGAGTAAAAGATTTAAAAGTCAAGAGAGGTCAGGAGTATCTGTGCGGTTCCTCATCCGTCTGTTAAATGTGAGAGGACTTGTTTCAAGTGGTTTCAAGCAGCGGAGGAATGTTTTCGTGACAGAAATTATGATCCCAAAAACTCTCCCTTCTGTCTGTCTCTGCGCCGAGAAGAGGTTTAACGCGCACAATTAGGCCACTAAAAGACTTTAAAAGATTAATGTCAACAACACATCTATGAGATATGTCCTTCAGCTATGTTTTCCCTTGCAGCTCTTTTTTTTCTCTCATCTGCTTCTATATTTTCTCCATTTTTCTCCCTCTCTCCCAGAGTGGAAAGTATTATATCATCCTTGTCTGGCTCTTTTATTGTGGCTCTCAGTCCTTCTTATTCACTTGTCATAAATTGCCATGGCTGTAAATTCATACGTCAATTTTTTTACAAGGTAGACTGTTCCGGCTTTGAAAGCGTGGGCGAATAGTGTGAGAGGATTCTTGACTTTGAAATCTTAATCATCTTTGCAGGTGGAGCGCTACGTCCCTGAAAAAGGCACGAGGATGTGTGAGATGATGTCAGCGGAGATTCCTGTTAACTGTTGATCCACATTGTTGGTTCATACACAATAAAAACTATTTAAAATTGCCCTTGAGCTCGGCTGTAAAAATATCATTTGGTGTCGAGTCAGCCTTCTTTGTCTGCATGGCACACAAAGATTGTATCAGCGTAAAGTGGAAAAATGTTCTCTGCCTTTTGATGAGGTAGCAGCCGCTCACACTCAAACACACACACACCACACTCGCCTGTCCTTAAAAGCAGCCTGGCGTGTGAGTGAATGAGAGAGTGCTCCCAGATTTTCCCATCATTTCTCCCTGTAATCCCCCCAGACCTCCTTCTGAGGGCTGAATTTGCACGCTCACGCTCCCCGGGGGGTCACACACACGCACAAACCCACACACACACGTGCACATACAAGGCTTCAAAGTTGATTTTAAAACTTCTGGTGCACTACCTTCGCAGGGGTCTGCTTTTTTGATCACCACAGAGCCGGAATTACATCTGACAGTGGGACACCAACACGCTAGCACTCCAACACACACACAGATGCACACATCCGCGCAAACACCGTATGCGTCAGCAGTTTGTTACATATTAAAAAGGCTTCAGCTTCATAAAACTGTCAAATCCTCACTTCCAGGGGTTTTTCACCGGCTGAGACTTAACTGCAAAACTGGTGGGTGTTTTCATAATGCTTGTTTAACAGCAACTGTCTTTTTTTAAGCTCACATCTCCTCACTGAATCCCATCTTTTAACAAGGCTGGGACACATTTAAATGACCTTTAGGAGTCAGATCTTGGCATCAAACTTGCAACTCTTGGGGAGCGTTCATGCATGGCTGTCTGTCTGCATCTATTTTTGTGCTTCTCTGTGCATGTGTGTGTGTGTGTATGTGTGTGTGTGGTGAGTAGGCTGATGTGATTAGCCAGAGCCAGTGGAGTGAATAATATTGTGTCTGCCCCGACTAGGAAGAGATGGAATGTAGCTGCTGCTCTTTATTATACTGTAGATCATCTACTCCACTATCAGATATACACAGACTCAAGTGTGCACACTTGTACACACAGACAGACATCGGCTCACAGGCTTTCCTTATACAGATGGGCTCTCTTAAACATACGGTGTGCTATAGGGCTACGTTTTTTACGTATACGATTTTAAATATTCAACACCTCTTTGCCATTACTGTCTTTCCTGAGACCCAGTTTTCTTATCTTTGCATTTCTTTAATATATTTTATGTCTTTGTTTTTTTTTTTCTTACAGCCGAATCCTTGTTGCTGCTCACGTTCTTTGAGAGCTCCCTCAAAGTGCCTTTTCCATCAGCTCTAAATGTATAAACATTAGTAATAAACCGTCAGTTCCTCTACATGTCTCTGGCTGGATTAAGATTTATGCTGCTTCACATCTTATCAGCCGGACCAGCTGCTGAAGTGACATATTATATTTGGACAGAAGATCAACAAATCCACGAAATTCGCCCTTTCTAGCTATCTCATCTCCATCTCACTCTCTCTCTCTCTCTTCGTCCTCTCTCTCTCTCCCCAGAGACTTTAGGGAGTCTTCTTGTTATATATTCTTTATGCAACCTGACATGCTGAGAGGATCATCAAAAAAGAAGCATGTGTAAATATTATCAGAGCTTTTTGGGTCGTGACAGATATAGATGTGATGTTGGCTTACTTATCTATTCAACTGCAGAAAGTGCTGCAGTGTAGAAATGGTTAATGCAGTCGTGTGTATGTGTGTGTGTGTGTAAGAGAGAGAGCATGTTACATGTTAAAAGCATGTGCAAGTCTTTGATTTTGTATTTGGTGTCAGAATATATGCTTGATTTGTTCTGGGATTTTTTTTTTTTTTTTTTTTTTTTTTTTTTTTTGGATGGATTTTCTCCCTCTGTCTGTGTTTGGGTGTCTTCATTTACATCGAGGCCACAGAGGGTCTCTGTAAAACTCCAGAAGCTAAAGCAGCCTGTGACTCTGATCATGTTGCTTGGTCTCATGTGGGAATCTTAAGGCCCTTACAGCAGAGCGGTAATGGCTTTAGAAACAGATGGACGACTGTGGGTCGCTGCTGTATCAAGTAAGGGAATGAGTAATTTGGTCCTCGGGCAGTTGCTGTTTGAACATGGTTTCAGATGTTCCTGTTGACCTGATGCTACATTTATCTTCTCATCACACTGTGGATGCTTGATGTTGTCGAATTTATGTGGCTACACACTCACAGTTTTAAAGGTGCAGTAATCTAGTGGAAATTGAAGTTATACATACAGCACATTATTTTCATGACAAAGTGAGGTATCTGAAGTGTGTGTGTGTGTGTGTGTGTGTGTGTTGTTCTGAGTGCTCATATAGTTTCTGTTTCCCTTGTGTGTGTGTACAGGAAGGTATTGATAGAGTCCCATAGCAGAGCCCTGACCAAGATGGAGGATGACTGCAGGCAGCAAATGGCCTCAAAGGTAATTCTTTACCAATACTAGCAATGGCACTATTACAACTGTATGCTAAGCCAAATAGGATGATCAGGGTCTGTCCTGATCCAAGTATTTTATTCTATGGATCATATTGGCTACATATAGCCTGATCCCTTTCAACCCATGGCCCAGATATCCTTTTATCTAAAGCTACTCATATAATCTAATTGGTTATATGTGGTTTATAGATAGTCTATAGATGTAATGTTTTAATTATGTATGATCAACTAACAAATCAAAACATGATTCATAATGTCAGTGGCTGCGAGTGCATCAGTGATTGACTGGCAGACATTTCGTTCCAGTGTGTGAGAGTAAATAGAGGCTAGGAAGCTAGGACAGCATCCAAGCCATTGTCACAATTCAGAGTTTAACAGGGAGGATCCTGACACACACAATGTGGATAAGATTATGAGGCTCCAAGACCACCAGTCTGTTTGACACCAGATAAACTAAACACACACACACACACAACCAGTCTGTCTTTTATTAGTCAAACAGTGTAGTAGTGTCTCTTGCACTGTCTGACTGACTGTCTGGCGGCAAGAGTCACTGAGGTTTAGTTGAACGTCACAACAAAGAGGAACTTTCACCAAAAAAGAAAAAGAATAGCGTGTCACATTTGTAACTTTTTTTGTACAACTGAATTTTACTGTAAGAAAAACATTGTTGCTGGATGCTTAACAGTGCTGTGCCATGGTTTATGAAGGATCAAGTCATTACTGGTTTTAAGATTAATATGTCCATGATACAATTTTTTTGAGGTTGAGGTACATTGCTCCAGCTGTCAGGTAATATATAGTTTAGTAAAAATTACCATCATTTTTTAATATTAAAGGACAAAGTGCTTGTAATCCTCTGCACTCATGGCACTCTCCATAAACAAATGTAAAAATATATAAAAAGAGGAGTTCTATGCACTTCAACAGAAATGAACTAAATGAACTATGTCTTTTTTCATAAGGTTTTGGTTTGCATACAGTCAGTCAGAGCAAGTAGAAGTCTCAAATTACTGCATGTATTTAAATTAAAGTTCTTTTTTTAGTTCAGACTGCAAGTATGTTACATTTTTGTTTATTTTCATAATGTGCTTTTTTATGATTATGCTCCACAATGTCGTGAACCTACAGTGAAACTATCACTACAGTATATGATTTTCTTGAGTTAAGATTTGAAAATCTTCCAACCTCAGCGGTTCTGTTTGAGCATTATGTTTCCTTAATCTTAACCACTGACCCAATTCTCCAGCAGAAACACGTTTAACCCCACAAATTGCATCACAGAAACTCACTGTGTCAACAAGCACTTTTGGGTCACAGTGATTAAAGAGAAATTGTAACTGAATATATAAGAGAATTATGTTAGATGTATTTTTTTTTTATTCTATTCTATTCTGTTCCTGATCCCCAAAAGTGCCAAACATACTGTAGATATAAAGGCAGTGCATCCTTTATGACAGATAACACACACACTTGTGCTGCACGTGTAAAGATTAATGTGTGCACTAGGAAGGCTCCCACACACGTCCATACAGGTTATTGTTCATTATGGGCTTCCTGACTTCACTTGGGCTTATACCCATGAAAAGGAAGTGGTCACTCTTGTACAGTTTTTAAATACAAACAGCAGCTGTGTACATACACTCACACACAAAAGGATATAGAGACATAAACCATCTATGCTGCTCACACGTACATTCACCCAGCAAAGAGGAAGTGGTGTTTTCTCATTTGATCCAACACACGCAATCTTAGTCTTTCATACAGTCTTTCAAACTGCAAGCACACACACACACACACTCACACACACAGGCCCAAATATACACATTTTCACACGCCAGTCCGTCTTTTTTTTTTCTTTTTCTTTTTTTGACGCCCACATCCACTATTTCTCTTTTTTCACACTCGCACGCATAAATGGAACACAGTGATAAACACACACGCACACACTCACGGCCACAATGATCTCAGACCACGGCGCTGACGCTCAGTTTGTCTGATCTTCTAGAAAACAAGGTAGCCTTGGCCAAGCCTCAATAAAAACATGCCACATGCAACTTCGGCCACACTCTTGCAGGAGCCAAAGCCAGTGTTTTATGTCCCCGACAATTCAGTTTTTCACTGCCAGAGTAAGATGACAAGGCCAGTCACACTCTGTTAAAAAGGCTTTGCATAACCAAAGTCCTCCTTACATATTCTGACAAGGGTTCAGACAGTGTTTCTATTTAAAGCTCGCACCAGTAATAATACATATAAGCCAACATCGAACAATAACACGTTTGTCAAAAGTGTCTTTCAAGAGTTAGAGACTGTGGAGAGGACACAGTATTTTCAGATTTGATATGTTTACAGAAGCACTGATGTGTTTTAAAGGGTCAGAGAACGAAGCCAGATCTTTTGAAAAACCTTCCCAGACAGCTACGACTTTCAATGGTTTTCATTAGCCGTGTTTTCAGGTTGTGTTTTGTTACCCAGAAATTTGATACACCACCGCTGTATACTTATGACTGTCTCAGAGCTTCTTGTGAAACTGCAACAAACCTTTGCGTGACCTTCCTCCTTCCTGTTTATATCGTGAAAAAAAATCAACAGCTCATGGTCGCTCCTGCAACTCTGAATTACAGACAGGCAATAGGATGTGGGCTAGGCTCAACTTCATCACACGCTATTGATACACTAATTGTATTGATGTTTCAAAGTGCAGTTGATATGTTCATAAGTGGAGAAATTGCATGTGCACAAGCGTTGCTGTTATTGTGTGTGAGAATGAGCAGCAACAGTTAAACTGATGTACAAATATATCCTTTACCTCCGTCGTTGATTTTGCAGCTGACTGCTGCCCTGGAAGAGCAGAGAACCCACAATGCATTGCACCTGAGGGAGCAGATGGAGGAGCTTCGCAGGGAGGCAGAGTTAGAGCTGACAATTGACAGGGAGAAGAACCAACTGCCGCTTTTACAGTACCAGCGAGACAGTGCACAGCTTCAGCAGAAGGTTGGTCATGAAAATTACCGCTGAGCACAACACAGTGTAACATTACAGAAATACTTTCATTCACCATGTTTTGAGAAGAAATCAGAGCGATGATGACATAATGATAGATCAGTCAGTGGTTGCAGATAATACGACAGAGCTTGTGTTTCACTCACTATATTTATTTTTTTCTCTCCTCGGCTTTGGCTGCTTCACGTCCACTGTCTGTCTGAGTTTTCTGTCTGTGACTTTTTGCCTTTTTGCCTTGCTCCTGAGTGTAATGCGTGTCTGGCCAGTCTGTGTTACTGTCTGTATTCTTGCTTATGATTAGTTCCCTTACATGTTTTCACCATCATCGGAAACACCCTTTGTGAACACCTACTCTGCAGGGTACTGACAACTATGCTTGCATACAGACAGTGTGGTTAGTCTTTGTGTGTACTGATGGGATAAAGAAGGAAGAAAGACATACAGAAAGACAGAGAGACTTTAAATCCAGACAGTGGGGGTGAGACAGCAGAAGACAATGACACATTAAATGAAAAGGCTGTTACCCACACCCTGAAATATACTGTTTATCTGCCCACAGAAGAGTCTCTCACAGGATGAGTCACAACCAAAAGACAAGGAAGTTTCAATAGACTACTAATATGACAGATTGTGACCGTTAGAAAATCAGTAATTTCGTAAATTGACAATTCCAACTCAACCCCCTCAGCTCTCGCTATGTCTGGCACTGCAACTTCCCTTCCTGCCCACTTCGACAGAAAACATGTTGCCACCAAAATATGTTGCAGAAGTCCGGTAACATTCAGGTCATCTCCATTTTCCTGTAATCTCTGCAACACATTTGGGTGAGTCAGTGTAAAAGCAGACTGCTGAAATGCATTATTTCTTGTGGTATTTGAGAGGCCACATGCGGTGGTATGACGAATGAAGTTTATGAATGAGTGAGCAAAGAAAAAATCCTTCTTTTTAACAGTTTTTGACAAAACACGTCAACAGTTAAATGAAAATGTAAACATCCTCTAATCAGAATCTGTCTGATCTTCTTTTCCAGGTGCAGGAGAAAGAGCAGGCGCTACAAGAACTGCAGCATGAGCTGCGGGAGGAGAGGAGGAGGAGAGAGGAGGAAATACACAGAGAGCTGCAGCACTCCCAACAGCAGGAGGCGCTACAGCTGAGTCAAGCTAACGCTGAGCTGCAGCTGATGACCGAGAGGAATGCTGGACTACAAGAAGAGGTGTGTGTATGTACGTGCATGTGTGTTGCTAATGTTTCTTCATTGTGTGAAGTTTGATTGTCACAAAAAGTTGTCACTGTACAAAAGAACAAAGAGAGATTTGCATTTCTTTTATATATTCCACTGGTGGGTTTCTGTGCTATTCAAACAGAGCTGGATTAAATTTAGTAAGTGTGTGTTTGTGTGAGTGGGGCCGCGGCTGAAGGAAGTGAGCGAGAGAGTTTAAATGGAGAGAGGGCGAGAGAGATAGAGACAGACAGAGTTCATATTTGCTTTGGCAGCAGAGTGCGCCGTGATGGATTTCTGTGCCAGTGCCATCCGAGTGGAGCTGAATTAAATTGTGAAACAAAAAGTGAAAAGAGAGGCAGGACAGAGGAGAAGCAGGATGAGGCGTACATATGAGGAGACTGAAGGAAGGAAGGAATGAAGGAAGGAAGGCCACTGTGTGTGTGTGTGTGTGTGTGTGTGAGGGATTGAATGAAAGAGAATGAAGAAGCAAATTTTATGAACAAGAACAAAGAGAAGACAGGAAGGAGAGCAACCTGAAGTGATGAATGACTTTGACAGACATTTTTTGTGTATGTGTAGATATTAGTCTTGGCATGTGTGTGTGTGTGTGTGTGTGTGTGTGTGTGTGTGTGTGTGTGTGTGTGTGTGTGTGTGTGTGTGTGTGTTAACACTGGCTCCAGGGGAGCAGCTGTCTGACCACTGACACACTCGGTCACATACACAAACACACATGCTTATTGACCTCTAGTTTGGCTTTCTCATGACTTTAATTCTCATTTATCTAAGATTGTATCCTATTTCTTTCCTTTGTCTTATTTCTTTTGCTTTCATTTACTTCATGATGAGGGAATGTTTGTCATTGACCAGAAATTTTTTCCAGTGTTTTTGTCGCCACAACAAAGCAAGCTGAAAACACGAGATTCACATATTACCACCTTTTACGGTTAATGTGCAAATGTGCTTGCAACCATTTGTCTGTTTACATAGCAAACATAGGGCACCATTAGCATTAATTCTGGGTCATGTTTGTGTTCAACTGAAGACTGTAATTTCAATATTTATTCTCCTTTTAGCTCTGTTTTTGGTCTCTGCCAACTCCTGAGTTAATTATATGGCTCTATATCAGTAAAGTTGTAAAACCAAAACGATAGGCACAAAAACTCTAAAATGCAAATAAGAGGATGTGCAAGTCGACCCCTGTCACATTGCACATAGTCATTTAATCTGTTGATAATATAAAAATAATGTTTAGTGCAGTTTACACTTGTCTTGTTTACACTAATCTTAAGTCAGTGAATGCAACTGGTTTGTGTTATGTACAAAAATTACACACGTGAACAAACATTAAAATCCTATATCCATACAAAATTGTCACCGTATTAATTTGTGGATGACCTGTGATCCAACTGAAATTTTTTACATTTCATCCTCAACAGCTAGCAGCTGTTCATATGCTGCACAAATGAAACTATACTGTTCATTGTATTCCACTACAGAAGACTCACAGAACCAGCAGGTGTTTTCTATTAATTTCTGTTTGGGAAAATGGTTCCATTTTAAAGCTGGAGGATGTTTCAGCTGAGGCAGATGATTCTTTAATACACATGCCGATAAATATCACAAGAGACTTGTCAGTTAAAGTAGGAGGTGAGCATCCATTCCTAGTCTGCAAAGGTCACTAGGTCGAGTCAGTGCCTCCTCACATCACTCCTTCATCACCTCCTTTCCATCTCCTCCTCCTCCTCTTCACTCTCTCATCCAGCTCAGCTTTGTACTGCTGCCCTCACTTTTCGTCCTCCCACTGTCTCTCTAACCGTCTCCCTCTCAGAGCGCCTGTCCACATAGGTTCAGCCAGTTCAAGGTGCCCCGATGCCAATTTCACAGCTGACATGCTCTTTTATGTCATTCGTGGACCTTCGGCACAGCAGCTCCTTCCCCCCCACCACCCTTTTCTTTCTGTTCTTTCTCATCTAATTTAAAGGGGCCATTTTTTTCTGTGCTGTGCCTGTAGTTTTACAGCAGATCAATGAGTATAATCCCTTTAGATGACCTTTGGTTTTTTTTCTTTCCTTCTGTATTCGGAGCCCTTTGACTCTGTTCTTCAGTTCTGCCTCTAATGATCTCTCACAGTTCTTATCTAATTCAAACTCAAGCTTCTATCATCCTTTTCCTCATAAAAGTTTTATTGATCTGTCGATGTTTGTATGTGTGGGTTGGTTGGGGATAATCAGGTTTTGATCACGACCTTGTGATATCGCTCTGTTGCCACGATACTGCTGCAATGTCAAATAGGCATTTTCATCATTAAGTGCTGGATTGTATGAGAGACCTTTCACACAGTTTATAAGACAACAAAAAAAGAATCAATCGCTTGGGACAAGGAATCATTTTAGGACTCAGAAAATTAGTCTCTTTTTCACAGAAACTGAACCAAAAAAACAAAATAAATGAGAATAATGCTGTACTATGTCTTTAAAGGGCATATTTGCCATTTGCCATGCTGCTTATGGTCATATCCAATAAATCAGCACACAGTTGTCACCACTTTACTACTAACACTACAACCTTGAACAACATAAGCAAGTATATCACACAATGTCACACAATGCAATGTGTTTCATATGTGAAGAAATGAAGGACTTGAAAAAAATATGTTTAGATTATAAAATGTAGCTGAATGTCAATATTTTGTTTCAGATGCATCACCTCCAAAAGTAGTAAATAATATATTACAGAGATAGAGTTGAAAATAAGTGAAGCTTAAGTGTGTAATTGTGCGTGTGTGTGACACTAGAGGAAAAGGTCACTGTGTCTGAGGGAAAAGACGTCTGACCTTTAACCTCCCACTAACAGCACTGTGGTCGCAGAACTCACGACACACGCAAGCTCAGAAATTATTCTGTGTGTGTGTCCTGTCTGTGTGTGTGTGTGTGTGTGTGTCTGTGCATTATATGTTTTGTCTGCACTTGGGTGTGCTAGTTCCTCTTAATGCAAGCCTCAAACTAAACCTACGAACAGAATATGCTGCTGTCTTCGATTGCATTTTTTACACTTGTGTATATATCATTTGCGTGTGTGTGTGTGTTGCCCGTGGAATGTGGTTTACAGTGTTAGATTAAAAGCAGGGGCTCTGTGGGTCTGCGTGTGACTTCCATCTTCTAGCCCTGTAATCCTGCTCTCACTAGGAGCCCCTAATGATGGCTGTCTCTCTCTACAGCTAGACTGGCATGCACGACATCACACACACACACACACACACACACACACACACACACACACACACACACACACACACACACACACACACACAGACACCACACACACACAGGATCTAACACATTCCTCCGTATAAACAGGCAGGAATGAGACTCACACTCCAAGCCGTGCATACACGCACAGACAGGAAGTGGCCCAACACGTGTGTGCAAACTGTCACACACACTCTCACAATAATTGCATACAATGGCACAAGGCGTGACACACTGCACATGGAACATGGATATAGTAGTGGCATACAGGCACCTATTAATACATACACATATGTTGACAATTACAGACACATACAACGAAAAACCACACAAAATATGAGTTGAAAAAGCGAGTGTACACACACTTACTATGTGTCCTTCATCACCGGGGATTTTCCTCCCTGTAGAGATTTGGACATACACAGACAGAGGTCCCCCACAGTAGAGCTGTGTGTATAGACATTGACACACAAACTTGCACATTCATAGGTTAAGACTGTTTTTCCAGCACGTGTGTACACAGTGTTTTAGCGCCTGGCAGCAGAGAGATATATACTGTATTTTACCTTCAAAAACACAACTCCCATCACGGAGCATATGTTTTAGATCATCCTTTAACCTATAATCATTCTGCATGACGGCAACAGGGAGCACTTCACACAGTGTCACAAATCAGACCACAACCACTTGTGAAACTGATGGATAGTCAGAATATTAACAGCTCACAAATGATGACGTCTCGTACTGTGATTGTCAATGTTTAATCAGCTGAGTCTAAAAAAATATATTTTACTGTGACTTAGTTTCAACTCTTTGTCTGGCGGTTTAGGTTGACTAAATCAAGGGTTTTAGTATGATAGAGAAGTTGGCAATAAAATGCTCACTTGATCACTTCACTACTCTCAAAGGGATTTTGCTATTACAACCTTACCTTGTCTGGTATGAGTAGCTTATGGTGGCTAATGTCTGCAAACTATAGATGGATGTGTTGTATATCTGAAATTAGTTAGTTCACTGATTTGTGCTTGTCAGCTCATTTTGTGCTGTTACTATGTTTTGGCATTTACTGTTATTCTGTAACTACCACTTGTGGCCACAGTGCTTGCTGTTCAGCAACACTTCCATAGTGTCAGTAAAGTAAAAGTGTCATTTGTCTTGATACAAGTGAAGTGGTTTGGTTTCAAATTGCCATGCATTAAGAATCTAATACAAGTATAATAGAAACTGTTCTACAACATATGTCACGTTTTTTGTTGAGTTAAGAGAACTTCTGTATAAAATGTGTGAGCCAATGACTTATGATAAGTACATAGACTGTCATCCTGAATCTGGCTGAATCTTCATTAAGTGTCTGTTAAATTCTAGTTTTCAGGTTTGTCACCCCACCATTTTTCAATGCATTAATCTGTGGCTGTTATCAAACAGCAGATGGTCGTAATAGTGCAAACCATTCAAATGGCATGTGTTTGTAATGAAATGAGCCAGCGATCGGGATTTATGGCCATATTGGTGATAAATGCATACAAAGAAATGACAAAGCTATGAAGGGCCTTGAGACAGCAGATTTCTTTTTAACTCTGGCTCAGGATTTAAAGAGAGCAGCTTTCCATTTTCTGTCTGGCAGTCATAACATGGACTGTAGTTTGTTTTAAACAGATCTGACTCAGTGACAGAGGCTCTATTTCTCAGTAGACCTGAAGACGTAAACAGTGTAATGTATGACGTGTTGACCTCCGAGCACCAACGATTTTAGTGTCGTTTGTTTTGTGATTCTGGGAAGATACACAAACAGGACTGTGTGTCTATTTTAATCTGCATCTGTATGAACAGCTCATGTGTATCTGTTTTCCAGTCTGCAGCTTGTTGTGTCTGTATGCTGTATCTCTGTGTGCAGCATCTTGTGCACACTTGTGTGTGTGTGTTTTTTTAAGATCCTGTGCTGTACGTGCTATTAATACTGGATCGCTGTGACTGTGTAAGGGTAGCTTGCCCTGTTGACTGAGTCTCTTAGATTGTGCCATTTTTCTCAGTGCCAGCCAGCTGCTCAAAATGACCACCTTTATCTTCCACATCAAAGTTGGTCTTTATATTTTAGTCAAACTTTTTATCTTATTGTCTGTTCATTGTTTTTAAATGTCTCTCTTCTCAGGCTCTTTCAGTCCCTTCTCTCTCACTCTCATACTTTGTATTATCTCCCTCAGTCTCTCTCTCTCTCTCTCTCTCTCTCACACTACAAAGGTGTCTGTCCTAAATCATTCAGCCTCATATTCAGTCTTAAGATATTAGTATTGTTTTTGTTAGGACTGACATGAACAGAAATGTGAAATTGACAGTGTTTGGTGTTGAGATGGTAGCAAACCTGGAAATGTCACTGTGATATTAAGACTTATTTGTCTGTTGTTTGCCAGGAAATAGCTCTAGTAGACTGCTGCAAATTGTAGTTTTTACACTTCTGTTAATGTTAAACATCATGATACAACTTGATATGTCCTTTTTTAGAGGTGTTGTTGGTGTGTTTTTGAACTTTGAACAGAGCCAGACTAGCTGTTTCTCCCTGTGTTCAGTCTGTATGTACTAAGCCAAGCTACAGCTGAGGCTTGTACTTTACTCACAGATATGAGATTATATTGATTTTGTCATCTCAAGAAATCAAATAAGCTTATTTCCTAAAATGCCGAACTATTTCTTTAAGCTAGCAATATATTAAACTATCTTTTTTTTTTGCTTGAAGGATGTTTCAAGAAAGACTCAATACTAAATTAAATGACTTGATCTACTGTCCCTGATTGCCCTCCAGGTGGCGTTACTCCAGGAGACAGTAAGAAGGGAGTGTGTGGAGAGGGAGGAGCTGACTGCTGCTCTGTCTCAAACTAAAGAGGAGCTGCTCGGGCTGCGGTCTCTTGCGTCTCATCAGGCCTCCTCCAGGTCTCCCCCAAACCCCATGGAGAGACTCACCCCCGCAGGAAACAAGCATTTCCATCTCCACAGTCAGTCCCGGGCACCTCTGACTCGCTCTTCCAACTCCCCAAATGCACTCCGACCCTCTCCTGCAAGTACAGACAAAGACAGAGGCTGGGGCACAGATGCAGGAGGAGCAGGGTGGAGTTTGGAGTCCTGGAAATGTGGTGGGGCGTTAGGGGGAGAAAAAAGGCGAGAGGGGACACTGCCCAGACTGACAGTGAGTAAAGTCAAACGTTAGGTCAGTTTAGTGACCTCTTCAAAATAAAACGTAATATTAGTGTTGTTTTGAAATATTATTTCATAGTATTTTATCATTAATCATGCTATTTTAATATTTCTTTTACTGTTTTCTGTTTTTCAACCAAATATCACTTTATGTATCACAACGCTAAAGGTAACAGACACACACATAGACACACACTTAATAAACATGACACAAATACTGAGTGCTGTTCGAACACCAGTGAACTCCCAGGACACACACTCCACAACAGACATGCACTTGTTTTCTCACAACTCATGCAGTCTCACTGGCACGCACGGGATCTCACAGAGACAAACACCCACGCATGCACATAGCACAGACACACACACATGCACATGCAAACAAACACACACACAGCCTGTCACAAGGGCAGGACTGAAGGAGCATGACAGCGTGTCCCATGCCACCCGTGGACACAAACAAAAGGCAGGCAAACACAAAAGAAACTGTAAGGCAAGCACCCCCATACACAGGCACACACACAATTACCCAACACTCTCCCCTCAGGCATTGTGTGTTATTGACATCATTCACTCCGTGCAAGGTCTTTCCATCCCTCTCCTCCCCACCCTCTCTTCCTCTCCCTCTGCATTTGGGATGAATTGGCATGATGGGAGAAATGCGTGAAGTGTGTGTGTGTGTGTGGCATGGAACTCATTACGCCGCTTACTGGCACACATGGAAAGCTTTTAGTTTGACTTCCCGGCGTCCCTTCTCTTCCAGTCCATCTGCGAGACAATGCACGTGCACGTTGTTCACACAGAAAAGGTGAGATGATAATGATTTTGCCCTGCCAACGTTTCCTGTTTGCCAAAACACACACGTACGGTTTATCTGCTGAGAATCTCAGTCCGTGCGGAGAGGATGTTCTGAAATACAAAGCAGTGAACATTCGGTGCCATTAAAACCTCATTTTCTACCTCGTTTTCTGTGAGAGGGTTAAATGGAACATTTCCTACCATGCATAACAATCTGGTTCATGTTTTTTTTTCTGAAGTCGATTGTTAGGAATTCCCAATAAAGAAATTACAATTCAAAATAAAATCAATCTCATTTCATTCTAACTGAATGGATCTCACTTCAATCCCTAACTTCCCCTTTATGAGAACAAACAATACACATCCCCCTTAATGTGGCAAAGGTAACATTTTCTTTTGTGCTGTGCAGCTGACTTCTTGTTGCCTTCCTGTGTCGGAGTGTGTGATTGCGTGTGGCCTTGTGTGTGTTTACTCATTACGCGAGACTTTGCCATGTGTGCATGTGTCTCCAGTGAGTGATTGTTTCTGTCCCAACACCACCATCGCTCACTTTTTCTAATAACGTCATGTCACTGAAGGACATCAATTGTATGGCCATTATCACAATGTGTGTGCGTGTGAGAGCCGAGGTGAGCCAGTTCCAGGGCCATTGTCCATGCTGCCTTCACTGACATGACCTATTGGGACACTTGAATGGAGCCATCATTAATGTCATTATTTACACCTGTGCTTTTCCTGCTTTTACGAGTCAAAACGTCCGTCATGAAAAGCTTCTATTCCAGATATGTGCTGACCTTTTGACAACTGCTCACATTCTCCCTGCACATGCACTTCTGACCGTTGACCTTTCCTTTTATCCCTGTTAAACTTCCTCCCACCGTGACCTGCATGTCTGCTGTGTATTTGAAGAGATAACCTCTTTCTATGCGAGTCAGGGTGTCAGCACACTCTCCCTGCTCCTGCGCTATCCTACACATGCTCCTCCTGTCTTTGACACACTCACTGCAACTGCTCTGACCACACACTTTCTCTCTCCTCAGAACATAAACACCCCTCTCCCTCTCTCTCTCTCCCTGTCTCTCTCTCCCTCTCTCTCTTTCTTTGCGTCAATATTCTTTTAATCTCTCTGGCCTTCTTTTAGTATTCAACCCTGCTGACTCTGTTGCTAAAAAGCAACTCCCTCTCAGCCTCTCCTCCTCAGCTATCTGTGCCTTCACTTTATTTTTGATCCAGTCAGCTCTCTCTTTTCTACTCCCCTCTGCTCTTTTGCTTGGGCTTTCTTCCCTTTGCTCATGCCCTTGCTTTGTAGCCCTTGACCTGGTGTCCTTCCTGGTTTGTGTTTGAGAAAAGAGCCCTGAGGCGTGTGTGTGTGTGTGTGTGAGAGAGAGAGAGGGAGATCTGGCCTGAATAGATACATCTCCTGGAAACACTTTCTACATCTTGATATGTGCGCTAGCAGGCCACTGTGTTGACACGAATGACGTTTTGATTGCTCTTTAACAATCACATTTAATCACTCTTAACAAATGCCCACTCAACGAACACACGTATGTACACACACGGATGCCATGCACACACATTTGGAGTGTGATCTCCTCGCAGTAATTATCATAGCAGGGCAGGCATGCACACGTGTCCCTGGGGAATCTGTGCAAGTTGCTCGTAAACACACACGCACACACATACTCCAGGGAGTGGCATGTGTGTATAAGTTAACCCGTGTTCGTCACTGGGCGTCCCTGAACGCCTCTCTCTTGCGTCGTTTCTGCCATCCCGTGAGCCCTCCCACACCCTATAATTAGTGTCACTGGGCAACTGGAGAAAGAATGCTCAGTATTCTTGTCATGGTTGTAACTGCGTAAGTGCGAGGGCTGGAGGTGCTGGTTGTAGGTGTTGGTTAATGACGGGGACAATGACACCTCAGTCTGCCACCTCATGTGCTGTGTTAGTAAAACTGAGGGGGTAAATGTGTGTGTGGATATCTGTCTGCCCCTTACATGCCACAGAGAGCCTCAAACAGGTTATGAAAGTAGACCCTTATGCTATGTTTGCATTATTACAGCTAGACACTCACATGCAAATATATATAACCTCAGGAAATAACCAGCCATGGCGGGATTTAACTCTTACTGGGACCTCGGGCAATAATTTTCTCTTGGGCTCCTGCTGAACCCCCCATTTCCTCCCTCTGTGAGTTGTAAGTGTACCCTGCTGTCCCCATGTACAGTACACTGCACACAGCAGAGTAAACATGGCAACTTCACTATATTTGCCTGCAGACCTGGAAAACTAGTTGTGGCCCCAGCATCGCTATGTGTCAGATGGTTTGTGGCGATTTAATTAAAAATGATTGTGATTATAAATATATACCATGTGAACATAATGTAAACCAGTTCAGTGGGTCATGAGCTAAATCTGAGGAGCCACTAGATGGAACAAGTGTGTGTTGTGACACAATTTTGAATTTGCTTTGCTTTTTTTGTGAAATATTAGTATTACATAGTTTTACCTCTAGCAAGTATTCAAATGAAACAATCGAAGATATTTAAAGGGGAAAATCAGTCTTTAGTGGACTGCTGTGATGAGAGGTTGCAACCAGGCAGTTCCATTTTAAGAGATTTCAAGCCAAGAAAACCTCTGATATCAACTAAATGAATTCAGGACTTAGAACTAGATTTTAATCTGGGGTCTTTCTATGTGACAGGGTCTAAATATGATTTAATAATGCAGGATCTGCCACAGTCGATATTTTACTTTGGTAGTGCATTAATTGCGAATTTGCTATTAATCAAATTACCAGATGACTTGCAGTGAGACTTTTTCGGTTACTCTCTCTGCCAACAAAACAACAGAAACAAAGACATGTTTGAAAATGTAGGCTCATAATTCTCCTGCTGGCAGTAAACCTGTAGTCAAACACTGCAGTCAGGTGTCCTGCAGCATCAGGTTGTTGATGAGGATTTGGTACAAGGTCAGAGAACAAGCTCTATCATCCCCACCGCTTCGCTTGGTGAACCCATAGACTGTGAACCTTAGACGGTGTGTCTCTGCCTCCCTCTGCTGTCAGATGTTAGTCACTGCAGGGTTCCAGGCTATGAGATCCTGGAGGCTGAGCGAACACAATGTTCCCTGTACTGACTGTGCACATTGAGCTCCACCTTCTTTAACGCAATCAACATCGCAGTCTTCAAATCAAGTTCTGAGTTTGTCTTCAACCATTTAGTCATGCTCCTCCTACCTGGGCTGCTGTGCAATTAAACTGTTGAATAGATAATTAGTAAGTAGATACGACTGACTTCATGTCCATTGTCTGTAAATACACTGATTTCTTAATAAAATCTTGTAAATCTTTGCGATGACTGTTTTCCTGTTATTAGTTTTTTTTTAATTGGCGGATGGATATGTTCCAGACGTTGTAGTGAGAAGTCCGGACTTTCCCGTAAAATACGTCACAGAAACCGGCGGCAATGATGAGTCGCTTCCTCCTGCTGCCTTCACGTGACGTCGGAAGCATCGTAATAACTGTGAATACAGCTTATTACATCTGCGTGATGTGACGGAGCCAAACGTGAGCGAGGATTGTTCTAATTAAAGGAAAAACTGAGCTTCCGTCGACTAAATTGATTGAGAGATGTTAGTTATACATGCCTAATACAAGCTTTATATAAGGATCATAGTTTTTATTTTGGCATTTCATTATATCGTTTTTGTCATTTAAACACTATTGAAATTTGAAAAGTTGGCTGTATGTGCCCTTGAAGGAAGCATAACAATAAACAAGAATGATATTATTATACATCATGTCAGTTAATATGTATATTTACTATTTATTTGTATAATATGTAATTAACTTTATTCAGACTGTTTTGAGGTTGTAATCTGTAGACAGATGAAAGGAACACAATTAAGAAAGGGCAAATAATGACCAATTGATAAATAATAACACTTTAATACATGTTAGAACCCATTAAAGTTTGTGAACATTCATGTTTTTGTTCCATTGCGAAATTGAGCAAAAACAAATATTGCGAAACTATTTCCCACGGCGGATGTGCACAGGCAGTCTCAGCAGGACGGTGACGTACTCCGTCAGTCACTCTGCTCCGCTGAGGTTGCGTCGAGGCCGCTGAGCTGCAGCTGTACGCCGCCGATTGTCGGGTGAAGATGGCCGCAGGTCCTCTCTCTGTATCTTCCAACGCGTCTACAAACAACGATGGGATTCTCATCGGTGACAAAGTTTACTCGGAGGTGTACCTCACGATCGACAACTCGCTCATACCGGAGGAAAGGCTCTCTCCGACGCCGTCGATGCTGGACGGCCTCGACCTGAACACCGAGACCGACCTTCGCATCTTGGGATGCGAGCTGATCCAGTCAGCGGGCATTCTTCTCCGGTTACCCCAGGTTAGCATTTCTGAAGAGATAAAAATTCATCTGTTATTCATGTTGGTGTGTGTGTGTTAACTTAAATGGGAACACGTTGGTTTTCTAATTCATTCCTCGGCACTGCCCGGTTGTTAGCCGTTTGCTAACGTTAGCTTTTCGACGTTGGCGTGGTGGAGTTAAAATGGCGGCGGTCCATTGTGCAAGGTTAGGCCAGCTTATACAAGACAAAAGTATAACCGTCACGCTCTGTGTTTTTTTCTCCAGGTGGCGATGGCGACTGGGCAGGTGCTCTTTCATCGTTTTTTCTACTCCAAGTCCTTCGTCAAGCACAGTTTTGAGGTGAGTCCGTCAAGTTTATGGATTATTGTCAGCCCGGTGGTTACAATGTTAGCATAGCATAACGTTGTGGTTACGTTCGTGGCAGCCATATTGTCGATATGTTGTATCAGAGTTTTGAACTGTGTAAGACAAAGAGAGGACACACTAAAGATCATTGCGAAATAAATCTCAAAGTTCAGATGCAGCACTGAAGCAAAACATTATTACTTTCCTCTAGCAGAACGCCTCACATCATATACAAGTATTTAACACGTATCTATTCTTAACTTTGTCTTTAAACTTTTTCACATTCAAACGGTGGTTGGTTGGTTGATGAGTGTAACTTAATACGTTCAATAAAAATTTCAGTGTTATTCTATGTACAACTTATCAATAATTCAAATAACATAATCGGTACTATTATACAGTCTTGATCAGGCGGCCTGAAATAATCATGAATCACGTGCTGCTCTCAAGTAAGAATATGGGTACATACTGTACTACAGTCCAGGTACATTTGTATAATAGTGGTGTAGTCCTGCTAACAGAGTTAGTGCTTCTCCCACAATGACCTGATGTTCCAAGTAATATTGAAACAAGAGCTGCCATAGTGTCAACAGACTGTATATGTATATGAGAAGATCTCTTGACTGTTGACAAATGTATGCCGTCGTGTTGCATATTTTGTCGCCTTGCCCAGCCTCACTGGTCACATCTCTGGGCGCGTGTCTTAAGCTATGGAACTCTTCCTTCCAACTATTTGCATCGCTTATCCTCTCTCCAGATTGTTGCGATGGCTTGTATCAACCTGGCGTCCAAGATTGAAGAAGCGCCACGACGAATACGAGATGTCATCAATGTTTTCCACCATCTGAGGCAGATCAGAGGCAAAAAGTAAGTATCGACATTGAATCGGTCTTCTCTTTTCATTTGAAACGGTTAATAATTCTTTTTGTTATTTGCAAATTGTTGTCTGTTTTTGGTTGTATTCAATATTATGTTGTCTGCTGTATGATGTTAACCTGTTTTTGCTGTGAAAGTGCTCTTCTGTTTATCCATGTACTCTAAACCATCTTAAAACTTTTCAGTTTCTGCTTCACTGGTAGTTTCAGAAGTGTAAATGTCTACATATAACATCTGAGTTTGACATTACACTGAAATTGATATCTCGACAAACTCCCTTTAAAAATTGGAGTGAATTCTAAGTATTGTAAGACAAGGCACAAACTGCTTAATTAGTGTGTGCCTTTGTCTTCATAGAAGTCTGTACATGTCAATACTTTAGGCCTTGGCATTAACTTGGCTTCTTTTTTCCCTTGCAACCAACTAACAGCGACCAGCTTCATTTACCAAAGCCTGCGTGATGTGGAATGGTACGTAAGACGAAGCAGTCGGCATGACAACCATGATGCAAGGGGGTCTCTCCTCCCCCAGGGCCACCCCACCCCCTCCTGTGGGAGACGCCCGTGGTCTGAGCCACCGTGGGGCACTGGGATCGGGGATGACAGGTTGGCCGAAGGTCCTTGGCCCCCGGGGCGTCTTGAGGACTCCTGTGGTTCAATCTTAAGCTTTGGGTATCTGTCCGTCAATCTGCGGACCATTGGGTAATGTAGTTTTCTTCTCTGACTGCTCCTCACCATGCATTTTGTTTGTGCTTCAAGAGCAAACCCCCATTCACCAACTGTTACCCATGGCTTTTAGAGAAATATCACCTTGTTCGTTGAAGTTAGATCAGAAAAATGGATATGTGTAGTTCATGAGGGTTAAGTTTTTGTTTAGGGTCAGTGCATGCACTGTAGCTTTAATAGTTTGGCAAAATAACTCGTGAATTGAATCAATATTTAAGTATCAGTAAGCGTGATGCACTTGTAACAAGTCTGATTTTACATGTGACTTTGGGCTGTTCAGTGTCGTGTTTAGTTATAGACGTGACACTGATTCCGGAAGTATTTCCTTGCATGTGGTTTGTAGCATGTCAGTGTTCACATGATATCTGTTATTTGAGGCATCAAATTACTATATTTAGACCTGAGGTCAAAGAGTGTATTACTATTTGTATGCCTTGGAAGGATATCGGTCGGGTTTTTTTCAAACTCTTAATTTTTCTGTTCTTGTGATGTATTTTGTGTATCATGAATAGGACATAAGGATGGAGACAGACACACAGCCTCTGAACAGATTTGTGCACGATAATGCTTGTAATCCAAGTTTTTAAATTTAGATCGATGGGTGGGATGGGGGTTTCTGTTTGCCAAAGTCAGCAGTAGTTTTAAAAACCTGCTTTGGTCAACAAGCAGATGTTTTGTAGGCTAATACAGATACCATGTTTACAATGAAATGTAGTCATTGGTCAATTTTTTCTGATATTTTCTTCTTTGAGTCTTGATAGCCTGTTGTATTTTTAACAGAAGAGAGGTAGTCTGTGGTTTGGGGTACTGAGTATTAATATAGTGTGTCATGAGAGTGGCTGAGAATGATAAGAAACTTTTCATTATAGTAGCTCAACATTCATATTTGAGTTAACATATCAAGTTTAAAGGCTGTATAATGTTTTTGCGCGTTGAGTTATAAATGTGGGCGACGGACTGAGTTGATATTTCTGGTAAAGCTGTGATACAGGGTGATTGAGTTTGAGGGCTGTCTGCAGATCCCATAAGCTTTCACTGGAACCACAGGAGTCCACAAACCCCAGCAAACTGTCAGGCATTCAAACAGATAACCTGTTGCTTTGAGTTGGTTGAAACGGAAAAAATGGAAAGAGTGCAAGAAATCAAAAGGGCACTTTCTCTTTTTTTTTTATTTTGAAAGGGGGGAAACATTATTTTATTTTGATTCCTTTATAAACTAGGACTCCAAGTTCATTGATACTTGATCAGAACTACATAAATACCAAAAACCAAGTCATCAAAGCGGAGCGGCGGGTCCTGAAGGAGCTGGGTTTCTGTGTCCATGTCAAGCATCCACACAAGGTGAGTTTGGCCTGCACTTGAAATTATTAAAATGTGTGTAGTGCAGCATAGTTTTATTATTGCAGCTTTAAGTTGTTCCTCCGTGCAGAGACAACCACACAGCAAGCAGCTTTGTCAGGCTCTTATTACTTCTCAGAATAAGTATGAACAGTGACCCACTGTGTTTCGGTGTCTTTATGCAATCATTTTCTGATTCCAGATTATCGTCATGTACCTTCAAGTCCTGGAATGTGAAAAGAACCAGACTCTAGTCCAGACGGCCTGGTAAGTTCCTTTCTGGTTCTCCATTGACCATCCACCACAGCAGCAACCTGTCATGTCCGCAAGAAGTGCCACCAGACCTGGGCTAAAAATGAAGTTGAAAGAGTTTCAAATGGTTGAATTGAAGAGGACTTGATTTATCTGCTTGTGACACGCTCATGTGGAAACATCTGTCAGATGAGTGATACTCAGGTGCCTCTCATGTGTTTAAGCGCAAGTTTGAAAAGCATTCAACAAACATTTTGCCCAGGTCTGACTGCGACATTCCCTCACTCCATTTTAACCTGTTCCACCTCCTTTTTTTTCTTTTTCTCCTGATGGAGCAATTTGTTTTATTGCCTAATCCTGTTACGTGTCTCACTCTCTTGTCTGCCCTTACATGGCTTTGCTGTAAAGTCTTTTTGATTTGCAATGCCCAGGGAACTTGGTTTAACTTTGTCCTTTCTCTCTACTCTTTGATTAAAGGGTAGTCCATGCTGGTAAGTCACATAAAGAACCTCTGAACTCTGCCTCCTCCAACCACATGACCTCAGGAAGCTCCCCCCATTGGCTGGCTGCCCCTCTCCAGACAGCCAGTCCCATTGCCAAGATTCACTGAAGGGGGCGGGCGGGCCTTTCCCAACAGCCAACATCGTCTTGTTTTCTCTTGGGTGTCCAAAAGGATTTGTATTTTTTGGTCCTACTACAAAGGTTTCAACTGTCATAGCTATTTTTGCCAATTGACTAGATACATTTATATTCTGAGTTTTTTCTAGTTTACTTGCATCTCGCAGTGAAGTAAACTTAGCCAGAATAGAATAACTTTTTTGACCAGTTTACCTACCTATTTTTTATATTTACAGTAGTATACTGTGTCCTGTCCCCAACTGACATGGTGTCCAGACATGTGTCTGTCTTACAGGCTGATCCAGTTCTCAGGTTTTGCCGCCAAGGACCTGTCTCGCCCACGCAGCAGTCAGAATCCAACGGCCATGTGTTAATCTATAGTAGCCTTGGCGTAGCAGTTTCATACGACCTGCCAAAGTGCAAGTCAGGTTATTTGTTGAAGGCAGGTTAGACTGGAGGTATTTGCAGGTTTTCAGTAATTACTCGTGGCAAACTTCCAGTGGAGCCGTACATATTGTTTCGATGGGTGGAAGTTGACACACACGGTATATACTTATGTGTCACCACATGACGTTTCACTGCTCTGTGATTACTTTTAGTATTTTTGCCCGACTGAATGGGATCCGTGTTAGTTGATTGGGGTTTTTCCATTATGTTTTCACACGTTTTTTTTTTTGTCTCTCTGACTTCTATGTTTCTTAAGGACATAGATGCTCACACCACCCTTTACTTGTCTGATTCACATCCTGGCCATATTGTCTTTCCTAATGCTCTCCCTGGTAGCAAATCTAATTTAATCATTGCCTTAGACAACCCACTGACATATAATCTGTTTTGTAGAACAGAGATACCACTCGGCCTAAGTAGTAAGGCATAAATGGCTACCTAATGTCTTTCAGTGTTTTACAACACCACAGACAAATAGAATCAGTGGTCTCATGGGGGGTCAGTTTCAACTCATGGTTGGAAAGCATTAATTTAGTGGAAAGTGGAAAGGTGGTTGCTGTTTTTCAGTTCAACTTTCCACTATGAAGGCCACAGTATATGATCCAAACACTAACATACAGACTATTTGAATTGTCAGAATGTCAGAGCAGTGTTGCATCATTTACATCGACCTGCCGCTGACTCCCAAAATCTAGCTCTTGTGCATGCCACCAAACATGCTGTGTCTCCCTCAGATCTAACAGTCTGAAAGTGGCAATTGCATTCTCGAAGAATGTGTTTCATCTGTATGCCTGCATGTCCCCCCATCCCACCCCTCTTTACAGTGCATGTGTCGTCTCAATCATCGTTTTTCTTCTATTTAGTCCCAGGTCATAGTGTGGTAAGGTGGTCTTGGCAGGTCTTCAGTAGATTATTTCCCATTTGTGTCTTCATGCTTTACCTGTGACATACAGCACTCCCATGGATGCCCCAGAGAGAAATGGACAAAGTTAAACTTGACAGATCAAAGTACAGCCAACTCCAGCACTGTCTATCTTAAAAATACATAGCTGTCTTTTTCCCGCTATCAGGGCTTATGATTAATTTGAAATGCAGTCATTATCTCTATTGGTTTAATCCATAAGTGGTAATGCTTTTCTCCAGCATATCAGTGACCAGCCACACTGTTGATGCTTGTTGAGAAGTCACCAACAAAAATTTTGCAATCTCGGTTTAATCAGAAACAAAAATAAACATTTATCAGAAATATAAAAAATATATAAAGACCTAAACAGGCGTTGGCACTTCAGACAATAAATGTGATCATTGATCTACAGTAGCAACTTGTGGTTATCATGTGACATGAATTAAAGGACGTGGTTATGGTTGAGAGGTGGCTTTGTCTAGAGAAGATGCTATGTTTTTTTTCTATGTCTTCTTTTTGCCTTTATAGGAACTACATGAATGACAGTCTGAGGACAAATGTGTTTGTGAGGTTCCAAGCCGAGACTATCGCCTGTGCCTGCATATTCCTCGCTGCCCGCGCCCTGCAGGTAAGAGTAGGTGTTAACCTGGATCAACCTCTTTATATCTTCCCTCGAAGGCTTATTTTGTTAGTGCTGTTTTCACACCACATGTCATCACATCAGATCACCTATAACTATTCTATATAGCACCGTCAACCGGTTTTGCCTGTTTTTCCCCAGATACCGCTGCCATCCAGGCCTCATTGGTACCTGCTGTTTGGAGCCAGTGAAGAAGAGGTCAAAGAGGTCTGCATCACCACCCTCAAACTCTACACCAGGAAGAAGGTAATTTTTTGTCTTGTTTTTTGAGTAGCGCAGTATTAGTATGCCTTGGGACGTAGTCTGTTCCACCCCGTGGAAATGTGCCACATTATATCAGTCAGCTAAGTTTTAAACAAAACTGGCGAAGACTCTTGCTCTGTATGCTGTAAGGGGAACTGTCTGTCCCATCAAACTTATTAGCCGCAGTGTGGTAACCCTGCCAGCTCACAGTATCCAGCACTGAGTGTTGCCTGCGTGTAAACTGACTGTGTGATTTCTTCCCCAGCCGAACTATGACCACCTGGAGAAGGAGGTGGAGCGGAGAAAGGTGTTCTTAGCAGAGGCTAAGCTGAAGGCCAAAGGTCTGAACCCTGATGGTACCCCAGCACTGTCCACGCTGGGTGGATTCTCTCCTGCTTCTAAGCCCTGCTCCCCAAATGTGGTCAAGGTGGAGGAGAAGTCCCCGAACCCCCAAACCCTCAAACCAGTCAAGAAAGAGCCAGACAACCGGACTCAGGTCAACAAGAGTCCACACAATGGGTAAGAAACACGTACAGTATCAGAGCTGGCTCTTCCTGACAGTTGTCTAACAATGTTTATGTGTTTTGAGTTTCATGAGCCTAATCTTTTTTTTTTCTTTTTCTTAGTCTAAGGAAAGATGTGAAGATAGGGAGGAACAGCAGGAGTGGAAGTCGATCTCGTTCAAGAACGCGTTCTCGGTCTCGATCCCGCTCCCCTCGAAGACAGTAAGTTCACTTACAATATCTAAAGGCATTCTTTGTTTACTACAAGTAGGATTAACTTGTATGGTCGTGTAAGTCTTAACTTTTATCAGGGGGATGTGTTAGCAGGTAGTTTTAACTAGCTGGATGTACTCATCTTTCTTCTCTTCCATTCTACAGTTACAACAGCAGACGCAGTCACTCAGGGACCTACAGTTCTCGCTCGCGCTCTCGCTCTCACAGTCGCAGCCCATCGCCTCGGCGACATCAGCCCTCACCCCTCCTCCCCCACCTCAAGTCCAAGACCAGCCACCATAGTAACAGTGACTCCAAATCCAGTGGACGCCACAGCAACAGTGGAGGTGGGGGATCCGGTCACAAGAGGAAGCGCTCACGTTCACGGTCCCGGTCCCGCACTCCGGTCAAAGTAGACAGGGACCGAGACAGAGAGAGGGAACGGGAGCGAGACCGAGACCGCGGCTCCTATGACCTCTCCTCAAAGAAACACAAACACGAGCGAGGAGCTGGTCATCGAGGAGACAGGAGAGAGAGGGAGAGATCTCGGTCCTATGACAGAGACAGAGAGAGGGAGCGTAGCCACAAGAGCAAACACCACAGCAGTAGTGGACACTCAGGACATAGCCGTCACCGGCGCTGAGACACACATGCGCACACCAACAGACTAGCTCTAGGACTGATAGTCACGCACATATTTTCAGTATACTCAAAATGTAATCCGATCAAGCTTGTTCTCTGAATGCTGTTTGATCCAGTTCACTCTTAGCTGGAGTCATGTACAGTTGTGCTACAACTCCTGTTGGAAGTAAACCAAATATCTGCAGCCTGTCAGATGGCACTGGACATGTCTTAAGAGAGACCAAGAACTTGCAAAAAAATAAAAATAAAAATCAACATTCAGCAGCTGTCAAAGCCAAATGCTGCACTTCTGTCATGATTGGGAGAACGTGTGTTTGATTTCATTTTGAGTGTATTACCAACCTCATCCAACATAGTTGGGTTTCTGGGTTTCTCATATGCATCCTGGAACTGACCATTTGAACTATATAATTTACAGAAATGTCGACACTCTTCAGTCTTTAATTTTGTTGGCCTTAAACAAATACAACATTTAGTTTTGTTGTCTTGACAATTTCGTGTCTATAAACTTTTTTAAAAAGCCTGGACATTGGAGGCATTTGTGGAAACTCTGTTAAAATTGCCTGAATCCTTCACATAGCTTCTGCATGCACAGATGTCTTGGTCATAGATTGATTCATATATTCATTGTTTTGACTCATCTACACAACAGCACACTTGTAGCTGATATTTAGCAGAGGTGTCTGATGTTATTGTAGACTGAAGGTGTGCATCTGAGGAACCCAGCCTGCAGCAGTTACTCCCAGCATGTAGTGGGCTGTTTGTAGGTTTACTAGCCTTTTTCCACCCATCTGGTCAGACACGATCAATGGTTCAGAGAAGGCACCAATGCAGTGTGACATCAGTCCCGGACCTATTGTCGTCTCCTCCACCTCTAGGTTTTTCTTTCTTTTCCCACCCTCCACCCCACACACCACCACCACCATCCCTGTAGCCTACCCTTGTGTTCTTTGTTTTACATGTAAAGTTATGGACTTTGGGAGAAGAAACTTATTTACAGTGTAAAGATGGATTGATATCCGCTGACAATATGTGAACGCTTTGATTTATAAAAGCAAACTGCTCAGTGGAGGGATTGAATGAATAAATGTAAAATAAAAACGATCATTCAGGAAAGATCAAGATGTTTGCACATTAAGGGACTGGCAGGCGAGGGGTTTTTGTTTCCTTTTTTTCTTTTTTGGACAGATGTATGTTGCTAAAGCTGTGTTTTGTACAGTTTCAGAAAAGCATAATTGGTTATAGTCGTATGTTTTTCCAGTTTTTTTTTTTGTTTGTTTTTTTTTACAGCAGGGGTTGCAGACTTTTAACATTTAGGGGTCGTCAATTCGTTACACTGGTTTTTAGTCTGCACGTGTTCATGTCCGATTTTTATTCAATAATAAAATGAGTTATGCCACTGAACTGTTTGGTCTTTTTTGAACTGGAGACTGTTGAAACTAAATTAGTCCATAACCTAATTGTTCTAGTGAGAGGAGAAAAGTCTCAAGAGTATTATCATCAGATGGGGAGCTGCATGAGTTAGACCCTCATCTCAAGATGCTGGTTCTCGTAACTAGAAGCAAAGATGATGTACTGCACATGATCTGAGTCCTAATTTACCATATATATAAATATTGCAGCTGGTTCATCCTGTTTGGATGTGTTGTGGCCACCAGAGGGCGCTGTTGGCCTTACTAATACCAATGTCTCCTCACAGACAAATCGAGGATTTTTTGTACAATTTCTGAAAGAAATATTTTCACCAGACTTTAAGTAAGAAAGTTTAAAGTATGCAATAGAACTGAATGGGATTAATGATTTAAAGTAAGAAAAATAAAGTGCCTCATCACAGTCCTATTAGGGCAATTTAAAGGCATTTAACGTAGGGACAATCAGTAAACTCATTTGAACTGATATTCGGATGCCAAATCTTAATTCATGACAAGTTAATCACTGAGATTATTGAGATTAGAGCTGATCCTGAGGTTGAATTACAGCATTTTCAGTTAAGAGACATGTTGTTGAAAAGGCTCAATGCAGACAATTATTCTTTTTAACCAAGAGGCAACTGCTTAGGGAACATTGGGGAGATATTCTCTAACAGACAACTCTCCATGAGCGTCCGGGCTTCCATATTTGGTTTTATCTTTGTCTGCCTCTCTGTTGTTTGCTGTCACTCAGTAAGCGATTAAATGGACTAGAAAGCCTAATGACACAAACATGCAACACACACACACACACAGACACACTGTCCCTGCCAGGTCATCTGATGCTTTTACAAATTGAGCAACAGGAACCCAGTGCACACTCTGCCAGAACATTGGGTAACACTCGCTCTTTTCTGATGCACATTAAAGCACCTTCACAGACAGGTCACCCGCCAACACACACACACACACACACACACACAAATCATAATGTCCACAGTGTGACCTGGCTGTTGGCCTGACAGATGTGTAAGTCATTCATGAGCTGGTGAAGGGTCAAATACATCACTGAGAGAAACAATAGCTGGCTTGTCATCATTCAGTGTGAGATCCCACCTGACAAATCCAGCGCAGAGACACTGACTCTGAACATTACATCGATCTTAGCAGGAGTGTGGATGGGGAGACTATAGTATCAGATCAGTGAAGCTACACTGGAACCATGGAAACAAATTGAGGCCCTAATCAATGATCTGGAGTGAATCTGCCACATAGAGAACAGAGGAGACTGTAAATGGTTTAATTGCCTGGAGGTGATCACACCATACACTCACAAACATGCTCACAGGACTGGCCTCATTGATTAGATCACATTTTATTTACACCCACACTTACACTCGTGGTTTTATTTACTCTGGCTGAAATTCTTCTCCTGGCGCTGATCAAACCCCTGGAAAGTGTGTCAAGTATCATACTGTCATATATTATTGCCAAAAAGTCCGAAACACTTCACACTGAATCATCCTCTAAAGCTCGCGGTTGAGCCGGTCCTCCACAAATTTTTTGATCGACAAATCTGTTGTCTTGAAGTGTCTTTGGGGGCTTGAAACGGGAACGTAATGGCAATTTGGGAATTTCAAGTAATCAGCTCTGCCAGCCTCACTTCAGCTGATGTGTGGAACTGGTTTGTGGATCGGAACGATCCTGACAGACTGACTGTGGCAGAGGAATCCCATCTGAAGGGTTTGGAGTCAGAGAAGTCTCTTTGGATTGCACCAACAGAGCAATGGAGGAAGGAATGTGTCGGTTTACTCTCGAGACATATGGAATAATTTTAGTGATTCTCTCTTTGTCTCTGTGGGTGTGTTCAGTGCTTGTAAAGCATCTTTCCATTCTAGTTTAGATTGGGATGTAATGTAAGGATCTCCTGGAGATCTCCTATTGTGTACTGCTGCCAGTATGTGTGTGTGTGTGTGTGTGTGTGTGTGTGCACCCTCTGAGGAGTTCTGCTGAGAGCACTGAAGCAATAGATAGGAGCTTTTGGCCGGAGGATCACTATCACTGAGTCAGCCTAGCAAGTGAACTCAAGTGGACAAATTAGCTAAAGCTGGACATGCACACACAGACAATCCCGACTTTGTTCAAATCAATCTGCCTTCTTCTTCTTGCGAGGACCCAGGCAACTGTTCAATTTATTTAATCATCTCGTTTGTGACCAAAACCAAACCCAGGTGTGCAGAGACGGAAAGAGAGACACAGAGAGATTCATTGATTTCACTGGTAAAGATTTATTGTACAATTCTGTCAGGAAAAAAGACAAGAAGGCAGTGACAGACATGCAAAAGGTGCAACAGGCAAATATACAGTCCATAACAACACCGGTTTAATTGTCAATAAAATACAGCGCTCATTTGTTTGCAGTATTAATTCACCGTCATATAAAAACACTGGAAGAAGAAAGGGAAGACACAGAGGCGACAGACAGTCGTTCACCGTCCACTACTCTTTCCAGACATGACTGAAGTGCTTGTAAAAAATAAATATTGAGCTTATATCAAAAATCAAACATAAAATCAAATGTAATTTAACAACACACTTGAGTAAAAAGTAAAAAGAAAACATTTCCTATGATTCTTTACACAAGGCTGATATTTATGCTCAAAATTGTTTTTATACATTCATAAAATCTTAATACTTGTGTCAATCATCTTCACATACATTCCTGATTCCAAAAAACAGTTGGGATGTGGTGTAAAAACATAAATAAAACAGAGTGTGATCATTTGATTTTTTTAAAAAACATTGCACTTAATTGAAAATAGTATAAAATCATATATGCCATGTTTGACCTCAATAACCTCTTTTCCCTCCCCCTCATTATTGACTCCTCAATCAACTTGAGCAGCCTCACCTGGAGAGAGGAAACAACACAGCCCATGAGACAGTGACACACCAGAGGATCGGCATGATCAGATGGGGTAAAACATGTAAGAGACATCATCAACTTCACTGATTTTTGTGAATATCTGTTTATTCTGAATGTGATGTCAGCATCATGTTTGTTGGGACAGAAACAACAAAAGACTGTGAAAGTTGTGGACTGATCCAAAAACACCTGTTTGGATCATTCCACAGGTAAACAGGTTCATTGGTAACAGGTGATAGTGTTATGATTGGGTATGAAAGGTTCATCCTGGAAAGACTCAGTCGTTCACAAGCAAGGAGAGAGGTTCAACACTTTGTGAACACATGATTGTATAAAGGAGATTAATACATGGGCTCAGGGACACTTTGTGCAACTGTTGTCCAAAAAACAGTTAGTTTGCAAATGATTGCATTCTTCTGTTTTATATTTTTCACAGTGTCCCAACTGTTTTGGAATCAGGGTTGTGTCAAGTGTGTTGTTGTTGAAATCTACAGCAGTGTCTCTCTAAACTGTAAGTGTAATAATCTCATTGTGCTTTGAAGCAGCTGAAATAACAGCTCACTATTCTCCAGTGTGAGACGATAGATAGATAGATACATAGATTGATAGATGCTACAGTATCTATCCTCCAGTCTATTTATACAGCTGCCTACAAATGTATTTCATAAAGAGGAAAGTAACCTAAAACAATTGATCTTTTTGGCTCAGCATACCGGCCCCACAGGCCTGGAAACTAGGCCAACATGGCAGCCTGACAGCGGAGAGTGTTCACATTAACTAACCCCTTCTCGACAACTTTGACATTCATATGATCAGACATTCACTTCAAACACCGAGAAACCAACACTGTGCCACTAAAAGGGTTAAAGTCAGCTGCATGGTGCACTTAGAGCAGCGGGTAGGGGACTTTCTGAAGGGTGGCAGCGGACTCAACGTTTGCTTGCCAGCTGCTGTATAGTCATGTAATGTGTGTGTGTGTGTGTGTGAGATATGTAGGGTAGGGTAATTGTTAAAAGTCCATGTGTATGTAAATCTGACTGATGGCATCTGACAGTAAGTGACAGTCCTGAGATGTTAAATCTGACACATCAGGAATTAAAAAAAAAAAAAAAACATTTACAATTTTCTTTTGCTTTCTTTTCATTTGCAAATGTTAACAAGCTGATGTTAAGCGGATATAAAGTTGTACAATGTTAGCCATCTTAGTTTAGGGTGCAGATATTGGTCATAAATCAAAATACTGGTAGAATTCAAATTTTGAACTGATGGTGGCGCTAGATGAAAATTCAAAGGGATCTGGGGACCATGAACATCTGTATGAAATGTAATCTTAATCCAATAGTTCTTGTGCTACTTCAGTCTGGACTAACCGACAGTAAGACGGACACTGCCGTCCCCACAGCCGGTTCGTCCCCAGAGAGAACAGTTTGTCAAAATGATGTTTTCAGAAAAACATTGAACGCAGTTATTGTGGGAAAGCCCCGTGACGTCGGGGTGCACAGCCGGCTGTGTATGTAGGTCATAAATCTAAAAACAAAAGGGGGAAGGAGGGAATCAAAACGTGGAGGAGAGGCATGACGAAACAATCTTATGGAAGCAGATGCAGGTCGGCTGTGCTGTGTGTGTCGGGGGGGGGGGGCCTCAGAGACAGAAAGCACGACCGAGGGAAACCTGACCCGCTGGGAAAGGCAGTGTTATGACTGCTGACAGGGTTTTAGCTGTAGGACAAAGTAAGACCAAAGAAAATGTGCTCGTCTGTCGCACCAGTTAAGATTAAGACCACCTTTGGCATTTTAATACTATTCGGATTCGCATTGCATTTTATATATTTAACCAAAACTGAAAGCATTTGATACCAGAGAGGAGAGCGACGTGTTCACCTGTGGGCAGACACACACCTCAGATGTGGATCCAGATACAGATCAGAATCAGACATCACACGAAATGATCGATTGGCCACGCCGACCGTGAATGTTCGTCTGGTGCAGGCGGCTCAGACTTTAACTGGATCAAGACATGTTTGTCGTCTGCGTCCAGGTTAGTGGGTAACATGAGGGAGTCCACATGTGTGTATGTGCTGCCACAGGCTGTGATTTTTTTTTCAGGTGGAAAGTTGTGAAGAAAAAAAAAAAAAAAACGGAGCTCAAATTTTATCAGTCAGACGCTCACTTCCACTTCATCCGATCTCAGACAAGAGCACAAAACACCCACGCTTTTAAACCGTTGGAAAGGGCCTGTTTGAAGCTGATGGAGATGGAGATTGCTCCGTATCAGCTTCAGTCTCTCACTGAGTCTAAACAAAACCTCTCACTCAATCGTCATAAATCAATCTGACCGAACTGGCACAGTTTCCAAATGTGCAAGGAAACCACTCATTTGCTTCAGTGTTTTCTTAGAAATCTGTGATCTAATCTCCGTTATTAAGCAACACGACACTGGAGAGAATCATGGAGCGAACTGTTGCAGACGTTTCTCGTTTGGAAAAGCCCAAAATAGCTCGGTCCATATAGTGTGGAGATTGCAAAATGACCACCGCACTAACTCTTAAGGGGGTTGCTTCATAAGTCACTTAAGTACAAGAGCAGAAACAGAAATTGGGGTCGAAATGTTTTCTTTAAACAAGGTTCTCTTGCTGTTGTGATTCAGAATATCTCATCTTGAGCTGTTGCCTACTGACTTTTTGAGGGGGAAAAAAAAGGTTTTGTTATAGTGATGAAAAATACAGTAGAAGTAAAAAAACAGAAAATACGTGATACAAAATTATGTAAAACACTGAACTGAATATGTACATACATGTTCCACATGAAAATAATATGTATATTAAAGCAATAGTTCACATGGTTCTTGCCAGGAGTTCGATGTAAGGATCAACACTCTCATGTCTGTACGGTAAATATGAGCCACCAGCTGGTTAGCATAGCTTAGCATCGAGGCTGGAAATGGGGAAACACATACAGAGAAATCGTTGTTCAATTAAGATGTGTGGTGCATTGCTTATGTATTTATATTTGGTTAGGTAATAATGAGTGGGGCAGGAAATGATGAACGACTATGTTAGCGCTAAATTACTCCTTAAATTGTGGTACAAAACGAGACAATTTGGAAGGTAATGTCCAAAACCAGGACATTTCAGGGTTTAACAGATATTCGTCAAGACTTGGGATGCCCATCTTGAAATCTTATGTTAGGGGCAGATAGATATGGGACTATTTTCTTGGTCAGGTGTATCGCTGTGGTGTATAACCACAGCCTGTTGTTGTCTTTACATAGACTAATCAAACAAGACATAATTTGTTGAAGTGTCTGGTTGTAGCTTCATTTTTAGTGTAAAGACGTGAGAGCAATATCAATCTTCTCATCTGTTGCTTGGCTAGAAAGTGAATTTCCCAAAATGTTGAGCTTTTCCTTTAAGACGACCGCTCTCTCTCTCTCTCTCTCTCTCTCTCTCTCTCTCTCTCTCTCACACACACACACACACACACCCACACACACACATCGTTCCAGTACTGAATGCCTTCCCATCTGCTGTCCATTAGGCTCCTCTTCCTCATCCTTCCTGCTTTCGAAAAGAAACTCTTCAGTCTCATTATTGCTACAAGTCTTTATGAGGTCTGTGCTTCTAAGAAGTCTTTATTGCTAAATACTCCTCTGGACTCAAATACGTCTCGATCATCATGCATCATTAAAATCCCAAGTTTCCACAGATGCTGGTTTTGTTTGGTTGTTGATGCTCACAGCAGCGTCGGGGCTCGAGCAGAGGAAATGGTCCAGTCATGATGATCTTTTTGACACGTCATCTGTAACTTCAGTCTGTAACACTTATGTACTGTAACATTCATTATGATGGTCCACAGTTGTAGATGCATCAGTCTGTGGTGTGACAGTAACTATCCTTCACTCTGGATGGATACACACCTTTTATCGCTGGTTTATATTTGCTTCTAAAAATACTGTATAACAAGTAGTTTGATTTGTTTTTGATAGGATACATCCCACCAACAACAGATCTGAAGTTGAACTACTGGCAGTGGATGTTGTGTGTTTGTGTTTGCACGTGTGATCTCCAGCAGTACAGTATGTGTCCTCATCAGCTGACTGTGTTGCTCTCACAGGTAGGTGGTGGCCTCTCGGTTCTCCCTCTCTCTGGCCTGAGCCACGGCCACGTTGATGCACTGCAGCCACTCCTCGGCGTGTTTCTCGTCCTGAGCTTTTAGCACGTACGTCTTGCTGTCCGTGAAGATCTCAAAGGCCCGTGGGAGGCTGCGATCACGCCGCTTCTTGGCGACCACCTACGGAAATGAGGAAGAGAGAGGAGACAAAGATGACAAGCTCATTTTACAATAATTCATGTATTCATCGTCCAGCTGTAACGTAAGTCTGCTCATAGTGTGGGGGTGTGATCTGCCTTCTTTAATTATGGAAATACTGTTTGGGGAGGACTTCGCTCTAACACACAGCCATGATACCAGGTAAACTGCCAATACTGCAGAAACATGTGGCTGGTGATACAGATCAAAAGAGCAGGTTTGTGAGGGATGGTGACAATATTCACTCCTCACCTTGACACTTTGCACCTTGCTCAGCTCAATGGGGATGTCATCCAGCTCGTCTTTCTGTAGAGAGAACAGACAATGAGAGAAGAAACAATATATTATATTTTATGTAATACTCTTGTTGTCTTATATTTTGTTTTGTTAAACTGAAACGCTCAGAAGGAAAAGCGTGGTTGATCAAACATGCATCTTCAGTCATTATAAAAGCATATCAATAACTTAGTTTCCCACAATGTCAGAGGTAATTCCTAATTTCAGAATCACAGTACTGTGTCGTGATGCTGTTTCCAGCACGTACAACCTCAGTAGAAACTGTGTGGTTTTGTATGCACTGCACCACCATGTCTTCTTACCCCATTATTAGTTATGTGGTTAAAACCACGCAACCAGAGATAGCTGCAAAACTCATGGCAGCTGCCCACATCCTTTCTGTGGTGTGAGTGTGCGCGCGAGTGTGTTCCTTGAAAAGCACTGACTTGAAGCAGACATGCTCACAGTCTTACCTCCCGGGTGGCTGCTCTGTGCTGAGGGTCCAGTTTCCCACAGCAGATTCCTGTAAGTGGATTCTTGTACTGATTCAAATGGACATATTGGATTTTAGCCATATGTTGGAAAATGTTACCCTAACCAGAAAGTCCATTAAGATATTGTCTCATAATACTTTAACTAAACCAAACTTCTTTGCTAGTAATTTGTATCTTTTGCGTGCAACTGATTCATTCTTTCATTGCATCTGACAGCTTGCGCTGGAGAAGACAGCGGTCCTGGTACTAAGCCCAAGACTTAAAGATCCAGTGGATGGTAATACTCAAGGTGTCTAAAGACATTTAGACCCTTTCAGACACAACGCAACAATGACACCACTCAGAGTGGAGTGGCTTTTTGCTGCGTCAGGCATCAGAACTGAGGCGGCCAGTCAGGCAGGGTAGGCAACATGGAGGCAAAGTCAGATGTGCACTGAACCCAGTTGCTCAAATAATGATATGTTTAAAAGGGCCTTTAGTTTATTTCTGTCTGTATTTGTTAAGACAGTAAAGTATTTTCTTATTTATATTTTTGTATTTTTTCTGTATTCCTACATGAGGTCTTGTCAAACCAAAGACCAGATCTGCCTTTAGTTCAGCATCGCTCCCTGTGTGGTCCCAATGAAGACGAAAATACATTACTCTGTGGATTCAACAAAAAGCTACAATATGGAGGAAATAGGTATCCTTCTTGTGGAATACTTGATCCACCTGGTATAAACTTACTTGGCAATAAATATGACAAGTTGAGCACCAGAGTGAGACACAAGACTTGGTGTGGTTTTGTAGAAGGTTTCAAACCTCCCAGTGTGTCAGAGCTGCACATTTTTTTGGTTCTTAATCTCACTCCTCATTTGGAAAAAGTCTTTCACAACATATCAGCCACCTACAGAACAAGCTGGCAAAGACGGACCGCGCTCCGAGAACAAAGACCAAAAAAAGCGTTCCAGTTTGTGGCTGCTGAGGGGAATCTATTACCATCTGGATGAGAGCACAAAGACTATTGTTTGGAGGGAAAAAAATAGAGCTCAACTCTACTTCTGAATTTCAACCACTGGAGAATATCCACTGTTTCCAGATAGTCCCCTGTAGTGCCGGGCCTCACTCTACTTTTTGGAAGCTGATTATATAAACACGGCACTATTGAAAGATCCAAACACCCGATCTGCTGTTGGCTGTGAAAAGGATTTCAACCACAATTAATTGCTTGTGCATGACTAAATCAGGATATATGCACGAACAGACATGGATGTAGTGAACTGACAGATTTTTACATGAACTGAAAATATTTTTCTTTCGTCAGCTGGATGAAATCAAACTCGACCTTATTTCTTCGCAAACATTTTCAGACCTCTGACCATCTTCGATCACGTTGCTTCCGCTCCATGTTTTTGATTAAGCAAACTTTTCCTTTGCACGATAATATGCCTGTTCAGTGACCTCAATCTGTGTCCAACCTCACAGTCAGTAACCAGCAAACACTGAGAAGTTGGAGGAAAAATTGTGTTGCTGCAACCCAGAGGGAAATCTCCTCACCTTTGCGTTCGGCCTTTCCTTCGCTCACACACACTCTACGAGGCAGTACCTCCTCTTGTGTGTTTGCTACTTGTGCGTAATGATATCTGCTTTGAGTTATAGCGGGTGAGAGTGACTCATGTTGTTGCAGGATCACGCTTTGGCCTTGGGAGTCCCCCATGAGTCCTTACTGGGGCCAAGATTTGTTACAGTCGGATTCACTGAAAGCTCCTGGGGGACGGTCGAGCTTATCACAAAATGAGATTTCCACTGTTTCATACAGAGTTTCATCATGATTCAAACAGAACAGGGAAATATTAATGAGGGTTTTCTGAGGGAGATGCCGGCGACAACGCGCATGTGTATTCACGCTTGAGTGCGTTTGTGTGTGAGGAGGTTTCGTTTTCATTGGCTACGTACTGATTTGCCTCTCCGGAAGAGTAGCTGGTTTCCTGCCAAGGTGAAGTAGCGAGTTTTCCAGCGCTTGATGAACTTCCAGCGGACCTGCTTCTCCTTCAGCTTCCCCTCGATCAGAGGCTGTCCCTCCTGGTTCACAACTGGAACACAGAAATGGAGAAAGAAATAAGGGATGAAATGGATCCAAAGAAAAATAATGAAAGAGACAGAAACGAGAATATACTTTGGAGTTCTTCATATGTTTGCCCATTTACATTAGTGCAGACCATCAATGTATTGATCGGAGGGTCTGTCACTGCGATGCATTCATGACCTGGTGGGAGGGTCTGATATCTGAGACTTGAATCAGCCACCGAACAGCACTGTGTTTATGAGCGATGCTGCCAGAAAATCTTGCAATAAAATAAAAACAAAAGGGTAAACAATAAGAAAAAATAGTGATGTCGAAATAATGTGGCATGTTTGGCAACCAACCTCCAGCAAGTTTCAAGACTCCACAACCTGAGGCCAAATCCAACCCATGAGACCATTTCATAAGACCCCCTGCATGCTTAGGATTTATTATTATGTCTGGCAAAAGTTCTATTTTTCTTTTTTTCACCCATTTTGATGTTTCCCAAGTCTTTCATTTTTTTGTAGTAATCATTGAATTTGCAAACAAGGCCATGACATCAGAGCATTAAAGGCCTTTTCTTTTTAGATGTAACATTTCAACATTTAAACCTAAACACTTACTGGCCAGCAGCACTTTGATTTCCCATACACCAAAACACCTCTTTTGAAAGCCAAAGGAAATGTTGATCTGGACGACAGAGAGCCTCAGTAGAGGTGGACAACTGAGCATTTTTCATGGAGTGTAGTGTGACTGCATCCTGTCTAATCTGCTACAAAAAAAGCTGTCGGAAAACAATCTCAGCAGCATAATTCTACTAAACATATAAAGCAATATGACAACACTTCAGAGTATATACAGTTTAAATGTAGTGGGTATTTTTAAATTAAAAAACACTGCCAAGTATTAAAGTGCACCCCTCTTAGGTTGAGCCACCTGACTAATGGCCCCTGGGCAATTTAAATTTGAGATCCCTACCATAGGGAAATTAATGGAAACCAATGGCTGCTGGCAGTAACACAAAGTATATATAATTGTGTGTGCATGGCTAAATACACACTACCAGTACAGTGAGGTGCATTTAAGCCAGAAACACCCTGAAAAATTCAGCTGTAAAAGTTAGTGGATGCACCAAACGTGGTGAACCCTGCAGATCACAGATCCCCAGCCCTCTTCAGGTCCCTGTAGCTTTCTCCAAATAAGGTTATGTCATAGTCTGAATTTTCACATCTAAAGCACAGCACAGCTCAGCCTGCTGATCTTAGACTTACATCATCAGTGTACTGTAAAACCACTCTCATAGTAAAGTTCTGTTCTCAGTTTCCTTTTATTTCATCTGTTTCTGTCTTTAATTCTTAGTTGTAATGTTTTATTACCCTAAAACCAGTTGAAATGCATTTTAATGACATTGAGCTATACAAACAAACCTGAACTTTAAGTCAGTATTAATGGGTTGTTCAGTTTATATCTACTAATGCATTTTGTCTCACTTGTGTGTGTGTGTGTGTGTAATCAGTTAGAGGAGAACTCCCACAAAGTCGAGTCTGGACCGGTCTGATTAGAAACACTCACCCACATCAACCTCCTGGACTGAGTCGGATCAAGCACTGATTTGACTGCGTATGTATGTGTATCTATAACTGCATGCATCAGTGTGTTCTTTGTGTTTATGCACATGGCTGTTTTGCTTGAATGCAAATTACCAGCTTTATGCCAAAAGCTGACCAATCAATGTGATCACTAACTAAATTTCTTTAACTGACTGTGTGATATGTGTGACTGTGTGAAAGTGCTGTGATCCTCGGGCCAAAACATGTTTTTATCGGTTCTGGTTTGGTTTCAGTAAACCAGGACTTCAGATGTTGACCACCAGACAGAGACCTTCTTTGTATCCATGATGATGAGTAAAGCAGTGAAGAGATTACTTCAATCTGATGGGAGTGTGTGTGTGAGTGTGTGGGCATGCTGGAGACGATTCACAGAGGTGCCCAAAGCCAAACAGGACAAACCTTTAAAGGTCATCAGAACCTCAAATAAGAAGAGAGAACAAAGAGCAGTTCATTTGCTCTCTTCTGTTTCACATCAGTGTAAAGGACAGACCAACAAAATTTTATAGCGTTATAAAGACATTTTTTAGGGGTCTGAGAACTTTTAATAGGATGTTTGGCATTTTACAGTCTAAACAATTAATTGATTCTTGAAAAAACAATATATAAATTGAAATCATGATAAACCTAACTTGCAGCCTGTAACACTACAGTCTAATAGAATTCCTGATTCCTTCATTAATCTCTCTTTTAAAGGGTCAGTTTACTTCAAACATTTTTCTTCCTTACAAATTAGTTTTGGTTTACTTGGTCCAGGTTAAATATCCATCTCTGACCACAATACAATGGAGGTGAATGAAATTCTGTTTGTGTTGCTAACAACATTGAAAAATTACAGTACATTTCCAGAATCAAGTCACAGAAAAGTAAAAAAGTTTCAATGAAAAATTATAATAAATAATGTAGAGTGATATGCACACAACACACAAAATTAAATTCACCTATTCTCTTTATGCCATTTGAGTGAATTGACCCTTTGATCTTAGAGACAACAGCAGTGCTGTTTTAGGAGATGTTTAAATGTATGGATGTGAGTATGACTGGATGAGGGGAAAGAATGTTAATGTTTTGTATTTGTAGGTTTTCTACATAGTACAGATGATTCACCAGGATGCCAATCATGTGAGTATAACATTTACATTCTTTTCAAAATAACAGCCTTTGCGTGTGTGTGTGTCATCCACAGACCACATCGACTTCCTGTCAGCCTGTTTAGACAGTGCTTATATGCAATTGGAAACACTCCCTCCACTGTGGGGTGCCGGTTTGTCTGCGTCATGAAACAAATATTTCAGGTTTTTTTTGTCTGCAGAAATAAACTTGTCTGGTGCATAAATCATTGTGCCTCATGTCGTCTCTTTACTTTGATGCAGACACCTGGAAAGTCATCCCTCGATTTGCTGTCAGCTGCTTCAGGCGAGTGCTGGGGTTCATAACCTCCCCGTCCAAGACGTGCTGATGTCAAACAATGAGAGGAGGTAAAAAAAAAAAAACAGTGGTGAAAAGTAACTAAGTATATGAACAAAAGTACAATTTAAAGTATTTTAATTGAGTATTTCCATTTTCAATGAGATCCCAGTGTTTCCTCAGTTTCTTTCCACTACATTCGCCCTTTTATTTAGTTCTGTCCATGTGCAGTCAGATTACTCAAAACACATCTAATTTCTAAATCTGACTTTAAATAAAGCCTCTCTGCCAGTAGCTCTTAAGCTGCATTTGGAGCTTTGTGTGAGTGTGATTTCAAAAGCTGTGACAGGAGTCAAGTGTGCGACCCAAATTATTACCAGAAACAGCTGTTCCACCAAACAAGCCTTATTACACCCTCAGGTCCAAATATGACCAAGACCTTCATGTCTGTATTTGTCCATTTGTTTGGCTTTTATAATGTGTGAGTGTATTAATGTGTGTGGTTTTGGCTTGAGGACGACGACATCAAGATGAGGTGAGAGGAGAACAGTGAGACGTGTCCAGAAAGAAAACTGATTTAAAACACAGTTGACAGTTCACTTACTCGCCCTTGTTAAATATCAGTGTTAGGAAAAAAATGTGGCTGTAAACAAGTTACCCGCTTCACCTCCTGAGTTAAACGTCAAGTTTCGTTTTTGAGTGACAGAATTTCATAAGTGGAAAAAATGCCAAGTCATTACCAAGAGAAAAACTTCTTGTATAACTTTGTAAAAACATGTTTTAGAATAGAAAACAAGGCCTGCGAGATACAACAACATATGACATGTACCGGTGAAAAACTCTTCATCAGCAGAAACAAGGAAATTGTTTGATAGAATTTCCTGTAGTTTCACTTCAATATATTAAATGCAAACCACCATGAAAGCACATAACGAATATGTCTTGGATCATTAACAGCCTGTCATATCCATTGATAGCAACATTGTAAGAAAATACTGACGATTGATTTTTTTTTTTAACTGTGTGGACTTGTGGACTTTATGCTTATGTTTACTAGACTAGAGTACTTTATTGTACTTCCTGAGTCAGACAACCACAAAACAACATTACAACAGTAAAGTAAAAAAAAAAAGAAGTGAAAAATAATTACAAGAGTCATAAAAAACTCCTTAAAGCTATACAACCTCAGATGGAAATGAAACCTGGATCCAGTCCTGCCAAGTTTAGTGTGAACATATGGTGAGGTTCAGTAATTATTAGATAAGTGGAGAAATGTATGGAAAGTGTGACAGTCGAGCTTTAGAGATGAATACCATTAAACTATTATCCCTTGTGTCAATACAGAGGTATTAGCTAACACGTTTCCTTATGACCCCAACCTGGCCTGATGGTTTCACCAGATTATCTAACAGCACCCTTGACAAATCTTAAATCATTTAAGCAAATATCTCCAACTCTCAAAACTCCATCTGTGCTAATGACACTTAAACTTTGGCATAACTCCTGGAGGTGAGAATTTCTGTCCGGTGTGTCCGGGCTGATTGATGGTGGAATGATGGAGAGCCTTGTTCGGGGGTTTTCCATCTTTTTGCAAACAGGGGATCTGTCTTCCAGACACGAGTGAATGTGTGTGCACATCCACATGTGGAGGCATGAGGGAGCGAGGGTATGTTTGCATATTTTGAAGCATGTCTATGTTTGTGAGTCCACTTGAGTCAATTACAATTCTCTCTTGTTTCTGATTATCTCTGTGGTAATTTTGATGGCATGTTGTGGCCATCCCAGTAAAAACCCTCAACAAAACCAGAGACAGTGAAGCAGAAGACATAGCGTCCATGTTGAACCTGTGTACCTTATTCTGGCATGTGCACGCATACAGTACATGCACAAACGCACACGCTCATTACCGCTCACTTCAAAGACATTCCAGTAGTTAAATGCAACAGTATATCATAAAGCATCATGGAGCTGCAGGAACCACTGACTCCACTTACGCCTTCACAATGAAAAACACTTTCCCCATTTTCTCCTGCACCTTTAAAACACAAGACCAGCTCCCTGATTGTGTGTGTAAACTCACAAGCAGGGAGCCAATCAGGCCACGTCAGCAAGTTTTTATTATGGTAAAGCAATATAAAACATTATAAAGTGGGCCAGTGGTAAATATGTGAGGGGTTATGTATGTGCTGCATTTATGGTGAAAATAAAAAAGTGGGTCATCTAAAAGTGAAAAGCTCCAAATCCAATGTGCAGTGGGTCTGAAGTCAACTTTTCAGATTTGTTTCAGTGAGATGAGATGAATCATCATTGTCATTTACTGTAACCTGACCTAATATACTGGATGTAACTGGACAGCGTTCAGTTGGAAATGTAAGAAAGTTTCCAGTGGACAGTTTGGTTTTGTTTTCTGGCTTCGACTACAGATTGTGAGCTTGTTTTATGGACGTTTTCATGTTGGTGAAAGACCTGTTCACATCTTCATAAACCATTTGAATTTGTGGACAATTTCATGTTCATGAGCCATTTGAATGTGCTTGTGTCCAATATTTGATGGCACTGAATACACGCACTGTGGTAAGATCACTAACCTCAAGTATTAAAATGCAATAAAGTACGTCTGAACTGAGAACAACTTTCCTGTAAATCTCATCAAGTTGCATAGAAGTTACCTTCTAGTGTGTTTTGATGAGTTTATGTTTTTTGCAAAATACCACACACAGAAAACACAGTGTAAAACCTGCAGTGGTTGTTAATGAAATTTCTGATTCACAGTATATTATGTGAAACTATGTGGGTCTAAAAGGGGTCTAAGGGTCTGGGACAGACCAGAGACCTTTATCGTCCCCTTCCTACATTTCCTGTCTGACTCTCAACTGCATGATCACAAATAATTGAATTGAGTTGAAAAATGATTCCAAAATCTGTTTTTTTATTTCAAAACTTGTCCTGTTCTGTCTTAATGTTTTCGCATGTTACAAAGCCCTTTTTCCTCAGAGTTCTGCAGCTGAGTGTTGACAGTTGATGAATGCTCGGCTGCAGATAGTGATGGTTCAGGCCACTGAGTTCATGTGACTGACACAAAAATGACACGCCTCAGGTGATGAAGGTCACAGAGGGGTCCACTTATTTAACTCGACACAGTGAACAGTGCATAATACATACATGTTGGGAGAATTTCTCGGTCCAGATACACACACACACACAAACACACACCACAGAGCATATTTGAGAGCACTGTTAAAAGCCAAGTCCAGACTATTTTTACAGCTGAAAACACATACTCAAGTGCACAAGTATATGTTGGCTGCATGCATTCACACACATACAAAGTCTTTGATGCGCCATTGCCTTGGAAATTCGTTCATTTCCTGTTGCAATAAAAACTCTCATCACTGGCTAAAGCTCCGAGCTGCAGCCAACGGCTGACAGTGTGTATTCGCCACAACTTTAAAGGAGATGTAGTATGTGTTGTTTTTAACAGGTTTAATGATGGTGAGTTCAGCTCTGCAGGTATAGGAGGCTTCAGTTCTGTGAGCTTTAAATCACTTGTGACAGGTCATTAACAACGGCAATAGGTTTTAATGAGCTCAGGTTTCACAGTGATCTGACACGTAGACATAGTACTGATTTAACAACAGGATGTGTTTAGTAAGCAGTTTGAATACAAGTCTGACATAAATGCACTGACCACAGGCTGTGAAAAACTTTTCCTGTGACTAACTGCAATTATTTAAGTGTTTAAAAAAACATATCTTCCCACTTAGATTTGGTGGTATGAAGGCATGCAGATTGCTGTGGTTTGTCTCTGAGAGTTCCCTCTTTCTGTTTGTTAGAAAGTAGCTCCAGAGAAAACTGCGCACAGTGAGGTCCGGGAAATCTACAAAGAGATGCTGCTACTGAATTCTCCAAATGTCATTTATCGATGACACGCACACCGCAAACTAAACTCCATTAATTTTCACCGTAGTAGGGGGGAGGCAGAAATCTCAAAAAGTCTGTTTGGCTTGATATTAAAAGGGGTAAGTGAAAAAATAAACTGTGCTTTTAAGTTTATACCAGATGCAGACATGCAGAGCATTAGGGCCATTCGAGGCCGCAAGGACACAAACGGCTAAGTACAAACATTTCCAAACACACTTCCATGGGAGAGGACTACTGCTCTAAATCCTCCTGTATTATTGAGAGACTGGCATGAATGTAAAAGGTAATCATCCACTCCTTTCAGTCCTTCAGCTTGCTCAGCCTTTACACTGGTTTGTTCTGAGCAGCGGAGCTGGAAGAATGGTTTTCATTTGGCTTTTGTACTGTTTGGATCAGGCAGCCTGATGTGTGTGTTTACATCTGTGCGTGTGTGTGTATTTGACGAAATGGGCGATGACAAGACAACGACTTGGAAGGAAGAGAAAATGAAAAGCTGTGAACCTGACTTAACGACAGCTTCAATATAAGTGAAGCGAATGAATATTAATTCCACTTGAATGGATGAAGATCAGTCATCACTCACTTAATCATCTCATATCATGAGAACTAATGACTGTAGAAACATTTAGACAGCGAGCAGTGTTAGTCCAAGTGCGCACAATGTGCTCTAAGCTGCGGAGAGATGTTCAGTAACACACCAGTCCAGACCAAACCAGGATGCATGTTTGAGCTCTTGACAGATATTTCACCGTTTGACTCCTTGACTTTGACTTTCTACCTGTTTTCTAACCACCTAAAGCTAATTAAACAACATTGTGATAAAGCGTCATACTGTTGATTTCCATGCAGACTGAGATGTTTTGGCTGCTCTTGGCTGTTTCTATTAGCCCAGGAGGATTGTACTGAGGCTGCAGTGCTCCTGGCAGTGAACTGAAGCAAGACACAAAACTTATATCAGAGCTGACGGCAGGATCAACATTAAATGCAGAAAATAAGATAATAGTCTTATTGGAATTAGCCTTAATCATACTTGTGCATTTCCTCTAATAGTAGGCACAGTTTATTATTAACTCTGACACATAAGAGTGAGGTTCAACCAGTACATAACCTCAGACTGAACTCTTAGCTTACACAAATACATTTACATCCATACATATGTGTTCATACTGTACAGCGCAGATCATTTCATCAATATTGATGACAAGAAATATTTTTATTAGGTGCCCTGTTTCTGCCAGGATTTTCACAGTTGGTGGCTGTAACCAAGCAGGAAATATACATCCCTGATTCCAAAAAAAGTTGGGATGTTTGCCGACAACGGTTTCACGAACTATTCCTGAGCTCATGTAATAATCTCCTTTACACGATCATGTGTTTGACCAAGTGTTGAACCTCTCTCCATCCTTGCTTGTGACAACTGAGTCTTTCCAGGATGAACCTTTCATACCCAATCATGATACTATCACCTGTTACCAATCAACCTGTTTACCTGTTGAATCATCCAAACAGGTGTTTTTGGATCAGTCCACAACTTTCATAGTCTTTTGTTGTTTCTGTCCCAACAAACATGTTGCTGCCATCAAATTCAAAATAAGCTGATATGTACAAAAATTAATGAGGTTGATGACATGCTCCCCCTCCTCTGATTTTTTTTCCTCTCTCCAGGTGAGGCTGCTCAAGTTGATTGAGGAGCCATTAAAGAGGGGGAGGAGACTCAGGTTCACACTCTTTTATTTCCTACTTCCTGTCCGGCAGCAGTGTCAGTGTGCAGAAAAAGCCAAGTGACCACATGTAGTTTTGTTTTTTTTCCTTTATCTCTTTTCTGGTGGGCCTGGTGGTTCAGTTTTCACGGTTTTATTTATGTTGCTTAGGGTTTAGTTTGGCGATGTTTTGGTTAGGGTAGAGGGAAAAATCCAGTTCCGACGGCCCTATAAGGGTTGGACTGAGATGGCTTCCCTTTTGTTCTTTTTTGCCAGCCCATCAGTTTGCAGTTTGTTTGGGGAAGTATTGGAGTTAGGTTTTTATTTGATTTGACTCTTTTGATTTGTGGTCCTGGGTCTTAAATATAAAAATGGAACCCTATTCTTTTTTTTTTTGCAGCTCTTGACCCATGTAATTATGTTAGATTCCTTTTGGGTAATGAGCTCATCTCAGGGTTGTAACAAGGTCAAGCATTAAATATATTGCAACGCAACAACAAAAGGCAGGAAAGTAGAAAACAAGCATGGATTTAAACAATGCTGGCTTCAAAGTAACCTTTAAAAAAAAATTCAATTTTTTTTTGAAAAAGAAACACACTCAAAGGTGTGTTTTAGTGAGAAACTGTTGCCTACATGAAAACTCCACTGGCCCATGACAGCATTTATTTATATGTTGTGGCAATTGGGAGGCGTTTGTCACAACACTACACAATAATAATGTTATTGTGAAATTGTATAACCCCAGTTGTTTACTCATTATTTGATAAAACTTGCTGGATATTTTTCTCTCTCCAAAACACATAAACATGAATAAACACACGCACACACTAAACTTTAACTGCATTCCGTCTGTCTGTTTCCGTCCACCGGCAAACTCTTCCTGCCTCTGACTTTACCTTTCTGAGAAATACCTGCTGGCTTCTCATTAGCTGCCATCACAAAGCAGAGCCTGAAAACACCATGATGCTTGTTGGGATGGAGGTTTCCAGCTACTTATAACTGACAACACACTTGCATGATTTCCAATTCACCTTCACAGAAGCCGGTCCCTGTCTCTCTTCTCCTTCCATATTTCTTCATCAGGAAACATGTGCCACAAACTGCCCTCTTCTGACTCCTCTTATATAACAAATAACAGCTTCCACGTGAGACTGACGGAAAGATACTCGCAGATTTAAAGCCTTTTTCCCCAAACTCCGTCACATTCGCTCTGCTACAGCTTAACTGTCACTCATCAAGACTTTGCAAATTTACTGCGTCATCACTCACCAACACACTTTCCTTGCACTTTCTTTATTTGTCAAAGAGAAGAACGAGTGAGGGGGAGAGATGCTTCACAGTGTAAATCAAGTCTCAGTAGTGAAGAACCACTGTGTGTGTGTGTGTGTGTGTGTGTGTGTGTGTGTGTGTGTGTTTAAAAGAATTTTTTATATGATTTTCAATGTGCTTCACAGTGTTAAGCCTCTGTGTGTAGCTGTAGAGTAGACAGACAGTAAACACACACACACACATTATTCCAAATGTGTGGATTTGGCAACTTCCAAGTCTGACTTCACGAGGGCAAAGTGCTCATCAAAGGGGGTCCAAAGCAAACTAATCACACCTGAGTCATGATGGCAGTGACTGATTGCAGTGACCCTTCATAACGACACTAAAATCAGACTGGCAGCTATTAAAGAAGAGCTGCTCTTTGCCCTGTTTTCCCTGACTGTTCTGGGAAAAGATTATTCCCCTTGAAGGCATTTTGATTGAAAACATCCCACGGAGCTCTGCCATGGTTTTACCATTAGACCCCAGGGAATCATAACTGTGTCCAAGAAAGTTGGAGAAATGACCGACAATGAAAATAAATCTTTTAAAGTGTCACTTTACATGTTCACTGATCTATTTAGAGAAGGCGACAAGATGGCTTTTTCTTTGAGTGTTTCCACTTTCCCTCACTTTTTTTCTCTCACACTTTTATGACCATGAATTTACTGATTATTTATATACAAGATTTCCTTAATGACAATTCTCATATCAATATGTAATTGATACAATGGATAATGTTCTCTTTTTTTTTTTACCGCTGCCAAGAAAACAATCTTAAAATCTAAAAAGCAGACTGTTATGCAATAATGATATGGAGGTTTTTGATTTGGTCATGCACGCACACTAAACTATGTCGTACTTTAATTATAGTTATTAGGGATGAGCGAGTTCATCAGTAGCTGTATCTGTATCTGTTCAACCATCTACATTATCTGTATCTGTATTTGGAATGGGCAGTGCATAAGCCGGAAGTGGGCGTGGATATGGGTGGGGCTTAAAACGGTACATTGTTTTAAGTCTGAAATTGATATGGATTGATCAGCAGTTGCTAATCTACTGTATTCAAAGCCTATATACAGTATATCTTAATTGGAATATTTATAATATTATTTTTATGAACTGCAGAGAGAAAGTGATACTGCATGCAGCCACATACAATAGTAATATTAATATACGCAACTTGGTGATTCACGCAAACATCCATTGATGGCAAACAGGGAAATAATATGTCAGCCTTGTTCACTGTATTCTTCTCAAAAGCATCGCGTTCAGTACCAGCAAAGTTTTCCAACTGCCTTTTTATCACCAGCCAAACTAAGAGCAAGCAGATGGTATAAAAAAAAACCCTGACCGGAGCGGAGGCAGTGTCGACGCGACACGAGCTGTTTTCAGCTCTGTCTTGTCAAATGCACCGCGTACGTTGCAGAGACGTGCAGAGGCGTGTCTGTGTAGGGAGGGGCGGGCGCTGTGTGTGACTGGCCAATCACAGAGCGTGAAGACGCTCAGTTACCCAATGAGGATTTTCCTTCAGCACGAACGCGGATATTGACGAGTTTTACTTGTATCATACTCGTATTCGTCAAAAGTGCTATATCCATACCGGCTACTCGTCTGAAACAAGTATCCGGCTCATCCCTAATAGTTATGTATGTGTGTGTGTGTGTGTGTGTGTGTGTGTGTGTGTGTGTGTGTGTGTGTGTGTACCTGTGGCCTTCTCAGGGTTATTACACATGAAGCAGAGCCAGCCTCCCTCTTCCTCACTGTAGCCAAACAGGTCAAAGAAGCGCACCTCCTCCAGCTGAATCTGGAGACTGTCCAGGTCCTGGAGACAGAAGGAAATGGAAAGAAAACAGAATATTTATTAACTGTCCTGTGACGATATTTCGCTTCATACTTTATAGTGGGTATGTCTTTATTGATTCTGACAATAGGCCTTTATCACAGAGGACAGGTTACAATAGGAATGGCACAGGTGTAAATGGTAAATTGAATGATGGTTCCAGTTTCAGGGTCCTGGCGTTTTGCATGTTGTCTCACTGTCATGACTTACTGGGAATCTTGAATAGAACAGAACCATTGTTAATGTCATTAATAATGCATGTGCTTGCTATGAGAATGCTGTACTTCCTGTCTGCTGAGAAACAGGACAATCTGCCGACACTGAGTTTGATTCATCCAGTATTTCATTTATTTATTCCTCCATGCTACAGCTACAAAATTAGCCTACAGCAGGACTGACTTATTTATATTATGAAAGCCTGTATCATAGATTTTCACTGATGGTCTCCTATAATATTTGTCTTTTGTTTTATATAATATCTGTGGAGGCAGGAGATCCAGACAGAGCCCGTCTTCATCTGTAGCTTGAACAAAATACTTTAAAGTTTAAATGTGGTTTTCAACCAACTGCACCACTTTAGAAATGTGACAGATGCAAGAAGAAAGATATTTTTCTTCTGTAAACTGAAGTGGTTCTGCTCAGAGTGATTGCTGCTGCCGGCTGCTGTGTATTTATAGTGTACAGCTCTGTGGTTCACCTGTACTTCAAAACAACACTGAGCGTTAGGAGACATTTTCCAGCAGCTCCACAGAGCACAGCGGGGTGCTTTTGACAACTGGTGTACTCAGATGTAACAAACAAAGAATGTGGAAATTGATTGAAGTTTATTTACAGGATCAGGCTGTTCTTTCTAGTTTCTGCTGCACAGAAAAAGAAGAGAAATAATATAATGAGAAATGGGAAAACAAAAATTGGAATTTACAGGAAAGGTTTCACCAGCCTGCAGATCACTATGGTTAAAGCTGCTGTACATGCACATACAAAATACACATGCATATACACACAAATGATAAGTGACTCCCACCTCAAAGACCCATTCAAAAGCTTGACATTCCAGTTACGGACTGTGCAACTGTGTATCCGTGTGNGTTGAGTCAGAAATTGAGCAACAACGTGTGAGAGAGAACAAATCAGTAAACACAAATTCCCAATCGGCTGGATAACACAATTAGAAATGAACCATTAACAAAGTGAAATGAGTAAGATACCACTTATGTACATTTGCCTCCAGATTCCATGATCAAAAAACCTCAAACTAGAGTGTGTGTGTGTGCCAGACTCACTACACTGTAACGCACAGCTGACAGGCCGTAATGCATGACTAAATGATTGTATATAGTTGAAATGAGCATTTAAGAAGATGTTTAGAGTGACAAATTTGCAGCCGGGCAACATGCTGATGTGAACAAACATGAGCCCATACTTGATTCATCAGGAGCAGAGAGGAGGATTCAATAAAGAGATGAAGAAACAATGGCTGGATTATGTGATTCTGAATATAATCCGTCTATCCTCATGTAACCCCCTGTAGCCTTTCAACACGCCCCCCTCAGCCTCTATCACTGTTTGTAGACCATCGTTATAATTTGATCAAGATGCAAGATTGTAACTGCCTGACTGATGACGGCTGCGGGGAGACAACGGGGAGAGCTGCAATGTATTTGCACAATATGTCCAAAACAAGAAAAACTCTTTTGTTTGCAAAGTTCAGCTTTAAAATGTCAGAACGGGTGGGTGAGGACTCAAATGCATCACACAATGCTGCTGCTTAGAATAGTCTTTAATGAAATCAAAATGAAGTCTTAACAAAACTCACGGCGAGACTTGGCAAGCACATGGAAATACCTGGACATGAACGTGAACATTAAAACGTGACGTGAGGAAAGGTGACAATCCGGCAACTGCTAACAAAAAACAACTGAGTTAAATAGTGTCGTGGTGGTGATTAGCATGAACAGAAAACACAGGTGATATGATGAAGTGGGTGTGGCTGGTAAGTGAAAGAATCAGAGACGAGACACTGGACATAGAAATATGAAAAGCAGAACAGAAACCAAAACACAGAGCTGGAACAGACAGAACTAAAGACAGGACATGACATGACATGACATGACAAGAACTAAGGCAAAACATAGGCAAAACCTAAGACAGAAAACTAAGGCACGAATCAAACACAGAACATAACAAGACAAATACAAGACATGAACTGGACTGTGGCAGAAGCGAGACTATGGCAGGCATGAATCTAAACTGAGAACAAAAAACAAAGTGATGGCCGGCAGGAACGTGACAGTGAAAACAAAGCATGAACAAAAACGACATCTAACCCAAGACCAGGGTGCAAAACTTGACATAAAATGTGATTTGAATGAAAGGAGAGAAAAGCATCAGTCAGTGGAGCGAGATAATTCCTCCGTTAGCCTCATAGTCTCATTTAATTTTGCAATATTTGTTAAAGGGAAGGTCCAGCGAGGTTCACATCAAAGTCTGTTTACAGGTCATTAGAAAAATATTATATATAATAATAATATAAATATAAAGCCTTTAGTGACTCCAGAGGGCACTATGTGAAGCCTGATAAATAGCCTCAAGTGATGACACTTGCGTCAACATCAGTTGGGTCTGAAGAAGGTAGAAAATGAAACAAGCTTGGGGATGGAGAGTCGCAGAGAAGTGAACTGTTGGTGGATGAGTTGCATTATGGGTGATGTGCGTGTCAGGTTTTGACAAGGAAGAAAAATGCCTTCAATAAGAAAGACACTATCTCTGGTTCTGCTGCATCGATTTTGATATTCGTTTTTGTCTATACAATATTAAGAGAGCAATGCTAACTTGGTGGAGCACTCTTTACTTTATAGTGTTAAGATATACCTTTATTCGTCCCACACTCAGTGGGGAAATTTACAGTTCACCACAAATGTTTTCTACCTATGAAAAGGTGAACATTTTAAAGAATCCTTCTTTGATTGATCAAATGACTTTAGGTATGGTACAGAGTTCATTTTAAGTTTGACGAGGTTGTACTGGTTCATTTGAATGTTTAGTGGAGGAGACAAGACAAGAAAGACAAAAGGAGACGGGAGGAGGCGTTTTTGAACTTTGCCTCGATAAACTTAAGCGGAGACAGAGAGAGGCGGGGGCAGGACAAGGAGCACAGAGGGGAGTGTGAGTCAGGAGAAAGGTGAGTGGATGAGAAGTGGGAGTGTTGGGAAGGGGAGTGGAGGAGAGATGGATGAAGGTTGTAAACAAGGCACAGGCTTTATTTCTGTCTCCCCTGACATTTGTCTTCTGTCTGGATATAAATGTATGAGAAAAACAGGGGTCCTGACATTATAAACCATTTCAAACAGGCAGAGACAGAGGCAACAATTCTCAAATGTAAACCAGATCCTCTAGGTCCTCTCAGCTTTGACTTTCTTCCCATCCTGCCTCTTTCCCAAACCTATTTATCTAATCTCAGCCTTTCTCCTTCATCCTCTTCCTCCACCAAACTTTATCTACACCAAAGTCCTATCAACAAACCACGCAAAGCGAGACAAAAGGTGAAACAATACTTGTCGAGTATCTCCTCTCTCAGGCTTCCACTTTGCTCAATGTCATGCCTTCCCTCTCTTCCGCTTTCTCTTCCTCTTTGCTCTTGCCATATCTTCTGCCTCTTCAGTCTTTCTCTGCATTACGATCTGTTTTTCACTACTTCTTCTGCTTTGTCCCTTCCTTTAACTTTTTTATAATCTTATCTCTCTCCCCCTCATTTCCTCCTCACTCAGCTTTCTATTCCTCTCTTTCCTCGTCGTCTTCCTTTAATTTCTTTCCTCTAAAATTACATCTCATCATATCACCCCCTCCCTCCTTCTTCCTCTTTATGTTCCTTTTGTCCGCTCTCCTCTTCTCTCCTTGTTGCCAGCACAAGCACAATTACTAATCTTGCCTCTCCTCTTCTCAGCCATAACTTTCCATTTCTTTCAATTTTCATCTGATCCATCCAACTTTCACCATTCACCCTAAGAGGTGAGGACCTCTTACTTCCCCTCCTCTCTTTAAGGTTTGACACTCTTTCATGATTCATCTTAATGGTTTAAAAATGTCCAAAATGTCCTTTTCTTTCATCATTCAATCTTCACTTTTCTCCCTTTTTCTCACTCTTCAACTCTTTGTGCTTTAAACCCATTACCGTTTTATTGTATCTTTCTCCAGCTTTTCCTCATGAATATCCTTCCCTCCTCTCATCCTGCCCATCCTTGAAACACGTCCCTCCATCCCTCTCGTCTTCGCGCACACCAGCTTTCTATTATCTCTGTGTCATAAAACTACTAAACTGAGTTGTCAGAGAGCGTACATAAGTCCCTCTTAAATCTCTGAAGCCTCATAAAGCTCTCCAGGCTCCCTTTACATCTCCCTGCCAGTAAAGACACAATTGATAATCTTTTCTGTCTCGTATGTGCATCTTTTCTCTCCTCATCTTCTACTATACGTGTTTCTGATCGGCTGACAGTGACAGCAGTGAAGCTGTAGGACTAATAGGGAGGAAAAGAAAGAAAATGCAGAGCATATGGGTGGAGGGAAAGGTCATGACCTTCTTCCTCCCTCTCTCCTCTTAAATCTGATCAAACTTTTTTTTTTTTTTTAATATTTTCTTGGAGCTCCCTGGAAAATGAGATTGAAACCATCCATCCATTATCTACCGCTTACTCCTTTGCAGGGTCGCGGGGGGGCTGGAGCCTATCCCAGCCGACTTCGGGCGAAGGCAGGGGACACCCTGGACAGGTCGCCAGTCTGTCGCAGGGTGACGAACAACACAGACACACAGACAACCACTCACATTCACACCTACGGGCAATTTAGGGTAGTCAATTAACCTCAGCATGTTTTTGGACTGTGGGAGGAAGCCGGAGTACCCGGTGAGAACCCACGCTGCACAGGGAGAACATGCAAACTCCACACAGAAAGATCCCAAGCGCCCTGACCGGGACGCGAACCGGCGATCTTCTTGCTGTGAGGCGACGGTGCTAACCACTGAGCCACCGTGCAGCCCGAGATTGAAACCACTCTAAAGAAAAAAAGAAATGTTAAATGTCATTCTCGTTTTACTTGGTAGGTCCACTATCTGTGCCAAAACTCAACTTATTAAGCAAAACAGATATTCGCTGAAAGTCACTGATCCATATTAAATACAGCTTTTATGTTCTGCTCCAATAACTTGCAGCACTGAGCTAAGCTTTAATGTGAAGGTACGGTTTTATTTTGAAACCTGTAAAAACGGCCAACAATGCCACTGACTAACATGATTGGTAATTTTTCCATATAGTTTTTCAAATGGTAGATTTAGACATTTTCAGCATTTTTTTGGAGTGGAATTCATCTCATTTAACTCTCAAACAAGCAATGTACATTTTACAATGTCCAACTATTCCTTTCAGGTACGAGTGGACCAGTTGGGGCCGGTCAAAAACAGCAGGAACAATATTTTACTGAGACTGAGCAGGTAAATCAGAGATGTTACTGGAGACGGATACAGTAAAAGTAGAAGTTTACGACCATGTTTGAACCGCTGAGCGTCGCGCAGCATGAGTCTTCCTGCCCGGTGTACATTTCATTTGTGTGTGTGTGTGTGTGTGTGTGTGTGTGTGTGAGTGTGTAAATGAATCACTGGGTATGTTAAGGCTCCATATGGGAACCATGGCTGGTCCATCTCAAAGCAGCCACAACACATGTTTAGAGAAAGACAAACGACAGCTGTATTTTCTTTGTGGCTCTAATTGTTTCCTAGTGACCACTTAGCTTGTCACATTATGAAGGGGCAGCGCGAGAACACCACCCACATCCACACACTTACATAAACAGACACTGACGTTGACACACATATTCACAAACACGTGCACACACACACTGTTATTGTCTCGTTAAGTCAGACTTTCTCTTTGTAACTCAATCTTTCTCTCTCACACACACACACACACACACACACACACACACACACACACACACACATGATAAAGATGGGGAGTCGGGGTGAGCAGAGGCCATGTATACAAAAATGTCCATTTAGTCAATTGCATATTTAAACAAAGTGGATGTTGAACTTTGACATTTTTTTCTTGGAGTTTTGTTTTTTTTCCCCTGCTACTGATGACTTCATCCCCTATGCTGAAGACAGTTAGGTTTTAGCAGGAAGAAGCACACACACACACACACACACACACACACACACACACACACACACACACACACACTTTGGGCCAGTACCTTCCTATGTGGGATGGGGTGCTGTGTCATGGCCATGGGGAAGCTGTGAGCTCCTTTCAGCTGCGTCTTCTCCCAAAGAGAAGCAAGTCTCTGGACACACTCATCCTTGGAGCACAGAGGGACACTGGACTTACTCTGGTCAGAAGAGAGAGAAAACAACAAGCATTTATCACATTTGCAAAAAGCAGAGAGGTGGTTCAGATAGAGAGGGAAAATATGGGAAAACAGGAGAAAAAAGGGTTGGAAAACAAAGCTACTCTTGTTTGCAATTTTACATTTGAACAGATGCAACCATGGTTTGTGTTCCAGGAAATTTCTCAACTATAAAGCTCCTCATAGATTCCCAGATATGCCAGCGCGGGTTTCAAAATCAACATTCAATCTGAAGCTTCTATTTTTGGGTTTACTCCTAAATTACTAGAAGTCAAGGTTTTCTGCCAAGAAAACTATGTCAGTGAGCAAAACTGAACATCTAAATAAACCAGAACCACTTTTAAGAGAAGCTTATGTAAGATGCCAGGAATGAAATCTTTCAGCAACTATTGGATGGACTGTCAGGAAATATTACACAATACAGACATTCACGAATCCTACTGACTTCGACGATTCCCTGACTTCTTCTCTAGCGCCACCATGAGGTAACATTTATTGTTTTGAGAATATGTCAATAACTATTGGATGGATTGCAATGAAATTTGGTACACACATTTATGATCCCCTCAAGATGAAATGTAATAACTTTTATGGTCCCGGCTCAAATAGTTGGTTCAATGATTGGTTCAACAAATACCTGAAAATACTTGAAATCTAATAACATTGGTGTCAGCTGTACGTTAGTGTACATTAGTTAATCTGTGAACGTTACACAGCAGATGGATGATTTACAGTATGATATATAGGTGTGATTGTACTGGCTGTGCATTAATGCTTTTCGATACAGTGACATGTTTCTGTTCACCTGTAGATGTAGCAGCATGATGTGTATCCAGAGATGAGGCTGTCGGCTGGTCAGGTTGAAAGAGGACTTGGCATACAGACAGTAGTGGCCTTTAAGAGGACAGGAGAACGACAGCTTGGCCACACATCCTCGATTTGAATCTGTCACAGACGCAGAAACATATAAAAATGGCAAAATCATTAATATTTAGCAGATGTTCAAAAGTTGCCCATGTTAAAGCAAAAATTCCCAAGTGAAACCAGAGTCAGCTTGCTCACTTTCTCTCTGTCTCTTGCACATATGGACTTGTGAAACCTTGGGAACACATTGACAGAGTGATTCATAGCACGCAAGGACATCGCGTCTTGAAATCAAGAGAAAACGTCTTCTCTTCCCACCACCACCTCCCACGAACCTCCACCTCTCAGCCAAGGAGAAGAAACCAGTGCAGGGTCAACAGTTCCTGTGCTTCATGTGGAAATCATCTGGTAGATCAGATCATTTTAGTATTTCAAAATAAAATAAAAGGACGTTCTTTTAATTTATCTGTCTATCTATTTATCTATCTTCTGTAGAGATGCAGTGTGGGCAGATAATATAGATTTTGCAATAAAGGTGAAAAACAAGTTGTTGTTCTGGTTTTGGTTCAACTTCTATTCAAATTGCTGTTTTCAAGGCAAAAAATAGGAAAAGCATGTGGATTTACAGCCAAACTAAATATCTTAATTTGTTATTCTGCAAAAACAATCTTACATGTCAGACAATACCTCTGGTTACACAACATGTTGTACAGATATATCAATATATAATAGAGTTAACATGGATGCTGTTACATACAGTATGATATCGAATTGCTCAGTAACAGTCAAATATTTGGGATGAACTCAAATGCCTTAAAATGGCCCAACCAGAGGTTATCGCATTTTATGTTTGTAAAAAAAAAAAAGAAACTATGAAGGAGAATTTACAGAAAGAAGCACATGTGTATGAATGATATGTTTCTGTTTATACTGCTTCAATCATTAGCACATTCGTATTTTCTCCAGGAGAGTTTGTTTCCAATGGTCGGTGACCCTGTATATTTTTGTGTCAATGTGTGTGTGTGTGTGTGTGTGTGTGTGTGTGTGTGTGTGTGTGTGTGTGTGTGTGTGTGTGTGTGTGTGCATGCATGTGTGTGTGTAGCTGTTTGGATTAAGTATACATGTGAATGTGCACTCATCTGTGTAATCCTCATCCCCAGAGATGAAGGGTCAGCAGCAGATGTGTAGGTCAGCCAGCAGCATGATGACATCATCCAGCTGAGACCACCTGTGACATCATATCATGAGCGTCTTGGGGCTGATTCTCATTAAGAGACTTAACACTAAGACAGCAAATGCAAAGCACCAATTATGGGATGAGGAGTGAGCGTGTGTCTGAGTGTGTGTTTGTTTAACAATCTCGTATTTACATTCATTTTTCAGATTTAATCCATTAACTAGAGGCCAAAGGAGGAGTTTGTTATTTTTTGTCTTGTTTCCTGTTTTGAGTGTGTGCATACGTGTGTGTGTTTATGTGTGTGTATGTGTGTGTGACTTCTGGCTGCCTCTTACTTAAAATGACATTAAGGCCAAAGGCGGACCAATAACATCCCCTCCTGTCAATCAAAATATCATCACATCTTGTGTTGCTCTTAAATCTAGTGTAGCGTGTGTGTGTGTGAGCTTTGTATATTTTTAATATCTTCAAAGGAATGAAGCCGTGTCCTCAGAGGCGCGGCTCATTACTGCAGATGGCTCAGACAAACACAGAGAGGATTGTACTGTCCAGTTGCATATTTATGTGTGCAAGTGTGAAGTCATGTGTTGAATGTGTGCATGCAAATGTCTGCACGAGGAGAGGCAAGATTAGTAATTGTGCTTGTGCTACACAAGTTCCCAGCATTGTTGTCAAGCTCAATGTATATTGTGTCTAAATGCATCTGGCTTGTCAAATATGTATATCTGTCTACATGCATGACATGTTTTCAAATGCATTTCAGTATATTTTATGTTTGTGTTGGTTGAATTGAGCTGTATGATTTATATCACATTCAGTAAAGATTTATCAATGATTTAGATTCAGTGTGGAAAAGGTGATGAAAGGCTGCTAAAAGATGGCGATGAATTCTTCATTCAAGTGAAGCAAATCGAATTGAAAAATGGAAAATAAGCAGAAATCACCAGACTTGAATGATAATAAAATATCAAATCCCTGAATATGAGAAGAAAGAGAGAGGAAATGTGAAAATGGATTACAGAGTTTTAGAAAATGAATTAGATTAGTTTGGAGACGTAAGAGGTTTCTCATTTCATGAACTGCTTGACCACCTGTTTCTTGTCAGCACGTACAACTCTGGCATGAAAGTATGCGCAGACACACAACACTGCACCCATATAAACATGTACTTCATGCATACTACATATGTATGCATTACATTCATCTGTTTCTACTTTAACCTGACTGTGTTGTATAGATGTAATTGAAAAGAATGACCCAACCCACCTCAAAACAATTCACTGCCTCTTTACCTTGATTAATTTTTCCATTAACAAATTAGCTCTGTGACATTTGCCCCATGGAGTTTGGCTCAAGATTCTTTTACTCCAGATTGAGTCTGCAGCTCAATAAAATGACAGGTCTGAGCCTACTTTATAGCTTTCCTTTTAGTAAAAAAAAATCTAATGGAAAGCTTATTCAATTGTTCTTCACAATCAGTGAGCCTCACAGTTGCACTAGATGTTATTTCATTACCATGGGCATTTTGAGTCAGTCCAGTTTACATCTTTGTACATTGGAAATAATCACTAGAGCGCCAATAATAACATTTGAATAATAGAACAGAAGAATAATAGAACCTACAGTGCCAAGGAAATTATTCACCCAAAGAATGGAGGTGATATATTCTTCATCTGTACAAACAAAAGATTTGGGACTGAGAGCCAGAAAGGATGAAAAAATTAAGTTTTAAGAGATAAGTTTTGGCCTTTTCATGGGATTAGTTTTCAATGAGACAAATATAGAATATCACCAGCTTTGTCCTTCGTGTGATGCAACATGTTGAAAGCGACTATTCTTTTTAGACCAGTTTAAGGTGATACCATTTTGAATCTGAATTGCAAATATTAGATATCAATCAAAATGTTCTCTGGCACTGTTTTCAGTGGGGAACAAAGATGGTGGGAGTGAGTGAATAATGATTCACCTGTATTTTTTAGCATCAGACCACAGACCACCCATCTTAGGCCTCATTTGGACTAACTGTCTAGAGGGGATAGAAAGAAAAAAAAACAACAACAAAAAACTACAGTACTGTTCTGGAGTAAAGAAACTTGAAGGAGCTCTCTGCACACAAAAAGTCAAAGATGCAATATGCAACATCAGAGAGGAAAAAATGAAAGGTATTCAGGATGGGGTAAAAGGAGAAAATGACACTCACATGGCCTCTAGATGGGATGGAAATCTCTGATCAGCGGGATATTAAAATGAATCTATACCCTACAGAGAAATAAATCCCTGTCTGATTGGGGCCAGAGAGACACTAATCAACCCACTGCTGACTGCTGTGCAACACTGCATCAGTACGTATGTGATGGCAGGAAGGAGAGAGGAAGAGGACGCGCATTAATACCTCATCATTACTCAGCCTTAGCCACTACGTCTGCCTGTGATCTCATTCGACCCTCCCTCAACCTCTCTCTCTCTGTCCGCCCTTTTATTATTCACAACACTGTCATCTGATTATTTCTAGCGCTGATCTCATAGGCGACTGACAAAACTGTTCGTCACGTTCACATTACCTTCGATCACGCACTGCTCTGGTATGGGGATCTGCTGCACCATGTCTTTACAGAACTCTCTGATCGTCTCCATGTTGTCTCTTAAGTGGATGAAGAGTTTGTCTGCTTCCCCCTGCTCCTCCTCCTCCTCCTCCCCATCCTTGTCCCCGCTGTGACCTCTTTCAGCCTCTTTGTCTGGGGCAGCAGTGACGGGCAAAGAGCCGTCACCCGTCCTCCCAGCGGGCGGTGCTTCCTGGTTTTCTGAGTGAGAATTCACCAAAGTGTTGGAGAAGATGTTGTCTGGGCTCGGCTCCAACCCCTCACCATCCTCCCCGGTGTCTGAGTTGATGGAGCGCGAGCGCACAGCGTGGAGGGCCAGGCTCTTTGACCTAAGAGAGACCATGAAGTAAAAACAGTTCAAAGTGCTACAAAATTATAGATCTTAACAATTAAAATTCTCTCTGCTTCCTGTTTTTGACGCCGTGCAGCAAATTGTCCTGAGTTTGGTTTGAGTCCAGGTTTCTGTGGGCGAACCACTGAAGCAAAAAGCTTCAAGGGGACATTGTTGACAGTGATTTTGAGAGCACGTTCATGGCCGGAGTATTGTGGGAATAAGCATGATTTGCTATTGATCTTTTGCAATCAGTGTTTGTCTTTGCTTGACTAACTTTTCATTGTAAGAAAACTGCAGACAAATTTACGTTCGCTATTAATTACATTGAAAGGATTCTGCATTCTAGTTCCAGCTGCATTCGTTTCACTAATGCCCTCCAATGCACCGTGAATGATGGTGCTGTGGCACTTTGTTCCCAGACTGTAAAAAACAATAAATAAAGTTGAACATGCGTCATAGCGTTGCATGGGAAAAGGGGCTAAAACTAACTTGTCCATCAAGGCGTGATGCTGATCGGAGCTGGAGCCGATAAATACCCATGATTACTGCAGAGTCATGAGTCTGATTGTGCCACAGAGGAAAACAGCCAGATGTTAGTGGGTGGTAGTGGGTTTTTCTGTGTAAGGGGTATTAGAGACAGAGGCTCAAACCCTGGCTCCTTTCTCACCTCCACACAGCTGACCAAGCACAGCCTTCAGTCTGCGTGACTGTCGAGTTGTCAGTTACAAAAAATGACAGAAACAGTCGGACACAGCCCTCCCTCCAAGTCCAACTTTGGAAAGGTGGTGGGAGGGGGGTTGTGAAGCCATTTTACCGTCTGACATGCAGCAAAACAGCAACAGTGTGTAAACACCCTCAAATCAATCAGTACTTTGACTGTTAGTCAGTGTTTCATTTGGAATCCAATGTGTGCCAGTGCAGAGCAAACACAACAATTGCATTATCTTCTCAACACTCTTCAAACTCACTCAACTCCAACAACAACTATTTAATTATATTCAATAGGAATGAGCTTGCAAGTTGTGTATTCTGAGCATATTTTTTTAATAAACACCATGTCTCAATCTCTGGATAGTCTTCAGTTTTCTTCCATAAACAGACACACAGTTATGTATCATTGGCTCAAAGGATCTCTTGTTAATTTGACTGGAAATCAATAAAATCCACCAGGCTGCACAGCGACAGTGATAACAGTCCATTCTTCATAAAAAGAAAGTCTCGCTAAGCAGACGCTCAGCAGAGCCACGTGACGCTACACACAAACAGACCTGTTGAATCTCATCTCTCGCCTCTCCTCCCTGACGGCTTGGCTCAGGCTGTAGCGTCGCTGGGGGGCGGGAGAGTCTTCCTCCGACTTCTCCTCTCCCTCCTCCTCCCCCATTTTCTCTTCGAAGGCCTGGATCTTCACCTGCAGCCGCTGCTCCGACCCTCCCTCTCCTGGAAGAGATGCACGGGGAGACGGGGGGCAGGTCTCGTCCACCCTGTAAAACACACACACACAGAGGGCAAAGGGTTGTGTTGCAGGTGGTGGGCACGTGAGAGCAAGCTGGACAGACATATTTGGATGGATTTCAGTAGCCTCACCCCCCTCCCCGCCTCTCTCCCCTCCCCTGCTGGCTGGCTTCCCTGTAATTCTCGCTTTCTCACGATGACTGGCTCTATGTCTGTGTCTCTCCCCCCGTGTGTCCCCCTCTCTCCCTCTTTTGCTGGTTACATCTCACCTTCTCCCCCCTCTCTCTGGCTTTGCTTTTCTTTGTCCCTCACTATGGTGCCTGTCTCCTCTCTTTGCTCCCTAACTCAAACTAATTATTCCCTCCGTCCCTCCAACTCTCTCTCCTTCTTTCTGGCCACGTTTCTTTTTTTCACAAGTGTCCTTTATAACTTCATTAAACAGTCCACTCCTTTGATGAAAGAGGACTTCCAACTGCACCGCTGTTGTCTTTCTTCTTTCTTCACCCCTTGCTCTTTCACTAATAAACCAACCTCTCTCAGTCTCTCCTTCCCTCTATCTTTCTTCCAGAAGACCCCAAGCAAAGCCTTTGGAAGCCTCCGATCCTGCACACAATGTTCTTATTTGAGAGAAAGCTGTGCGTGTCATTCCCACACTGCAGCCAGATGAATCCCAGTCAACTTAAGCACATTAACACACAAACACATGCACACATTTATTTAGGTCACTTTTGGGGACATTACATAGACTTATATTTACTTCCTGGGGACTTACCCTAACCTTTACTTACTTAACCTTAACCTGAACCACTGACCCAAAATTCTGCTTTTTCCCAATTGGGGATGCAGCTTTTGTCCCCAATAGGACAAGCTGTCCCCAATTAACTGCTCTGAAATGTTTCCCTGAAAGTAGGAATCACACACACACACACACACACACACACACACACACACACACACACACACACACACACACACACACACACACTCATATGCACATGCCGTCCTCACATGTTGTGTATGCATACTTTTGAAGCACTTTTCATTTATTGTTTATAATGAATATAACAATTGTGGTACAGAAGTCGCTGGAGGACATAAAAATCACATAAAAAACATTTGAATGGTCCATAAATGGCAGAGGTTTTTTTGGAAAATCACATTTTTAGGTTTTAGTTGCACAAATTGGTTAAAGTTGTGGCTCAATATGTGTATTTTATTGGCTTTTTTTGTGAGTTTCAAACAAGTTTTGAAACTCTTGACAACTCCTTATGACACGCAGATAAATCAAAAGCATAAAGTGTACCACCCAAAATGTCAAACTATTCTTTTAAAAGCTGTAAGTATGAGAGGATGATTGTATTACGGGTGCATGCACTGGATTTTAGCATGACTTTTAGAGCATGATGGTGTATTTATGGATAAGTATGTCAGTCCCTATAAATGAGTTTCTCTCTCACCTGCAGTACATGGCCGTGCTGTCCTCCAGTCTCCTCCTCAGCAGTCTGGCTATAGCAGTGAACGAGTTGCTCATCCTGTAGATGTCTTTCCCGCAGCCTCCCAGCAAAGACGGGTAGCGGTCAGTCAGAGCTCTGATCTCCAGCAGCAGCGTGTGGTGAAAGCTGTGCTCCATGCTTCCCAGCAGGGACACCAGGTAGACCAACGAGCTGTGAGCGTGAGTCTGGAGACGACAGAGAGACGAGATGCTGAGATCAGAACGTCTGCTGGTGTGATCAGTGACGGCACAAAACTGAGCAAGAAAATATGAAAACAAATAATGAAAGACAAGAGGAAGACAAGTTGTTTTATTGTACAAAAAACATTCAGCTTAATGATTACTTTTAGGTTGTGTTTGTTCTTGAGTGTTTTGAAAATCACAGAAAATGAGTCTAGCGTTGTGTTATAGGACGTGTTTTGGTGAATAAAGAGTGTATTTTAACTAATTGAACACACATTAGTTTCACTGCCACGCAGCTTGGGATGTTTGGTGTAAATCCTTTTTAAGTCCTTTTGTTTCTAAATCATGACAAAAAAGAATAAATACAAACTCATGCAGTTGGCTCTCGGCTAAACTTAAACTAAACTAATAAACTTCTTTTCCCGAATGCTTCACTTTTCCCTTCGGCTTTTGCAATAACACACATACATACACATTTCATCCTTTTTGTGTAAACTGCACCTTGAGAGTAAACAGCCTGCTCAACTTTGACACAAAAAAATGTTTTAACAAGGTTTAAACCATGTGTTCTGCATATTTGTTGTACTCTGAAAAGAAGGTTCACCGCTCTTTTTTATATGCACTGTTTCCTGTGACATGCAAAAACATAATCGATATAGCTCTGGTCCTGCAACACATACTTTAATTTAATCAGTATTTATAACTGCAAGGTTTTATCCTGTCCCACTTTGGGGCCTAAACCACTATTTAACCAAAACCAGACATTTTCAAGTGGAGTAAACCAGTCAACACAGAAATCATTGTGAAAACAGATGAACTGTGGTGACATGATTCAGTAACAGCTCTCTTGTTGTGTTTTAAAGAAGGTCCGAAGCCAACACGACCCCCATCTGTGGATGAAAACAGGATTTAAAAAAATAAATTTGAAGTTTCTACGCTTGTAAAATCTCACACTGCTTGGACCAAAAAAACCCCCTCCATCTCCTCCTGTGACTGATGGACTGATGGAGGGACAGAAGAGCAGACAGAGCCGTCCTGTGTTCACACTTTGTAACGAGGAGGAAAGAATGCAGTGGCACAGTTTGGGCACGTTTCACAAGCTTTCTCTGTAGGATGCTAAATTTATATGTGGATGCTAAAATTACCAGAAAAGGCAGAACGTGACCTTATACTGTTACAACATGCCAAGTAGGAATTTAGGAGTTTGTCAGGTGGAGAAACAGGAGTGTGCCTGGAGCGCAGACTGTAGGTACAAAGACTTTACTAGGATGCCCGCGACTTCTGCACCACAGTTCAGGCTTTTATTGTCGACATGATTTTACTTTTAAAGGACTCGCTGCGATACTTCCAAACATTACAGCAGAACTTGCATCATTTACAGTTTGCAATTGAGACGTTTTACAGTAATACAATTAATGGCTGCCAGGTCACATGAAGCCCTCCTTGATCATCAAACATGACAGGTCGTGCTTAATTGTGTGGAAAAAGCACTTGGCCTTTATTTGGTGTCCTAATCACATCACTGGTTTAACTCATTACCAAATTCTTATGTAAAATCCAGCAAAAACAGGACGTTTCATAACTGTTGTATTTCATTATAGCTGTTCACGTTCTCCAAAGAATTACAGCAGCGTAACTGATATTCTTCCAAAGTAACAGGACTGATACGAATCTGGAGGAAGAAATCAGTTCTTTCTGCCTCATCGGTGCACAAATACACAAACATAAACACATCCTCTCTGAAAGACACAACTTGGCCCGTTGGCTTGCATCACTCCAGTAACACGATCCAACAACACTGGGAGCCAACCTCCTCTGGCAGTAGCACATGTGTTTGTGTGAAAGAGATATCTGTTAAAAAACTTAATTTAAATATTGAATGATTCAGACTTAACAAAAAAAGGAAAGAAAGAAAGGAAATACTGCATAAGTCCAGTGCCAAGTCAGATCCTTTCTCTGCTCACTAACTGCTGTGTTTTTCTTTCTTTCCTTGTTTGCTTGGTCGCTTAGTTTCCCCTGATTGTCCATCAGCTCGCTGATCTCTCTCAAGGGAGTTTCTTTCTTTTTAATTTGAACCAAGTAACTGTGTGGACTTTCAGCAAAGTTGTTTAAGTGCATCAAAAATTGATTTTCCCTCAGCACAAAAACATCACACTTCCCTTATCCAAACTTTATGATAACATTTAAGTGACATTCATTTTTAAGAAGAAAACCTTCCCCCACCATTTGTCCTGTGTGTCGGTTGTTTCAGTCAATTCAACTAGCTCATGTCTGGCTGCATACTGTATGTCCTACTGCAGACTTACTGGTTTGTACACCTAGTTTCTGAACTTATTTGGATCAGCGTAATGAATTATGATCAGTGTTTTAAAATTTTTAAATCACCCATATGAAGTCTGTGTCATGTTGTGTTTCTGTGCCAGTTGCTCCCAACCTTTTTGGTTTGTGAGGCTTTAAAACAAAGTTATTGTGGAAACTCTTGTACTAGGTTTTATATTTTCATGAGCTATGAGCAAAGAGTTATTTTAACCTTCTCAAATTGTTATTCTGAATAAATTTCATAGGCCTGAAGGGGTAAAACTATCCAGTATTTCACAAAATGCTGGGTAATCGTCGTCTAGCTCCATTTTGTGACCCCGTGGGGGGGGGGGGGGTTCCAAACCCTGGGTTGAGATCAACAAGAATTGCTTAATAAAAGTATTGATTTATTAATTGAATGTTGTAATGCTCATATGAAGACAATACACAATGTTAACAGCTTTAAACCATGCAATCATGTTATCTTCAGTTTGGCTGATAACATGCTGTTTAATGGGAACTACTGACTGAGTAATACAGCAACACTTGTATGATGCAGCTACTACTGGTACTTAAAGGGTTTCAATGTTGAGGTGTACTTTCTGAGGACAATACTTAAATACTTTCAATGTTGAGGTGTACTTTCTGAGGCTGGAGACTTTGTGGTGATGTTTGTTGGACTGCATGATAGGAAGAGGTGAAAAACATAAAGAAGACTAATGATGTATAACACAAAATCACCACAAAGAGCAGCCTTAAAATGAACAAAGAATTCAGTCAACACATTTGTGAAACAGCATCAGTTTCGTTTCTCAAAACTAGGATTTACTATAGGACCACAGTTCAGTACAGGGGCTTCTTTCTCTCATGAACATGGTGATATATGCTGATCTAACAAGCCATAAGTCCAGAAACACAATATATACTAACTCCCCTCAGGAGGTAAAGGAAGCCAGAGAGCGTATTGAGCAATCCTGTTACAATCAAGTACAAATGCATCCAAGTGAGAAAGTATGTGACTGAGTGAGTGTGTGGGGCACAAACACAAACCCACAGGAGGTACTCTCCACTGCCATCACCAGGAGGCCTCTGTGGAGGCATTTCCCAGAAAAACATGGGTTATTTTCCAAATGGTTCCAATGTGAAGAAAGACAGGACACTGAGGTCTGACCAACCGCATGTGTGTGTGAGAGAGAGTGTGTGTGTCTGCTGTGAAGCAGGGTTGGCAGGTTCTTCCACAAAAAGATTGAAGAGAAAGGGAGCTTTTGGAGGAAAGGTTGCCCTAGAGTAATAGAAACTTTATTATGGTTTCCAGCTCCGTGATCTCTGTGTGGGTGTGCCTATCTGTGTGTGTGTGTGTGTGTTTGAGACTGTGTATGTGTGCACATCATCTAAAGACAGTCGTGCCATAATTCCCCCTTTCATTAATCTCTCCAAATTGACGTTAAACTGCCTTAAATGGACCCAGAGGAAAAGAGAGAGTGGGAGCCCTCACCACGTCCTGCTGTCACCTTCATCACACACACACACACACACACACACATACACTACAGACTGAGTGTAACATGTGACTTCATCCTACCTATCATTACACAGTGTTGCCCAGACGATCATGCATCACTTACTACTTCAACACAAGCTGATACAATTATCTGCACCGTATAGCCATATGTCAGTCTAGTCCCATATGTGACCTCGGCACTACATACTCCCCATGACTCAGACACAGAGGCTTCTCAGTCGAGCCTTAAGAGAGAAACAGAAACAGTATTTTTTGCATGTTATCCAGCAGAAGTTTGCATCTTACAAAGTGTTTTCAAGATTGCTCAGGTGTTTACTCTCTGATCGGACATTCAAATCCAGTATTTCTATAATCTGTGCCCAGCTTGTCAGAAACAGAACTACAAATATGGCCCCACTGTCCTCATCTTCGCTGTACCAGCTGTACAGGACATCCACAAATTGTGTTGAGGATCTCGTCATTATAAACCATTTACTTCTTAGACAAACACTCTGAAAGACACGACCGTTGACAAACACAGATTTTGCCAGAATTTGTTTTTAAACATAGGAATAATGGGCTAACTTAATATCAGTGACTTAAAGTATAATTCGACCAGTGCAGTGATGGTGACATTGGATAGGTTTGGACAAAGTGTATCGGCCTTGGGCAAAAGTGTTCTCATCCTGGGCAAAGAAAAAACACCCATCACAAAAATACCTTGAAAGACTGAACCACTGGCTGTGTGATCGAGTCACAGAGTGTAAAAAGAGATCACATATGGGACACGTCAGGCACGTGATTAGCGTGTCAGTGTCATAGTATCCAGAAGACTATACGTTATATAGCATCTCCTGTATGTTTTGCATTGTCCTTTATTTTGCCTTGACTTCCAGGATTTTAAAACCTGGCTAACAGAAGGATTTAGTCTGAACCACTTTCAGATGGGAAGGAAAGATAATATAAACAGAAGAAATACGTGTGATAATTCAAACCCTCAGATGAAAGAGACTAAGATCCTACAGCCACAATGCTTGTGGCTCTGTGAGGCTCTATGTTGTACATTTAAGCATGTTAGCATGCTAACATTTGCTAATTAACACAGCCCATAAAGTCCCCCTGATGCTGACGGGAACGCCATCAGTTTTAAAGGTCAAAGGTCAATGTGTTTACTGTCATATGCACAGTCAAAAGAAACAAATTTCCCTGTACAATGAAATTCTTCCTTTGCCTTCCCTTATGAACACTGTTTTGAGGTAAAAAAAAAAAAAATACAAAAAAAAATTGAGAATAAAAACAATATTAAAAGATAGGGACAGGATATTTACAATAACATGAATGTGTAATATCAAAAAGTGTAAGGTAATTGGTGATGATCTAAAGTATTGGACAAATGAAAACTCCGACCTGATGATGGAACTAGATACAAATTCAGGTACACAAATGTTAAGAGATCACGAAAAGCTATAGGATTCATTCTCTGGGGACCAAGAACTGAATCTGAATTAAATTTCAGGGCAATTGATTCAATAGTCTATATTTGAGTCTGGACCAATGTGGTGGGCCGACCAAGTGACAACACTGGCTTGTCTGAGAAAGAAGGAGGGCTCAGGCAGCTGGAAAGACAAGACTTTACCTTCCACTGTGTGCAAGAGTGTATTTCCCTCTCCAGGCCATCAGTCAGCAGCGATGCCACCTTGCAGTTTACTCCAGTCACTCGGCTAATTAACCTGTAATCAGCGGCTCAAGTGTTTTTGCAGAGGGGCCCGGGGGTCCACAGTCAGTTAATGGCTGAAACACCACGTTTTACTACGGAAGAAGTGCTATTAGTGGCAAATGAGCAGCCAAGTCTGCAGGGCAGCCAAGTGTTTCACCCAAGAGCTGGCCAAAATGAGACTTATGGGACAAATTTAGCCGACTCCAAAACAAATTTTGATGTTGTAATTCTTCCAAAAATATATATTAGTAGCAGGAATAGTAGTTGGGAAATGAATACCTGCTGTATCAAATTGGGGCAAGTAAATACACAGTGCCAGGCAGGAAGTTGAGACAATCTCAAGTGAAAATGCAGTTCAGCTCTCCTGTGTAATAAATCTGATTTTCCATTTCTCACAACATGCATCAAAAAGTGCCTTTCTTGAGGTTAATGTTCCCTTAAATTGTGTCATGCTTGCACCATTGGGTTACAGCTAACAGAGCTGCTCATTAACTGTTCCTTCAAATTAGATTTTTTTCTCTCTCACTCCACCAGGACGGCATTTTGTTGTGTTTCTGCATCTCAATTCAGCTGCAGAGACGCAGAGCTCTCTGAGGAGTTAACATGTTTGTTTAGGACAGATGCTCCAGATGAGCACTGATGTAGGTGTTAGACAGCAGTCACAACCTCCGGATCTGCCTGTCCAGTGTGTGAGAGTGTGTGTTTTATACTTGGCAGGACAACAGAGACCAAGTCATGTGAGAGTGGAGCCAATTCCTCCTAACTCATTAAAATAATCACTCCTGCATGTTTCTCTGTGTGTGTGTGTGTGTGTGTGTGTGTGTGTGTGTGTGTGTGTGTGTGTGTGTGTGTGTGTGTGTGTGTGTGAAGACCCACTGCCAAGCAGACTTAAGGTGCATTAATACTGTTATTGTCATGCCATTTTTGAATGAATTGAATAAGTGTTTTTTGCAGCTTTGTCCTGTTTACTACAAGCAGCCAATGCACCGACAATACAAACGTCTGCTGCAGAAACGTAACAACATGCACCACCTGCATGCGATTTTGTGTATTTTCTTTTGTGTGTGTGCTAAAATGCTCCAGGCTCTTTTTTGTTTTGAAAGAATAGTTCAGTATCTTGGGAAATACACTATAATACACACAATTCACTTTCACTCTCTTTCTTGCAGGGAGTTAGATGAGATATCAGATGGACCGCTCTCATGTCTATACAGTAAATACAGAGATGAGCCAACAGTCAGTTAGCTTAGCTTAGCACAAAGACAGGAAACAGGTGGAAACAGCTAGCCTTGCTCTGTCCGAAGGTAACAAAACAGCACCTCATTCACAATGACACTTTCTATTTCGTTTATTTAATCTGTACAAAAATTGAAGTCTAAAAAGGACATTGTGCCATTTTATGGAGGTTAGTTCTTACCTGGAACCAAACAAACAAATTTTCATTAAAGATGAGCCATTTCCAACCTGGGTGTACTTGTCAGTTTGTGAGAATTAGGTCACATCTGTTCAGATTCGTCTTTCCACTGCCTTTCTGTGCAATGATGCTGCATGTAAACATTAGCTTGCCTTTCAGTCTGAACACACCTGAAGTGCTACTGAAACACACACTCTGATTGTTGGTGTCAACTGCAAATCAATTTAGACTTGTACCTCACTGATGATACCCACGGCACCATGGATTTTGGCAACGTGACCCAGGAGAGCAGGGCACTGTTGTCCCACAATCCTCAGTGCTGGCAGGAAGCTGACCAGTGAGGACGGGCTGGCCTGTGACACGTCCACGAGCGCGCCGAGCAGGGCCTCAGTTAGGGACTGATCTCGTAGGTAGCTGACCAGTGTGGGCACCTGAGGGCTCAACATCTGTACGGGGTAAGAAGAAACACAGGGAGGATAGAAAGTTGAGGGAATGTTTTTGATTCCAGCAGCAATTTTGTCAGAGTGTGAGCACCACAACCACTCACTAACAAACAGCACCAGAGAGAGGCCTGAGGTGTCTTTAATGGAAGGCTGGAGGTGAGGTGAGAGGAGCGACCCTAGAGCGAGATGAACTGACTGGTGACTCAAAACAAAAGCTTGACTGTCTCCCTCCTAATTAACTGGACTGGTCACACTGGACCGCACTAGCCTGGACTGGATCAGACTAACAATGCCCACCATTGCTGGACCTCCTGCTGCTTTTTCATGAGTCACTTGTTCTGAATAATCGTACTAGAATCAAAAAATAGATGTTTGACCCCTGGACAAAAATTATGCAATTTCAAAGTTCCACATAATTGTTTCAACACCACATGACTTCCAGTAAGTGAATATGAGGATGTCGAAGATTTGTTAACTATTGAGATGAATGCAACTATAATCACAACAGAAATATTTTGTGAGTCTATGCAGGGGGTGGAGATTAGAATAACTCCAGATGGCTGGTTTTGTGTTTTACCACCATGTGCTCTGTTTACTGGTACATGGTACTTTCCCCTCATCAGCAGCTGTGCCAAAATATGCAGAATTAAGGGAATTCCTACAGGGAAAAGTCCTCTTCTCATGGACAACTTCACTTGTTTTTTTTTTTTCTGCATTGCGACACGAGCCCATTACAGGATATTGCAAATTTAAGTGGTAAAGGGTCTGATTAAGCTTGACTCATAGGCAGAGATGGTACAAAAAAGGCCACACGCATACCTCATTGTAAGCCCAAATTAAACGGAAACTTATGGCACAAAGACTCACAAAGATTTAGTTGGACAGTGGTTTATTTTCAGGCTGTGGCTCCGAAGGTAGAGCTGTCATCCACTAATCAGAAGGTGTGTGTCTGTTCCCTGCAGTCTACATGTCAAAATGTCCTTGGGCAAGAAACTGAACCACAAATTGCATGTGAATGGCTCTGGCTCATGGTGAGGTGGCACCTTGCATGTTAGCCTCTGCCGCCAGTGTATGAATGTGTGTGTGAATGGGTGAACCCTGGCTTGTGTTGCAAAGCGCTTTGATGGTTTGTTGGAGACTGCAAAAGTGCTATAAAAATGCAGTCCATTTACCATTAACCCCACAGTGTGATGTATTATAACTACGTCATGATCATTTTCAATAACAGTGTATAATACAGCTGTTTTCGGTGATGCTAGGCTTATTTCCAAGGCTGACAAAGACAGTGCCAACAAAAAGTCTTTAAAACATATGACTAAATGTAACTTGTATTAAGATAACAGACGAAGAGACAGAGGCGTAAGTGGGATGACTCACTTTAACACATTATAGAAATGTGATACCAAAAATAACAGTCTGCATTCGGGACAATGAATCGTATTCTTTACTCACAGTGCACTGTTTTGTCTCTAACATAAAACACTCACAAGTGGATGATGCTCAGCAACCATTTGAATGAGTCTGATCAAGTGCTGTAGCTCTGCAGACTCCAGCTGCGACGTCATCGCAGTCAGGCTGCCTAGATGACGGTGGATGGTGTCTGGTTGTCTGGGGTAGACTGAGGGCAGCACCCGTAGCAGCATGTGGTTACCTGCCAGAGAGAGAGACAGTCAGAGATGCTTTCAGCAAGGCACACAGACAGAATCAAAACTGTGCACAAGCACATTTTAAATACAGAAAAAAATTCTGTGTCCAGAATGAACTTTAAAAGTACAGAAGTTCACTGTCTGATAAAATGCCCAAAATATGAGAAATTAGAGCTTAATGTTTTCCAAAATTAACCCTCAAATTTCCGATCTGTCTTCATCTTTCACAGGAGAAGCTCATTCAACTGCTGCTTGGTGAAACTGGTATGTAAACCTGGCAGGCAAAATATACAGACGTGTTTCGATAAAGGACATAAAGATGTTATTACTTATTCTTATATACTGTATTACACAGTGTTATACCTTTTTCAATACTATTTCTCACTTTATTTAAGTGCTATCAGAAACTGGTGTATAAATATCTTAAAAATAAATCCTCTCTTCATCAAGGTAATAATGTTCAGTTTTTGTTGTTTTAGAGAGGTGTTGACTCAGCTTTATCATTTTGGAGCTTGCAGTTTGTGTTGCTCCACTGCTTTATATTGTCTTGCCAAATTCCCATATCTCAACAATTAACTCGGTGACTATAATTTTATTACTGTCAAGAAAAGCCATGGCCAAAACTACAAAAAGAAGATCCAAGTTGCATGAAACTGAAATTTTCCTTTGAGCTGTTTGTGGCGTAGCGGTACCGTAACATCATGCATGTTTGCTGTAATTGTTTCTTTCCTGAAACACACATCAGAAAACACACAGGACCCCCAGTCATGATACAACATCTGTGTTCAGTGACTCAAACTTTCTCCATTTGTTGTTAATATTCTCTCAGTGATGCTGATGCAGGAAAAAAAGAAAGTCAGCGCTGACGCATGAGCAGACATAAAGGCATTTGCAGATCAGCACGTAGCCCAACAAAACCCACAACATTACCCAACAGCCTTTGACTCACGTATGCAACATCTTTAAATGATTCACATCTCTGAACAAAGACACTTGTTTTCAAATGGTAGGTTCATTATTGGTGGTATTTCAAAATTTCAAACAATGGCTTTTGTGTCCAACAGTGAACAATGGGGAGGATATTGTAAATTTAATGTTTAACCACAATCACATTCTGGATTCATCACAAAAGTTGTATAGAATAAAGATTTATGTCACAGATGCTGCAGGATTTAAACCGTGGACAAATTATAAGTGATGCTAATGTTTGGGAATTTATTCTAACTTAATCAGATTTACAGTATCTGCAGGACAGATGGAAACACTGAGTGAAGAATGATCATCTGACATAGAAGATAAAAGAAGAATGTTCAATGGGTGAACAATGAACGCTAACATAAACAACTTTATTGTGAGACCAATGCAGTTAGGACACAAAAGGTTTCAGGTTGAGTCTCAGGTCAGGATTAGATTACATCAGATAAAATATATTCATGTCTTAAATGTGCTGCAAGAAGAAACAGAAGCAGATTAAGGGAGGATATGTGGATATTTTGCTTAATTAAAAGTATATTTTATTACTCAAAAAAAGGGAGCTCCATGTCCTGATGCAGTAAACTTATTCACCTTATTCTAACTATTTAGTCAAATAGCTTTCTCCATTTTATTACATGTTTAATCCTGCCAAATAAAGCACTGGTTGAATGATGTATCAACAAGAAATGCCAACATGCTTTTGCAGGTATATCTACTGTGTTGTGTCACAGTATTGTGTACATACTAACAATTGCTGAGGCTCATGGGGATGTCATTAGTTTTGCAGATATTTGGTCATAAACAAAATAATGGACAAAGTAAAATTTTGACCTGATGATGGTTCTAGATGAAAAAATAAATGTTAATCAATGATGTCTTCAAATGGTTTCTTTTGCCCAACCAACAGTCCAAAACCTTCACTCACTATCATAAATGACAGAGAAAAGCAGCAAATCTGACATGGTTTGGATCTTTTTGGTTGTGTTTTGCTTTTTCTTTGTGACTCTGTTTTTTTGTTCAGGCACTGCTTCAGTGGCTGGAGGTGTGGTCTCAGGTGGTGGCGTTCCCAATTAACACAGCTGCCTCCAATCTCACCTCATCAGTGGCAGCTTAAGAAGCCTCCTCATTCACCTGCCAGCTGCAAGATCGGCCTGTCTGCCAATGTTTCCAGTGTTTCGTTGGCTTTGGCTCTCCTGTGTGCCTCTGATCATTGAGCCTCGGACTCTCTGTTGCAGCACAACAGTGTCAGCCTAATACCTGTTCTTGTGTTTTTTCCTTTGGTCATTTATATCAAATTTTAACCCTTCACCCTCTTCTGTGTCTCGCATAGCTCAATTCTTAACTGTCACAAAATTCTTACAATTAAAGAGCTGGAACAAGCAAACATTTGCTTGAAAAATGATGAACAATCAATTATCAAAATAGCAACAACGACTTTTCAATCGACTACCCAATTCATCAACCAATCATTGCAGCTCTTGTCTGAACCAAATGCAAACCAAAATTTCACTCAAAATGTGAACTTCAAAATGGCTATGAGGTGAAAATCCATCCAATACTTGCTGAGACATTCAGTCTGGAAATGTCGAACCGACCAGCGCTGCCATCCATAGAATCAAGCTGCAAAAAATTTTAGTTCAACTAACAGCAGAATTGCCTTTGCACTGACATCTTGGAGCAGCATTACATCTATCTATCATCTATCAGTATTGTCTTTTTTACAGTTTTTATAACATCTAAAATGAACACCTGGTTCGTAATATTTCAAACAGCTGGAAGGTCACATGTTGAACTTTTGTCATGCTTGATAAAATCTTACAGCGTGAACCTAAAAAAACTGGTTTCAGCCAACAGGTGATCCACAGCTATAAATCCCTTTAAACACAGGCTGAATCCTGGAACAGACGACTGGTTCCAAACAGAAAGGACCGACTGTTCTTTACTGTTCTGTGCACACGAATATTTAAGATTAGTCACTGGCTCTTTTAATGTCTCTTTCTCTTTCCTTTAATAATACGTCATGCTGTATAACAACACACACAAATCACACATAAAAGGAGACAGGTACAGTACAGGTACAGAAAGAGAGAGCTGGTAATAACCATAAAGTGGAGGTTGTAGCATTTCCAGGCCTGTTCAGAGGAATGTTTAAAGGCAGGAGGAGGCGAGAGTCTGCACATAAACACACTGACGAGGATTTATAGAGCTTATCTGTTAGAGAGCACATCTAAACACACAGATAGCACGAGTGACACAAACTGGCTGGACTGAATGCACTCTTTTGATCATTGGTTGAATATATACTGACTGATCCATATTTTATTTTGTGAAACATTATTTTACTCCCACTGTATCTCCCTACAGCTTGTGTGCGTATGAGTGTGTGTGTAGTATCTGACCTTCATGCCTTCATTCCAGCATACACCCAACCCCTCATCGTGACTTACAAATCTCAATAAAATATCCTGTAATGACCTTTGGCTCTTTAGCACACAAAGGCGACATTTTTCAAAGGCTCCTCTGACATTTTCCAGTAAACGAACTGATCTGTCGAACTATTGTTAACTTTATGCGAAGAGGCAGGAGAGGACATGATGGCTTTCTTTCGCTGTGCTGTTTTTCCAAATGTCACATTAGAATCCCGTTTGAGTCACAAAAGAAAATCACCAACTCTGCAGAGACACTTAACTTTAATAAAAAATGAATTTAACACAGCTATTGGCTATCTTACACTAATATTCTTTCTTTGTCCCCACTACATTATAATGCCTGCGAGAAATAGTTCCAAAAAGCCCCTAAGAGGACACTAAAACAGGCTGAGTCATGGGGAAAATGATTTTCAGTGTCATTGCTGTAGATATGGTTGTGGTAAAAAAAAAGAAAAAAGCCATTAGAACACACACAAATGACAAAACCATAAACTGGAGATATCACTAACAGTGCTGGGACCAGTGCATCTAAATCAAAGTAACTATCTGAGATCTGGAATAATGGTGCACATGCATATTTCATTTTCTACATCTTATGTGGATCATTTTTAAACTGGACCATAAAGAGCAAAAAAGGCTTTATATCTCAATTTTACATTGCCCACATGTGTAATGTATAATGATGTGTGGGTTGAGATCTGGCAGTTGCTTTCCAGAATTTTGATCTATAAATAACCATATATTAGTACAAAGCAGGAATCTCACCAATCTGTCCCAAATGTAAAACTCATGTAGGTACTAGGTTGCTTTGTGCTGGGAATGCAGCAAAATTCAGTTAATCTGGAGCACAATACTTGCAAACATTAGTATATCAATTGGTATAACACATGTCAAATTCACGTTTATGTCTGCTTAGAAATGACTCTTTAAACAATATGAGGAAGTGGTTCAACTGCTTTAACTGTGTGATTGGAAAGCCATCACAGTGATGCTGGTCAGGGATGACCCTCCTTCTGTTTCCATGTGTGAATCTCTGATCTCTGAGGTCAGAAAAAAACAGAACACTATACTGATGGAAGGATTTTTCTGGAGAAGTGGAAGGAACCATTCTCTGGGAGTTAAATGTAATCAGGACTTAAGTGGATAACAACTGTGCGAGTGAAGTGAACGACGAAACATTGGGCATAAATCAGATCCATGTATACAATAACTATCATTTCATTTCACCATATTGTGTCTCTTATTATGTAAACACCCCGTCCTATTTTTTTTCTCTCTTCTTTTATGGACCAGTCCTGTGACACTATGATTTGCATGTACCTTGTATTTAATTCAATAATTTTATTTCATTAAATTAAATTTTATTAAATACACAATAATAAAAGACAACAACAACAGCAACAACTCCTATGGTACTTTTAAACTGACATAAGGGATGCACATACAGTCTATGATACACATGCACATGCATACTGGACAAATTTGGATTTCTGACCACATGTGGCTCTAAATCAAGTCAGCAGATCATGAACATTATTAGGATTCATAGTTTGGGAACCACGAATGTCTAAACCAACTTTCACAGCAATCCATCTAATAGTTGTTGACATATTTCAGTCTGGACCCCAGTGTTGGACTGACATTACCTTTTATAAAGCCAGCAAATATCTCATAATTAAGTTGCCGGAAGCAGTGATTTTTTTGGCATTTTTGTTCAAAAAATTCCACAATTTTATGACTTATCCAAATTGTTGCAGCTCTATTTTGGACAAAGACATTCCACATATATCAATATCCATTCAAATCCAACAATGTACATAACCTGCCAACATAAACTCCTAAACACTGAACTCTTGAGCAAGGGGGGTTATTGTACAGGACAAAAATGCAGAGATCAGCACAAATGATAACCAGAGGGATTTTGCTGGGTATCTTTACGACTTAAGCATGTTTTCTGTAGCTTCCAACACTCATTTCGTGTAAATATGTCCCGAAAGTCGTATATCATGCAGCTCGAATAACCTCAGGTGGGTGAGGGCGGAGAGAAACTGTCAAGACAGGAGTCAAACTTCTCCCACAAAGCCCATATCTTTGGGATTCTGTGCATTTTTGTTGCATGAGCAAACACCCCCTGCAACACAGTATAAATAAAGTGTTCAGGACCACATGAAACATGACTGGCCAGCTGGAAGGGATCCAGCCACCAGAGTGCAAAGAAAGGCATGTAAGGATTTTCGTCACGTGTACGCATGACTCAGAATGTTTCATGCACAAAAGTGTTTTACATCCAGATCATAAATGTACACCAGAACCGCAGGCCAGATGTGCACCAGTGCAATTCAAAGCACCATCCTCCACCATTCTCCCCTTTCACCTCGATAGCTTCAACCTTACAAATTTCCTCTGCCTGTGTGCGAAAGACAAAATGTCCCATCCACTCTGACTTGAACTTCCTTTTCATCTCATTTCATTACTAAAGAACTTTGAGTGACGCTTTCAGCCCATGACGAGTCCCAAACAGACAAATTACTAAGCAGGCCTTTTTACTAATTGCTGAGTCAGCAGAGATTAAGCGCAGCTGGAGGTGCAGTCGACACATCTGCATGCTTGATGTCATATGACATCCCTGGGTGTAAAGTCAATTCAATAAGTAAGACATTTGTTGACTCATAAGAATTTAGCAGCTCCGGTTAAGGTAGGTTTTCAGATCAAAAACGACTTTGTTAAGTTTGGGACAGGGGGTCACCTTTATGGTTACTAGAAAAGGAGACAAAATGCAAACCCCATTCTCCTGTGTCTAAGTTTGCAGATGCCAAATATTTTCTGTCTGATTGTCTGTCCCGGATCCACAAGAGTTTTCATTGCATTTCGAGGCCGACATACCATTTTCTAATGTGAGGCTGCAAACTAAAGTTTTTTTGAGCTGTTGAAACAAATGTCATCTCTAAACTGCTGTTTTGCCCCTTGAGAGGATCATATATGACAGTGAGCAATGGCACTAACTTCACTCCTCTCATAGTTTGATTAATGCTCTCAAACATCTCTGTATCTTGGAATACTCCTCCTTTCCCAAGAGTTAATGTATAACAGAATGATTTGAGTGTAAAAATATTCATCTTAATATTGACAAAATGACATTTCTTCTGTAGATGTATGATTGCTATGTATCTGTTTATCTTGTATTAAAAGTAAAAATATAAGCATAATACTGTAAACATACACTACTGTATATCCTTTAACTTCTTTCGTGTCATTAGACAGTTTCCCTATTTTTTCCCCTTTCAGAAGCTTTATTGACTTTGTGTTATCCTTAGGTATCTGTCTCCTCTTGTGTTTCCCACTCCTGCTGCGTCTTCCACATGCTCAGTTTGTCTATTGTGTGTGTGTGTGTGTGTGTGTGTGTGTGTTTCCTGTCTGGCCTGGATCCTGCCTATCCACACAAATGTCTACAATCAGCTCATCAGCTCGCAGGTTATCAGCCCTGGCTTTCCTCCCACTCATCCCCAGATTGTTTCTGCCACTGTTGTATCTTCCCTCAGTTGGTTTTTTGGAGTCATTGTGATAGTTTTCCTGAGCCCAGCCTGCCTGCCAACCCATTCTCCCTCACTTCCTCCATCAGCCACACTCCCATGCCATACTCCATTCCTCATCCTCAATCCCATCTCATGTGAAGAAATTTACAATAAATCTGTTTACCTTCATCTGCCTGCTAGTCTACGTTCTGCCCTTTGGCCCAATGATGTAATGTACACATCTCTCAGTGATGCCACTTAAGCAATTCACCATGTCAACCTATTTTTACTTAATGTAAAAATGATGATGATGAAATATGCAGCGGAGCTAACTGAGTTATCTGATGAATGAAGGATCCATGAAGGTCTGGAGTCCTGCAGGGTCAAGATACATCTGATTTTCAACATGGAATGTTTCAAAAATCTGCCATCTGCCCTTTGGCCCTATGATGTGATGTACACTTCTCCTTGTGATGCAACTGAAGCAATTCACCATGTCATCTTGATGTAAAAGTACCCAGTATATGTTTTGATGATGATGTAATATGCAGCTGCACCAACTAGGTTGTCTGATAAATTGTGAATCCATGAAGGTCTGGATGTTGAATGTTTCAAAAATAGACTCAAGTCAAAACAAAATACATGTCTCTGGAAAATGGCATCATAATTTCTTCAGAATAAGGTAGCAGTCAAAATGTGGACACTATACACTACACACACACGCATACTGTGCACATACACACATGTGTTTCTTTACATTCTCTTATTTTGTATACCTTCAATACCTTCTACGCAGGTATGGGTTCACGTCCAATGTCTTTTTAAATTCTATTGAAAACCAGCCTTTCTTTACACAGTAAAAATCTTTTCACTTAACCATTGTCCATTTTCTAACTTATCATGTTGAGGGTTTAGAGTCAGCATGTCTCTGATTTCTGGAAGTTGTCACACTATGGCACGAATTAGAAAAACTTGTTTTTCCACGGACGAGACAAGATTTTTCACTGATCTTTTGCCAAGACTCCAGAAATAACAGCTCAGTCGCTATATGATCTACAGACTTCAATGTGGCATCAATTGAAAGATCAGAATTCATGCTTGCATTGGATTTTCATGGCATCTTTCTGTGTTTTGAATTATAAGACACATGTCTGTCTTTCCACGCTCTCTGTTCAATTCTTTACATAAGTAATGGCTGTATGGTCACATACTCATTCCAGGAAGTTAATCTTATTTTTGTCAGTGGGGTCACTAAACTCTATAACCAAACATGTTGACTATTGAAAGAAGAGTAAATTGTTCCAACATTGATGACACAAACTGGGGAAAAACCAGTCTGTCTTTTGTCTTCTAAATTAGCAACTATTGGATCTAATAAATGCATCTTTTTAAGCCAAAGATGTAAATTTTAAAATACTGCTCTGTATTTATCCTGTTGATTCCTTTATTGCAAAATATGTGGACAGAAACAGAAAGAATGAATTCAATGAACTCATCTTTTCTTTCACTGTAATATGGGACAGATTTTGGGCAAGAGTTCACTACTCATATTTTCAGCTTCATTAATAAGCCTTACTCTTTCACATGTAATTGCATTCCTATATTTTATATCAACAAACGGCGTTCTTGTTTCAGAAATCTAAAGTGTTTGAAAATGTTTGAGGGGGGCTTTAAATCACAATGTTACACTGGGGAGGGCTCAGCGGCCAAGGACTATATGTTGAATAAACCTGCTTTACTGAGAAAACACAACCAGACAGCAGCAGTAAATGTCAAAATAAGCAAATCTGGCCAAAGACAGTGTTTGCTTATTACTTTTAGAAAAGAAAATGTAAAAAGTTTCAATAAACTTGTAACTAGTTAAAACAATATTGCGCTCTTGTGAGGTGCACTTTCCCTTTTTTCCCAAACAACTCCTTCTCTCTCTGTGCATCTGTCTGACTGAAAACGCTGTTCTACCCATGATAGCAAATGAACAAGTGTGTGGTATTTGAGAGAGAGACGACAGACACAATGAAAGGGAGACAGGCAGAAAGACTGGAGTGAAGAAGGGGGAGGTGGGTAAATCCTAAAATCTCATGAGAAAGTCATTATTTCCATCCCCTTGAAAATATGCGCGCACACACTTACACAGGAGAACACATACAGTCGCACACTCACATCATACACATGCACATACAGTATATACACACAAATACCGTATGCACATGTACACATGTTGAGGCTGACAAATAAATAAATAAACAGAGTGAAGCAGGAGAACAATAAACCCATTTAGAAACCCCTGATGTCTGGGATCCATTCAGGCTTCCCTCAACACACACACACACACACACACACACACACACACACATACACACACACACACACACACTCCGTCTCTGCATGGGGTAAAAATCAGGAAAGTTTATGTTCTCTGCTTCCTCTCCTTTCCATTACCTCTCCCCCTTCTCTCTTTCTCTTTCTCTCTGTGAGTCGCAGGAGCTGCAGTTATATCTGATTACGACACACAGGCTACCTCCAACGACGCATTACTCACCGCCTCGCTCGCAGGCTGCAGCGCTGCTTTTGCATTTTTCTATACTTGTGAGAGCCAGATGTTTTCACAATGATGGGAATTTAGAGAAATTTTTGAACATTTCCTCTTAACACTTACTTCATGTTTTGGAATGTATAATTTTGTGTAATAACGAGGTTTAAGTTAGGTAAGACAATTTCAGAATTTGGGGTTAGACTGAAGGTTAGTGTCAGGATTAGTTCTAGGGTTGAAGAAGGATCATGGTTAGTCATAACTTGGATATTATTTTTGTAGGGTTGGTCATTGTCTTCTGGTAATAATATCATACTCTTCAAAATAAATTTCGGTATCTGGGTTCTAGATAAAAAAAACTGCTGCTTGCACACAGACTGCAGGTTATTTTAGCTTCACATTTCACTAAAGATTGCAGATAATTTAGCAAATCTTTCAGGTGTCGCACATCATCATGACTGAAAACATGTCCATATTAACACAAATGGAAATTCACATGTTGCAAATATGTTTCAAATTTGGTGAAATGGAGGCAACATCTCCAATAAAAAAGTCAGACAGGGCAAGAATCACAAGCAGTCACATGACCACACTGATCAGAAAACCACAATAGCTAAACTGATTTGGAAAAATAAAAGGAAGACAAATGATAAAATTATCACCCATACTGTTAAACATCACAGACTACGGACGTCGTTGTTCAACTTTGACTAAGTTGTTGATATAGGCAGCAAGGGATTACCACCATTTCAGATGTTCTCACTTTCGGGGTTTACCCTTAAAAAAAAAGCAGCTCAGATAGTCTGGCGACACTGTTGTCTTGTTTAGAAACTGTTTGCCAGACTTTGCTGTAGTGATGTCATGTGTTCCCACTTCTCAACGTTTACTGTGGTGAGTTATCATAACTGAACAACTTAGCAATAAACTGGATTAGTCCTTTAAAGATAAGTATACAGGGCTGAGGGTGAGGGTCTGCAGGTTTATGGATGAATAAAGTAAATCAATAAGAAGCTCTCATTAGTTCTATATAGTAATACAAGTGTGTGTGTGTGTGCGTGTGTGTGTGTGTGTGTGTGTGTGTGTGTTCAGATCCCAACAAGCCCCTCTCTCTGGTTGGAGTACTCTACGCTGCTGGGTTTCCTGCCAAAGGATTGCTCAGCATTTAACGAGAAAGAATGAGAGAGAGAGAGAGAGAGAGAGAGAGGGAGGTGGGGAGTCATTAGGGAGGAGGGACAAATACTGTATGAGTGAGTGAGGGCTTCAAAAACAGACCTGCAGCCCTGTAGAAAGTGAGATAGACAGAGAAGAGCCAACCTGAGTGTAACCTTCTCTCACAACACACATACACACATAGAGACAGGTAGGCAGACAAGTGGACCTGAAACAGAAACACACACTCTCTCACACACTCAGCGGGCAGCAGCAGCATGTTTCGGTGGAGGCTCCCTCAGGCAGCATGCGTGCTGTCGGCGTGCGTGTGTCTAATTCTCGCATACGGGGAGGATGATTTTCAGGTCAACTACTCTGACAGCTACTACAATGAAATCACAGATGAAGACACGTCAGAACGTAAGTGTGCATGCTGGAGCCACAGACTTCTCTGATTAAGATTCTCAGATGTCTTTGATCACAGTTTAATTCAATTCTGGAGTGTGAAAATTGATTTCTTGTAGGATTCGTGCATGAGGTTGTGTGAGCTCAGGACATTAGATTCACTGTCCTTATATGCTCAGTCTCTAGAGTGACGAGAGTGGAGATCAACTTTTGACAAGCTTACAAATCAGTCACAAATATATTTTTTGAACGGAGCCTTTAAAACTGGTGAAATGTTAATAAGATTAACACAGATTGATAGAGAGAAGCTGAGAGATGGAGGAGAAATAAAGGCTGGGGTCCAGTTCAACTGTAGCTGCTTCACAGAAAAGAGGATATGTGGTTTGGGTTAGTGTCTCTGAATATATGTTGTAATTGCTTTAGTAATACATCTGTGTGATCTTGGCGATTATGTTGCTGATGTTCTTGTGACAGAGTCATCACACTGTTAATTTTCATGTTCACTTTCATAACTTTTGGTTAAGTATTGAATACTTTGTGTCTAATGTGCTAAAAATATTACATATGATAATCCTTTATTGATCACCAGAGGGGGATTTTGCAGAAGAACAAGAACAGAAATAAGCACAAATAACAGAGACATTAAAAAATAAACAAGAGGTGTAAAAAAAACAGAACAGACGTAAAAATAGAAATCTAGACGAGCAACTAAAAACTAACTGAAAAAGTCTGTTTTAAACTCCAAAGATAGAGACAGACATCAGAGAAAACAAGTACCACAGTATGTACAGTATACAGCCTGTTGGCAGACACGCAATGTGTGTATGAGACGGGCAGCATCAAAGAATATGCTGAGCCAGAAAAGCAGAGGGCTTTTTCAGCCACCGACACATATTACAGCATGAATGACTGGTCACCGTCACTGCAGTGTATCACTGTGAAACTCTTCTCTCAGCTGTGGAAAGCATCACTGTTTCTGATGGTCACGAGTGTGTTCAAGTGAGTGCATGAAAAAGAAAGTGTGAGCACATTTTACATGCGTCCAATGGGCCCCTCACAGCTTGCATTTTGCATTTGTTTGTTGTTTTAAAGCTGGCTGGAGGTATAATTGCAGCACCAACTGTTAACAGGCAGCAAACTCTGCTCTGGGCACAGGGGCTTGAACAAATGATTAAGAATAGTAAAATACAAGCACATGAATTGCAGGGTGGAAAAAAGATTGTTTCTGCCTGCCAAAGCATGAAAAGTTGGGAGTGAGGAGGACAAAGAAACACACAAACACTCATAATTGGCTTGCTGGACGAAGAACAGAAAATCAAATCACGTGAGTTCAGTACGGTCTGAGAGGTCAAAGCCCGGAGGAAGATACAGATCATTGCTTCTGAATCGCTGGGTGGAATTTGAATTAACGAGGACAACATGAGAGAGGTCATGACACAGTTCATTTTCAACTGAATGACAGGTTCAAAAATGACATGAAGCTGGTAAGTAAATACAGACTGCTGGCAAAAGGAGGGTACAGGTTGTAGTTTTGCTCCATCATGAACATACAGTATGTGTGAGCTTATAGAGATTAATTCAACTGCGACTTGAGAGACTTAAGAGGTGGTACGTCCTTTTAAAAAGTCAGAAATTAAATACATTCATTAAAGAACAGAAGAAATAGTTATAGCAAATCATTCAAAATAGGTGCAGTAGCACATTTAACTTTATAAGCCCTCAAACTCAGTAGGTTAACAAAAGGTCAAGGAGCCAAGACTAAGGTCATTTTACCCTTTACTTACTCATAGATCCATCACAATCCTTTATAAGCCTCTGACAGACCTGCACTTTTAGTTTGGTAAGTCAGAGGGAGCAGAGTGCATGAACCTTCTGCCTAATTTACTTTGAACCTCTGGGACAGGCAGCCAAAACAAATCCTGCGCTCCTGTGATAATGTAACCTCGAGAAGATGTTTGCAGGTATAAGCAGACCCCGAGAGGCTCTAACGTTAATCAGAATCATGTGTCGGACACTCCTGAAATGTTTGACCCTCTTTTAGAAACTTTCCTTTTCCTTCCTTCTTCCTCTCTCCTCATTCATACAGGAAGCCTGATGATCCTGCTGGAAAAGCAAAGTGGTTTATGAGCCAATTGTCCTGTTTCTTTCTCACGTTCTTATCATTCAACTAAAACAAGCTCACTTCCTCTTTTGTACTCAGCTTCATTTTATCTGCAGACTTTAACATATCTTACTATTTCTGCCTTTCTCCTTACAATTATGGCCTTGAAGTTCCAGCCAAAGCTGCAGAGATCATAGTACGTTCAACTCCCTGACACCACACCTGCCATTGCAGCTGATAAATACACCCAGCAAGTTAAACCTTTCTAAACTCTGCAGGACAAATTGCTGTTGTCAAAAATGAAAATCCATACGTGTTAACATTTTTCATGTTGTCAATACACACATTGACACCTGTTTTTCACTGTCCCTCTCTCCAGCCACGCCGAGCCCAGCCCCCTGCAGTTCTCCAGACCTGACCAAATGGGACAAAATGTTCTCGATGCTGGAGAACAGCCAGATGAGGGAGAACATGCTGCTTCAGTACGCAGACGACATCATCAAGGTGGAAATGGGGTCACTGCGAGGAGAAATGCTCAGGTCAGTTGGTCAGTTCATTTTAATTTCGGTGGTTGTATGAGTTTTTCTGGGAACCACGATTGATTCTTGGTGCTAAATGAAACTTGGAGGACTGAAGCTCTATAGTTGAAAGTGTTTTCCATTGGTCCTTTTGAACAGGTTTGTAGCCCAGTACGGTGGCTCCTGTGGGGCTGCAGTGGAGACAGCAGGAAGAAGGATGGCCCTGCAGGTGGAGGGCCGCCTCAGAGAAAGCCTGGAGCGCCTCAAACTCAGAGATCAGACTTCTGCTGCTGGGAATTCTGTGGAGAATTCAAACCACCTGGAGGTGACGCTGCAGCAGCTCCTCTCTGCAGCAAGAGCACAAGCTTCCCGACTCACCAAGCTCGAGACCAGCTGCTTCAGCAGCCCGGGAGCTGGGACGGGGACGAATTCAAAGACAGGATCCCAGCTTCCTGAAAGTGGAGGGGCTGGGACCCGGGAGCAAGGGATCACATCAGCTGTAGACGGGGTGCTGGCTGCGCTGCAACAGACGAGGGAGAAACTGGAGGAGACGCTGAGGTCATCGAGGCAAAGGCACCTACCTGCAGGTCAGACATCCATCTTCCCACCAATCATCAATCTCTGTGTCTGTCTTTACCTGTTGATCTCTGTTTCTTTGCATTTGTCTTCACCTTTCTCAGCAGTGCCACCCAGACAACCTTCCACCTTCAAATTTTCTTCTGCGTTGACACATTCAGGTCATGCTTCAAGTAAAAGAATGAGACCCCCCCAACCCCTCTGTTGGGCCTAGCTGAACATCCAACAACTAATCATGCAGCTAGTGCTTGTCCTAAATACCTTTTCCATTTCCTCTGTCTGTCTTCAGGCGTGTTGTCCTCCTCAAGTAGCAACCTATCCTTTTCCCTTCACTTCCTAATATTAGTCTTTGTCAATACAGTAAAGCCAAACAGGCAGGTATGGGGTCAGCCATATGATATGCACTTAATGTCCATTATTTCTGTTTTAGCATTTAATATAGGCACATTTTGGTGAGTCATCACACAATGGGCCAACAATTCTTGGTCAAACTCTCAGCCCAGGCAAGGTGGGACTTCATCCATCAATCGAGAACTTTGCCTTCAGCTATGTTCACTGACAGATATTTAGCAGGACTTTAAGACATTAAAAGATAATAACAGAACTCAGTAAATGCATTAAAAGACAGGATGATAGAGAACTCTGGATGCTGGACTGACTGTTAACGCAAAGGTTTAAGACACTACAGCATGTGGTTTTTGTTAGCAGAGCTACTACTCTGGTGTACTCTACATCCTTGAATTAAGCACTGACTAATAGCAATGTAACTTTAGAGATTTAGTGACTAAGTGTGAGTAAGTAAACATGGATCAAGTTTAGTCCCACAAAGGCACCACTCAAGTTATTAAGACAACTTCATTTCCTAGAATTAATCAAATAAAAACTGCAAAAGCCCAGGACAGGTTATATTACTCATCCAATGCACACACACGCACACACACACACGCACACACACACCTTTACAGTCCATAAATGTAAAGCTGGTCTACATTCAGAGCAGAGGGAGGTGTAATCATTAGCTGGTCGCCACAAAAGCCACACCAAAGCACCCTGGGAAAGCAGAGCCAGATGGAAACCATCATGAACACACACACACACTCAGCACGTTCAAAAAGTCGTTTTTTCACCATTATTTTTTGAGTGGCAGAAACCTGAGACAAATGTAACATCAATATTTGGGATCTCTGGTTTAAGTATGGATGGAGTGTGTCTGCTAACTGGAGGGACAGGAGGGTTGGGGTGGAAAAAATATGATGCAAACACACAGAGCCCTGACCACTACTAACCTTAACCCTGGCATTAACTTTAACACAAGTCTTCACCCTAAAATGTAATTATTATGTTATGGTTATGGGCACTACATAGATTTATGTCTCCACAACATTATTAATACATGGACCACACACACACACACACACACACACACACACACACACACACACACACACACCGAACTTCATCCGCACAAAATGCATTTACACTGCATTATGTAATGGAGGATAAATTGTCCGGAAAGGCCTCACTCAAAGGGATACACATAAAAAATACCACACACAGTTTCCCTCTGTGTTTCACAAACCAATAGATTAACCAACGAGAGCAGGTTTCATGATGCAGCACCAATTCAGAGGGGAGTGTTTGCTAGTGAGTATGTTTGAATGGTTAAAAAGAGAGAAGAGGGGGAAAGAACGAAACAAAGCAGAACAAACCAATGAACCAGATGACCCTGAAAGGGAGGCATGTGTGTGTGTGTGTATGTTGGTGGGGCGGGAGAAAACCTTCCATGATTCATGATCTCATCACCTGACCGTGAACTGAACTCTAACTGTCTGTTATTCAACCACACTTCCATATCTAATATTGCCACTTGAATGTACCTTTTCAAATCAGTATTCAGAGTGACGATACTGAGGAGAATGTACAAAATGGCTTAACAAGCATTTCCAATCCAACTTAGCCATGCATCAGTCCGACTACAAGAAGCTAAATAAGATGGCATTTAATTAGCTTTAGCAAGCTGTATCGTTGCCCTTATTCTCAACATTGATTTTGTTTGGAGTGCCCCAAGGTTCAATATTGGGCCCACTTCTTTTCTCTATTCATATACTATATATATATATTTATACAGGAAACATCATGCTTACAAACAGTGCAACTTGTTGGTGGTGGCAGGGCACCTGGCTTTTTTTGCTTTCAACTTTATGCATTCTATTTCTCTTTCTCACTTTCTCAGTAAAGTTCTTTCAATCGACTGTGTCGTGTTAAAGATTTCATATACAAGTTGATTTGCATAAGAGAGGTTGAATTACCCACAATTAATTGACACCTATAAACTATTATTAGCCCTGACTGTGATTACTTGAATAGTAATATTAGTGCTAGCAGTGCTAACTGAGTCTACTATCACATGTCAATAATGGACATGGTTGATATGAAATGATGATTCTGATTCAGTAACAATGAACGACGTCTTCTTGTTGTTCAGGTTGTGAGATGGCGCTCCTCTTCCCCATGCGTTCCCGTCGAATCTACACCTCTGTCGTACCAGACGTCCCTCTCTCTCTCTCCTCCTTCACTGTCTGCATGTGGGTGAAGCCTACAATCGTCTCCAACAAAACCGTGCTGTTCTCCTACGGAAACCGCCGCAACCCATACGAGATCCAGCTGCTGCTCGGTCAAACCTCTGCGCTCTTCACCATCGGAGGAGAGGCTCACCTGGTGGAGGCCCGAGGTGTGGTGAACCCAGGGAGCACATCAGAATGGATCCACTTGTGCGGGGCTTGGTCGTCTGAGCAGGGCCTGGCATCCCTGTGGGCAGGAGGGAAAAAGGTGGCCACCACACCGGGGGTGGCCGAGGGACACGTCTTACCCGATGGAGGCTCACTCCAGCTGGGGCAGGAGAGGAACGGCTGCTGCCCTCTGTCTCCAGGCAGCCAGAGCGGGGTGCCAGGGTTTGAGGGAGGGTTCGATCCCAAGCTGGCATTCGCAGGGAAGATGACAGGGGTGAACATGTGGGACAGGGTGCTGACAGGGGATGAGGTTTCCCAGCTGGCTTTGTGGGAGGGCCAGGGCTGCGAGCAGCGGGGGAACGTAGTGGCCTGGGGAGTGACGGAGATGGTGCCACATGGAGGCGCTCAGTTTATCAACTAACTTCATCATTCGTACTCTTCGTGGTGGAAATTGTGAATCCTGAATATAAACAACATCGTAATAAGCTTTCACGCTAAAACTGAAGAGAACAACTTCCCACTGCTTTTATCATCATCATCTTTGTCCCTGTAGTTAAATGTTTTAATTATTACGTTTTCATCAAGACTTCAACATCTCCATCGCTTATCATGAACACTTAATGCTGCAATGAACTTTACGAGACATGTTCAAATGAAAGAAAGTCAATGCTGTGAGAGACTGAAGCTTATTTTTGTATTATAACCTCCTGAACTGCGGCCATAACACACACAACACACACACTCACACTGATGTACATTCAGCTTCGAAAACCTGCATTGTAGCAAGAAAAGCATTTACCAAAGACTTAATTAGACCGCAAGTAAGACAAAGAGTCTATTATGAACAGGTTTGGAGCTGGTAAACAGAGTAATCACCAGACAGCCATGCAGGAGAGGGAAAGAAGAGGTCACAGACAATTATAAGAGATTATCTGTTGTACGCTTTAGAGTAATAATGCATTTTTCTTTTTTTTTATCTAGATTTGTACAGAAAGTGCAGTTAATCAATTATCAATGCAAAGACCCTGTTTAGCATTAATATAAGAAAGTATTTGCTTTTTTACCTTTGTAGGTACAATTTTTAGAAGTCGAAGATTAACCGTCATGTATCACCATTACAACTGAAAGCAGAGGTACTATATTCATGTGTTAATAGCGTGTTGTAATGCAAAGTGTGGAGCAACATATGATGTGTGTAATACCTGTGTGACTGAAAACTGCTGTACTTTCATTTCAAGCATGGCCAACTAGCAACTGTAGAAATAGCTTCAAATGAAATGGTATGTTGCAACTTTTTTGTGGAGGCAATTTTAAGACCTTTCATTTTCAAACTCGTACTCATCAAAGTGTTTACATGCAAATGAGTTCTATAATTCCAGTACTGCAGATTTTTGTCAGTAGTTCTCATTTAATTTTAGGGTAATTAATGAGTGTCTTCTTTTTTTTTGATACTGCATAAAGTAAAACTGTTATATTTGTAATGTGAGATTGACATTGTTTTTTTGAATTTGATAAAAGAAACTGAGGACAATGTTTACATGATCTAATCTTTTATGAACTAAGTTGTCTTGTATGATACTGTAAATTGCTTTTATTGTTCTTGTTTTAAGGTGAAACTGAATGTATTTTGTACATAAATATATTTTGCATAACATGACTGAATGAATGGTGAGTGAGGTATGAATAAACATTTCAAGTTAAAGTTTATTCCTTCCTGTTTTTTTTCCTGTCATTTAAAATTTTTATCAAGGCCATTTTCGACTACAAAGTCTTATGTCTTCCAGGTAGACTCAATAGACTACATTTAGATAGACAAAAACATGTGTTAGACAAAAACACAGAAAAATTGTAGAAAAAACATGATAAAGTTCCCTATATAGTAAAAAGCATGAGCCTTGGATTTACATTTAAATATCTGGGGGGGGGGGGGGTCAACAGGTTGTCACTACAACACTACATTTGTCTTCATACATAATGTCACAGAAAAAGTCCAACAAAGTAAAAGTCCAACAAAGTTTGAATCACACAGATTGGGAAATACGTAATAAGTATGTTTATATATAATATGTTGATTTAATCTGACACTGAAAATACCTGTGCAACCGCAGGCACATAAGTTTTTAAGTTGCTCACATATGCTTACAGTTTACTGTGGCACATCCTGCTATTAGTGAAATATAACAGGTTTCTCCTGCAGCTACAACCTCTGCACAGTCTCCAACTGTGTCTGCAACTGTGACCTGTTACGAAGTGGAAACATCACCTTTAACAATGCAGGACTCCCATCGAACCCACCCGCCCCAAACTTTCCTCGCTCTGCCTTGTCTTACAGTACAGTAACTACACATGTTTCACAGCAGGGGAGCCAGAAAAAGACATACAACTTTGACAGATGACACAATCCAAACTTCAGTCAGTTCAATGTAAGATCAGGTCTTACTTTAAGAAGGAAGCCAAGAGTTGGCTCTGAAATCCTTATAGGGCCAAAGCAATGCCACATGTTCCTGTGTGCAGGTATTAGTTACTGTAGCAGGCTATAAAACCTTCTTTCTGTATCCTGCTGCTGACTTCCTGTAGCTAGTAAACACAGACGCACACACACTTCATAAAGCTCCCTATACACTGAACTGACAAGATATATCAACAAAATTCATGTGCCAATACATTTCCCTCCAAAGGACACAGAGAAAAAGAGACAATTCCTGAAATCCGCACATGGCGACCTAAGGCTTCAGTACAACAAACTCAAAGAATAAACACACACAAAAATATACATGTAACCAACCCATCATACCCTCATCTTCAACATCAGCCCATTACATCAGCTCACTTCCTGAACAGAGGGCTGCAGAAGAAAGGTCATCTATTATTGCTTCTACCAGTCGTGTGTGCGTGCAGTTCGGCATGCTTACGTGTTTGCAGTCTTGTGTTTATCTTGTGTTGTGTTTATGTTGAGGTTTGGAGACGAGAAGAAGAGGCTTGTTCAAAAGGCAACACGAGTTCAGTGGATGAGCCCCGGCGGTTGCAGCAGGGGGTAGAAATTTGAAACCGCCTAGGCTGCATTAAAAATTGCCCAAGGAAAGGTGGATCTGAACTCGCTATAATAAAGCCCTCCAGCAAGCCTTGTTCACTTTCATCCTCTCTCCATTCTCAGTATGAGGGTGTGTGTTATATTCCAGCTTTAATAAGGCCCACCATCAGTTCATCGCCCCCTGTGAAGCTGGATCACAGCCACTGGAAGCTTTAGTGTGGATTTGCATATAACTTTCTGTTTCTTCCATCTTTTCTTTCTCCCTCTTTTCCTCATTTTTCACTTTTCTAAAATTTCTTATTATACTTATCTCATTTATTTATTTCCATACTTTACTTCTCTAAGCTCACAAACAAGGCCAGGTTTCACTGCGTGTAGAGTAGTGTGATATTATGTGACGACTTCGGGGGTGTCATAAACCTCTTGGAGAGAAATGTCAGGGTCAAAGTTTTGAAACAAACATTATGACCATATCTCCCCCGAGTGGCTGACAAAAAAGTCGGGAATTTGATATTTATTTGCTTCTCTGGTCCATCAAATGAACTGAGTTTGACTTTGAGGTAACACAGAGTGCATTAAGATGTAACACAGAGGGCCCGCGCAGACATCAACGTCAGGCCCATTCAGGCTGGGGCGGGCAGGTGTCCTACAGGTGAAGCCCTGGTGATGAGGTGGAACAAACTGTATCAGTAACTACCTCAGTTGAGTGTTATAGACAGTCAGGTGAACGTTTTCTTGCAGACAAAAATAAAATGATTATTTACATTCGGTGTAAAGAACAAAGTGTGTGTATCACTGAGAATTCACAAAAGTGCAAATACATTTCTGTTTCTTTGCTCGTAAATACAATTTTTTTTCAATATTGTGCAACATGTGAAACAAAACACATCCACTCATAAAAACTTGCTCCTAGTTGTCAAAACTTCACAGTGTCAAAGTCTCATATCAGAAAAACACCTGATGTCTGTTTTCCCATCAGCAGGGACTATTTGCTATCTCTATTTTCACTTACAGTTGAATGAACCAAAGGTGTAAAGTGTCTTTCAACTATTTGACACTGTAAGCCCAAAACCTGGCTAAACTTCACTTGTAAAATGAAGCAGACAGCAGAGAGCTAAGCTGTTTCATGTGCTGAGCTGCTGGCAGAAAACGTGCTCGGTGGGAGCATCACCGTGGTGGGCACCTCATCTGCTGTAGCGTGAGCTGATTAGCACCACGTGCAAGTGTGTCTATGTGTGCGAGTGTGTCTGTGTATCTGTGTGTGAGGTGTTACTTCAGTGTGTTGCCAAAAGTGTCAAATGATTCCCAGAGAAAAACACACCTGCACATGCAAATACACACGCAGAGCCTCACAAAATCATGTTCACATAACGAGCAACTGAATTACTTCAAGAGAAGAAATAAACTCTCTTTTAACTGAAGCCCTGTACAGCAACCCCCTCTTATTAACCCCCCTCGAGACCATGAGTGTGTGTGTGCTTTTTTTGTTTTTATATCCCAGTGGGGACTTTAACCCGACTACATACCAACCCGTGTGTGTGTGTGTGTCTCAGGGCCTCAGGGGTAAACAGATCTCCATGTGCTAACTGCAGCTCATTTGACACCTACACCACACTAATGGGTTCGAGAAGCACCTGTGTTGAAACAAAGGGTTAAAAGGGCAGACAAAATAAGGTTTCAGGGAATATCAGTCTTTAACCACTGACCACAGGTCAGCTCAGTTTCCCTCCCTGACCTTAATTGTTAAAAAAGGAAGTTGTTGAAAATACTGCCCAGATAACTTCAAGGGGACAAATTCACATTGCACTCCAGGAGGATTTTCAGAAGACATTAGTTTAGACATTAGTTTTGCACTTCTCACACACTTCAGATTAAAGTTTATATCATCTGGTCACTGCTTTGTTTCTCTTCAAGTGTTTGCAATTGATTTTCTCATGGGGCTGAATATATCAATGGTCTGCTAGTTGTGTGATGTTTGTGAGACAAGAAAGGTTGCATCATCTCAAGATCTTAAAATAACAAATTGCACACAGCAGTATGGCAATTCAGTGAAAACAATGATCCTGTTTTATATGTTTTGATCAAAAAGTAAAGTGGAGAAGTCCAAAAAAAGTTTATGTAGCGCACACAGACAAAAACAAGGTAAACTGCACTAGACGTTTGCTCCTCACAATAACTTCTTACGTATGAATTTCCATGCTGCCAGCAAAAGGCCATCAGAGACATGATGATTTGCAACAGCTGTTATTTAACATCATTATTGTCCTCCATGACTTGACAGTCATTATAACATTATTCACTATGGTTCACCTAAGGATAAGACTGTGGTTTGCTACAAGAACCGCTGATTGCAACAATAATTTCTTTACACCAGTAAACCAGCTGATCCCATTGTTGCACATCTACCCTCACAGTTAAAAGCATACAAGTGTCATTTCTAGAAGCCAAACTCACACGTCAGCCGTTAACAACTAAATAAATACAATAACACTTTGTTAGAGAATCCGTTCAGCGTTCATTCTTAAGCAGAGTTTTCCTGCAGAGCTCCTTCTGTAACTCTCTCTCTCTTTATAGTCTCTACAATAGACACACGCCCACACACACATTTCCCCAAGACTCTAAGAAGATCTGTATCTATGTGGGCCAGCAGAAACTAGGAAGAGGAGAGGAGAGGGATTGCACTGGATAGCATTGGATTAGTTGGGTAAAATGCTCTTAGAATTCAGGAGAACACCTAAACCAAATATTCAGACAAAAGATTTGTAAGAAAATTTGCACACATGTTGCAGAAACAACATAGTGAACTTGTCACGTTCCCCTTTTTAACAGCAACATCTAGTAGGCACAGGGATTCATATACGCTGTTGGCATGTATATTAATATATGCTTATTGAAACATTCATCCTTTTTTTGTGTGTATGTGTTTGCATGTCCTACCTCCCAGCACACTGAGTGTTATGGCCTCTGTGTGCTCAGCCAGCAAATCAGCTTTGGCTATAGCAGCCAGGGAGAGATAACTGGACATGTTCCTGCTCAGCTCCCTGTTCCCCCTCTGCAGGAAGCGCACCGCTACCGGGACGGCCAGCACCATGACCGACGGACAGCTGTAGTTCTGAGGAAACAAAAGGAGAGAGGGGGGGCGTGAGGAGACACCTTTTCATATGAAGAGGAACTATTTTTTTGCATTTTCAGGGACAAGCAAATGATATACAACATGTAATCATTGTGAAGTGATTTGTGGTAAAACGAATAAAGATTGCTCGACACTTCAGTATTACTCGTGTTTGGAGAATCTGTTCAGATGCAACAGACAGAAGATAATGGAGGGACGACCACAATACAGAACAGGAGGACACACATCGACTGCTTTCACAGACTGAGCAGTGACAGGAGCAGGCATCTGTTTGATCGAGATCCAGCTCACTCTGGTGAGAGCTCTCTCTCACTCTTTGCATAGCAACCAGACAGAAAAGGAATGTCCTGCCCTGATGTTTCAAAGCTTGCTGTTGAACGGCGTCCAGGCCACTGTCCGGTCCTTCTTCTAACATGCACCTCACCTCCATAATCTTGGGTCCAGGCCTAGGCCAAGAATCATCCTTGCCAATCCAAACCCAGAGAGCTGATCATACTGACAGCAGCACGTCTACTGCTGGCATTACCATTGTACCTGACTGCCCCCAGCTCAAGTCGATGCCTAAAAGGGGCTGGAAAATACTATCACTTACCTAACCAGAGTTGGACTCCCCAGCAAAAAAACCCCCACTTCTGCAGCATCAGTCAATAAAGATCCAGTTCATAAGATTGTTGTAAAAACTGAAACATGTTCATCTTCATTTCTTATTATCTACAATGGCCCAGAAGCACAGGTGTCTGATCTATGGAAGCACTGTGATGTGTGTATGAATGCCACGTTAACACATAATACACCAGACAGTGTGGCCTGAAAATGTCACCTCACCACTGTGAGCTATGCATCAAATAGATTTCTGGTCATCTCAGACAAAGAACAGCAGCTATGGGCCATCAAAGTGTGTTGTGTTTGTGGATACAGACACATGAAGATGTTTGTCCCTGTGATCATTTACAGAGGGAAGAATGAGGAAGGGGATTTGAAATGCACTAGCTCCCTCAACAGGACAGACTGAGACCAAGTCTGTTTGAACATGCACATGTGTTTGTGTGTGTGTGTGTCACTGTGTGTGTCTAAGAGAGAGAGAGAGAGACAAAGACATTGAAGGATGGGGGAAAAGACAGCCAAATGAGACTGCTGCTCCAGATTTAGTTTCACATCTTTAATACCTTCTGCAGTGATTTGCATAAGTTATATTTGCTCTAAAAGAAAGAAAACTCCCTCTAGATATGTTGCATGATGTATCATTAATCTACAACATTTAATGCACTCCTTGGACGTCATAATCTATGTTTGACCACCCACCAAACTCAACTGTCCACATCTTAGTCTACTTCAGAATACCCAGCACACCTTTCAAGATGATGTTTACAGTTGATGTTTTAGAGAACTGCACAATTCTTTTACTCTCATTCTCCTGTCCGTCACACCTCTATTCTGCCACATGATGGCAGTATCCACAAATCTTTACTGTTCCACAAAACAAGATGATCCATCAAATTATTGGCTATCAGTCTACAGTGCATTTATTTAGCAGGCATTTGAAATCTAAATACAGAGTACATTAATACCTTATGTATGGATGTGCAGATTTATTCATTGGTCCTATCTCACTTTCTTTGATCTTATTAAGGAGAGTGACTTTAGTTTCAGGCACAGCACAGTTCAAGCAGCCCATATATAAGTAAAGCTGCCGTGATAAGCCAGAAATCTGCGGGCAAATACACTTGTTGCACACAAGCAGCATGCAAACAAAAAACCTCTCCTTCCTAAAAGTCTGTCGCTGACTTTTCTCCTCTCTCTGGGAGTTTCAGGGGAAGAGTATAAGAAGTGTTTGTGCATCTGTAGATTCAAAATGACAAGAAGACAGAGAGAGTTAGAGGAGATCAGAGAAGAGATAAAGATAGTCATTGGCTAAGAAAAGGTAAGAAAGAACTAGTGAGGCGGGGAAAGTAGGCAGAATGAAATCAGGAGAGAAACAGATTGAAAGAGACAGAAAGGAGCGACGACAGAGTGAAGAGAGGGAGGTGTTCTCCTGATAACTGTTGGAGTTAAGACATCAGAGCCTGGAGCTGCTGCTGTCAGAACTTTTAGTCTCACCTCTATGTGTGTGTGTGTGTGTGTGTGTGTGTGTGTGTGTGCGTGCATGCCTTTCATCAAAAATCAGTCTCATTAGGATGGTATTAGGCACATTCCCATTCACACAGGAAGCGGAGGGAGAGAGAGGGAGAAGGTAAGTGAGAGAGAGAGTCACTTTGCTTCTAAGCCTTTTTGCTGTGGAGGTCTGATGGAAAAAGATTTAGATTTACATTTTAAAGGCCCTCGGCAGTGATTACATAAAAGCACATTTGCTCTAAAAGCAAAAATCCACCTTTTGAATATGTTTCATGATGGATGTTATAATTTATACCCACTCTCTCCTCATCTACTTTTACTACCCAGAATGCCTTTCAGCCTGATGATCACTGTTTGAGATATTTGAAAAACTGCAGCTTATGAAACAAAATGCACTGTTAGTAGTTATTGCGTGGTGATTTAGATCAGTAGTTATGTTACTCAATTTTAGACTTTTGTAACGTTTCCTTAATCAATACCTTTCCCCCCTCTGGGATATTGAATAGTTTTACCTCATCATCAGAGAGAGATTTTAGTAGTGTCTTGGAAGGTTACTATACTCAGGCTTCTATCAAAACATGTGATAAGTTCATATATACTCCAGACTTTTATAGATCAAACCAACAGTATTAAAAATAGTAGTAACAGTAAAAAGCTACTTAAAGATTAANTGGATGCAAGTGAACAGTAAAGGAGTAGTTCAACAGTTTGGGATATGTGCTTATATACATTCTTTCCAAGAGTAAGACAAGAAGATTGATACCAAACTCATACATGTTAAATGAGATATGAGAGTGGCATCAATCTCCTCATCTAACTATCTAAGCATGTTTCCCAGAGCTACTGTTGATGGTGCTTTGCATTCCAACAGGCCTCATGTCACAACAACAGTCAACAACAAAGCACCTTAAAAATATCTGCTCAAGAACTCCTCGGCTATCCTTCTCCCTCTTCCATCCCTCTCCAGTTCAAGCTCTTTTTCTCTTCTTCTCTTTGCCTCTTTCCACAGGTGCAGCCAGTGTCAGTTAATATGTGATGATGTGAACTAAATGACTCCTCTGTAATGTGTGACATAGCATCTGCCACAAAATCATACAGACCTACCACGCATGTGCATGCATGTTCTCTACTGTACAGTGTCCACTTCACAGAGGTGTCTGCAGCTTCAGTCTTTGGGTGAAGTTATATTGTTTAGTGTTTAGCTCTGAATTGTGGTAGGTTCAAATTATGACCAATGTTGCCCAAAAGGTCAAAACTGTGTTTGCATGAAGAATCTTAAAAATGTTTTTTTTTTTTAATCAAATAATGTTCAATGTGTTATATTTTTTATATGTTCTTAAGTATTCATTACAGCACAGTGACAACGTCTTATGAATGGAGTCATAGTTGTTGGAAGTCAGAGGCACTATGTTAACCATTACCTCTGTTTCTGTGAGCCTCAATTAAACATTAAAACATTAACTCTATAGGGGGGTGGAGGGGAGTTTTTCACACACATAGAAATGCATGCATGCTTGTTTCTAAGTGTGTTATATCTCTGGCTTCACACAGTGACAAGCATATCTGTCCTCCCACATAAAAACCTAAACAGACACACACACACTGCATGTGAGGAAGAAGGAAACACACTCTTCAAAGCAGCCACCCAGCGTGTCTGCTGCCTCCTTTTAGAGGATGAGCAGCTAAGTGTATGTATCTGTGTCACTGTCTGCTCCCTGCGCCCGCTTCCCTCCACAATCACACGTCATCTAGCGCTCGCACCGTTTCTCTCAAAGTCACATTGTAGTGAGGCCCGAGCCCGACCAAAGGCCGGCACAAAGCGGAGCACTTGGGAGACCGTTATCGCTCCTGCCAAGCCGGTGACGGCCATGGAAAGCCGCCCATTGCCAGGATACCACATCAGGAATTCTTATTGGTCAAAGCCAGGCTGCTGGGACCAAAACAACAAAACAAGCATAAACACAGAGCGAAGAGATTTATCTGTCACACACAGACAGTCTCTCACACACACCTATTATCCTGGTTGTGTTGAGTAACAATCAGAGCTATTTCTGTGCATGGTTGGAGGTACAGTATGTGTTGGAGGAGTATCAGTCACCAATTACCTGCAACATGTTTTTCAGTATATTCTTGAACTTTATGACAACAGTATAACCTCAATTGCACTTTGTATTTGTATTAAGTAATACCAGCTCAAACTAATATAGTGCAATACAACAGTCCTGCAATAAATCCTACCTTCATGAAGTTTTAATGTTTTTCTTGAAACTGTATTAGAGAAGTTTATATTCAACTTCATCATCATTTTGAAGTCTGTAGTTTAGAGAGTGGTGTTTATAATACTGCCCACCCAATATGCAAAGAGGGCAACACTTCCTTTACTTTGAAAATTTACAAAGAAAGAGGATAAAGAAGCAGAGGGATAGAGATGAAGAGAGAAACAACAGGAGAAGAGGAGGAATGAGAGTTGGGACACACACACACATACACACACACACACTCAGAGTGCAACAGAGGAGCTGACAGAGACACAGAAGCAGAGAGAGAAAGCCAGAGGTGGATAATGTTTCGGTGTCCTGAATTCCCTGTGTAACCTGCACACAACTCCCATACTGAGCTCCCATTATTCTACCTGAATGTCTCACCAACACTCTCAAACACATTTGCACATACGGTGTAACATACATACACACACACACGCCATCCTCTCTCTCCTCTGTGAGCTGGTTATTTACTGTATCCTGCTCTCAGTGTGTCACAGCCCGCCTGAGTGACTGTGTGCCAGTGTGTGTGTGTGTGTGTGTGTGTGTGTGTGTGTGTGTGTGTGTGTGTATGTGTGTGTGTGTGTGTGTGTGTAAAAGCAGAGGGGGAAAAAATGGGCCTGAGAAATTTCAGTTCTTAAACAATCAGCTAGTTACTATTAATCGCCCGGCTACGGCTCAGCAAGCTCAGGAATGCAGCCTTTAAACACACACACACACACACAAGTAAAAGACATTTGCAGTACCTTGTTTTCACCTGTATTTTGCGATACACACTTTAAATGCACTTTACATTTTCTTCTTGTCGGTATCTTGTCTGTCATACTTGTGCACGCACTTTGACAACATGCATCCTTCTAATGAGAGCCAGTTGAATGTAAAGCAGTCACCCACATGTTGCAGGAGAGCTGCTGCGAGTGGGCCATTGGGTGAGGGGTGACAGGGGGTGTGTGCTGGTTGGGGGGCTGATGAGAGGGTTTAGAGGCTATGTGAGGGCAGTGTGAGCAAAGGGCCTCTCTCTCTCTCTCTCTCTCTCTCTCTCTCTCTGTTTCCTCCACCGCTGCCACTACTGTCTTCTCTCAGCGCTCCGAGAGAGAAAACACTGGCTCTTTTGTACGACCTATAAGACAGACCACCCCCTCCCCTCCATCCCTCCCTCCCCCCGTCTCTCCCTCTGTCTCCCTCTCTGCTCAGTCGGCCCTATCCTTCTGTGTAATGTGCACCTGCTCGGCCTGCAAGACATCACACACACACAAATACTTCAGAAAGGAGCTGGGTGAAAGGGAGAGACCGAAGGGGATGACAGGAGAGAAAAGGCCTGCATTCCACAGTTTTCTCAGCATTACTGCTTTAAATCTGACTGAGCATGAATTAAGAAGCAGAAAGTGAAGATTTCTCTCATCTTCTCCTTTATTTCTGGTTGCCACACTGAACAGAAATTCCCCAGTCAGTTTCTTTCTTTCCTTCTTTCTTTCTTTCTTTCTTTCTTTATGCACGCAATTATCATGTGAATTTGAGAGTGGGGGTGGGAGGAGTAGAGGCAGCAATGAACCCTGTTGGAAAGCCGCTTCTCAAAAAAGTGTTTGAAGTTCCTCATCTCACACCATTAAGATAAAGATAAATATGCCAACTGGCCATCGGGATCCCTTTGAACAGACATCCTCTCTTGCTCTCAGCCGAGCGATGGAGGTTTGGTGTCACTGCAACTGTTCTCTAACGAAGGTATATTAACTTTGTATTAGCAAATCAGTGTTTGTTTTGTTCTTTTCTGATAATATGCAGACAAGAAACGTGTTTCCACAAAATACTACACTATACTACTACTATAGTCTTTTCATGAGCACCGTGCAAAATGATGAATTAATAATGCAGGACCACATGCTGGAGTGTGTTAGCTCAGCATTTATGACACTTGTTGACAGGTGTCAGTGAAAAATAACATATTTGTTCACTTCAATTAACTGCGCCTCTCCTGAAACCCCCACCACATTGAAAACCCATGGGCTATACTCTAGATTTTCTGCCCCATTAAAAGTAAACATGAATGAACATATCATGATTGGATCTGACTGCAACTGATTATTTCATTATCAATTAATCTGCCAATTATTTTCTCAATTAATCGATTAATGTTTGGTCTACAAAATATTAGAAAACTCTGAAAACTGCTGTTGCAAACTCCTAAAATATTTTTCAGTGTCTTGTTTGGTTCAACTAAAAGTCCAAACCGCAGAGTTATTCAGTTAACACTGATACAAAAACAGAGGAAAAAAGCAAATCTTCCCATTGGAGAAGCTCAAACCAGAGAATAGTTGTTGTTTTTGCTTGAAAAATGACTTAAACCATGACTTGATTATGAAAATAGTGGCACATTATCCTTCTGTCAATTGACTACTGGACTCATCCTTTCAGTTCTAATCTGCCCAAAGGCCTCCATACATCCAACAGTCAGCATATGTCACACTTTAATGGTTTGGTCCTCCAGTATCATCCTGAGCAGAAACCCATTGTCCATATTAATGGTATGATTAAAGTTACGTTGGTACTTATTCCCTATAACTGGGCCAATCAGTTATGTAACTGATGTCATGAATTTCATGAATAACTAAGATGAAGAAGTCACAAAGAAGAGATTCCCTGAAGACATCTTTGGAAATGGGTCCACACTGCCACAGAGAACTGAGTGAAGACTTCTGGAAAGATAGACACCCGAGGTTTAGCTTAGGAACATACTGTAGGCGTGTACTGTATTATACATATGTGTGTGCATGTGCATGTGTATGTGTGTGTGTGTGTGTGCTTGTTGGAGAGAATGGGTTCTCCATTATTTATGCCCTGCAGTTATGCAGCTGTGGAGCAACGATTGAGAATTACAGTATGACAGGAGCTGGAGAAAATAGCTACTGTAAAACACACTGAAGCCAGTGAGAGATAAAGCCAGACAGAATGGGAAGTGACAGAGAGAGAGAGTGAGCATGAAGGGGGAGTGAATATCTCACTCTGTCTCTGGAGAGCGGTCACTGTGGACCTGATAACAGAAACCAGAGGCAGACCACAGGAACACTTAATGGGACACTTATGGATGTCACACAGCCTAATGCAGACAGAGCAGAGATGTTATGAATGGCAAAAGGGATAAAACCACTCAGACACACACAGACTGATATCTGTTGCACTCGTGTGGCCTTTTATCCCATTCATGGACGAATCGATTAAAGGCTTCAGCTGCAGTACTTCTATTACTGAAATGCTACTACTGTTTAATCTAGTGGATAAAAGTTACCTGTCTCGCTCTGTTACGCCTCAAGAACAAAAGTATCTCTTTATGAACTCTCAGCTTCAACCCACATTGGACACACAGAAATATCTTTTGGGACCCACCGTGCTGGATTCGAAGGTGAAACTAATTTGAGTCCCAGACAGAAAAAGAAATTCTCTATTGGCTGATTTTGGCTTCACTGTGTGTTTGTGTTCATGCGTGCGGATGTGAGCGTGTGTGTGTGTGTGTGTCTGCAGGCACAACCGTGTTAAATGCCAGTGAATCCAACCTAAAGTGTGGAAGGCTGTGGGAGGAGGGGGGGGGGGGGGGGCCCTCTTTGCTCTCAAGTCTGGCTCTGCTGCGACGTGAGACTCACAGCTGTTGAGAGGATTTCCACAGCAGAGAGGAGAAGGGCAGGTTGGTATAGTGCATTACCTCCACACTCCGCCAACTAACATTCACGCACATTTTCTAAACCATTCATTATTCATCACTCCCCGCTGCCTTCCGCAGCCCCAAACTCAAGTCTCGCCCTAAGAGCTGAACGGAAGCATGTTCTGGCTGCAGCATACGGGTCTGACCCAAGAGTGCAGGCTTAGAGGAAGAAACTCTGCAACTGTGTTAAATGTTCGGACCACATTCTTAATAGTGAGCTGCTTTCAAATATCCTCAATACATGTTTAATATGTTGCTAAGTTTAGAAATCTTTTCATTTCTTGCATCCGCCACATTATCTAGGTTTCCTGCTTCCTGGCTGAGTAAGTGGGTTGATCAGGTCATTCGGCCTATAATGAATTACTGCTTTCACTTGCTGTGGTGTGTAACATGGAAAACATTGTCCTAACATATTGAGTTGTTTTCTAAAAATATACCCAGCTTCCTTTTCTTGGTAGCTGAAAGTCATCTAATCGCCTTCAGCACAAGGTCACCGTCCTTTAATCATCATCCTAGAATAGAAGCCATCCTTTAACATAAAAACCAAGTCATGACATATGATAAACATCATAAATAAAATTGCAATCTAGAATAATGTCCATGAATGCTCGCTTTCAATTACACAATATTATATGATAACATTTGATTTCAGTGCTGTCTGGAGAGAAGTAAGGGAACATATGTGGTGTTGACTGTGTTGGAGGCTGCTATTTGAATCAAGTTGGCAACAGTTTTATATATACAGCAATTTCTTTTCACACAAAGAAAATTTAACAGCCATTTTTCTCATAACAAGGCAAAAATATAACAATAGTTCAAGACAAGATGCAGATGTCCTTCCTTCCTGGGACATCATCAACATCTGTCTTTCTCACAAGTCTGTGACCTTGAGGAGTCCCCCCCTCTCCTCTCCTCCTCCTCCTCTCTGTATTCACACACTGGTGGAGCAACAGTAGATTCAGACTTGAAATGCACAGACTAAATGTGAGTAATGCCACTGAACTTGCCTTTCAAGCTCTCAGAGCACATTCCACTGTATTTACACACATACACACACACACACACACACACACACACACACACACACACACACACTGAGAGGGGGGGAGGACTACATGGAAATAAAGCAGGTGCACAATAAGTAGTCTGGGATAGTACCTAAGAATAGTCACTATAATTTGTCATGTGTGTCTGAGCTGCACTTTAAATCTTATTGTCTTATGTTATTATCTACTATAAGCACAGACTGAAAGCACACTATCAGATTATGTAATTATTACCAAGTATTCAAACCTATATTACACTGACTGCTTATGGTAGCAACACTTCTCCAACCCACCTGCTCGCTCCCCTCTTTAGTCCTCCTGTTTGCATTCATTTAAACAGGCCTAAAAAAAAGGTTTTGATGCTCGATTAGGAGCGACTGAGACACATCGGTGCCATTTCACCTCATCCAGTCAACTTTCCCGACATCCAGGAATGCGGCTGGCATTCGTGCATTTGCCTCTAATGACAGAATGCAATGCAACAAGAAAGCCTCCCCAGACCTGATCTGGTCCCTGACACCTGCAGCGGCGGGCGGCTTACCTGCTCCGTGCAGGACGAGGACGCACAGATCCCGGGTGTGGAGCTGCGTTCAGAGCCTCCAAACCTCGGTGAGAGAGCGGCGCACGGCAGCTCATATCTGCCCCTGCATGGCTTCAAGTTCCCCCACAGAGCACAGCCCGGTCTTCATCCTCCTCGCATACCGTCGGAAAGCGCGCCATCGTGTGGACGACGAGAACGCGCCGCGCAACAGGTGGATGGAGGTTAAGGTGCTGCCTTCAAGGACACTCGGGTAATATTGGCGGTAGGGTGACGTTTGACGACTGCAGCCATTCATCAGGTGTCACTGCAAATTAAGGCTTTTGATGGTCAGTATATAGTCTAAATAAACCTATAAGACCTATGGTCCACTTTGCTCTTGTTTTTGTCCACTAACAGTTGAAATTAGGACCTAAATATTTGCAAGGAGTTTTGAAAACCAACATGGCACCACAGAGAAGTGAGACTGAGAGGGAGGAGCTGAGGCCCAGTGACTTCATGGCTGCATCCCAAACCAGAGTTATCCCTAATCCCTTTTTTCCCCAGCTCACACATACACTGTTCAACTGTTTGCTTCATTGCTATTATGAGTCGACCGTCTGCAATTATTTATATGACAAAGATAATGGCCTTATTAGATTTAGATCAGCCAGAAATTTATCTTAAGATATATTATCAGTACTTGTGATGAAAGTATTGTCAGGAGCAGCACCAGCAGCAGTATCATTAAGTAAATGATTACAAGATTACAAAACATAATAGAGGAAAAAATATGAGTACTATTTTCATCCCAGTCAGTGTTTCATGCCCTGAATTGATTTGGTGTATGGAATTTACCTTTTCTACTCCGTTAAGATTGCACTGATGATTGGTCCATGTGGTCAATAGGTGGCGGTATTTCCCTAGGCATTATCCATCGGAAGTGAAGCTAGAAAATATATGTACAGCTTCCGGCGTGTCAAAGTAACAGTACAGGGCATTTTGCCTTCAAAATAAAAGCGCGCGATTTAACGCCTTTAAGTGGCTCCTGGTTTTAGGGATACATCAGCAAATAAAAACCTATACTGAAATACTGGAATTTTTAATCTAAACTTAATTAGATTTCTAAAATAGTTACCACATAGCATAATCTATAATGGCTTTTGCATTTCCTAATTAACTAAACGTGCTATGTGTTGTTTTACCTAATTAATAGGATACAGATAAATTTGAATTATATCTTTTACCATGTAAATATCTATTTTAAATCATATATGTCTCAAAACTGTTAGTGCTGTCAGTTACTGAATGGAAACATTTCATATTTGTACAGTCAGTGTATTCAGGCCAATGTGTAAATGAGACATATAATAAAATATCATTTATTACAAATCATATGACATGTTCCTGATTAGCCATTTGTTTATCCATCTTCTCCAAGTATAGAAATCGTTTTCTGTAAGGATATTATTTTGAAAATTCTCACAGGATGTTGAGGTGTCTTTCAGGATGTTTTAACACTTGGAAAATCAACGGTGAATGAAAACAAGATGCTCTAATCTGTAATGTTCTTTCTAGATCATTCAAGAAACGTGTGAGGATGTGGGGAAAGTTTACAGAGACACACAAACACTCTGCAGAGTCCATTTTGTCGGGTGAGCGGATACTGGAAGCTAATTTTAGCCATCTTTGTTTGTTAGCATCCCATCCTCAAGTCCATGTAAATGTGCCTAAACAATGACAGTGTGTGAAGCTAATGCACATGAAGCTAATATTAGCCTGCCGGCGTTTAGCATGAAATAGACCATCCAAATTAAGCAAATATAACAAATATGAAAGGATCTTTTGAAATGTAGTCGTAACTACTAATTTGGGATTCACTCCAATCTCAGTTTTTTGTTGAACTTTATTTGGCAATACCTGATGTCCGATCTATTATCTGATTTACTTTTCTGATTTTTCTCTTGCAGACTCGTCAAATGCCAGACCCAGTCTTCACACATTTATTTTATGAGGAAGGTAGGTGTGTCAGGCCTGGTTTCATCAGGTTTTGTTGCCAAAATAAACACACATTTACTTTGGAGGCATCTCTAGCAGCAGGAGGTCAGATCCTGCTGCATGAGGTCAAATCTTTCTGTAGGAGTTCAGACCTTGCTGCAGGAGTTTAGATCTTTCTGTTGGAGGTCAGATCTTGCTGCAGGAGGCCAGATCCTGCAGCAGCCAGTAAGCAGTGCTAGCACCCTGCCATGGCCACTGCACGCTTCCCTGGGAAGAGTGTGGATGTGACCGCCACCAACTGGACAGCTCCAGCACTGGGCCGACCACTGTGTGTCAACGGAACGCCGTGGATCCTGTACCTGCTGGAGGAGTGTGTAGAGAATGTGTGGGAGTACTGCAGCGTGGTGATAGGACTCATATCCATGTTCTGTTTTCTGCTGTCCACTTTACCGTAAGTAGTATAAGGACCGGGGTGTTTATCACCCTTAGTCAAGTGTTACATCTTGAGGTGAAATTCAAGCTAACAGTGTTTGTAACTTGTGGTTATGAAGTTTATTTTATCTTATCCATGTGTCCTGTCTCTGTAGGCAGGTCTATGAGGCCTATCGGAACGGTAAAGTGGAGGAGGCCATGTCATTTGGCTTTCTCTTCTTCCTCTTCAGTGGAGACCTGACCAGCTTTGCAGGCTGCTACCTCACCAACCAGCTGCCCATTCAGGTGAAAACACAAATACTCACTCAGACATATAACTGCCCAGTCTGACTCATTGTTAGCTGTTGACACATTGGAGTGTGTATGTGTGGACTGTGAACTCAGGACACAGTCATTTCCTTTCGTGTCCATGAAATTGGTGAGTTATTACATTTCAGACACGCTGTGCTCAGGCCTTCTTTTTGCTGCAGGCTTTTTCACATATTTATGTTTGCACTGCTAAGGCTGTCTTTGAAACAAATTCACTCTAACTTTAACTGTTTCGTTGCCATCCCTGCACAGAAGAACATTGCAATGGCAAACAGGTTTTCAATTTTAAAGAGTCTTTACCTGAATTGGTTAAAATGAAAATGAAACTCAACAGTATGACCAGCCACTATAATTTAAAGCTACTCAGCAGTGTGAACCCATTCACTCATAACCAGCAAATGTTGAGTTAAACTTTTTTACTAAGAAGTGATTTTATCCATGTTCCCCTCTCAGGTAGTCACAGTGGTGTTCTACATCTTCACAGACCTGATTCTCATCTCACAGTTTCTCTACTATAAGATCAAGAACAGCTCCAGCAGAAGTAAGCCATGACATTGTTTCTGCATGAGTCAACCATATTGTGAGCTTCCAGATTAATGAAAAGCATAACTATGAGGAAGGAAGTGTTTCCTGCTGTTGAACTACATGACACGAAGAAGTGAAAGTGGCTGTAAGACACTGCCAGCTACAAATTTATTAGCGATGACAGTTGATTTCAGTCTCAATCTGACTATATAAATAGACATATACACACAATATCATATATACATATATGCAAGATATCTAAAAATGAAAACTTAGAAACCCAGAATAACATGTAATATATCGCTAATACTCAAGAGGACATAAATACTACAAGTTTATTTTATTGTTGTTGTTTAATTTTCTGATTTGGATCATCATGCTAACTTATTAAATATACTGTGTAAGCATTTCTAGTGGACAGAGCTCCATCCAACAGATCACACTGTGATTATGTTGATCCCAGTTCTCATATTAATGGACCAAAAGCTGGTTGTTTTACATCATGGTGTGAATATTAAGTCCATGGATAAGATTAATAAAACAGGAATGGAAAAGCGATGCTCTTCTGGGGTGAAAAGGCTGACTGACTTTAGAGATGACAGGGCTAGTTATGTACTTACGAGTGGTTACCACCAAAGCCAAAAGTGCATAACTGACCCATAATCATACTGGGACTTATTCAAGACCGCACACAGCTCTGTCAGTAAACAATAAGTATAGATGTTATTTATAGGAGTGTCAGCTGAATATCAGCTAATGCAAACAGTCAAACTCTCTTTGGGGAATTACTTGTCCTCACTGTCAGTTCTTTGTTTTGTGTTTTTGTCTGCTCTAGAAAGCCCTGTGTTGAAGTGGCTGTGCTTCATGTGGTGTGGCTCTGCTACGCTAGTTCTTCTGGCTTTACCCAAACTCATCATAGACAATAGTACAACTTTAGACACCCAGGTAGGTAGATTGTGTGCAGTGTATGTATATATTTGCATATACAATCTTAATTCTAAAAAAGTTGGACTGCTGTGTAAAACATGATTAAAAACAGAATGTCATCATTTGCAGACAAACTGTTTACTGGCAGCAGTTTTACAAAGTCTTCCTGAGTCCATGTAGTAATCTCTTTTTATACAATCATGCGTTTGACAAAGTGTTGAACCTCTCACCATCCTTGCTTGTGAACAAGTCTTTCCAGGATGAACCTTTCATACCCAGTCATGATACTATCACCTGTTACCAATCAACCTGTTTACCTGTGGAATAATCCAAACAGGTGTTTTTGGATCAGTCAACAACTTTCACAGTCTTTTGTTGCTCCTGTCCCAACTTGTTTAAACATGCTACTGCCATCAAATTAATTAAATATATTGTCTTTGTACTATTTTCAAATGAGTATATGTCAAAAAGGATTAGCAAATGAACACATTCTGTTATATTCATGTTTTACACACCGACTCCAACTTTTTTGGAACTGGGGTTATACAGTATGTGTGCATGTGTTAGATATGATATTTCCAAGTTTATTGGATACATATTAATTCACTGTTGTGATTGTATTGTTGATTGTGGAGTTGCAGTATTTTGACCTCTCTCTCTTTCCTCATCTTTACCAGAGTCCATCTACCTCAAAGTCAGTGGAAATTACTGGCTATATATGTGGATACCTGGCATCTGTCTTCTACCTCTGTTCACGTTTCCCCCAGCTCTATAAAAATGTAAGTGGCAATTTGTTGGTGTGATTCGTTTGGAGTTTGATTCCTTTTTCAGTGCAACATGGTTTGCATATGAGTAGTGCCATGATCCTGAAGGGAGATCTTGGACAGCGTTCTCAGAGTCTGATAGCAGGGGGTCCATGGAAAATTTATTATGGTGTGCTTATTATTTGTCCAGTAGTCATAAACAGGCACAGACTGTGTTTGAAGAGGGAGGTGGGATTTGTGTGTTTGCATATACATTATATTGGTCAAAATGAGAACCAGATATTAAGGACAATGGTGCTGTTGTGCTGGAGAAACATCGTGGCTTAACTGCAGCTATTAATCACCAGAAGGGGGATCGTCTCAGTGTGCTGCCAGTGCCAGAAAAACTTCTGTGCACACACACACATACACACACAAACACATACTCAATGACTACTGCAAATCGTTTAAGTCGGATTTGTTCCGTGGAAATTCCTGCATGTACAAACATGCTTGTTTTTCAGCAAATAGCCCAAAGCATGTTTACCTTATAAATCCTGGTGACAGCTTACTCATCCAGTTTGGTGAAACAATAAAAACGGCAAAAATTATTTCCTTTCGCATTACTGTGGCAAACACATGCTGCTTGCTTAGTATTATTTGGATCCAGCCCATGTAGTAATCTACAGGGTGTTCATATTGTGTTGAATGTAAAACTCCATTATTCAGTCAAGGTTAAAATGTTTCTTTAATTTCTCAGTATTGGATGGATGGTCATTGTTGGTGACGTATGATTGAAAGAGGTGAAGAACTTAGCCTGTGTGCTTCAGCTACACTGACACACATCCTCCCTGCTGCTTGTGTTGAATGACACTCTGTCGATTACTGCGTTTAAAATAAACAGTATTCATTGTCCAGTCTCATGCCACAGACAATACAGGACTTGTTAGCAGAATGAATAACGAATTCACTGTGGGTTTTCATCCCTTCAGGGGGTTTGTTGATAGAGTGTAAGTACGCAGAGAGCAAATTCATTGTTGGAAGTGAAACGGAAGCCTGGCTTGTAGTGAACGCGTAGTACACTACCTTTTCACTTTTCCCTGATTTGATTTTCACATAGAGTACACTACGAGGAAAAATTAATACCCTTTGACTTGAGGAACAATACAAACAGGTCCTGTGCTGCTGTTTGGACTATTAATGAAATGCAACTCTACCCATTCTAGTTCCAGCGACAGTCTACAGAGGGCACCTCCTACCTGTTGTTTGCCCTGGCCATGATGGGCAATGGGACGTATGGGTTGAGTGTCATTGTGGTCCTGCCGGCACTGAAGGGCTCCAAACAGACCTTCATCATCAAACATCTGGCCTGGCTCATTGGCAGCCTGGGAGTCCTCATACTGGACTTGTTGGTATCCTTCAACAGTGTAGTATCATAAGCGTTTACTTACATACAGTAAATATCACTTGTAATAAGTTTGCACCTGAAATATATTTAACAGTCAGTGTGTTATTTCAGTTAGTTAATGGTCTTAAATGCTGTTTTTTTAATGATATATTGGCAAGTGTGTTTACTCACTGTCTTTTTTCTCCTCCTCCTTGCTATCTTTATGTCACCGAGTGTTTCTGAGAAGACCTCAGTAGTTGCTTGAAGAAAAAGACAATATTGCTCAACTTTGGATGTTTCTGTATGAGCCTTAACCTGGTTAGGTGACTGTCCAGTTTATCATGTACAAGAAGAACTACTCCATGAAAAGCAGCACACTGCTCAGCGTCCCAGAGGTGGAACCTCTTCTGTGTGAGGAACTGGAGCTGTCAGTGTTATAGGACACACTGTGGACAACAAATTTAAAGAATGGACCTGTCAGTTGACAGGTTGTTTTTAATCGTTCTGCGAGTTCCGTGATCAACAACTTCAGAGAACGGAGACAGTCAATTTAATATAGGCAGGAAAAGTTACCAAAAAAAATCTACATTTGTCTGAAGATTAAATTAAATTAAAGAACATTTCTGTTTCTCTATTGGCAGGCGAGTTAGCATCAGAGCATTGAGTCTTTTTTATGAGAGCTGTCATTTGTGATCAGTTTTTCCTCTGGGACTTTTTTATGTTGTTTTGGATGGGGTAACTGTACTTTCATTTGCTGTTGGGAAGCATACACACCCAGAGGAGGAGACTTAATCCCAGATGCCTTTGCACAAATGCAAGCGTTATGGAAGACTGAAGTGCCTGTAATATTTACACGTTTTTGACAGGGTAAATGCTGCCATACAGGATTGCAGTACTACACTAAGAGCATAGGAATGGGCTCTAAGTTGTTTTTACCTTACCTGATTTGATATTTGAGTGCCATAAAGTAGAGTTTGTGTGTGCACAGTAATAGAGGAAACAATAGTAATGTAAGTAGTGTAAGTTAGCTTACAGGAAATTGCCAAACATTAGGACACTTAGTCTCACTAGACTCGTTAGTATCAAATTAAATAGACAGGATGTGGATGTCTGCAGAAATATAAAGGCCTAATTTCTTTTTCAAAGGTATGTTGCATTTCCCTTTCTTGATCCAAGCTGGTTCAAGAAACAAGTTGTTTGTGCCTTTATAAACAAAACAGTCTTAATATAAATCCACTGTTTGTCCATTTCAGAACTAAATTACTTTTAAATTAAGTAATATTACAAACCTGTTGCTTTTTTCAAGCCACATTTTTTCTTGTAGTAAAATGTAGTCAGCCCTTGTCTCTTTTTTACCCTCTAATGTGATCTGCCTCTTTATGTGTCGTAGCATTAACGGTAATGACGTCTTCTTTTGTGACATCTTCATGACGTGTAAAGACATTCATTAGAGAAAACAGGAAGGCTTGGTCATTGATTTTCAGATGGATCTGAGAATAGGAACATTACTGGGATGTTATTGAAGACTTGTTAAAGTAATGAGGTTCAAAATGAGTTTGCATGTTTAAGGTGTGTTTCTTTTCTGTCATCTGGTTTAAAGCAGAGAAGATGCTCTTGTCAGGTCACATTTATTTTTATAACACATTAATAGCTTCATCACGGTTGTTAGCAGAGGGATGCAAGACAAATAGATCACAACAAAGGAGCAAAGCAAAAATATGACAGAACAAATTGTTTTCTTATTGATAAACTAGATGAGCACTTCAAGTTAGCTGATATTCATTTAGAGCATTAACAAAAGTAACTGCACATTAATGTTGTGCCAAATGTTACATGGTATGTATGTGGTCATCTACATACCAAGAATACTGTAATTGCATCTACATAACTAGAAGACTGTACTTGCAGAGATCTGCAGACTTCTCTACCTCATTACAATGTGGACATGATTTATTTCTCCATGTGCACGAAGAGCCAGCTCGTAATTGGAGCAGAGTGCTTCATGTGTGGAAACAGTCTGTCTCTGCATGAAGGGACAATTAATCAAGCACTTACTGCATTTAAAATCGTGAAATTTTATGTTGCAGCATCTGTTTCAGAACAGAACAGTTATTAAGTGTAAGTTGGTCAGTATTATTGCACTTTCCTGAACAAAATGACTGGCTGTTTTTTTTGCTCCTTGGCCTGTCAGATGATGCAATAATGTGAATTATGTAGATATAGGGAAGGGGAGGTTGTTCTGACTTTAGTTACTGAAAAGGAAATTTATTTGAAAATTTATGCAATTAGAGTAAAAAGAAGTTTTTTTTGTGAATTATTTTTATATTGCACGATTAATACTTTGATTCCTTCTCAATGATTCCTTAATGAGTCTTTTTCAATATAGTACAAAAAGTGCATATTTATTATATATCTTGCTACTGTATTCTGTAGAACATGTTGTATTTATAAGACTGTAGTTTTTACTTTAATGGTGACACTGTTTTTCTAAGATGTATTTATTTTCTTTCAACATAGCCTTTTTATTCAGATTTGTTAAACTGTACATAGCAAATTATACTGCACTTCTGAGCTGTGTGCCAGGGTATGTTGACTTCTTATCTTCTGATCGTACTTGTATGTAAAATCACAGTATGTATGGTAATAAGTGTATGTATATTGTAAAAAACTTGAATAAACCGCAATATACAGTATATCATCAGTGGAGAGATTTGTCTATGTTGTTCTTATAACAAGGAAAAGAAACAGAGTGACACTTTAAACAAGACATTCAGGAGCAAAAGACATTTTTCTGTGGATCTTAATCAAGTGTCACTTAATGAATAAAGGTTCTGTTCTGTCATAATGGTCTTAATAGCATATGGCTAAAAAGATTTCCCCTGCTAAAAAAACAATCATACAAACCACAAGTATCATCTGCTGCAAGTAATTTCCAATGTTACTGTTTTTACACTTTGCTAAAAAAATTGAAATTGCACTGAACATGTCAGCAGGTTTATTTAGCATATGCATATATATTGTGCCTGACTGCACATTTATGCATCCAAAGTTAGTATTAAAACGTTTGAGCAGTTGTTCTGGGTATTGTTTCTTGCAGGTTAAATGAATTGTAATTGCACTGTTATTTTTCAATACTTACCCAATAATAAGTAATGTACAGCTTTTTTTAGTTGTTTTTTACATTTGAAAGCTGGATCTTGTTGTATGTCTTAATACAGAAACCTTTGCATGTCTAATAATCCTGCAGGCATTCACAAACTATTTGCACAGTGTCTTTAGATGTTATCACAGGATTACAACAGGTCTTTGTAAAGGAGGAAACTACAAGTCCGCAAACTCTCTGGCTGCCTTTTGATGGAGCTCTCTGGCAACCAATAGATGAAGGGCTGCTCCTGCGTCTGGGCGGGGCTAGGGGGATTTGAGAGGCGGGACTTCCTCCTCTGGGAGCAGCATTCGGATGGCAGGCAGCTGCTGGGCTGACACGTAACTCAAGTTAAAGGTAACATGGAGGCCTCGTCTGGGACTTAAGGGTTTTTACTTTTCTTCACCAGTGTTTGAAAAGTTCAAATGTGCAAGGAGGAAGAAGACTCTGGGTTTGACGTGCATTTTAAAAGCGCTGCTTAGGAAGTTTGAGCCGAAGAAGAAGAAGAAAAATCTGAACTTTCAACTCTGCAAGAATAATGAAGATATGTGCAAATATTAGCACTTAAGTCGTGTTTTTTTGCGTGAAAATGCTCGGGGATTAACAGGGAACAGGAGGCATTTTTTCAGTCTTCACCAGCAGGTAAAAAGTTGGGAGGGAAGTTTCCAGCGGCAGACACGGGGTTTGCTCGCCCGGACAGCGGGGAGGGGTGCGGGTCCAACATGGGGAACGGGGTTTGCTCCCGGCGGCAGCGGCGGATCTTCCAGTGTCTCCTGCTGGTCACCGTGGTCTGCGGGACCATGTACGGGGGCATGATCTCCTACGAGATGCACAAGCAGCTCAAGAGGACCGAGGCCATGGCACTGAAGTACCAGCAACACCAGGAGTCCCTCTCGGCACAGCTCCAAGGTAAACACAGTGATTGAAGGTTGATCTGTCTCCGGAGGTGAGCGAGTGTCAGGCCAGACTCCGTTCGCAAAACAGCTATTTTATGGTGTTCGAGCTCAATCTCAAGCGGATGCAGCTCTAATAACTAACTTGAAGACTTAATACTACTCATAAGGATTTTGGTGTTCAGTTCGGCATCAAGTGAGCATTAAAACCTCACATTGAAAGTCCTCCTGTCATCTCAACCAAATTCCCCAATAATCAGTGCTTATAATGATAGTGCTTATTTGTGTGTGTGTGTCAAATGCGTGTCTGTCTGCTGTCTCACTTAAGTGGACTGAAAAGCCAAGCCCTGCTTACCAACAGCCTGTCTTTGACCTTTGACAGTAGGTCCTAATCTGATGAGAAACCAGGTTATGGTCTGAGCAGACTGGGCTTTAAAGCTCCACAGAGACTTCATTTGGTGGGGCAGGTCTGCTTTTTTTGCATAGGCTGACTGTAAGGCTGAAATTAGACCCCACACTACCCAGTTTACTGCTGACTGGAGGCTGTCATACACATGCACATAAAGACACACCTGGTTGTAGTGTCCCCAGGCTCACCTCAGCAGCATACAGATTAGAGTGTCTTAAAGTCAAGAGGGTCAACCTGAACGTCTGCATCCACAGCTGGAGGAACAGATGAGGAAAAGAGGGCGCAGTCACCTTGGTTTTTCAAGCAAAGATTTGTGAAGCACGCTGTTACATATAGTGTTAACTTGCTCTGTAAACCATCTGAGGGGTCAGCCAGGTGGGTGGTGCACCACCCTGGTGTTGTGTGGTGTCCCACATACAGCCAAGAGTATTGTTTACAACATTTCTTCTTTTCTGGTCTTCCTGTCGCCAGTGAAGGCTTCACTATAAAAATGTCAAGCATATTTATCACTGGATGGTTTTAATTTGAGGTATACAAATATGCATTTTGTGTGTTTCACAAATGTTTTTAGTGCCATTTTTGCAGACATTACTGATGTAAAAAAAACAAAAAACAAAACAATTTTTCATTGACAGCTGATTATAGATGTTTATATAAAATAATGTTAAACATGGGAACTGATTGCAGGTTCCAGTTAAGGCTACAACTAACCATTATTTTAATTATCAGTGTACTGATTATTTTCTCCCAAAGGTTTATGCCTTCCAGACCAAATTATTTTGCATCTGTATCAGAGATTGTTCTTTTATAGTACCCATGGTTGTGCTTTTACAATGTGACAAGATTACCTGCATTTTAAAGCTCTGTCGGCATCACCAGTTATTAAGTCAAAGTCAAGAACAATATGACTTCCAGTAAAATACATAATCAATAGATATGGACTAATCTGTTGTTTGCTTTGTTGCTGTGTGTAGACAGTGGTGAAACACTCACATTACTAGACCTACGGTATGGCTCCCTGTATTACTCACAAAATGTTTCTATTAAAAAACCTATCTTCAGGAACTGCCCCACCTCTCCAAAAGATGAAACGCTCTCGTCCTACTGTGACATTACAGATTTACTCCCTCCATGTAAACACACTTAAACACACGCTGCTGTGCTGACAGGATGTGAGGTTTCTGTGTCATGCCATTATGCCATGAGTTTAAAATTAACAGCTGGGCAGAGAGCTCGCTCTTCCGTGGCTTCATCTATTCAGAACAAGGTTTGTGCCCACATCAGGGAGTCAAATAGTGAGCCTGTTAATTTAAAGCAGCTTTAAATTTAAAGCTTTGATCCACCTCACCAGCAGTCATATCTCAGTGTTGTACTCAGCTTACCCCACTAGATCTGCCATGTGTTTGTTTTGTTGTCATGTGAAGCTCTCTGTGACAAATTACACTGTTTAACAGAAAAAATGGTTTGAGACTGCTTGGTGGAAGTTGAGTGGACTTCCAAGTGGGCAGCCTTACAAGAGAAATGTCTCGTGTTTATCTCCATTGCATTATTTTCTTTTATTGTGTCCATTACTAAGACACAGGTATTTGGGTCAGGATTGAAAACTATCCCATGTTTAACAAGATAAAAGAACAAACTGCTTCGAGGTTCAAATCACACCTCAGTTGAATATCTGTTTTCCTCCAGCTGAACTGCTTCCTTTAGTCAGTCTCATGTCAGCCATATAGAAATGGCTCCTATTTCATTTTTCTTTAAGCTGATGCATCCAGAAACAGAGAACATAACCGTATAGTGTGACAGTGTGAATGAAATGGGTATTGCTTAACTCTTTGCATCGCTCAACTTGTGCACCCCACCCTTACTTTTATTGTGAAGCGATGGATCACTCAGCCAATCGCAAGGTCTGAGCCACTTGATATCCACGGCTGACTGTTGATTTCTGCTTTTTGTGTCCTATATTTAGAGGTGGGCCATAGCTTGCGGGGCTGTGAGCCAACTGTATTGATTCACTGTTGCCCACTTTAACCACAAGCTGGCAGTTGTCAGTCATTTAAAAAGATCAACTGGCACTTTGTGGTTTTGCATGCTCGCTGACAAATGTGTCCTTGTGATTTAACACCCATTCACTCCCTTGCACTCACAGTCACATTATTGTTTATGTCATTTGCGAAACATTAATCAAATGGAATAATTGCAGCCGTCTCTAAATAAGTGTTGTAATATTTTTTACATCACCAACACTGTTGTTGCCTGCTGTTCATTGTAATGAACGCTCTTGTCTCAACAGATGGAGTGGTTTGTTTTTGTCCATGAGACAAAGGAAGTAAAAACTTTAATTCTTTGAGTCAGAGATGTACTTTCTTTTACAGACTTGAACAGGCCTGATTGGGGTTTTTGTATTTTTTTTTCTATAAATAATGAAAGGTTCAGATTTTGTCAGGCAAAGTACTTTCCAAACAGTAACTAGAGAAAGGAAGACTTGAAACCAAAATAAATCAAAGCACACAGCAGAGCACTGCTGTCAACAACCCATGTGAATATTAAAACATTAAGAAAAATCACATTTGATTTTAGAATTTGTTCCTGGGATTTTTGCAGGATTGTAGTGAGCTCTCAAATGTCGAAATCTCTTTGCCCTTCAGCCTTCATCTTGAAGTCCATTATTTGGTCGATGATTAAGTGAGCTTCTTGTCTGGTTCCCACCTGTCTGAGGTTTCTCAGATTAACTGAGTTACAATTACAGTAAAATAAAAGGTCAGTTGAACTGTGAAAACTCACACCACCTGGCCTGCGTCTTTTGAGTAACCTTTTGTGTAAAGACAAACCCAACCAAATCACCAATTTCTGTCTAGTTGTATGTACACTATTAGGTATGAGTTTGCTGGGTATAAAAGTACCTGTGTGGGTTATGTTTATCAGTAGGAGGTAGAAAGAAAACCACAGGAATTACCGTGAGAGGCGGAAGTTTGAAAGCCGCAATATGTTTTGATGGCAACAGTGCACAGGTTTGCACAGCCTACGAGAGAAAGCTAAAAATAAACCTAACTGAAAGGAACTCATACAACTGTAGAAACCTTAGCGCTAGGACTGGGACATATACTACATCTTGGTGTACATGCTTGAGATAAAAGCTGTGAGGTAAACTTACAGAAACACAATCAATTAATCAAATATCTTGTTGTGAGAACAGAGCATCTGCAATTTTATGTACATATTTGGCTTCTGTGATCTGATATGTCATCCTGGATCAGCTTGTGTGTGTGAGTTCTGGCCCAGCACAGGGTTTAACCTGCATGTAGAGAGGATCGTCTATTGAAGACAGGTACACAGCTTAGGTGGTCTTGATCAACAAGCAAACTAGATAAAGAATATGTGAACCATTCATTCAACATCATATCCAATGTTGTTCGTTATGTTCAAATTGGTCTGCTGTGTTTGTGTGTGTACACAAGGGTAGGAGTGTGAACGCACACACACACACACACACACACACACACACACACACACACAAACACAAACAAACTCCTCAGACTAAATCTTGAGTCCAATTCCCTGTGTGATTGATAGTATTCACAGTCCACACCACTGGCCAACTCTGACCACTCCAGTTGTCTCCACATCTAAACCAGTAAGCCAGTAAAGGTCACCACCATAGAGAGCTCCCTTGTTCTTGCTCTGTCAGTGCACTTTAGCCACACCGTGAGGGAACTGTTTCATTGGTCTGTGGGGAAACCCTCAAACAATAAATGCTCATTCCCGTGCTCATTGAGGTCTGACTGAGATAAGGGTGGGTGTAAAATGAATCTTGCTTGTTTGGAAGCTCGAGGGAATGTTGCTTGTTTTTGGAAATAGTAGTCTGTCAGATGTTGAAAATTTGTAGAACTATTTGTAGCGTTTAGTGAAGCTGTGGTGAAGATTGATTCAACTCAAGGTCATGCCGATGTGGTTGCAGATTGTGATGTTGTCACGTTACAATGACTTGAAATCCAAAGTGAAAAGAAACAAAGAAAAATCATTTTATTATGCTTACCATTTTTTGTTTATTCCACCCTCTTTATTTTGTTTTTTACCAATGGGTTTCTGTATGAAATTTACTAAGTAATGACTCGTGACTCTATTTGTGGCTGTTAATAAATCTGATGCACATTAAAATGACTTTTTTGGACTGTAGCGTCTTTGTAACTGTTGCCCTGCTTGTCCTTGTTGTCCCCATGAGAGAGGGTGTGTTTGGAGTGGCCTGATCAGAGCTGAGCTAAGAGGAACATAGCCTCATCTTTGGCATTTCTCACTGGATACAGAGCCTCCAGCGAGCAAAATAAACCCTCCCTAATGTCATGTAGCTGGACATCCATCTGATCGAGCGCAGAGAAGTGTGAAGAAATTCATCCAGTCAGTTAAATATCAGAAGAATAAATATGGGAAGACTTGTTTGTTAGATTTCAGCCCTTTTTTCTTAAACTTGAAGGTCATATTCTGAACTTCTGAAATAGTTTTATGATGTGAAGTTATGAACATTATACATAACTTGCTATCCACACTGAAAACTGGTGAGGGCAGTGTCTAACAGGTAAAAATCACCTTTATTTGTATAGCACTTTTTAGGACCAATGTGCCAAATGAAGAATGCAAACATTGATTTAAAAAATGTATTAGATGATTAAAAACAGAACTAGATGAACTGCTATGATATTTATAATTAGGGCCAGACTAAAAGCATTAAGTTGTTTTGTTTGTTTCTTTTGATGCCTTAATGCAGTTAGCAAAGGCACCAAGATATTGTCTCAACTGAGCATGTTTTCTGGGCCATTGACAAGAATCTCATTTTTCTCTCACTTAAATATTTGCTAACATCCGGCCCCTCACAGCAGCTAGAAATTTAGTGTCTTTGCTATGATTTTTCCTGCCCGAAATTTCTCAAAAACACTATTGTCTGACAGGGCTTTCAGAAGCTGTAATGAAACTGTGTCTGTGGAAGTTTGGAAGCTGGTCTGTAAACACTGTAAATAGAAGGCTGTCTTGAAACTGTCAGGGCTGCAGCCAGTAGGAAGGGATGTGTTCAGTATGGAGCAGATGGGACAAACATAAACAAGACATATGATAAAAATGTAGAGGGCATTGGCATCAACTGGACAAGAGGAGGGTTTCAAACGAAGCACAACGTCCATTAGTTTGTCAACAGGAATTGGGATGAAATGGCTGTTCAGGGACAGTTCGGGCAGGAAATGTCTGTGAGGGTAGAGGAAAGAGAAGAACATTTTGCAGCCACTTTCTCATAAAAACTGTTGCACTTTCAGCCTGGATTATTCTGCCAAAAATAATACAAGAGTGATCTGAAACAATCAGCAAAATTGATCAATTAAGTTGACATGTATAAAAACAAGAGTTTTGGCCAAAGTTGTGAACTATGCCCTGAACGTGTTGATTTTAAAAAGAAACTTCAAAACACAAGACGTCTGCCATAGTTACAGGTTGCCATTTAAAACACTCATTAAAAATGACAGCTTAATCTCCCCCATGCCCATGAAATCTGGGCTGACTAATAAAATCATGTAAAGGAGAGCAAAGCTCTGACGTCAAACAACCATCACCAGCCCGTCCCTGTTAAAAACATGCCCACAATTTCAACTGAAATAATAAAATAATTCGATATAAAAGTCATATTTGACAAGTTTCTGTCATTGAAAAGGCCACAGTTGTCAGATTGTGTCAATGAGCCTGTGGCGCCACTGTTCTAACAAACCTCAGATCAGAAACTCAGACTGAACAGGACTCGTTTTCTAACAGATGAACACAAATCTTCTATATTATCAGAGGTTAAAGCAGTTCCATTAAATAAGCACCAAGCTATTCACTTAATCTGTTTGAACTTAATGTTTGTCCTTTACAGGTTTAGGCAGCCATTAGTTACCTTATTAAACCTTAATCCCAAGTCTGTGTCTCATTCTCTCTCCCTTTAACTGCTTCTTTCCTTTCAGCCTCTCCTGCTTTGTCTATTTATCTTTGTCCTCCCTGTTTGTGCCTATTTCATCTGTGTGAACTTTCCTCTGTTTCACTCTTGGTTTCTTTTTCCTGCTAATTCTTTATTCCCACATTTGTTTCTTACACTTCTTACCCACCTCTTTGTTAGTGTATTTATCCTCATGAAATTATTAGAAGATTGTGCATCTAACAGTTTATCCATGAAAATGATGAGTTGGCACTCAGAAGGAGCAGCAGCCACATCATCAGTCAGACCGCCCAGCCCCCAACCCAAGGCTGGAGAGTCATGGAGGACATGTAAGAAACTGGAAGAAGAGACGACTTAGTTTTCACAATCCAGGTTGTTTTGTTCTATTTAAGATGGGTGAGTCAGCGGCTGGCAGAGACCATGACAGGGGATAAGTGCCAGAATAGATGGTATTTAAATGGTGACTTCAGAGTTGGTTCATATCTTCATACTGGAGTGTTGAGCTAATACATTTCTCAGACAAATGAACTGAGGTTAGAGGCACAGAGTATTTATTACCAACGTGCTGATAGGAGTTATTACTATAATTACAAACTATTATTGTCACTTACCTAAGCAAAGTTATAAAAGGCTTCACATAAAACTTTTAGTCACTCATAAACCACATGGACATGAAAGCTACTTGGTGAATGAGGTACAATACTCCTGTGCGAGGATGGTGCTCACAATGAATAACTCATTTGTGTTTTAATGTGAAAATTGCTTGCCAAGTTTGAATGCATAATTTATAACTAGCTTCTGTACATCTCTGAAAATGTGTGATAATCGTAGGAAGAGGATTTACTCTTTTTGATATTCTGTCATCGCTGAAAAGCATTTGCAGATCCAACATAATAATACTACACTAGCAAAAATGCAATCTGAAGAAAGCTACTGAGATGAGATCAGTACATTTATCCTTATCAGTTAACCGCAAGTTTTGCATTATGAGGCAAGTTTGCATTGGCAGCATATGCATACATGCAACAGATGTGGTTGGCCACAGGTGCTTGTGCAAGACAGAGCTGTGACACAAGTCATCGCAGGCCTGGTACAGAGAACAGTATTGATTTAAAATGAGAGCGGATGTGTGGTAGAATACTGTTTAGAGTGACAACTGCTGACTTGTTAACATCAGTGGGGTAAAAGTTCAATATGGTGAAATTTAAATCTGAATCATGAGAAATGCATTTGAATGAAAGATCATATTTAAATTGAGCAAAGTGCTTATTTACTTTCAGTTTAAACATTGCTCTTTAGAGTTTTATAAATCTGTTTGTCCCATTAGTTTTTTGAATGTGTGCCTCGACTAAGGGCAGGACACATTTAGATGTTTACTGTTTAAATTATATCTTCTTATAATTTTCCTTCCTGCTTTGTTTTTTTGTTATTTGGTGGTTGTTAGTCTCCCTCCAGTTAGAATACGTACAAACACACACTGAGTCTAAATAGTCTGTTTGTACAGACTGAGGCTCACAGGAGATTTCCATAAACTTCCCTCAGTAGGTTGTTTGTCAGTGAAGCTTCATTTGAAAGAACAAAAGCACGGATGGGTAGAGCAGGCAAATGGAGCTTGTTGACAAAAAAATGCACCTGCAGGGTGCAAACCTGCCATTACTCATTCATTTGTTGCCTTGTTTTTGTGTTTCACTGTGTGTTGTATCCGCTTCAGGACATTGTATTATCTATGCTGATACAATGACCCTAATTCCCCACAGGGATTATTTTAGTTTTATTGGATTTCATCTTGAATCTCATGAAGTTGGAAAAAAAGTGGAGGGACTTAAAGAAGAATCTGTGTGAGATTGTGGGGAGTTTAGAGAAGGACAGCTGAGGAGATTAGAAGTGAATGTAAGATTTAAAGCAGGATCTCAGTTCAAATAAGGAGATGTACAAGAGCTTTGAGGTTATAAAGGGGGACTCTTTTTTTCTAAAGATTATGTTCAAATTATTCGTCATGCAATCAGCTTGTTGAAACACGCTCAGAATACTTTCGAACTCTCCTGTAATCACCTGTATTTCCTCATGATTTCACTATTGTTCATGGTAGACACCACCCACCAGGCACAGACGCAGCCTGAACCTCGCTACAGTATTTGTAAATACCTTTGGGCCACCAGTCTCGTGAGGAATGCCACAGCTTCCTGCTGATGGACGAGCTGTCATGCACTGACATCACAGTGTGGATGAATGGATGTCACACCTCGCTCTTGTGTCGACCATGAAATGCACATCCGCTTTCTGACTGACTCTCTGCGATGACTGTTTAAGTGTTTGCGGGTGCATATGTTAGTGCACATGTATGTTTGTGTGCATATTTGCGTCACAGCTCTCTCTTTGTTTAGTTCACTTTCCACCTGACCCAAACAGAGTTCACTAACCCTTCCCTTCATCTCTTTCAGTGGTGTACGAGCATCGTTCCAGGTTAGAGAAATCTCTTCAGAAGGAGAGGTTAGAGCACAAAAAGGCCAAAGAAGGTGAGGAAAAATAGCATCTACGCTCAATTCTGACTCTTGATATACAACCTCAATTCCAAGAAAGTTGGGACGCTTGATGGTTTGCAAATCATTTAAACCCTGTTTTATTTGAAAATAGTGCAAAGACATCAAATGTTGAAACATGTATGCTCACTTTAAATTTGATGCCAGCAACATGTTACAAAAAGTTGGGACAGGAACATGTTTACCATTGTGTTGCATCAGCTCTTCTTTTAACAACACTCATTTGGGGGAGAACAGTTTCTGGAGTTTTGAAAGTGAAATATTGTCCCATTGTTGCCCGATATAGGATTGGGGTTGTATATCTTCATTCAAAGGAGCTGTGGGAAATTCATTCTGACGCATCATGTGGTCGAACAAATATTATCATTAAAGTAAAACTAAGAGCAAGCTTTGATGACACTATTATTGTAAGTAACTTCGGACAAATGCAGCTCCTAAATAAGAGTAATGTGTAAATGAATTGTGATGTAACATTAGTATTCAACACAGTCTGCAGCATCACGTATGTATAGTACAGTATAACAGTTTGGGTATTTTATTTTGCAACAAGATAGTGATAGTGTAAGAAGACTTTGACTGAGTTGTTTATGAAATGACATGAACCTTATGTTTATAAGTCAGTATCATAATGTCCACCAAGTTATCGCGCAACAATTTTACATCTCATTTGTTAAAAATTAACTTTATCTTGTAAAACAAAACAAAAGCATGACCTGTGCTGTTTCTTTTTTCTAGATTATCTGTCTTATAAACTAGAAGCACAACAGTCACTCAACAAGGAGAAGGTATGCTTCCACACAAATACCCCCTCTTCTGTGAACTCTTCAATCTGTCTCTTATCGCCTGTCTTGTATGTTTTTCTGTATGCGTGCATTGTTTTGCTCAATTAGAAAGTGGCAGTAGCGTGACATTGGTAGTGTTTTGAAAAGCACTGCACAAATACTGCTACTACAGCTGCCACCATAAGATATAATGAATCTTGTGACTGTTGTAATAGTCCCATTCAATCTGGACTACACTGTTACTAATTCCATTTTTTTTAATCATTGCTAAAGGATGAATGTTTTTGTGTTTATGCTCAAACAGCAGGACTCCAGCAGCAGATTCAACTCCCTACAAGTGCAACATCAGATGCTAAAGGTCTGGATCCGTAAAATCCCCTCAAACTAAAATACACTCTTACCCTTCTTATCTACTCAGACATCCTCATATTTAAGCTTCTTTCCTGTCGTCTATATGCACACACTCTCTCTGACTGTACCACACTACATCCTTCCTCTCTTTGATGTAAAGTTTTTCTGAAGCGTGGGAAGGGGTTCACTTTTGCTGTTATGAATATTATGCTCTTCTGTAATGAATGATAGCAGTTTTTTTTTTCTTGTCCATCAGAACCAGCATGAAGACCTGAAGAAGCAGTATTACGAGCTGCAGGACCAGCACCAAGTCCAGGGTGAGGACCACAGCCGGCTGCTGGACGAACACAGAGAGCGCTACGACAAACTGCAGCAAGTCAAAGAGGTGGAAATCACCCAACTCAAAGGTACTGATAGTCACACACATGTCGTTGCATGCACTGTATTTTAACACACTCACCTACACACACTTGCATATTACATAGTGGTGTCATCTTTAGGCATTCTTTGTCTCCATCTTCTGACTTGATAAAATACTGCATGTCTGAAGCATGACTGCTTTATGTGCAGACTTTTACATCAAGACCATTCAGCAATGATTTAGAACTGCTGTCTGCTTTAAGCCTTAACACTTAAAATTACTTATTTATAGACACAATTAACGTGGTCAGCTTGGAGCAGGGACATGTGGAGCCAGGGTTTTCAACATGAGTGATGAGGGAAAAAAAATACAAGTGGTTCAAGTATTTTTGCAAATACTTGCAGTGGAATATTGTTCTTTTTTTCATGTGTTTCCTCTTTAGAAGCTTGCTTTCTGTTAATGTGTTTGTTGTTTGTGATGGCAGACAGTGTGTATAACCTGAGGGAGGAAAACAAACAGCTAAGGAAAGCCCACCATGACATTCACACGCAGCTGCAGGATGCACAGGTGAGACTAAATATGTTCTGTTTTTCATCCTTTTCGTCATATACATCTGTCAACTCTACAACTCAGAAAAACAGAATACAATCATTCAATCATCATACGTTTTCTTTGTACTGTTTTTAACTGAGCATATGTCAGAAAGGATAAGCAATGATTCACATTCTGCTTTATTTATGTTTTACACAGTGCCCCAACTTTTTTGGAATCTGGGTTATAGTATGAAGAGACACATAATGTGTGCTGTCTGCCTCTCTGAAATTGAAGAAATAAAGTTGTGTCAGTCAAGATTTGGGGCATTTAAGCCTCACATTAATCACAATAAATGGTTCATTAATGATGTTTGGTTTGCATTTGTGTGTTCAGGTTCGCCATCAGGACTTGAAGGCAGCTCACGACCAACTTGCACTGACACTACAAGACCACAAGAGTGCGCTGGCGGCAGCTCAGGTGGGACAGCAGCACAGAGATGCAGTCTCATTGTTTACTCCAGTCAGCTGATTGTGGCTGAACTGCTGCATCACAAGTGTTTCGGTCACATGTATTTTCCCCCCACAAAGTGCCTGGAGTAATAAAAGAGTCCAAGATTTTGACATGTAGTTGACAGAAAGACAGGAGAGTTGCATTTTAATTTCACATGCAAATTAGTTTGTCTTTTTAGCATGTTAGCAGTGAAGCTGTAGAGACCTGGAAAGTGTTAATGTAGTAAGAGATTCTCTCCTTCGCTGTGCATTCCTCTCAGCCTTACTTTGGCCTTCTCAATAAAGGAGAAGAAAATGTTTGCTGCAGTAGAGTGTATAATCCCCAGTCGATAAGACAAAAAGATGTCAGAGGTGTTGCTTGGTTTTTGGGTAATTAGATCAGATGTTGCTGTTTCTCCCTGAGACTGACCTTTAAAATGCCTGAATGGTTTATTGAACATACAGAGCTCTGTTGATTTAAAGAGCTTTTCTCCTTTCTGTCCGCATTGATGGATACTCACGCAGTCTCCTCTTTCTTCCTCTCTCTCTTTCTGTCTGTCTGCATTTGCTAATTTATTTTAAAGCCTGTCCTGGTTTCCATCAGTGCTTCCGGTTGGGCGGGCACACACGCATACAAACACACACAGACACACACAACTCTTTCCTTCACTCCAGGGGGTTTGGTTTAGTTGGGGCTGTCAGAGCAGTGCATCTAAAACGCGTTCCAGCCCATCAGCCAGAAAGATATAATGGAGGTACAAAGAGAGGGAGAAGGAATATAGCAACAATTTTTAGAATATAAGCCCCTGGAGCCCCTTTTTTTAGATATTAAAAAAAAAAAATCAAACCATATCCAGCCTATTCTGTCACAAATCCTAGAGGTTCACACTTTACAGGAATTTGTGAATACTGATAATCACGCAGCATCACATGATTCCCCCAGGATTATCTCTCTTCACCCTCCTGTGATTGTGTGTTTTTCCCCTTAGGTGCAGGTGGATGAATACAAGCAGCTGAAGGACACCCTCAACAGGGCGCCCAGCCAGAGACAAGACCCTGCACCTCAGCAGCCACAAGCAGATGAGTCCCATGTTCATGAAGCCCAGCAGGCCACAATACTGGAGCACCCACAACGAGATCAGCCTGCCCATGGGGAAGACCCCCAGCATCACCAGCACACTGAGTCCCAGGTACTGTGGGATTCTTTTGCATCACTTTGTCATATCATCCTATGAAAAAGCACAAATCTAATAATTTTTCATGTTGCTTTGTCCTCAGTTGAACCATCAGGAGGAGGAGGTGCACGGCCAGTCCCAGCACACCTTGTCAGACAAAGAGGAGGACGGAGAGGGAGAGGCAGAGAGGAGGAGAGAGCTGGCAGAGGAGGAGATGGCTCAAGCAGGACAGCCTCAGAAGCTAGAGGAGGAGGACCCGGACCAACCACAGGATGAGCAGCAGGAGGACGAGGAGGAGCCAGAACGGGAACAGCAGGATGAGAATGCCCTGGACCGACAGAGACGCCAGCAACAGCCGGTCAGAACAGGTTTAGACCTCTCAGTCTTATCTAGACTGGCCTTGAACTGGCTTCAGTTTCTGTTTTCAGTTTTTGTATTTCATTGACTTTTACTCGTTTAGACTGACTATTTTCTTATTCGTATTGTGTCATAGAAACACTTTCAGATTATCTTCCCTGAGCAACATAACAAACCTTTGAATTGTACATTAGTCATATGTGTCCTTGTTATATTGAGGACATAGCTACTGCTCAAATGAAAGTGCTGATCGTTGGGCTTTAATCCCAGGGGAGGGAGAATAATTACAACCTTTCCTCAGTGTTTCCTTCTTTGATTAACGACGGCTTGATCATTATATGTTTTCCTCTTTGTTTCATGCTGTCATTTTCATCTACTAAAGTTGCATTATGGGATGAATTATACCTTACCTCAACGTTTATGTCTCAAATATTTCTGCAACTCTGTGTGTTTGATTTGCTCTAATTTTTCTCTACACTCTGCATGTTGTTTTTTTTGCATCCATTTTTCCTCTCTAAAGGAGCCGCATCCCCAGCTGCACCCGGAGGCCCAGCTGCAGCACGAGGCGCACGCCCAGGTGGAGCGTGTGAAGTCGGCCTACGAGCAGCAGCAGGAGCAGCAGCGCCTGGAGGCTCAAAGGGCCGAGGAGCGCCGGCAGATCCAGATGCATCAGGAGGCGCTGCAGGTCCAGAGAGACAAGGTGTTGAAGGAGAGGGAGCAGAGGCTGAAGGAGGAACAGGAGAGAGAGCAGCAGCAGCACAGGGAGGCCGACAGACGGGAGCAGCTGCTGAGAGAGGAGCATCAAAGGTCAGATTTCAAATCAGAGCTGGGATCAGTGAAAATCAGGCGCACAGGGAGTTTACAAACATGACAAAAAATACACTTTAAACTCAGAGGCATCGAGCCGTGTTGATAGTTTCAGTTATTTCTCTTGCTTTTTCATTATAAAGGCAGTAAATGCAATTTCATTTGTCCTGCTCAAACCATTGAAAAATACTATTAGTAAGCTGTATTAACTTGACAAAAAAGAAAGTAGTATGAGCTGACTCAAACATAATGTCTTTTATCTTTGTAATTGTTGCTACAGTTACTCAAAAGCCACGTGAAAGTGGAGAATCAGCAGCTCAGTCAACCATGGCTGTCGGCCATTTTCTTATTAATAATTTTTTTTTTCTAAAAAACAATGTCAAAAGGAACACTTAATGAGACCAGCGTTGAATTCATTAATCTGTGTCAACATTAAAATCTTCTTCCTGAAAACTGGAAGTCGTGTGATGTTTGCCACTCACAAATTAATTATTCTCTGATCCCGACAGTAACGCATACACGCACAATCCACCCACACAATCTGGGAGGAAACATTTGGTGCTTTGATTAAGTTTGTACTAAGATAAAAAGGAAAATTATATGGGTCCTCATATGCAAATGTGTTTACTAAAGTAACAGTTCTACCACGCAAATGATATACAGTAGCACGCTGCAGCACACATGCACATTTCTGACATTAATAGTTCTGCTTTGATGTTGTTAGGAAGAGGACTGAATATGAGAACATGGACAATGATATCGTTCAAGGAGATGAGGAACGGCACACTGATGATGAAGAAGGTGAGACAGTGAGATTACTGGTAAAAAAAAAAATCCTGCATCAACAGTCAGATGTTCTGTTGGCAGTATAGATCAAATATGTTTTGTGTGTGTTACCAGAGAGAGATGTTCATATGCTGCACGAGGAGGAGGAGAAACAAGTGGATAACAGAGTGCCGACACATCAGCAGGTGACAGACTGTCCAGCCAGCCAGCTCCATCTGTTAACACACGCGTCCTCATCATCTGTCTGTCCTCTCAGCTCATTCAGTCACTTAACATTCACACCAGTGTATCAGGTGTCATACGTTCATCCATCCAGAAATCTTTCATCCTCCCAGCCCACTGTCCCTCGCTGACACATTCATCTTCCACTTGTCAGTCAAACCCAGAGATCTATTAAGTCTTCTGAATACCAACAAGGCAATTAATACATCATTAGAGTACACTAAATTTTTATTCTGCCAAACACATTCAGCTATCAATGCTCCACACTGCAGTTTTATTGCATCCCTTTCGTCACATTTCTTGCTCATATTCTAATGTTATTGCTCCATATATGTTCATCTCATGCAAATGTAAACCCACCAGTTCCACTATTACATATCTCTCCCTCTTCCCTTTAATTGTGTTGCTTCACTGTGATCTCTTCATTTGCAGGGTGCGGTGGATGGTGAGCTGGACCCCGAGGACGACCCCAACAACCAGGGAGAGGACGAGTTTGAGGAGGCTGAGGATGAGCGGCCGCAGCACAGGGTGGCAGAAGAGGAAGAGGAGGTGGTAGAAGAAGAAGAGGAGCCGGCGGCGCCAGCCCAGCACGTAGACACACACCCGGGCCCCGAACAACCTGCTGTGGAGGAGGAGCTGGTGGTGAGTAAGGGGCCGGAGAACAGCAACAGTCAAATACATAGAAGCAGAAGCCGCTGCAGAGATTACAGCAGGAGGAGAGAGATTAGAAGTTGGGATGGATGCATAATGACAGAAAAATAAATTAAGTGTTTTAACTTTTGTGTGTGTGTGTGTGTGTGTGTGTTCAGATGGCTGGAAACCCAGATCAACAGGAAGACACACTGGATGACCAGTACCAGGAGGAGGTGGAGGATGAGGTGTGTAGCACTAATGTTGAAACACATGCTTTATATATTAGAAACAAATGTATTTAGTTTGTCTCACACTGACCAACATAACATACATGTTCACTCCCAAAATGAGTTTTAATGTAATTCCTTTGTCTGGTTGTTGGTGTCTTGAAGGCCCAGGAGGACATAGCTGGAGGGCAGAAGAGAGAGGAGGAGGTGGAGGAGGAAGGAGAGGATCCATATAACGAGGAGAACATAGAACAGGTGGGTCCTTCGACTGGGAGGATTTCTGACCTTTTCCTCAAGACAGAAATTCTTCAGTACTGTACCACAACCCAAAATATTTTCTTTTTTTAAAAAATAATTTACATCCGTGGAGTTAAGGTGGTGGATAAGACCCGTATTCCCTGGGACTTTTAATCAGTTCCTGTTAGAGCAGAAAGCACCTGTTGGACATGATGATATTGTTTTGATATCACATCCGTAAAATAATATTTACAACACTGATGTATTAGCTGTATTGGGTACACAGGGATGAAGTTGTGTCAGCATGGGTGAGTGTGTGTGCCTGTGTTTTGGCCCTGTAACTTGAACCTCGCCCATGTGTGTTCTGGTAAATGAGGGAGATCAGGTGTTGAGTCTGTTGGGGTGTCATGTTACCACCTGGGCTTGGTTTATTTCATTTGTCCTAAAAGAAAATCTGTTTGACTGGAGAAGCTCACGCACATTTTATAACTTTAGAATCTCTTAGAGTTAATATAGTCTATTCTCTACTTACTTACACAGTGTTTCCATTATGTGCTGGGTTGGTGTTGATAAGAGCTAATTTTGTGAGTTGATATGATCTTCAAAGTTGGAAGTTCAAACCTTCTGATAACCTGCAGTCTAGCTTTCTGAAGTGCCCTTGAGCAAGACATTTGACTCCATCCTGCTCTCTGTTATGTAACTGACTCTTGACCTCCTTGGAGAGTGACATTATTTATTTATAATCCCAAGGTTTTGTTTTTGTTTTGTTGTTTTTTGTACATGCAGTAATTAATGTGTAGAATCAGATTGTCTGAAGGACCCAGTTTGTGGATATTATTAATTCTAAATCTAAAATATTTGACGTGTTGAACAAACAATTTTTAAGCCAATGAAACCACTGGTTTAAACTTGTATAATTTGATATGATAGTGTGTCCGTCAGGTCCTTTGTCCCCCCACTTCTTTTACTGACTTGTGTTTCATACTCAGTCCCAGAGTCAGTCACCTAATGAGTGAACGTACTTATGTTTCTCTGTAATTTGAGCTCAGTGGAGCTTTCACTCCATTCAGCTTCATTCATCCACTGTGGCATGCTTGTTCTGGTACACAAGTGTCTCTGCTTCCATTTATTCACCAAAGAATTCAAATCCTGTGTTACAACCCTACAGACAGATAAGCAGGAGGCACATGCTTGTATGTCATGAACTGTAGATGTATGCTATTGTTGTGCCTTCATACATTGCTGTCTCGTCTCTAAATTTAAAGTAGGATGAAATTACAAGTTTACAAAACACTTGATGAGACAATGAGGTAAAGATGAAAACAAAATAATATAATTTCTGCATGAGTGAAATGGTATCATGAATACCTGTACATTTCTGAACTTATCACCTTTAATACTTTTATATTAGAGAATGCGCTTCAATATAAAGCCCATTAAATAGTCTTGTTGTGTGCTTGTGATTTCCTCCAGGATGAAGTGAAAAACCAGGAGGGACCAAGAATGGAGGGGGATCACAGAAAAGAGCACGAGAACAACGAGGAAGAGAACTACGAAGAGGAGGAAGAGGAAGCAGAGGAGGATACAGTTGGTCGAGACAAGGGAACCAACCGGAGGGCGGAGATGTAAGACGGACGCAGACTTTGACCAGTTGCAGTGCCTTTTCGGCTGCTCATGGAGCCTGTCAGGTCTTTCCCTAGTTTCCCAAAGGAATATAATCAGCCATCCATTCAGAATTCCACTTTGGAAAATTGGGATATTATGCCTGGAAGATGGGATGCTATTCCAAACACTGTAGGGATGGAACTGAGAATCTTACACTGTGGAAATGGACAGAATTTGTTTGGCGGAAATGGGACGTATACTGTATATTTTTTTTTATTCATTTGCTTTTCTGTCTACTCGCACGTCTGCCTGTTTGCCTGATCTGTTTGTTTTTTTTAAACAGCGTTCAAGCAGAGAATGTATTTTCATCATGTGCCGTCTTTGAGTATATGTAAAGAAAGCAAAGATAAATTATGTTATTCTGATGTCCTCGTGTTCAGGCCTTTTATATGTTTTATGCAAACAGTCATATTCTTTGTAGAGCTCAAATTTTAATTTACATCTTGTCATTCCAATCGATCAAGTCGTTTTCTGTTATTTATTGTTGATTGTAACAACTTTGACAATCGTAAAAAGGTGCACCATTTCCTCTCTTTTCCCCTGACTGAAAGAAGAGTTTGTGTCCTGATGGCTTTCACCGACTTCCTGAAGCTGATGCACAGGAGTATTTTCACTGGTTATTACTGCAAATGCCAGTCAAGAGAGACATTTCTGGTGAATCTGTTCTGGGCTGACAAGTCACGCTGACATGTGCCTTTCCATTCTTGGAAACCTCTTTTAGGTCTTAGTCATTTTTACATTTGGAAAAGCATTTCAGTAGGACAGGAGAGATAAGAGCATGCCAAGTTAGTGCTGAACCTCTTGCGTATTGCTTCAGCATAGCCTTAAATCAAGGGGCTGCTTCATGTCGACTGCTGGTGTGAATTCAATTCACAAACTTCATGCAATTTACTGCAAAATCTTTAGGCTACTGTACAATGTATAGTATAAATAAATGCTGACAATTTGTACATTTTTCCACCAGTAATATTTGATACAAAAAAAGTGGGATTTTGATTGTATTGAACCACCTTTTCACCTGAATGTTGTGTGAGTGGAATAAAGAGGTCGAAGGATTTCAAGTCATCGGGATTGTGTTGTCTGATTCTGTAGTTTCACCTTTAAAGACAGTCATCGGGCTTCAGTGGAGACATACTGTGAGCAGGGAATCCATGAGGCTATGAGGATAAGATGGATGCTAAAACAGTATTATGAGTTTTATGTGGTGATAATTTAGAGCCTAAAGTTTATTTTATCCATTCTTGGATGTTCTAGTAGCAAGAGTTAAGAAGTGGACTGAAAGGAAAAACTTGAGAGGAAAAAAATAGAAGTTGTTGTTATCGCTAATTTTTTTCCCCCTTAACTTGCACTCTTTTTCTGGCAGGTGTTGATGTGTTTATTAAGCACAGTAAGTTCTGTTAGCACTGTGATACTAGCGGTGATTTTTCCATCACGTCTTTCACGTCAAGATCGATACTTCATCTATTTCAAGTTTAAGATTCTTAATTCCAATTTTGTCTTTCAAACTGACCTCCATGTGTATGTATTCGTGGTGAAGACATGTCACACCATTGAATCTTGAAGGCAAGAAAGCTGCAACAACAGTCTTATGAATGTGCTGAGCTTCACAATGTCTTCATAATTCAGGCTGGATGGACGTCAGAGTTGTGCTGCTGCTCCTCGACTAATCTGTCAATAAGAAGACTGAATCTAAATTTTTTGCTTGAGAGCAACTTGAAGCATCCAGATGAAGTTGTTCGGATGCGCCACTGCTGTTAGACGCACATATTCTCGACTTGCAGCGAGCTCATATTCCTTGGTCAAGTCTATTCTCAAACAGTGACGAGGTGATCATAAATATGCATCAAGCAGGAGGAAGGAAAATCATAAATATTCATGTTTGGAGTTTACAAATCACGGGCGCCGAGTTGATCACGTCTGCACTGCACAAGCCAGGAACGCTCCCAAGTATAAACCCTGCCAACTCTGTTCCATCCCCCTCTTTTTTCTGGTTGGGGGAACGGAGAGGTGAGAAGATTGTGTGTGAACTCGCTCACATGGGAAATGAACCGACAAATCAGGATGAAATGAAAATCAAACGGGAGGAGGTTGACTGAGAAAGGCAATTACCTCTAATGAACAACATTTGTCCCCAGCACACAGTCTCAATCAAATCATCCCTCCTCCTCTCAGTCTTTCTTATTTCGGCTCTCCCTCTCAGTTCCTCTGCTTTTTCTCTCCATTTCTCTCTCTCCCACCTCCCCTCCTCTCTTTTCCTCCTGTCATCATCCCTCTGCTGTTGTGAGATTGTTGATCTCCCCAGAGGGACTGTGGGATGCTGCAGGAGTACGAGAGTAACAGGTGTCTCATTACTGTGCTAATAGCGGGCCACAGGGAGACACACACACACACACACACACACACACACAGACACAGACAGACATTTTCACAGTGACAAGCAATAGCAGAGATGATAACTCCTCCACATTCCTCACATTCTCGCGCTCCCTCAGTCATCATTTCATGGGTGAATTACCAGGCATGAATAATTCTAACATGTCGACGCCTAGAGCCGGAGTCTATCTTGAGATGCGTGCCCACACGACTGCCACCAATTCTCAAATCTTCCATTTAACACCAGAGCAAGATTTACTTGAAAGCTGGAGCTCCAAGCTATGGAACCATGGTGGTGGTGGTGGTGGTGGTGGTGGGGGGGGGGTTCCACCCACGATTTTTTGGAAAATCAAGCTCCTCTGCATTATTATTTTTATTATTTTTTTATTGCCATACTGGTGTAGATCATAGAGTCCGAATGGGCTGCAGAGATAATTGATAGCATCTTGAAACCATCACTTCTCTACTTGACCTGGATCCTGTTTGCAGCACACGAGGATCCATGGAGCTCATTACGCCGTCTCTCTCTCTCTCTCTGCAGCAGTAGTGATCTCTCATTCATCAGCTGCAGACTTACTTCTATCTCCACACTCACACACACAACACACACACACACACAACACACAATTGCACAAACAATCTTCTACACTTAAACAAATCCCAATGAGGCATGTAACTGGTAGTTTGTGCCCGGCTGCATGCTTGTTAGAGAGATATGGGCTGCTTAAATTGTGTTTCTCCACATTACTGCGAGGGAAGAGAAGGCGTTTGCGAGCCCCGGGTCATACTTGAGACATGTGCATATGCTGGTGTGTGTGTGTGGCGGTATTCATACTGCAGCATCAGATAACAAGGTTTGTTTATGTTTCAGGTGCAGGCGGAAAATGAAACTGCTGTTAAAGAATACGCTGCTGCTATGTATGAATAAATCAAACAAAGAGTTGGCATCGTGCCTAACCCCTGCAACGCTGTCTTATACATGACAGCATGGATCCCATTTGCTTTTTTCTTTTATCCAAACACTTTACAAAGAGGACACACACACTTTTAGTGGGAATTAAATCCTGCGAATGTGAGAGCATTGCAAGCTACCAAGGATTACTCTTTGTGAAAATGTTTAGTGTGTGTGTGTGTGTGACCTGCTGCATGAGGCTCATGGGTCATTACCCAGTCAGTCAGAGGACACAAGAGGCCATTATCCTTGTGAGTCTGAACACTAAATGTTTGATAAGCCTCCAAAGCGGATGTCCTGTTTCTCTTCTCACATATTACAGACGTACACTAAAGACACAGACACCCATTTAAAAACTCTGTAGTTGTCAGTTGACAGCAGTTGCATTTCTGTAGTTGCATCTAAAAGAAGTTCTCCTGCGTATGTTTGGTGCAGACAGAGGAGCGTCAGAGTGTTGGCTCAGCGAAGTCCTGAGAGATGGAGAGCTGCGAGAGATGAGTCACGTAGCGATCTGATTAGTCTTCTCTCTCTTTTCCCTCCATCAAAGCAGAAGGTCGTCATAACCACTCGATATATATATATATATATATATCTGTGTGCTGCATCACACTCAGCTGAATACAAATGGATGCAAAAAAAAAGTTAAAAGACTTCAAGATATTTTTTATTTATTATCAAAATATGTGACATAAGATATGTGCATAGGACATATAAAAAAAATTCAAAATGTCAACATCAATGATATCTTTTTTTATGATATGAATATTTATACTGTAATTGGTACTAGATGTAGAAAGTATTTTGCATGGCCTTGGAGCACATTGCCACGTTTCCTGTCAGCGTGGCCTGAGAAATGTTTTTCGGCAACAGTTGTGACACAGTTTGTGTGAATGACTTGATAGCAGAGGTCCTGAGCAGCTTGAATAAACCTTTGACGTTTTTGCTGAAGAGTACTCAAGCGCTTTAGCATCGGGAGAACTGACTCCGGACACGTCCATCCAGAGGAAGAATGTCATAAGATGGTGCACATCCTGGTGGTTTCTGGGAACTGTAGTCTGGTGGGCAGAGAGTCTTCTGGCAGCTTGGGGATTCCATCCAGGATCTCTAGCTTTGGCAAACAGAGGAAAACACTGCACAGAGACAAAAGCAGAGATGAGATGAGAGAAAAGGTAAAATCAACTTGATGTGTCTCGTCTCCATTTTGCTGCCTTCGTCCCTCACTTTGATGCATAAATGTTTTTCTCCTCACCGTGCACGGTAGTTCTGAGTGAAGGTCACCGGGTTGCGGGTCAGGTTGAGGGAGCGGAGTGGGCTGGTTCCCAGAGCACCCAGTCCCCCCAGGGAGCCGATGGCATTCTCAGACAGACATAGATGCTCCACTGCCGGGAGCTTTGGCAGCTGACGCAGACACACCAGGTGGTTACGCTGCAGGTTTAGCATTCTGCACCTGTCCGACAGAAGCACACATGAGCCTGAGCTTTCTCTCTTGCTTGGGCTGTTGTCATCAAAAAAATAAAATTATTTTGGATGAAGGAGGCCAGGCAAGAAAGAATGTTTTGAATTATTTCCTGTTTTATTTTGTTAGAGTCTGTCCTCAGGTGTGTTCAGTTTTTGTTACTTCCTGCCATTGTGTCTTTCCCGCTTGTGGGATTACTGATTGTTTTCACCTGATTGTGTTCCTCTCTCTCACTGCCAGTTTATCCTTGTACCTTGTGTCAAGCGTTCCAGCCGTACTTAGTGTTAATTCCTCGTTGTTCTCCTTGTGTATGGATGATTTTTGCTTTGTCTACCTGGACCTGTCTGGCATCTGTTAATTGTACTCTCTTATCTGTTTTTGACCCTTGCCTCCCTCACCAGCCAGTAAGTCTTTTCTTTCTTTTCTTTTGGTGTGTAAACATCATTGAGCTGCTCCAGTCCTGCCTCTGGTGTCTGCATTTGGGTCCATATTATATTTCTGTTACCCTGCTTGCACACATTGCAACAGTCATGTAAAACAGGAAATAAAACTGTACGATTAAGGCTCTGAATAGACAGGCATATGCAGTGGTGGACAGAATAACAGAAACACCACATGGGGGAGAAATAGGAGAAAAACACAAGCACACATATTAGTGATAATAAGCCGCAGTGCATCAGCTATGAGAGTCTGACTATCCCTACGTTTACGCGAGTCAGTAAAGAGTGCTCACAATATATCTTTTGGAAGGAAAAACATAATCATGCCATGATAGTTGCACAAAATCACTACACCTCCAAATGAAATAATCTAAAGACGATGAGATTGTGATATGTGAAACTGCTTGACAAGAGTTTTCCCTTTTATCTGTTATTAGTATGCATTTGGAGGCTCGAACACCCTGTTGAGAGCATCAAAGAGCTACAGCGTCATAAACACCAGAACGAATTCAACAAGAGAATTATAGGTTTCTGTATCCTCAAACAGAGACTTTGCTTCTTGAAAGAATTATTATCACTCTGGATGAAATGCTACTCCATTTTACTTCAGTTAAGATTTTTGTACAGGTGAGGGAGTTGTGGTGCATTCTGGGTAGTGAGGTTCATACCTTGGCAGACGTACAGAACTCAGGTTGGTGAGGGCGTTGTTGACAAGTTGTAGCTTCTCCACACGGATCAACCGGCGGAGGATACGGAGGAAATTCTCTTGCTGGAAGGGGTCACCCAAGTCCTGGTAGGACAGATTTAACTCCTGAAGAGACAGATGGTAGCATCGTCAGGGTCCTCCTCTCTCCTTTTGGCTCTTTCACTTGCTACTTCCACTTCCTCACCACTTACATTACACACACACACACACACACACACACACACACACACACACACACACACACACACACANACACACACACACACACACACACACACACACACACACACACACACACACACACACACAATGTTGCTGGCTTACCAGGCAGTTTTCCCAATTCTCTTGCAGTCTCTCCTCCCATCTCTGTCCTTCCTCCACCCTCCTCCTCCTCCTCCCTCTCTCCAAACAGATGTCATCCGGCTCTCTCTGAAACAGCTCCTCTTCTGATGGCCCTTTTTGATGACATTGTCAAAATCATAAAAAGCCTAAAACAATGTTCACATCATAATCATCCATCAAGTGAAAAAATGATTCCTAATCCTGCTTGTAGTTTGGACTGTTTGTCATCTGCTGAATGAAATAAAACTTGAAATGAAAGCAACAGAGATTTTTTTTTAACATGGCAGATGAGATTTTACTTTAATGCTTAAATCACTTAAAACAAGTAGGAGCTCATTCGAAAATTTTGCTTTAGTAATGCAGGTCACTGCAGCATAACATAACATCCAACTTTCCAATAACAGGCTGTAAGATTCCCTATTTCTTTTTACGCATACAAAAACTGAACTGAATTTTCTGAAGGTCTCTTGAACAAATTTGCCACGGTTCAGCTGTGCATGAAAACTGTTCTCCTTTCTGTTCTATGTCAGGAAGCTGTTATGTCACATTCTCTGTCTTGTACTTTTAATTCTTGCACATTATGTCTGAGTGTTGGTGCAAAGTTCACAGTGGCGATTTTCTCAGTGGTCCGGACCTTCTCTGACCCTGGGGCAGGTTAGCTGGTCGCCTGTGACCTCACACTGCTCCAGGCGATGCCAGGACACAAATCTGAACCGACTCGATGGAAGCTGACGAAAAAGAAAAATCCAATCATTAGAGCTTGTAATATCCTGCACAACACATATGCAGTCAGTATGTTTATATTGTATGATGCTTAAGACGCCAGTGATGAGTCACATCCTTCCCCGAAGTTGAATCAAAATCCACTCAGTGATAGTCATTTCAGCTTAAAGTCACCACAGCCAAATTACAATTCATAATAGGGGACAATAAGTGGAGGTGTAGATGAGAGAGCAACATTAAAGCTTAATCTACCGCAGCTTCCCATTAGTGCAATATAAACTCTGTTCCCTCAGCCTGCAGTTAGCATGTAGCCAAAATCAATGGGCCATTTTTAAGACCATTAACCAATACTGCTACATGTGTTAACAAGGTTAAAGTGTTCAGCTATTACTCCTCCTCTTCAGTCCCACTAATGTTTTATCATCAGCCTCCTCATTCCTTGCCTATATTTCACCCCTTATCCATTTCCTTTGAATATAATATATTCATAGATATTTGCACCAACAGCAGTATGAAATACGGTGTCACATCTGATACTGTCATTGAAATAAAGTGAGCAAGTGAACTCTGCTTGTCATATTAAAGTTCCCACTTTGTGTGTATTTGTTTTGTAGTTCTCTCCTCCAAGTGGGGAACATTTTAATAATTTGGCTTATCAATTATATTGCTGATGTAGCATGCAATGAAAATTTTCAGTTCCTCTCCCTACTTGACCTCTTCAACCCCTCTAATCCTCATCCCGTTCACCCTTACTTTGTCTGTGTAACCTAACGCCTCCCTCTGTTACTCTAGACCCCACTCCACTTGACCACCCCTTTGCAATGACAGGAAACTCAAAACAGGCTCCAGGAGATAAAAACACTGAGGGATGAAATACAGCTGGATAGTCAAATATTCAAATGACATCATGATGGTCTGCAAATAATTAGATTATAAAATCTAATTCATTCACATATTTTACATTATACTCATGTTCAAGGTGAAGACTGTCTAAATGAATTATGAATGTAATGTCAATGCTGTCTGTAGTTAAACCAAAATTGTTTTTTATCATAGGTTCAGTTCGTAAGCAGAAGCATCCATCACGTACACAAGCAATAAAAATGTGCAATAAAATTCTCTGCAGCAGCAGGATTCTAAGCAATGCACCTTGCACAGTCATGAGAACATAGGCCGGAGTATTTTTAAGTAAGGAACCCTGCATGGAACATAGGGAGGATTAGGTAAGAAGCCATTTTTCATCTTTCGTTATTCAAACAGTCAAGAGGGTGAAAAATCATTCTGCATAGCAATCTAGGCGAGAGTCCAGCGGCCTGAGGGTAAAATAGAGAGCGGCGAGAACAGACCGAGAATATCAGGTTCAGTTCAGAGCGGGAGGGACGGCCGAAATGGAAGGGAGCGGGAGATGAAAGGATGAGGAAAAATAGGGGGAGGACACAGGAGAGGTGAAAAGACAGTGGAGTCAAAGCGGCAGATGTGAAGGGAGGGACGCAGCAATGAGCGATTACTGGCTTATTGTGTGTTTGTGGGTATGAGTTAGGCTACTTTCAGGGACACGTTTCAGATTCGATCAGTGAACTGGGGACGGATGCACCTGAGAACAAATGCCACAATTGGATATCAGCTGATTCTGGGGTCAGTGGTCAAGGGTAGGACTAGGTTAGGGTTAGGGTTAGTCACATAGTGGTTATGATTAAGGGAAGTCACTGGGAAGTAAGTGGAAGTCCAGGTAATATCCCCCAAAAGTGACCTAGATAAATATGTGATGGTCGTGTTTTTGCGACATAAATCTGATTACACAGTCATCTTGAGGGGACTTGTCTACCTTATGGGGACAAAATGTAAATCCTCATAATGTAAATTATTAAATTTGAAGGTCAAGACTTGGTTAAGTTCAGGGTTAGGAGAATGCAAGTCCGAAATTATGTAAACATGTGTGTGTGCATGCCACTCACAGGTGTAGATACAAGTCCGGAGTCAGGACTCTGGTCCACACAGAGAGGTGTGCGTGCAACCCCGAGGTCAGAGTACTGGGACGAGTGGGATTTGGGAAAACTGCCACTGAGAGTGTTCACACCTGAAGAACTGAGAGACAGAGAGACAGACAGGTGGGACAGAAGAAAAACAGGCTCATCCAGTTCAACACATCTGTGGTCCCTGACCCTGAAGGGGAGCTGTCTTTTGTTGTAATGTAAACCCTGGTGTGCGCTGAAACCCTGACCACCGGCCGAGTGGGTAGAGTTACGGTGAACCGGGCCTGACAATGCAGATCGGGACCCGAGCAGCGGCAGACACCTGAGCAGGTGCTTTTAGCTCATAATAGTCGCTGTATGCGGTCGATGTGTGGACACAGGTACCACTGTGACTGATTCTGCTTTAACATGATAAAACGGTTAAATAAATAATGTCATTTTAAAGGTTATAAGTTGGCTTGCTTACATTTTTGATTATCAACTAAAATGACCTCAGTCTTCTCCTGATCCTGATAATAAAATGAAACTGGTAACATCCCAGAACAAGATATCACTGTTGTTTCTGAACTCACCTTTCTGACATGTCCCAATCGTCTCGTGAGAAATCCTCCCGGCCTTCTTTAACACCTTCTGAACGGCTGGTTTTAGCCCTGTAAAGCAATAGCTGTGACCCATGGAGGCCGCTGGGTGTTGTTGGTATTCAGAGAGAAAGTTCACCGTCCCGTCAGCTGGCTCGGTGGAGACTGACACCGCTGTAGGTCCACTGCTTCTGCTCCTGCAGGGGAGACGCCAAAGAGCTGATCCCTGCGTTCAGCTGCTGAACGCTTGGCAACAGTGTTCAGGTGTATCACACACAGGGAGAGGAAGGAACGACCTCGCAGCCTCTGTAGGTGAAGGGGATATGAATATTCAGCTTTTAAATGAACGGTGTTTGAAAGAGAAGAAAATCTTTCTTTTTTGCTTTATGAAAGAGAGTGATTCAATCTGTGATCAGTATTAGGTAATCGGGGACTTTTTTATGTGGAACTGTCACAATGAAATAAAATGTGCAGTTTTTTTTAATTAGTCATGTTTACAGTTTCTCCATCCTCTTCTGTTTTGGCCCTTTTTTCTTTATATATTTTTTTCTTTATTACATTTTGAAAAACAGCACCTTGGGTATGGAAGTTATTAAATGTTGCGTTTTCACATTAAAATCGTCTGTTATGGACAATACAAATAGAAAAACAGACAAAATTACCTCGACCTCAGCCTCCTGGTGGCCATGGCCATGTCACTAAAAAAAAAAAAAAAATTTAAATGTGGGAATGAGGGACTTGAATTCTAAGTAACCAGGATGTTAAAACTATACAACTGAGTCTTGAACTCACATTTTATTTAAGTAAAAGTACAGAGGTGCAAATGCATTGAAGTGCCAGAAGTGAGATTTAAATGTTGTAGTGGGTCCATGCTTATTATGGTAGGTTAACACAACACATCGCCTTTATATGAGCTTGCAAATTTTGTATGTAAATATTTGCTAGAAATTAACGAAGTGCAGTAAAACTGTGACGTCTCATAAAACTGCTATTCTACAGGTTCTCAATATTATACCCATGGATGGGGTAATTGCGCTTAGTTACTTTCAACCAGCAGCTGCCGTGAGGACAGGTTGAGATAAAGCCTCTTTGTTTTTGTTGTTTCCATCTCTCTGGCTTTTGTCACGGGTAGGAGGAGGGAGAAGGTTGATTTAGATTTTCGGTGGCACACAATGAAGACACGAGGCGCAGCTATCGTACCAGCTGGTGAAAGTAATTTAGATTATAACTTCCTACACCCTTGGGCTGTCATTCCTCAACAATGCAGCTTGTTGTGTTTAAGATATTGCAGCAGTGAAACACACCATGCACACCGAACAGACGAACAAGCTATTAGATATTTCATGGAGGTAAATGAAAACCCCTGGTAGTGCTGGGGACTGTGGAAATGATTCCCTCTGACCACTTCACACAACACTGCTCTGTATCTATTAGTTTTCATTTGTGGCAGCAAACCTTTGCTATTCATCATTTAAATGATTTCACTTGCTCTTTTACAATCTGTTTCATCTTGCGTGACAATCATGTCATAGATAATTGGTGCTCCTGAAACATCTATTGAAGACGGGGCTGTCAGATCAAAGCATCTTTGCGTGTTTCCTTTTGTTCTCCATGTTTATCGCGCTGCACAAAGGGCTCATATAATGACAGGGAACATCTGTTGGAGATGTAATTATTAAGGTTTATTCCTAATATTTTATCATCACCGTGCTAATGTCATGCAAACAAGAAGAGGTGTGATAGGAATCTTCAGTTCATTTGGGTGTGACAGTTATTTCCTTATTAGGTTACTCTTCGACGTTGAGTATTTGTTTACATTATTGCTCTGTATATTGAATAAATCTTACAAAATATTCAATTGATAGTCTTATTATTTAATATCATTCATATTCTGACCCTTCAGTTAATAATGTCATTCAAAGTCCACCTTTCTGCTTGCTATGGTTTTACTATTAAATCCACCAGTTAAAGCTACCTGTTCCCAAATGATGCTTTTAATTAGATGCACCAGGCAAGAATATTTCCTTTAATAGAAAGAATTCAAATCAACGATGGCACATCATGAACATACTATTATTTTCTTCTTCTTATTTCCTAAACAGTCTCCCTTATGAAGTGACATTCATCAGAATCAACATGCAGGTCTCATTCGTCCTTGGTCACAGTATATCCTTGCCTTGCCGAGTGATATGATCTGTTTCCTTGTGTGTGTGTGTGTGTGGTAGCTAGGTGATGCCGCAGACCTGAAACTACTCCAAGATACCTTGGCAGGACATTGTCTGTCCTTGGAAGCTGAGCTACGCTTCAACAGCCAACTTCTGCCCTAAGGTTGGCTGTTCAACCGAAAGCAGCCAACCTTAGGGGCATTATATAAAGTCCATTATTTATCCAGGCACTGAATATATAAATGAAATCCTGACAGTTTTCAAAAAAAAAAAAAGAAGAAGCATTGCATGTTTTTCAATCTCACAAAAATCTTCATAAAAAAATGCTGTGGATGGCCTGTACAAGCTCACATTCAAAAATTGCCTTTACATAAAAAAACAAGCCCCACACATAGAGAAGGACACAGTTTTTAATGGGAACACATTCATGTTTTTATTGAGTAAAAGATTGAATACAGCTGGTGTTACTGTTTCTCCCTGTATGTACATCCAAATCGGTGCAGCAGATCTGTGTCAGTGCGCCTGCGTGCTCCAGCTCTGTAGCAGCCCGCCTCAGTCACGCTGTTCCCCTCTGCTCACCTGTGAGATGCCCAGCTGGGGCTCGACCGACCGCTCAGGTGTGATAAGGCATATTAGTTCATCAGCAGATTAGCCATGTGCCTACAGTGTAAAAAAAATGACTAGAATACTGTCTGGAGCAGATATATTACTAAGATTCATTGTTTAAGGACAAAATGTTTGCACATGTTTATTCTGCAATAAATACTGAGCATATATAGAGAACACAATGTCAAATGTACAGGGATGTAATTAAAGTGTGAAATTACAGTGTGCACATATTCTATCTGGAGTAAGAAAGAGTAAATATCTTTTTTTTTTTAAGAAGTAGAGAGAAAACCACTTTTGTGCATCTTGTGTGTGGGCGCAAGTGAGTGCGAAGCTGCTGAACTTAAAGGGGTTGTGCGTGGATTACATATCATGTGTTCTTCTCGCTCATATACAAACCATCCTTTACTAGAGAATATTTACAACTTCCTCTTTCTACATGTCTGTATCCAAGAGTTTAAAGCTTCCAGTATCAAAACACAGTCACATTTTATGTCGTATGTCATATTTCAATATATAATATATTGTATAATATTCAGTTTATATCTTTTTTTTTCAGGAGTATAAAACACAGCTGAAGATGGCGATAGAGGACAGGTAGCATTTATGACGTCAGGATCTGATTGGCTGGGATTGAGCGACCTCGCGGCGTGGTTACATGGAGTCGAAGTCGTGGTCGTTGGGCTCGATGACTTCAGGGGTCATGACCCTGCCCATGAAGAGGATGGACCCTGGAGGAGGAAGGGAGAGGTGGAGAGTAAGGCCAAAACACACATACACACATTTATCAGAATTAGGTTCACACACACACACACACACCTGTTCTCCGGTTTCTAATGACAAAGAAGAACGGGTGATCGGCCATGACCTGCGGGTACAGCACCAGGGTCCTGGTCAGGGCGATCATTCCTGAGAGAGAGAGAGAAAGGGAGGAGAGTTATTTTCTGACAGAGGGGGGCAGTGTTCAGTGAACCTGAAGTTGAGTTGACCTGTTCATACAATGAATATGTTATGTATGTAGTAACATCACTGATCAGGAAGATTAGGAGCGTACCTGACCCGACGGCTCCCTCCGCCCCCTCCTCAGTCACCTCCAGGTAAGCCTTCTGCACCGCCTTCCCAATGTACAGGTCCTTACCATCTGTTACACACACACACACTGATCAGTCAGTCTGACATGTGAAAATGATGTGATGTCGAGTCCAATGTGAGAATGACACTGCTATCTGTCTATGCATCAGCAAACTTTTAAGCGCCGGCTTATTGTTAAAATCAACATTATAAACCAGAGCATGGAGTCACATCATCGAAAAACAACGACAGAAAATGCCAACAATTTGATTAAAAGCATTTTAAAATGCCATCTCTTATCTACCTACGTGCTGGAGTAGACCACGTCCTCTGAGTACATGTTGAGCTGAGGATGTTTTAGCTGGTACATGATGTACTGTACAGTCAGAAGTCCAGTACAGCCTGCAGATTGTGTTTCACTATATAACACTGGCTCCACCTGACTTTTAAGGACAAGCTGTTTTGAACTGGGTCATATCAGTGAGCATGATGGGTCTTGAGTTTTAAGGGATATTTAAACTGTTGTTTATTTAGCTGTATTTCGCTATGATCCACTTCTTTAAGCCTCGAGAATTTAAAGCTACTCATTTAGTGAATTTTAACTTCACTTACCATAATTTCATTTTAAATCTTGGTCTCTTAGCTTTGTCTGTGTAATTTGTTTGGCTTTCAGTGGGATCAGTTTTTCTTTGCTTCGGATGCCAATTATCTCAACATATTTCTCTGTCTGTATTTATACATCTGTGTCTCTCTCTCTGGATCTATTTTTACCAGATGATGTGACAGCGCTGACCTGCCCACTCGCTGCCAGTTACCTTGGTTACCTTAGAAAGTACCGGAGGCTACTTCACTGCAGCCAAGAAGCAGAAATATTGAATTAACTTCTCATGCTGAATCCACCTAGGAGTTTATTTCTCTTACAATCTGTGTCTACATCTCCTATGTTTTATATAATAATATATAGGGATGTCTCACATAGCTCAGTGATTTGCACTGTGTGTGTGTGTCTACGGTTTTCCTGTGTTACCTGTCATGGCAGAGAGATCAGCATCATTGGTGAAGATGTTTTTTATTCCAAGCTCCTGCAGAGTGCTCCTCAGGTCGATCTTCTGCTCCACTTTGAACCTGAAAAATACCGTCAGAATTTAAGCAAGTTGCAAACATTAAATATATAGCTTTTTTGGAATCGGGATTGTATTTTGCCAGCTTGGCATTATTGCATCCATCACCATCACATTATATGCATGAGCACAACAGTCATACATCTGTCTCTGTGTGCTTACGTCTCAACTATATGGGACTGTTATTAGGCCAATAGGGTCCATCCCTGAGTGGTGGGAGCTTGCATTTTAACATTCCATCAAAAATGAACTACATGATGTCTTCTACATATATCTGCAGTGCAGATGCAAGTGATTTTTATAGCCTACAAAAAGTAAGTCTATCTTAAATATTTACAGTATGTGTATTGGGGCGTAGAGCAGAGTTAGGGAAAACACAGAATTGGAGCCAGGTTCAGCTCCAGGTTGGAGCCAGGGGCAGGCTTTGGAAGGTGCCATAGGTATCTGCTTTTTATCTTTCTTTTTTATCTTCATTTATTTACATTTTTTTAAATTCAGTTTTGTCTATTTTCTCATGTTTCCTCCAACTTAATGTATACATCATGGTATATGTTGCTTTAAACCTTTCCCTCTATCGATTTATTTGTATTGTATGTCTATGTCTCGTTTGGTGTTATGTACAGTCCCTTTGCACAGATAAAAGAAAAAAACTAAGTATTAGTGGTACACCAGAGATTTTGATGCCCCTAGAATGAAAAATCTGTTTTAAGAGCCACCATTTCACATCAACATTAAAAAACAAATCATACAGAGAGACCTAGTGATGGAGGATGCAATTTGCCCCCCCTGGGGACAAATAAAGTTTTTTGAATTGAATTATATTGAATTGAATTAAATGATAGGAAAAATTCATTGCTGTCATTATGGCTTTTTCCACCTACTAAATTGAAAACATAAAAGGACTCCAGGGACATTGCCATGGGCTTTTGATTCAGGGGAATGTACGTATTAACCATAACTCCAAGATGCCTCTGTAATGTAGGTAATCATTAACTGATACACAAGTAACCAAGGCGTGTGGAGGTAAATCAGATAGAAACGGCTCCTGACACACATTAGTGTCACAAACCGAAGATGCTATGTGTGGAATCGAACATCAGCCTACGCCTCCCATAAGTTTCGGTGTTTGCGTGTGTCTTATCTCTCACCTTGGTAGGTAGACTTCCACCTTCTGCCGTTTGACATTGTTAGCCCACTCCTCCAGCAGCGGTGCTTTGATGATAGGCTCCAGGGAAGCCAGCGGTACCTCCTGCCGAGGCAGCACGATCATCATGGACATATCCTCCCCCTCATACGGCATCTCCAACACTTGGTACACGCCACCAGCTTCCTGTGAGCCGTCGCTGAACTCACCTGGTGGGGAGGAGACATTCGTAAATGCATTGAAAGATATGCACATAAACACACACACACACATGCACTGGCGTCTCCTGTGGTGGTTTTGTGAACTTCACTAAAGAGGAACATTACACAGATGTAAGCATTTAAAACACACTGATGGACTGTATTGATTAGGTGTGTGGGGTAATTTCCCTGCTGCACTAATTAAAAGCCACTGAAGCTTTACCTCGAAGGCTATACATATATACTGTATTTAGTCCTGTAGTACTGAGAGAGGTTTACTGAAATCCCAACCAAAATTCAGCGTCTTGGTTTTGGTTTGGTTGTTTGTTTAATTGTTTTCTGTTTTATTTTGAAGAGTATTTTTCTCAGGTGTCTTTACTTCCTGTCTTTTCCTGCCCTTAGGATTGTTAATTAGTTTCACCTGTGTTCTTCCCCTCCTTGTGTGTTAAGCCTGTGTGTTCCTCACTGTCTTTTTGCCAGTTTGTCCTTGGACCTTGTGTCAAGAGTTCCAGCCCTTCCTAGTGTGAATTATCCTTGTATTTTGGATTTTGTGCTTTGTTCCCCTGGACCTTCACCTGTTCGTTGGACTTTTGATTGACCCTTGCCAGCCTGACCACCCTGTAAGTCTTTACTTTGTGTATAAATATCTGAACTGAACCAGTCCTCACTCTGGTCTGCATTTGGGTCCAGTAAACTAATCTGGAATCAGAGAATAAACACACCTTTGCATGTATATATACACACATACAAATCTAGCCACTCACACACATTCAGAGACAAATGCAGGTGCGATTACACACACAAACATCTGTGAGAGTGGATACACTACAAAGCCTAAGAAGTGATATCTTCACAGCCTTGAGGTGGATCTTTAACAGACTTGTCCCTTGTATCTAATTAAACAAAACCCGCAGATAAAAACTCTTATCAAGGCAAGCCGAAAAACATTTAGTTGAATCAAGAGATACAGTGTTTCTAAGTCAGGATGAGATAATCCTTTTATACTCAAAACAAGTCCGACTAGATTCTAAATCTAAACACGAGATTTTCTCACTTACTCAGGTTGTTGCAGTGTGAGACGGAGATTAAAGAGCAATTAACACTGCCAGACTTTATCCCAATCTTTGCACATGGGTTTTCTTTTGAAGCTGCTTGAAAGAGAAGATTCCAACGAAAAAGACTTATCATCCTTCATTAACTTACATGTGGCATTCTGTGTAGCGGCTGCTGATGCAGAGCGAGGCAACACTGCAGCAGAGATCGGGGTGTGGCTTCCCCAAACATTTTACTTAACCAATATGATTGTGCTTCGAAATGAGAAAGCAAACGCAGTCTTCTCCCCAAGGACCTGTCCCTGTTCTGCAGTTCTTAAGCACACACAGCGATGCACACAGTACAATCACCACACACACACACACCAGTTCACACATACAGATTTCTCTGATCTTGAGTGTGTGTGCGCGCCGTGAACGTGGGTGTATGCAAGTGTGCAATCTCACTACACGCGTTCAGACTGCACCAAAATAAATCACATGCGTCAATTTTAGTAGCAGTGCAGTAAGGATCTGTTGTAACTGTCTTTGGCAGTACATCAGACAAAAAATGACTGGGTGTAAAAAAAAAAAAAAGAAAAAAAAGACTGGAATCATTCAGATGTAGCATAATGGCAAAGCTCCTGGACACTGCTCAGTCTTTCAATTCAAAACAACAGATTATGAAATCAAATAACCTTAAAAATGAATAAGATGGAGAAAACTTCATCAGGAACCAGTCTGCACCAGCTCACACAGCAAAGTCAGTCAGTTTTATTTAATAAATGGACTTTATAGTAGATTTAGCTTCATAACAATAATCCCAAAATATCAGAAAAAGGGTTAGGGTTAGGGGGTTATAAATTATATAACATAGTTGATTAGTGCCAAAACAGTTAATGAACAACAATTTAGATGGTGAATTAATTATGTAAAAAAAATTATTAAGTCAAAATTGTAAATATTCCTCCTCAAATATGAGGATTTTCTGCTTTTCTCTGTTTTATATGGATGTAAAAAGAAAATCTTGGTGTTTCAGAATGTCGATATGACGAAAAGCAATCTGAAGATGGTGAGATTTTTTTTCACTATTTTGTGACATTAAATAGACTAAAAAATAAATTAGTCATACCCCCTATGTACAAAAATATACTATTTTATTGTTTCAGCCATATGAACTCCAGAATTTTTTTTCTTTCGTTCTGTGTAGAACATGCTGTCTAAGAAAACTGAAGTTTTAAATTGGAAAGATGCAAAGCATTTTTTTTAAACTTCTCCAATTACTCCAAATGTTGGAAATGACAAAATATGACATTTGATGATATAATTAGCAGCAGGCATTAATAAATCATCCCCCAGAATGCAACAGACAGGTGTGTGAAACAAATTAAGGTGTAAAATCTGTGTTGTTTTTTCTACCTACTGTCAGAAGATTTAGCAAAACCTAATATAGCACTACATGACTTAACACAGACTGTCATAGTGCCACTAATATTGTATGACATTAACAAAATAGCCTTCAAAATACACAGCCAAATCAAACAGACATACCAGAGGAGTTTATGTAAGTGAAGAAAATATTAGCAACGGAGCTCACTGAGCAGAAAAAAGGAGGCTTTCCTGGGAATAAGACTCCAAATATGAATATTTTACATCTAAGATTAACATTTTAAATAACCTCGGGAAATATGAGCTGAAATTCAAGGGCTCCAGAAAAAGAGCCACAAAGTACACACACACACATACATAAACACACACTCATGCCTACCATAGTAGAAGTCTCCCTGTTGGTACATCATGAGCGTCTGGACTTCAGAGCCGTCGTCTTTGCTGAACGAGAAGGTTCTGGTGTTCTCTGGCCTGAATTGGTTTTTCCAGGAGCCTCTGAAGTAGACGGCGTTCACCAGGGTCAGACGGGTCACGCTGCTGAAGTCCTCGGCTGACAGCAGCTCCCGGATCTTACCTGCAGGGAGGGATATGTATTAGGATCTACATTAGATTCCATTAGCCTGAGGACGGCGCCTGCTGTGATGCAGCTTTTGAAGTTGCACACAAGGCTGCAACTGAGGGACGGAAACGTATTCAGTATATTCAGTTTTCGTATGAGGTGATCAAACAAGCGATGTGACTCCTCTGACGATTTTACATGTCACTTTAATTTTCTGGGATTGCAGATGTAATGATGTATTCATATGATCGCCCTCCCTTCATCTGTATTGTTCTCCCTCTTCCTCCCTCTCACTCACTCTCAGTATGATTTTCCACCCAGCTGTTGATCTGCTCGGCCACGGCTGCCGATTCGCTGAAGTCTACAGTTTCCACATCAGCCCGGAAGTACTTCCTCATCAGGTGCAGGAACTCGGGGTTAAAGGTGACGCCCTCCTGCAGGAAGAGGCTGTTGGCAAATCGGATCACGTAGTGTGTGTCATCGTTGGACAGAGCCGCTGTCAGATTCTGGAGCAAAGAGAACTCCACGCCTGGAGAAGAGAGGGGGAGGCACACACTCATACTGTAAGTGTGTATACAGAGTACTACAAGATTTTAAATGTAATTACGTTCAGGTTCAGATGGATGCAGTGTTTTTTTTTCTGGTGCAGAAATCGAAAAATTCAGACTTTCTGCATGTAAAATAAGAAAAAAGGAAAGGGTGAACCATATGTAAGCTTTTTATATCAAAGCAAACAGTTCAACCATTGAAACTGTTCTGTCACAGTGGAAGTGGAATTACCTTGCATTCATCACTTTATTTACATTTTATAAAGCAGCTTTCTGGTGATCTTTTATGTTTACAAGACCAATGAGTGTAAAGGTTTGAATAAAAAACAGGTATTTATCTTATATATATATAAGATAATTTACTGACCAGAATTACTGACCAGAATTAACAGGAATTAGAAAATAAACGCCCATGTGTAGTAAATAAACCAGCTGTCATAGTCATGAAGCAGCAAAGGAAACCATTTAAAAAGCTGTGAACTTAGCAGGGATGCAGCAGCAGTGTTTATTAGTGTATGTGTGTGGGCATGTACAGTATATATGTACAGTATGTGCATGTTTGTGTATATTAAAAGGATACAAGCGATTTAATGTTACACTTCCTTAAAGCTGGGACTCACAAGAGAAACATTAAAAGCAGAATAAGTCAGCAGAGGAAGAAATAATGAGGGGGACTGCATTTCCCACCCAGTCCATCCCGAAGTCCAACATCTTTCAAATCCTAGTGTCTAGTTTACCTTTTTAATTAAATGTGTACTGATTTTGTAAAAACTCCACTCCACTTTGCCAAAGACTTTCCACACTTTGGCTCCCTCTCCCCTGCCCATGCCCCTGATGCTGGCGAACCTGTGTGCATGAAAGTGTCTCTCACCTGGCAGCAGGTGGCCGAATCCCACAGCCTGTCGTATCTCCTCCAGCGAAGCCCCCCTGGCTCCCAGCTCCACCATGCCCAGGGCCACAGCCACACTCAGTGGGGAGAAGATGATGTTGTCCTGATCCCCCGCCGCCTGCAGCCGGTGGTACAGTCTGACCGAGAACTCCGATGTAGTGTCCTCGGGAACGTCCGCCGCCCAGCAGCCATGGCTCGGCAACAGGACGGAGAGAAGGAGGAGCGGGGACAAAACGTCCAGGATCGACATCGCAGCACAGACCACAGATAGCTGAGTGAAAGACGGGTTGGATGGAAAAGATCAAGAGGAGACATTTAATGTGATGGAAAAAAAGAGAGGAGAGGAAGTGAATGAGGCATCGAGGGAGGAAAAAAATTTGGAGGAAAGATGGATGGATGAGAGGGGTTAAGGAACCGGAAATGAGTGATTGGAGAGATGGCAGGGGGATGGGCAGCCAAAGAGGTGAGGATGGAGGGAAGATGAAAGGGGGAGAAAATGATTTTGGGGAGGGACAGAGCCAAAAGTAGAGAGAAGAGGATTGCAGAGAGGAGGGAGGGAGAGATAAAGGTAGAGAAGATTATTGCGTAAGGGAGAAAGAGAGATGAAGGACAAGAGGATTTTGGACGGGAGACAGAGATGAAAGTGGAGAGAGCAGGGGATGTGGGATGACGAAAAGAGAGCAGAGGAGAGAGACAGAAAACATCCGCCAGTCAGTCATTCTACCCATTTTTAAATTGTGAAGGCAAAAAAGGAATGCGTTGATTAAAAAACAGTTTAAACTTAGTGGAAGTGAAAAGAGGGTGTGGAGATGCTGGAAAACTGCAAGGGTGACATAAAATGAAGGAGAGGGATAAAATGAGAGAGATTAGATTAGAAAAAAAAATTGTCACAGATTCATATGAATTTAGATGAAAGTGCAACGGGTCAGGGAAGAGATGTCAGGCCTAAGATTCAAAGCCCTTGTGCACAAAAATAACAGACAGAAAGAGACGGAGAGGTGGAGCATGAGAGGAAGTGGTGTAGCATATAAACAACAGCAATATGTGGTAACTACAGCTGTACTGCTGACTGCAGTCACTATTGATGTTCAGAGCACATCTGCTAAATGAGCTCATACATATTTTATGGCCGTTCTTATCATCTCCAGTTAAATCAGCTTCTTTTCTTAAAAAATCTGCTTTGCCCATGTGTGTGTGTGTGTGAATGGAAGAGTTTCTGACTGTGTGGACAGAATGAACGATGAGGAGGAGACCTTCACCCCCCACTCATCCTCCGTCCTCCATCTTTCCATGCCGTGGCATTCCTCACCTTCTTCTTCATCTCCCTCTCGTCCACATGTTATCCATCTTCCCTAATCTCATCCTAGCTCCCATCTCTCTCTTCCTGCCTTTTCTGTCTCTTCAACCCTCCCTTCATATGTACACACACTGCGCCATCTCTCTGGTGCTGCTGTTGTTACCAGGCAACATTGTTTTCTGCTGCCCAAATGAAAAAAAAAGAGTCAATCACATATAGCATAAAGAGAGAAAGATGGAGAGTAGAGAAAGATATCGAGAGATGGCGATCGGTGTGAAACGACAGGGGGACGTTTGTTTTGTTCGTCTCTGCTGTATGCTGTTGTCATCATACAGTTTGTATAGAGGAGTCTATTAGCAGTCCCATGCAGGGCTGGAATCTGCTGGCTGCTACTGTACGTGTGGGACGGCCGACAGGTGACTGTGTGCTCACAATGTACCTGAGCGTCAACAACGACAACAATGGGCAGCAGCCAGAAAATTAGTGCCCCCGTCCTGTTGTGTGCTGTGCTTTCCTCTGCTGTGCTCTGGCATGTGACAAACAATTTTCCATCCAAAAATAAAGCAGTCCAACCTGGGGGGGATGCGTTAATGTCAAATCCATTAAAGGATTAGCCTGGTGATATTCGACATTTTCTCTTACCGTCAACAAATTCCATGAAAATAGCAAAACTAACAATGAATTGATCACAGTGTCTGTGTAGCCTCTGGGCCACAGACCTGCATTGTTGTCCTTAAACTATTAAAGACGCACCACAGAGACATGTTCCTTTACTACCATAAACCTGGACACTGGAGGTTACACTGACCCAATCCCACATACACTGTAATACTGTTGTAAATACTCACCAGAGAACTTAATCTGCAGCTGAAAATGGTTCCCAACAACTGCACTATTTTTGTTCCTGTTTGAGTAACGTCAGCAAAAACTACAGTTCCAGTTTCAATAGGAAATTATTTAAAAATGTCTAAAAGTGAAACAATAGATTTGTGAATAATCTTTCAAAGATTTACATCTTCAAAAGGAACAAAGGTGCTTAGAGTGTTGTCCTCATTGGTTTAGATATTCTAATGTCAATTGTTAATAATCATATAGACTGTCAGTTGCCTTACCTTTAAAGCAATGCTTCCTTAAAAGGCAGAGCCAGCCTTACCTACATTTCACAAAAAACTGCATCTAGGTTATAAGATTTGAAGTATCATTCCTCATTCTCTTGCATAACACAGATCGTCGCACATCACTTCCACTTTATGTCCTTCTGAACTGACAGTCAAGATCTCATCTCGTTCGTTTCCCATCTCAAAGTATTCTGACAAAATGCTTTTGACAAGCATGGCACTGACCAAACTGCCAGCTGGATTTGAATCCACTTGAGTCTGCAAATGAAAATTCACTGGAGTGTAGCGTCACGCAACACTTTGTTGTTCATGTATTCAAATATGTGAACATAATTTGGAATTTCGCACTACACTGTGTGAATGCAATATGGTGACCTTTGTCATATTTAAAAGGTCGAGGCTGGTTATCTTTTTCTTCTCTTAGTGGCCAAAAAATAAAAAAGACCCAAAGCAACAATAAAGTGATCTTTTTAACATGCTGTGGAGCTATAGCCTGATAGAGTATGTACACCACTTCACCATCACCAAACATATATGAATCCACCTCTGAAAATAGTCCCAAAAAATCCACTGTTTACTCCCGTTTCAGTAATGATTGTGAACAACTACAGTGCCCAGCTAGTTTATGAAATTGTTTAGCCTTTCAAAGAAAAAAAATTAACTATATGTTGGTGAGCTGTTCTTACAATTTTACAGCTATACTTTAAACAAATGGTCGTGGGTCTGAGAGCGAGAGACAAGTCAGAAAGTGCTGAGAGCTGAACTGATGCATTATTGGTTTTGATTCTTTTCATGGGACTTGTTGACAGACACAACAATAAAGAACAATAGCAGCATTTTTGTTCAATGAACCCATTCATCATGTTCATGAAGGGAATCTGAGTAGAACAAATTTAATCAAATCATTTAATCGAAATACTGTAAGATAATTAATCTGATCGCGTATTAAGTTCGATTTTTTTTTTCCTCATTCAGTAGCAACATGTCCATCAAGTTGTGGTCAAACAGCCTTGTTGCATTAAAGATGCACAGCTTTAAATAGATTTAAACAGAAAAATCAAATGACATCCGAAGGCACCAAACTGATGTATTGCAGTCAATATGTTGAGTCACGTGTGTTCACCTGCGCTCACATGTCGTGCTGTGAGTCAGACATTGCAGAGAGAGCGAGAGAGATCCAGAGGAAGGAAGAAAGGCTGAGGGGAAAGGAGGGGGCGGCTGGCAGAGATGTAAATGGAGGTAATGTTCCTGACCTTCTGAGCTGTGGGAGCTGAACTTTTCTGAGACAGACAGCCCTGCTTTCTGTAAGGAAAGACCCGGCCGTGCAGTTAAGCCAGGTAAAGTAGTGTGGAGCATCGCTGTGTGTGCACCAGCTGTGTGTGTCTGTGTGCAAGTGTGCATGTGTGAGTGGATAATAACACCATGGGTGGCTGGCTATTACTTGTAATGGTGACACCATTCTGACCTTTTGAGTTGTGGCACGCTGTCTGCAAGAGGATCCCACACTTTGCCAGTTGGGCCATTGATGACAATGAGGCCAGCTCTGGCTCCGATCTGCTCAGGTGGGGTTCCCAGCATGCCTCCCAGATAAGCGGGGAAACCCAACACCCAGCTATAAAATCTTCTCTCGTGACTAAAAGAACCGAATATGTCGGAAAATCTCTCATGGTTTAAGTTGCAAGAGTTTAATCCTGACAACTTGATTAATTCCATGCAATTAAACTCAGTGGCCTTTAAAAGCAGCCTCTAATCTCTCTGTGTAATCCTAATTCTCAGACAGAATAGATCGGCAGTTGACATTTCCACAATTAAAATGTGACGTCACCCAAATCCACAGCACGTACGTTAATCCTTACTGCCATTTAAACCCAACACCTTGAGACGGCACGCTTCGCAGGACAGGGGGAATTTATTAAACATGGACATCCTCATTCATGGTTCAGATCCACAGGTACACACACACACACACATACACACACACACACACACACACACACACACTTTGAAGCACAATTTCCACATACGCTTCCAAGCCGAGGTTACCAAGCAACAGCGAGTGATGGACATTTTTCGTTTTGCCGAGCTGACAGAGAGAATTTTTACCCTTAAAAGATATCTTCCTCCTTCCATGTAGGCAGATAAATTCCCTTTCCTTTTTTCACACACTACTCAGCATTTTCTGTCTCACATAACCCCCCTCTCTTTGCGAGAACTCTTCACACCAGCTCCAGTTCTGTCACTCAGTGCACTCTCTGACATTGTCTGCAGCAAAAACACACACACACACACATATTCCCTAGACACACATGCAATACACTGACTGCACTCAGTAGTTTTGCAAAAACAAGGCAAGCTCCTGCTCTTCTTTCCTCTGGAAGTAGTGATGGAGCTTCAGCAAAGTCCCAGAACAGTATCTCCCTCTTAAGTCCACTTCTGTGCTTCAGCTCAAATCGCAGCACTCCGCTCACTCTCGCTCTACGCTTTCAAACTGCTGAAGCTCATTGGCGCTTTGACGAATTCTGTGGAAGTGCATTTCATCAAGGCCTATCCCTCTGGGAATAAACCGCAAAGAGCAATGTCTGTGATTATCTCTGGCTGCGATGGACGCTCCTTTAAATATGGCAGGGTAATCTGGCACCATTTCCCCATGAATATGTCTAACTTCTAAAGGGCTTTGCAGCACAAAGATAATGGAGTCTGATTATCATTCATGAGTTTTAGTTTTCCTCCCGAGGTGGCCGCTTTCTGCATATTGTTCTGGTCTTGAACTGAGTAAGATGCCAGAAGACTCATGCACACTCGCACTCAAAATGATTAAACCTACATGAAACCTTACATCATTAGTCTCAAATCACTCATGTCTCTGTGAGTGCCTCACTTCCCCAGTTTGATTAGACACCCGTCTCTCACCTATTGCTCACTGATGTGGAGACTCCCAAGGCAGAGCGGGAAAATTTACACAGGGAGGCTGCAATAAAGCCCAGCGCCGGGGTAGAGCCGGTAACTCCACTGCAGTGTTGGAGAAAGGAAGCACTAATCTGCGACGTGGGTGTGGACTTCTATTACTGGAGCCGATAAAGTGGACGCAATTAATCAATCAAGTTGTCCGTTCTACTCACGCCCCTTACTTGCACCTACTCTAGCAACCAGGCCTCAGCAGCTAAATGGCCAAGTGACTAGTACCGTATTTTGTCTGCAAGCAAATTTTGTTAAAAGTATATGTTATTTTGTCATTTAACTTTATTACAATTTTGTTTTGCTGAGGTACCCACTGATGTGATTTGCTTCTCTGATGCACACTCACAATCCCTTACAATGCATATCTACCATTCCTACCTCAGTTCAGGCCCATTGTGTATATTTACTGGTCATATATTTTTTATACTGGTTAAATATTTTTAGATTTCATATTTTATATTTCATATACATATTTGAAACTGTAAATAGGTCATGTAAACTTGTTAATACCTTCTTTTTTAGCCTGTTATTTCTTCTGTTTACTATTTAACTGCTGCTATCCCCTGCTGTGATATGTGAATTTCCCCACAGTGGGACGAGTACAGGTTTATCTTATTTTATCTTATACATGCATCCATTTTTGTGATGGCAGAATCTCAAAAATCCAGAAGGATGATTGAAGATTTTGTGAGAATTTTACCTATCTATCAATAGATGACTAGTTGGTCTGATAGGAAATCCACCACTGTGCTTGTTTATCATTCAAACAAATTCCTCCAAGGTTTAGCAACTTAAAAAGCAACATGCTCCCTGAAAAGTACTGCTAACTTTGACCATATTCGCACAGGTTTTTCTATTTCTAATGTCAAAATGGTGTCAGCGAATAAACTTCAGTCAATTGCTTTTAAACTAAACTGTAAATCTTACAATACAATTCAACCAAGTCTGAAGATCAAAACAACACTAAACTAGGTCATCTATGTACCTGCAGACCCAAAGCATAATTTTAATATTGGTGACTGTATTTATTTGGTACTAGTGTGAAAGGTAAAGCTTTACTTTGCAACTAGTGTTACATTAACAAGGCTCTCTTACAGCAGACATTTTGACTTGTCATACTACTAAACGCAGTGCTACTAACAACACTAACAATGGCTCTGTTCTATTCAAGTGTCCCAGTAAGTCATGACAGTGTGACAGTGATGCATCATGCACAATAAAAGGACCCTGAAACTGAAGCAGCTAAATGGAATTCAGCCATCATTCATTTTACTATTTATACTTGTGATTTTCAAACTGCGTCAAAAATGTCTGTTGGAGAAAAGGGCAAAATCTGTGGCCAGTTGTCAACAGTGTAATTTTGACACTGGTAGTCAACAGCCAGTGGTTTTCCCTTTCCCAGATACTAGTTGTAAGTTATTGCCATCACGAACCTAATCTGAGGGGAAACACTGAGTCTCATCTTACAAAGTAGAAATTGTCTCTCCAATAACTTAATAAATTTAGTATTGGCTCATTTACAGCATTTAATTTATAAAGTGGCCAATTCAATTAATTCAATCTTCTTGTGCATAAGAAATTAAAATCAAGTGTGAAATGTGAGATATTTTTTTCTATAATTGAAAAGGCAGCACGAGATATGTGCTGTAATACACAGAGGGCTAAAGCTGAATGACTACAATTCTTCAGTACTAGTCATACTATTAATAATACAGATTATATACGCTGAGAAAGCTCCTCACTTTGATTTTTCACACTTTCACACAAGCTGCAAGTTGATCTACTTGAACGAGCCTCTGATGAGTAGATCAAGTCCACCTGAGTGTCTCGACTTGTTTGATTTGATTGCAGAATCTAAAATATGTATATTAGAGGCCATAACTTTTTCAAGCCTTCCATTTGGGCACACCCACAACAATGGTGTTATATATAGGCTATACTCTGGGTTTGTGGTCCATTAGCACCAGTTAAACAGCCCATTAAACAAAATAAAGTGCTGGTACTGAACACTGTTGAGTGTCTGCCACCTATTTATTGTGCTTAGAGATCAGTGACAGCTAAGAAATAACTAAAGATTTAGTTGTTTGTATGATTAACACATACAGTATGTGCCATTATAAGAAGCCATAGTTTTGAAAAATGTAATTTAAGACTCTGTGTATACACACAGTGATCCCAGTCATTGCTTCATTACTTTGTAATTTTCCATGCATGTTCATGCTACAGTGCACACTTGTACCCAGCAGTCCAATATGACTGTGATTACCTCTATTCTACTTTTAAATTTTACCCCTGCAGTTTATATCCATTCCAGTGGCAGACAAAATTACCTATCTACAGCCCATCCTCAGCTCAGTGCATTAGCTCATTCAGCCCCTTGTTAGAAAATGACATAACGTGCTATGGTAGCCGCCTGAAGTCCCAGGATGCTCACTGTACACTCCACAGAGGGCAAACAGAGGTTAACAACCCTTTATTAATCCCTGCTAACAGAGACACCCAGAGGGAGAGACACAGAGAGAAGGAGATAAAGAGGTATAAAGACAATTTAATAGACTGAGAGATAGAAGAAAAAAGACAAGCAGGGACAGAAAAACCAACAAAAACAAAGAAGAGGAAGGAACATGTGTGGAGAAAATCAGCAAACGAGAGGAAGACACAAATAAAGGCAGATAGACGGAGACAGGAAGCACGCTGAAAAGCCGAATAGAGGCAGCTTCCATGCAGATACCAGCTTTGACTCAAAGCCAATGATATCTAACGACCCCCTGCATAGCATGGCAAGATGGTTGACTGCTCCCCACACTCTGCCAAGACACACTCAACAGTGTCTCTTTTCTTTCTGTGTATCAGGAAAACACACACACACGCACACACACACACACACACACTAACAGCCACGGCGCTGTGGGAGCGCAGTTAGGAGGTTTGAGCTGTAATTGGATCGGCCTCTATTTGGGGTCAGTGGTAAAAGTGAAAAGACTGGAGGCTTTTTCAAATGGACTAAAGACCAGGGAGACATCGGAGAACAAGAAAGGTCACTATCAACTAGTCCTGTGGGGGAAACGTGTGTGTGTGTGTGTGTGTTTAGGTAACAGAGGTAAGAAGGGCAGACGAGGCCGGTGATGCTGAATAAGAAGTGATAGCTGGGTGAAGAGGCTGAGATGGAGAGAGCAGAGAGACGGCAGGGTGATAATAAGGGTGTTTGAATCGCTCCCAGACTGAACTGTGATTATTTTTGCTTGCTTCAGGAGGTGGAGGGTTAGATAATGAAACAGGTATAAAAACTGAGAAGAGATTGAGAGAGAGACGATGACGGTGACGAGCGAGGCAATTACTAGGATAATTCAAATTGATTCTATATTTGAGCCGTTGACCGCAGTCGTAGAGTTTGAGTGAGGGGAAAATATGGGTATTGCCCAATCACTTCAACCATTTTACTGTCCCCACAGAGATCTCTGCCACATCGTCCCTCTTCCACACCCAGCCCATCTCTCAGTGCCACCAATCAATCGACAGATTGATTTCAGGGTGAGTGTGAACCACATGTGATGTGAAGACAGTAAAAGGTTGACTGCTGTGAAATGACTGTGCATTTCCTTAAAATTGTACAATTTTGTGTAGAGTTTTGTCAGGAAATTTAACAAACAAAAATTTCCAAAAAAAATGATCTTTTTCATGATGAATACATTCAAATATAACTCTGAATCTCAGCTGAATTCATCGGACAACATCCTCTATATTTTGAGTTTTTTTTTCTGATTTTACATATATATCAAAGATTTTCTTCCCCCAACATGGACGTATTTAATTGTAGATATCAACCATTCACAGGTTGGTGCACCCATTTGAACAGACAATTCATTTCCATTCTTTTGATTTCCTCTCTCTCTCTCTCTCTCTCTCTCTCTCTCTCCTGACCTCTTTCTCTCTGAATTTTTTTGCTCTCATCCTCCTATCTGGCCAGGTATAAACTAATCCCCTGTGTCTTTGCTGCAGCAGACTGTAAAGAGGAAAAACCTGCTGCCCGAGTGTGTAAAGTATGTGCAGATGGTGTGCCTCAGTGTTTATTTAGAAAGTGAAGGGAAAATGCAGAAGAAAAGCTGGAATTTATTTCAACCACCATTCTTTTATGTTTTTAATTACATACTGTAAATGCATTATATATATTAAGCTGTATCACCATTTTTCAATGTGTTTTTCATGTGTATGAATTCCATTTGTTGAAGACAAATCAGCAGGTTTTTGTGCTGCTCACGGCTAGCCCTTTGTTCTACTGCGTTTTCAGTAAATTCAAATTCAGTAACCATGAGCATAAATGTATTTCAGGAAAAAGAAAGATTAAATTAGATATTTTTTTCTCACTTCATACTGCATCACATAACAGGTTTGATTCCAGCCTCAGAAGATGTATCTGTACAAGGTACCTATAGTCAAATGAAATACTTATTGCATTTTTTCTCTTATTCGCACAACAGAATATGTAAGTGACAGAAAAAAATCTACACTCCTGCACACACACACACACACACAAATACATACAAGGTTATGTTTGGCAGTCACACACATGCGCACGCTGTGTGCAGAGTGTTCAGACCCAGTCAGTTGCTTCTCCCTTCCCTGCTCGTTTTGTTTCACCAGGGTGATTTGAAAGACATTTAATTATTGAAATGCAATTAATGTAGCACTCGGAATAGGCAGGACACACACAGGCAGGCAGACACACACACACACACACACACACACAGAGCATAGGATGACACAGGGAGGAAACAGCAGGCTATAAATCAACATAGATTAACCAGTGATTCAGATGCATTTGGGATTAATACATTGAGATTATGACTGAAAGGATACTGTTTTTTTCTGAATGTGGAGCTGCTAGAACTATGGACCTAAATGCGGATTTAGCAGGTCATTATCTTAGTTGCAGAGATAAAGAGATCATGGGTGGATTGAGAGAATGAGACATAAGAAGGTGGAACACTGAACTGTTTATTACTGACCATTGTATGTAATATTTTTTCCTCACAGGGCCTCAAATGTCATATTTACATACAACATTGATGTATTTTGTGAGTGTGTGTGTCTCTCAGAACCAGCTGAATGAATTATTACCACACACTACTTGTTATTCCTTCGTGCAGGTCTGTGTGTGTGTGTGTGTGTGTGTGTGTGTGTGTGTGTGTGCGCGCGTGCGTGCTGGGGATAGGGTAGGACCCGGGCTACTACAATCTGCCTCGTTAATTCACACACATGCACTCACTGCGCCTTCGCCTGTATTTCAAGGACAAGAACCACACTGCAATGCCTGAGATCAGTAGGAGTAATAAAGAAAAAGAAAAAAGAAAACAACAAAAACAACCACTGCAATCGTGGACCACCGGCAAAAAAAAAAAGCATTGGTTTTGGGTGGTGGACAAAAGGGTAACAGCTTTAATCAATAGGCTTGAAGAAATATTATTGGCTCCAATGAGCATCTCCACCCGCCCCCTTATTAAAAGCATGCACATGTTGATTATAGCACCATAATCCTTTTATACTATTCTATAAAATCCTCTACTACAACTAACATTCCTACACCTTTATAAATACCAAATCTATGGAAAACTCAGTAAAATCCTGTTGTTTGTTTCATCTGGCAAAACATGAGCAGCCCAGGTTTCGCATGTTATTCAGATGAATCACTGCAGGTTGTGTGAGTGATCCAGCTGTAGGTTATTGCATAAAGCGTCTCTTACCGATACTCGGTGTCAGGCTCGGTGGGTGGATGGATGGATGGATGGATGGAGGTGTGCGCTCTCTCTCTGCTGCTTCTCCTCCAGAACCGCAGCTCGCTGCTGCTTCATCTGCCGCAGACTCCGCCCCTTCGCGTCCATTGGTCCAATCAACGTCGACCGAAGAAGATCCAGGTGAAACGAAATGAGTATCAGTCTCCTGTTTCCGTCTTCGCTTACTCAGACAATCAGTTTAATTTTATTATATAAATGCTTGTGAATATTTCACGGCATCTTCCTGTTTTGTAACAAGTCATTGAACGTGTGTCACATGAATACGGCACAATATTCTTTATTGAAACCTATGATTGTAACCCATTTAATATGACATAATCATAATTTGTTAGCCTATAGCAAAATTAAATTCGCATGGTACGACAGTTAGCATAGTTTCCTTTTTAGCGAATGCACAGTTCTCATTTTTTTATATTTTAATGTAATATTAAGTGTTTTTAAACGTAGAAAGGCTGTCAAGTAAAGCTTCACTCGATTTGAAAAAATAGACGTACCTGTAGCTTTCTGGTATTTGTAGTCTCTTTTGGTGGCCGTTACAATGACGAGACATGGATGAGACTAACTGAAAGAACTACAAGTCCTCTTCTGTGATACCGGCTTCAACACCGCCCTCCCCGGCTCTCATTTATAGCTTTGTCGGGCTGAAAACTTCCTGAATGAAACACAAACCACAACAAGAGGAGGTGAGTAGCCTGTCAGAGCAAATAATAGAAAAAGACTTGTCTGTTATTGTTGTTTTACTTTCATATTTACTTTCGTGATTTTTTTTAATCACCAGACCAGTTAACAAGCGATGTAGCGCAGGTTAGCTAAAGACGGATTTATCACCTGCCTTGAACTGCTAATCTCACGTTAGCACCTTAACTCCACCTGTAGTGGTCTTTTTAACATTAGCCACCTCCTGTCATTGCTTCTCTTCTCATCATTAGCAGCCATATCACCACAGGTAAGTGTCATTTAGTGGCTGTCAACCTCCTTCACCATATGTTTTTTTCAGTTTAAAGGGACAAACTTGTTGGGTTAAAGTGATTATAGCATCATCTCATATCACTGTCAGTCACCTGCTTCTACAAAGTCAATGGTGTTTAAAGAGCCACTTTGTTTGTCCCAGTTGTCAAATAGGGAACTTAACAAAATGACCTTACTCACACAAAGTGACTGACCTAGTTTATACCATTAAAGTTCAGGGATACGCAAGATAAACACTGAGTTATGGTCATAATCATCAATCATCATACTGTAATCAGTATTTGATTAGTTAATTATAAACAGGGGGTATGGTCCAATGCCAGCGCCCCCATCCGACGGGGATACACAATTACAGTCTTGTTGAACTAAGATAAGATATACCTTTATTTGTCCCACAGTGGGGATCTTCGTAAGAGTCTGCAGCTGCTCTCACCCCTTGTTCAGCTGTATACTGTGATCATAACATTGTTTTAAACTAAAGATAAATGAATCCCAAGCAGGTGACTATATGGCTGCATTGCAAATAACATACTTTTCCTTATTACTTTTACTAAGCACTGCAGCTGCCCTTACAAAGTAAATGCTGTTGCATGCAGTACGCATACTATTGGGACATAGTACTTAGTCAGAACATTGCCACTTGAAATGTTGATCCTCTTGCTCATACGCAGACCATAGCATGGACGTAATGTACTCACAGGTTCCAAAAAATGTGTTGTACTTTGAAATGAATGAGCGCTCTCTAGGGCTGGGTCAGAATAGCAAAAAAAAAAAAGCATACTGGCTTGCATTACTTTTCTCTTACTTCCCCACCCTCTGTGCTTACATCGATGAAGGATTTAGCCATAAAAGTGGTCATGTCAAAGATAGTCCTTGGGTAATGAACTAATATCTTACTGGGATTTCAATGTTCCTAAAGACGTAAACTCCTATACATTAATGTGTTCTGATATGGGTTTTGATATCGACTGTATGAATGAAGAAATGAAACAGTGGGTCAGGCTCAGCTGGAGGAGAGGAGTCAGAGAGAAAGTCAAAGTTTGTTGATGAAAACCTGCCAGCGAGCAGGTTTGGTTAAGATTTTCAGTTACCTCTCTTTCTGGAAGGGAAAACACAGAGATTCTCTCATCTCAGGGTAACAAACTCAGTTTTCACTAAACACTTGTTCTGAAACAGGGCCCTGGTGGCTTTAAGCTCAGCCAAATATTAATGAGTCAGACATGCAAAATTGTGATTGTGAGCTTTATGCCATCTGCTTGTTGTAGGGACTCTGTGGTTTTTAAAGCCGTCTTGGTTCAGGAAGAATTGTCACAAATGACTCAAAAATTTTGTCCTGGCATTTTGACTTGTCATAGCTGGTAAAGCACAGGTCTAACTAATAACAATAATTAATATTTCTGGTTCATTAGATGTACCATTAAACTGTACTAGTTGGGCTGAGAAAATCCCTGTCTAAAGTTATTATAAATTTGAGGACCGTCATCTGTCGATCATTTGAGTTGTGTTGCTAGTAGACACATTGGTTTATTTTTGTCAGCTCTCTAGAATTACTAAAGAAGTAATAACACACTGACAATTAAAATCTTAGAATTTTGTCATTTATCATTACATTATCCCAAAAGGGCATATTATACTTGCATGTTGTATCTCGGTTTCTTGTATTTTTTTTTTTTTCTGTTAATCTTAAAGAGCAACCTGTCTTTGCTGACCTCTAGTGGTTTAACCTCTCACCTTGTTGCAGTGATGTGTAGGTGCACTCCAGGACCCCGTGACATCACTGTTTGGTGTGGCCACAGATGCAACTTTGTGCAGTTGTGACCACACCCATGAGTGATAGTTGGTGTGGTCTGGGGTGAAACTTTCAGTGAGAGAGCACAGCAAAACAGTGCTTTTCAGCATGGTGTTAAGTTTCTCTCCGAAGACAATAGAAAAGCTGTTTGTTACCATGTTTGTAGTCGACTCCCAGTGGTAGTAGTTTCTGAAGGTCTGTATGAAGTCATTGGGATGGATCCTCCTCTCGTAATCCTAGTTAGCTGTTATAATTAGGAAACATTTCCAATATGGACTTGATCATAGTTTGAATTTCCCCACTATTTTATATTATCTTATCATAACCTTAGTGTTTGTGCAGTAGTTGGTATCAAAGGGCAAAGCAAGAAAACATCTAACAAGGTTAAGAGCCTTCTTTAGTTGCAGTTAAAAGGTGCATAAAATCACAGTCAGGTCATCAGGCGGAGACTCACAGGAATCTTGAACAGACCATAAAGACAGGCCGAGTGTCCCTGCCCTAGAAGACATGATCTGTTGTATGACAGGAATGAAGCACAACGTCAAATTAAATCATGTAAGAGTGTCACTCAACAAACAATGACTGAGGAAGAACTTGTCCTGGAGGTGTGAGATCCAGGTGTGTGTGAAGAGACAACACAGGCTAATGAAAGCAGGCATCAGAGGCATTTTTCTCTTATTATAACCACCAGGATTCACTGCTTCAGTATGACAACACTGAAGTAGAGAGATCACTGTGTGCATGCCAAGCTTCTATATTTATCACAGTGATATTTTTATTGCAGCAATAATATTACAGCGGGTGTTCCTTATTCAGGTATGACTCATGCCAGTTTTGTCACCATTGCACCCAGAGGAACAGTAAAGTGCACACCCTTTGGCAATGTGGCTGTTATGTGATGATCATGTCTGTGACTGAAAGGCTTTCTGTGAAGTAGTACACATGGGATTTTATGACACATAATGGGAAGGAATAAAGCTGGTGCAATGTTGGAATCATCATAAAATATGTTTTATGAATTTGTTCCATCTTTGATGAACCACATTTCCCGTTCTGCTCCCTTTTTTCGATACATTTAAATACCATTAATTATAAGTGGTTGAATTGATTCCTGATTCCTTTTTTTTTTTTAATTCCCGCTTCTGTAATTTCCATCCACCATCATCCATCTCTCCCTGCTTGTTCACCTGTCCCCTCTTCTTCAGGTCCTCATCTGCTCCCATTCTGTCAGTCTCCATGAGTGATTGAATGCGGTGAAACTGGCATCAGTGGACAGGCACACACACAAAGGGCCATTGATTGGTCAAAGATGACCATGGACGACATGAAGAATGAAGCTGACAGTGCCTCAGCCGTCTCTATGGCTCTCTACAATGTGATGTATCCTGTCTTCACCCAGGTAAAGAATGCAGAGTTTCAGATGAATATATAAAAACTCAGGAATGTGAACAAATGAAGCGAAGGTTTTGCTGCATGTGAAAGAAATGTGGATGAGAAATATATATTCAGGTCAAGTAAAAGAGGTTGTAACGTGTGTTTAATGAAAATGCTGGTGGTGGAGGAAGTTAATTGTGAATAGGATTTTGTGAAAGGTTCAAAGGTTTATGGTGGAGCAGAATAGAAATAAGGAAGAAGTAGATGTTGAATGTTCCCTGTTAATTTTGACCTAACAACAAGGAAGAAGTGCCAACGAGGCTCAGCTATTATCAAGATGTGATGGCTGATTGTGTCTACATTCTGTATATTTATTTATGTCTATGCTTTTACCTACTCAGACTGAAATATTTCAACAACTATTTTATGGATTGTCATGACTTTTTGTACACACATTCATGCTCTCCAGAGGGTAAATCCTAATGACATTCCAATCAGCCTCAGCTGTACTTTGTGGTTAGTGCTAATTAGCAAGTGTTAGCATGCTAACATGCTAAAGTAAGATGGTGATCAACCTCAGCATTTTAGCATTGTAATTGTGAGCTTGTTAGAATGCCAATGTGAGCATTTAACTCTGCATCACAGAGCTGCTAGCTTGGCTGTAGAAAGTAACCAAGCAGCTAAGCAAGAACACTAAGTCTTGTTTGTGTTCTCTGGCTAATCATTCTGAAATCATGCAGAAATATAGCTAAGTGGTATAATCCGAAATTAAAAACTGTCAAATACACACGTGTTTAGGCAGCACAAGAGTGTCAAGTGGTGGAAATGTTAAATACATTACATTCCACTCTGTCCTGAAAACAACTTAAAACTGACATCCATCCTCTTTGTGTAGAGAGTAACACAGGGATTCTAAATGGGAAGGACTATTTCATGCTGTGCCACAGAAGACAGGAGAAGACAGGACTATTGTGTTTTGAAAGCTTGGCAAAACACTGTAAATTTGGACTTTGAAAACGTTTTTTACGGTTTCTCTGGTGGTTTGTGAATCTGTGGTGCTGACCATGTAGTGACAGCGTCATTCCCAACTCAAGTCTACCCTCATTTCTAGTCTGTCTGCTCCAGTAAACACATCAAATGGAAGAAAAAAAGTTTGAATTTCCACAAACTACTGTAAAGCCTAAAGCCTTGTGATAGCCCATGTCACTGTTTTTGTTTTTCATTTTTGTGTGTATTATTTATTTATTTATTGTTTGTTTGTTTGTTAAACCCGCATGATCGTGAGTACATGGTACACACAACTTGACAGGCAGAACTTGTTCAAAGTAGCGACAGGGTCTGTAAGACCACGATATCAGCTCAGAGAAAGTTGTCTGAAGACTAGATGGAGAATACAGAAGAATGATGGTCTTTTCACAATGCAATAATACGGTGTCCTCCTTCGATATTGCAGGATTCCTGGCTTGTATGTACTTTCTGCAGAATTACATTTCAGGACAGAAGAGCAGCCATGAAATGAGCTAAGCTGTCTGTGTGTTGTTGTTTGTGTAACTGGCTTACGTCTGTGTATTATAACTTGCAGCTGGAGAAAGTCAACTTATCAGCAGCGCAGACCTTGAGAGCAGCTTTCATAAAGGTAATAAAAAGTTTCCTTTAGTTAGTTTACATTTCAGGGGATGAAGTGCTTTCCTTCTTGTAATAACTGTGCCCACACCTTTTACTTTTGAAATCATTTTGAGACTTTCTGTTGATTTGTAGATTTGACAGATTTGAGGGCCGCATAACACCAAGTTCTGTTTGTGTGTTTCAAGGCAGAGAAGGAGAACCCAGGTCTGACCCAGGACATTGTTATGAAAATACTGGAGAAGAAGAACTTAAATGTCAACTATAGCGAGTCTCTACTTCGCATGGCTGCAGACGATGTGGAAGGTAAGATGCTTGGTGAACAGAGCGTGCAAAGAGAGAAAGAGTAAGAGGTGGAACAGGAGATTTACATGCATGAGATTTTTTTACTTGCTGTCCTCCAAGTGAAGGACATGTACAACGCTGACTGTGATGCTCAAAGACACTTGAGCAAGCTGGATCATTACCAACCTAGATTCATTTGGTTTCTGTGATGCCCCAGCTCCTATCACATTAGCCAACGTATCCACTGGGGGGAGCTGTTTCTCCACAAATCACCTGCTCTCCCCTGTTCTCAAATGTTCCTTTCTGTCTGTAATTGAATTTCTTGTGCCATGTACAGTGATTGATGGTAGTAATGAATTCACACATGCATACACACACATACACACACATACACTTTGGATGAATTTTAAATGTACCTCCTACATGGCCCAGCCTACATTTTCACTTCACTCATGCCTTCACTTAACTAAGTAAATACTACCACTTTACATGTATGCGCACACATTATAATTATTGATCCTTTATTCATGTTATATATTTGCACTATAGACATTTAGTGCATTTCACACGTGTCACCATTATTAATTGCTTAATTTTTGTGTCCCGTGGAGCTATTTTCATGTGTGTTGTCGTGGCCGTCACTGAGCATTTCGAAGATCTGTATTTTTCTCTTCCTCTTGGTGTTTTCAGAGTTCATGATTGACAGGCGAGAGCCAGAGTTCCAGGAGCTGAACGAGAGGGCCCGAGCTCTGAAACACATCCTCAGCACCATACCAGATGAGATCAATGACAGAGTAGGCTTCCTACAGACCATCAAGTAAGACAGCTCAGTGTGTGATTTTGTGTGTGCTTTATACACCAGGTTTAGTTCTATACAAAAGTTTTAAGTTCAACTGAAGTCCATTCTGTATTAATTAAATACATGACCAGAAAATGTCTCAAGAGGACTTTTGTTCACCATTCAAATGGGTGATTAAAATCTTTTTCTTTTTCAGTTAAATGTTTGGCACAAAAACTAAATCTTTGATACATCGTGTGCCTTTATGATGAAGACACTAATTGTGGAGCAAATTTTGGACGAGGTTCAATGGATACAAAGTCAAAGTAAACACATAAGTGGCCTTGAAGAGTTGCAAATGTGCTTTGGACAGTGCCATGGGATAAACATGATTCAGCATGAGTTGGAAATCTTTCAAAAAATGTTCCAGGGGAATTTTATGTTCAGTCTGGGTCAAAACATACGCATGCACACTCCACACACCTGGGGTCTGTACAGATGTTGTAAGCACGGTGAAAATTCACTTTTTCACCACACAGTCTCTCTTGTTAAAGAGTTCTTGAGGAATTTATTTCAAGTCTGTTTATTTCATTTACATTTGGTTCAAGGAATGTTGTCAAGGACATCTAAGTATCAGAAAGAGAGAAAGACAGGAAACTACAAAGAAAAATGATACATTCATCATCAAGTATATGTATGTTACTTTAGATTAAATCATAAGATAAGATAAGATAAACCTTTATTCATCCCACAGTGGGGAATTCTTATTGTACAGAAGCAAAGGTGATAGTGCAGTTAAGTAGTAAGACAGAAAAATTTAAACAGGCTAAAAAAGATATTAACAGATTTACATGAGATTATTTACAATTTGCAAATGTGAATGAGATATGTAACCAGTACATACACTATGGGCTGGAATTATGATGCTATGAAACATTAAATACTAAATTCAAAATATTGCACATTGAAGTTGACTGCAATGAAATATTGCACGGTGAATGGAACTGACACAGATATTATGACATAAATGTATGTTGACATAAATGTATGGTCTATTGGGAGCAGTGCTGGTTGTACAGCCTGACAGCTGCAGGAAGGAAAGACCTGCGATATCGCTCCTTCACACATTTTGGGTGAAGCAGTCTATTGCTGAAGGAGCTCTCCAGAGCTGTTAAAGTGTCCTGCAGGGGGTGGGAGTCATTCTCCAACATGGATGACAGCTTAGCCATCATCCTCCTCTCTCCCACCACCTCCACTGGGTCAATCGGGCAACCTAATGCAGAGCTGGCCTTCTTGATCAGTTTGTCCAGTATTTTCCTGTCCGCAACTGAAATGCTGCTGCCCCAACAAGTTAGGCCTACTCCACAGAAAATGGCTGATGCCACAACAGAGTCAAAGAAGATCTTCAGGAGCGCCCCTTGCATTCCAAAGGATCTGTCTCCTGAGCAGATAGTCTGCTCTGACCTGACCTAGATTCTCTTTCTGAACACAAGAGCTACAGTCCACAAGCTGAAACACAAGATGTGGTTTTCTATTAATACAGAACCTTCATTTAGCAAGCTAGCATGTGTTTGTGTGCCGTATAAATGAGCAGTCTTCAACAGCCCATGGAACGAACTATGGTGTGATGACCCAAGTTTAGAAATCAAATTATCGCAACAGGCAACACAGACGTACATAGTTGCTGATCTTAGTGTTAGACATTTCTGCATGTGGAATAGTGATGACAAAGCTGTATGGTCCCTGCATGCCACTTTGTATCCCTGTCCACTGCACTATGCGCGCGCACACACACACACACACTATAGAGAGATAGTGAAAGACGTTTCATTTTCTTGGCCCAGTTTGCCATTATTTTGATCGAATTCAATACTCTTAGTGAGTCACTGCTTAAGTTACTTACCCAGCGGAGGGCTTAGAAATAAAATCAATTCAAAAGGAATGCTAAAAAATTAAAGTTATGCAACGGCAGATTCCAAGTGCACACGAGGGGAGAAAAAATTTGAAGGTGAAAGCGTGTTCGTAAGAAAAGGGGGGGGAATGGGGAGACAACGAGCTGGATCAAAGAACTGTAGTTTCAGCGTATCACTGCCTGATTAAAAACAGACAGATTCTCAGATATTGTCTTTTTTTTGAAACATGCCCTTATTTGTGTGTGTCATCCACAGAGACATTGCCAGTGCCATCAAGGAGCTGCTAGACACAGTTAATACCGTCTTCCGGAAACACCAGTATCAGAACAGACGGGTACGTAGATACACGAAGAAGAAAGAAATGCACACAAACACAGTTGCTGTGAAATAAGTGGAGCTGAAAGGCTGTCTGTATTTATTGGTTAGGTACTGGAAAAGCAGAAGAAAGAGTTTGTGAAATACTCCAAGAGCTTCAGTGACGCTCTCAAAACCTACTTCAAAGATGGAAAGTATGACGCTGTTTCTAGTTTATTCTCTTTCTGTCTGTTTTTCTTCCTTTTCTGTCTCCTCACTCACTCGTTCAGCCCTTTCCTTTTTCCACATGCACACACGCACTCCCAACACATTTAGTATTGCACGCGCACATGTCGGCATGCACAAACACACACACAAGCACGATGTCACCACCATGTAAATGGTTGTCGTTTGATCACAGGCCCGCTTCTATCAAATCCACCATTGCTGAATAATTCCCTTGACCCATTTCCTGTGAATTCATGCTGGCTTGTATTCTCTGAAGCCTGACATTCTCCATTCCAGCCAGATCAAAGTGTTTCCTGGATCAATCCTAATATTGTTGCCATGGTTTCTTTGCTGTATGATTGACACATGTGTCCTTGTGTCTCTGTCACGGTTGTTTCCAGAGTGATAAACGTGTTTGTCAGTGCCAACCGGCTCACCCACCAAACCAACATGATCCTGCAGGCCTTCAAGACTGTGATGTAGCAGCCTGAGAAGACACATGCACGTAGACGTTGTTATTAGAGAGAAGGTGATATGAGGCTTTGTAATTTGTAATTTTTTTATTTTTGGCTGTATAATTTATAATTCTGTGGCTTTGAGGGGAGATCAGGTAGTTTGAGGTTCAAAGCAAATCAGGTTGACAGCAATTGCCAGTGATTTTTAACTCTCTTTTATGTTGTTCTTTTATCAGATTCTTAAGTCGATATTTCTTCATTCCTTTATATATTTCCCTCTCTGTTCAGGACTGTGTAGTTCTGAAAAAGTTTAAAGAAAATGTGATTATTTCCCATGTCCTTAAAAGTTTGGTGATTGCACAAGTCTATGAAAGTACAATTCACTTTTCAAATACATTCCCACGTTTTCTGGACTCTCACTTTATTGTCGCTTTTCTATTGTAAAACATAATCTTCATCTGTATGCTGGTGTCATATACTTGGCCCTAATATCCTGCCACTATCAGAGTGCATCATATTCAACTTTCTGTCAAGAAATCTAGGTCTGGAGAAACGCTCAGGAGTTTGTGCTCACTGTCTGCTTTCTTTGTCCTGCACTGTTGTACGGTTTCACCCACTGCATCATAAACCATCACCATCCAGGTGAGCAGTAACTCATCAGCTCTGCTGTCCTTCTTTTTACTTTAGTTACAGAACTATATGTGAAGTCTTTACTGCCTATGAAAAACAGGTAGTCCATTGTAGGAAAGAACAAATTTTTGTTCTTTTTGTTTGTTTTTAAGTGTTAGATGATCAGAGATGCAAAATCTGAAGCTAATGATTTGATCCAAAAGTTATTTTGGAGTGAGTGTTTGTACCGGCATAGTGCGTGCACGAGAAAAGTTGTGGTTCTGTGTAAAACGTAAATACAAACACAATGTAAACATTTGCTAACAAACTGTGTTTACTGACAACAGTTTTACAAAGTGTTCCTGAGCCCATGTAATAATCTCCTTTATACGATCATGTGTTTGACAAAGTGTTGAACCTCTCTCCATCCTTGCTTGTGAATGACTGAGTCTTTCCAGCATGAACCTTTCATACCCAATCATGATACTATCACCTGTTACCAATGAACCTGTTTACCTGTGGAATGATCCAAACAGGTGTTTTTGGATCAGTCCGCAACTTACACAGTCTTTTGTTGCTCCTGTCACAACTTGTTGCAAACATGTTGCTGCCATCTAAATGCAGAATAAGCAAATGTTTCCGAAAACCAATGAAGCTGATGAGGTCATACATTAAATATATTGTCTTTGTACTGTTTTCAATTGAGGATATGCCAAGAAACGGATTAGCAAATGATCACGTTCTGTTTTATTAATGTATCACACAGTGTCCAACTTTTTTGGAATCAGGGTTACAGATTAGGAACAACTGCTGTATATATTTATACAAAAGGGAAATCCACACTGAACCTTACATTTCATTTTGTTGTTGCCGGTAAATTTTTTGATTCCCCCTGAATGTAAATTGGGCACATGTAACCATAGTTGGCAGGACACCATGCATTTCCAAAGCTTGCACAGTAATTTTTTTTTTCAAGAACATTAATTTCAATATCAGATATCATCATCAATGAGCAAAGCCTTTGTTTTGGGCACCTGGTGCTGGTGCTCAGCAACAAACGTAGGACTAGTGGCTGGTTCTCAAAAACAATAGAATGTACAGAGCTTTGTGTGACAATGACTGGGGGTGGATGTTTGTTGCAACTGCAAATAAACAGATTAACACAAACCTAATTGGATGGTTAGTGACGTATTTGAATTGAAGATTTCAAAAAAAATTTAAGGCAGCTCATTTCAACCCATCTATATTTGATTGTAAAAGTATCATTTCTTTTTGTCATTTCCCGTCAGATTTTCTCTCTCTGAAACTTCGACGACCTTGACAGCATCCCTTGAACCGCATGTAAATGAAATAAACGGACTTGAAATAAATTCCTCAAGAACTATTAAACAAGAGTCACGAAGAGTGTGTTGGGGGGAAAAAAACACTTTTCCCTTTTATTGCAAAAGAGTTCTGTCATTTGAGAAAGATTTTGGAAAGTGGGTCTCTCTTCAGATTTGCATTGTTGTATGAAAGTGCTTCATTTCCGCTCAGTTGCCCTTGCATTCTCTTTCTTCTCCTGCACCTCTTTCCTCCCAGTACTAAGATCCGTACCAATTTTTTCCCCATTCCAGCAACTTCATTCTTCTCCCTGTATAATAGTGGATTTTCCATGGTGGATTTGTGGTGGGCTATTTTGGGCTCTGTACTGGCTCCTACATGCACCACTGTAATCCAATTGTGATAGTGTTAATTTTTAAAGCTTTATTATTGAAATTGCTGAGACCTAATTTTCTGATCCTGTCACCGTTGACGGCCGCTGTAATCAGCTAATTCAACTTATTCCAGGCCATTAAGTCACAAGCAGGGATTGGTCGTGGTCACTGAAGCAGCAGGGAGGGAGGAGGATGATAATATCTGTGTTGGATGTATAGCTTTTGTGTGTATTCATGCTTGCAGTCATACAGGCAATCTATTTGTCTCAGTTTAACAAATCCCTAAGAGACTTTTCCCTCCTCTTTTGTTGTGTGTGTGTGTGTACGACTATGTGTGGCCCATGGGAAGCCCTCTCAAAGGCAATTGAATGGCACTATAAAGCCCTGCTGGTGTGTGTTTTATTTTTGTTCAGGTCCAGGTTCACGTCAGTCCTATTTAAAGTTGTTTCAATGCAGGAGCACTTTTATGAGTGGCAATAGAATACTAATGTTCTTGTGACTTATGTTGCTGTGGTTATGGTGTGTGTGTGTGAGTGTGAGTGTGAGTGAGTGTGTGTGTGTGTGTGTGTGTGTGTGTGTGTGTGTGTGTGTGTGTGTGTGTGTTCAGGGGGTTCATTTATGTCCAAACTGGGCACATACACTAGACTGAAGACCAGTTGATTCGGGACAGCAGGTGCAATTGGGGACAAAAGTGGTGTCCTCAATTTGGAAAACTGTGATTTTTAGGTCAACAGTTAAGGTTATTGTTAGGTTAAGGTCAGGTAGTCCTTCAGGTTAGTCTCCAGGAAATGAATGTAAGTCTATGTAAATTCCCCAAAAGTGACATAAGTAAAGACTGTATATATATGTGTGTGTGTGTGTGTGTGTGTGTGTGTGTGTGTGTGTGTGTGTGTAGGTTACCTCACACAGATTATTTTCTCCCCAGTGCCTAATCTGTGAATAGAAGTAACACACACATACACATTGTGTTACATACAGACATTGTGTTACAAGGCCTGGACTCACAAACACGACTCTTTTTGACTACTTGGTTGCCAGGAAACTTAGCCTGAGTCTTTTGAGAGTGAGGGATAATAAAAGAAAAGAATTGCGTGTGTGTGTGGCCTCTGCCAGGCCTCTGCCACTGTCTGGGCTACTGGGGGCAGTTAGTGAACTCTCCCTGGGGGTGCGTGTGTTGCAGCCAGGGCTGTTAGTGTTGATTGCCTCTCAGACATCGCTGGCTTAGACAAACCTCTGGACACAAAGCTGGAATCTGAATCTCCTACAGACAGGACTCAGCCAAGGCCAAGACGGAGCAGCCAGGGCCTGAGGATTTGTTTGAAATGTCATACATTTAAAAATGGTGTTTCAACACCTCAGAGCATGTGGGACTGTGGGGCAGTAAACTCTGGACAGCCATTGTGGACTGAGAGGATGAAATTGGTCGTCTTGGTATGTTTGAATCTGTTATTAAGTGAGACACTGTGTGCTGAGCTCTGCTGGACGGACTTCATGATTAAAAACCGGCTTGACTGAAGTGTGCGTACACAGTCGTTGGAAAGGCACCGCTAACCTGACAGTGACGTTGCCAGGCCCGAGAGCCTGTCATTATGCAGTTACAGCCTGGTGCCGCGATGGCTTTTTGGACACTTTGACTGCAGTGGATGATAGTCTGTGCGGCTTTAATAAAGCCCAGATAGAAGTGCAGCAGTGACAGCTTCGAGATACTGAAGCAGCCAGAAGAAGAGAGGCAACCTTGGTAAGTGGGTTTTGTTTGCCAACAGATATGACAGCAACTGTACTGTGTGTTTTATCCCCTAGTTACCTTGTAAAATTCACACAATCGAAAGCAGCTCCCTGCATTAAAACGACAGTAGCGCTGATGTATGTCAGATATGTTTTACGTTTGTTCAATCAGCTCAAAATATGGGCCTCTTTTTCTCTTAATTTTATGGAGCCGTGTCTGTGTAATCTCATAAAGACTGACGCCAGCTGCCTGCCACAAAACAAGTCAGAATGTAGTTGATTAAAAGTTATCACACTCATAAAGAAAACATGATCGAATCGTCCCCGAGGTTCCACCGCTCTCTTTTCATTTACTACTGTAGCATGAGCGAATCTGTTGCAGGCTGCTACTTGTTGTCAGTGATGTATAAAGAGGTGGATAAACTATCATCAACTATCAGGATCATGCCGCAGTTAATCACTGTCATAAAAAAAGAGATAATAGCTTCAGCAAAGCATTGATTTTTTTTGTGCTTTCATTACACACCCTGCCATCTAAATCTCTGCTCAGTTTGATGCCACTTCCAATGAATTTGTCTCATAAACATTTATGTCTGGCTGAAAATGAAACCGAGTGTGTTTTGTCGTCCTCCACTGCCCTTTGTAGTGTTTTGTTCAACATTTTAAAAAAAAGAAACGTTTTTTTTCTCATCGTCTCTCTTTCACTGCTAAAGTGCTTTTTAATCGCCACACAGGCTAATTTAACAAATCCCACCTTTTTATTCACGCCGCTCATCTACCTGACTTTTCAGTATTTTACTCCACATCACTTGACATAACAGAGACTTGACATGCTTTGGCAACCTGCCGCCTCCTCCATCCATTTCTGAGACATAATTTGGGGACCTATTCACCCACCTTTGAAAGGCACTGAGCTGTGGGGAAATGTCTGCTGAATGAAAGACCTTTGCACACCATTCAACACAGACATGTTTGGATAGAGTGAAAGGAGCCAACAAAGGAAGTCCGCTACTGCTGTGACTCTGCCGTATGATTATGGTGACATGACAACCCGCTGTGAAACAGATATAGAAGGTTACGGAGGGATTACTGGAGCTGGGAATATCTTGTTTCCTCGTGTAACACCTAGAAATGTGGGAACTCTGTTATTTGACTGAGCCTTTAATGCAGACTCACACACACATGCTTCACCTTCCTGACCTTGTCTGACGTGCAGGAGATTGATTGACAGGCCTGAGCTCTAAACATGGGGACGAGGACGGACGTGGCGCAGCTTGAGAGCAGGATGAACGTTGAGGATTATAGAAAGCTACAGGGCCTTTTCCTGGTGAGTTTATTAATACTCTCATGTTACAAAGAATGTTATGATTACCTCCGCCAAGGAGGTTATGTTATTGCCGGCGTTGGTTTGCCTGTTAGTCTGTTTATTTGTCTGTTTGTTTGCAACATAACTCAAAATGTTATGGACAGATTTTGATGAAAGGAAATGTACTTTCTGGGACAAGGAACAAATGATAAAATTTTGGAGGTGATCCAGAAAACCGCCATTACGGAAATGTCGATTTTTGGGTATAACTATTAAACTAATAATGATATCAATGTGATTCCAATTGCTAAGGGTATGTTTTTATGGTCCAGGAATCCATTGAAATAGATGAATGTAGAACTAATATTTTGGGGTGTAAGTCACAATAAGCTGGGGGAACTGTGCCGCTTAGCGGGGGTCTGCGCTCTCTGAGTGCTTCTCTAGTTTATACTATATCTCTTTTCCCAGCATTCCCTTGTACCACAACTCTAGGTCTCATAAGAAGTGTGCAATGTTGATTTTGATACAGGACCCCTCGGGTGCGTCTCGCTCCCTGTCCAGGACTGAATTCATCCATCAGGCTCGGTCATCAGTCGGCCGCGGCTCCAAGGAGGAGTACGGCCTCCTGTTCGACAGCGTGGTCGTCACTCAGGACCACCGCGGCCTCCTTCTGGACCTCGATGCCATGAAGGAAGAAGGGCGCATTGACTGGGGAGGCCTGTGCTCTTTTCTGCTGCAGGAGCTTTCTGATAAAGCGAAGAACACCCGAAGCAGTAATGTTCCCTGCTGGAAGCCACCACGCACTCTGACCTGCCCTCATCGAGACCCGGTTCGAAAGGTAAAAAGGGCAGCTGACCTCTCGGAGACTCAAGAGGAGGAGAGTTTGTTATGAGGGTTGAAACACGTTGGGCATTTTAAACATATGATCTGCTGCAGAATGTTTTCTGAAATGCATTTTGACACTGAGTGGCTGGAGAGTCCAAGACTCTGCTGACGGGGGTTGAATTCCACATTATTAAACATTGTGCGAGGAAAAGTTCGAAGGTATTAGGGTCTTGCTCATCAAAATGGCACACCTCTTTTGAGATAAATGGCTCCGGACTCCTTTAAGTTTAACATCTATCAATTAATATGTAAATGAAGCGGCTGGGAATAAAGTGCCTACTGCTGTGGGTAAAGTGATGGCTCACCACTTTAATCTTTCAATCCTGAGAATGTCAAAATGTCAGAGTGTTGTGTAAGTTGTTTTCCAAATGGCTGGAAGGCTTTGACCCCTAAAGCTCAGATCAGTCTTAAAGAGGCAGACAGACTAATGTCACGTAGAAGACTCCCATTTTACTTAGTTAAGAGTGGCATATCTTAAACAGGGTGGACAAAATGGTCCAGAGAAAGACCCATAGAGAATTATGACACAACTGTGCAGTTCATCTCAGCTCTACACAAAGTTTTATCATCTTTCAGCTGATTCGGAATAGGAAGGTTGGTGGTTCGATCCTTGGGCAAGATACTAAACCTCAAATTGCTCCCAATGGCTGTTCCATTGGTGTGTGAATGTTTATGCATTGTTAATGGTGGATTTCCGACCAGCCACCGCGTGTGATCGGGCGAATGCTGGTTTGCCTTGTAAAGTGGTTTGGGTAAAAGTGCTACAAAAATGTAGCCCATTTACTATTTTACCTTTTACAAAAGACTGTGACAGTTGCGGACTGATCCAAAAACACCAGTTTGGATCAGTCCACAGGTAAACAGGTTCATTGGTAACAGGTGATAGTATCATGACTGGGTATGAAAGGTTCATCCTGGAAAGACTCAGTCGTTCACAAGCGAGGATGGAGAGAGGTTCAACACTTTGTGAACACATGATTGTATAAAGGAGATTATTACAGGAGTTCAGGGACACTTTGTAAAACTGTTGTCAGTAAACACAGTTTGTTTTTATCATGTTTCACACAGTTTCCAGAAGCAGAATTTCAATCAAAAAGGCAATTTTTAGTATATATATATATATATATATATAATGTCAGTATTAAGAGAAGTCTAACAAAATGTCAGTGCTCCATTTGTTACACCTGAAAAAAGAATTTGCTGTAACCTCATTGTTGCAGTGACTCAGCAGACCAATAGGTAATTAGAATAATTACATATAGATACATGACATGTTAATCTGAGAGATCCTTCAAAGCCTCCAGCTGGCTGTGAGAAAGTGACTGCAGTAATTACATTGGTAGTACATCTAGGCCCTGACCTCTGTTCTATAAGTATTAATAAACCTTTCTTTCATTAAAAATGTCCCTTTCTCATCAGACACAAGCCTTTTTTTCTGCAGCTCTCAGTTTTTTCCCCCTTGTAGCTTAGCCAGTAAAATGGCATCATTCATTAATCGTTCTTTATTTTATTGGTCTCAGCACAGTAAGAATGTGCCCTCCTCTCTTGTACTCACTTGCATCCAGTAAGATGAAGATTTAGTTTAATGGAGTTGTTCTACTGTAGTTTTATGGCCAAAGATTAGCAAGAAATTAAAGGAAATATTTTAGGATGAAATATTTCAAATTTCATCTTAAAGGCTGAAGCCTCCATTTTACAAATTAACTTCCCATTAAGATCTTTCAAACTGCATCACAAAGAACATTAAGGCCCTTCTGAAGGAGAGTCGTTCGGTTACTTCTGACCAATCCAGATATTTGTCTTGGTTAAATGTTGTTTTGTGATGTCCTCTGCTCTCCCCAGGTGTTGCACTTGCAGAGCTCAGGTCAGTATCTGACCGTGAGTAAAGGAGGGACTGTGGGGCTGCGGGACGGAGAGGACATGTCCCTCCTGCACACGCATCGACTGCAAAACAGCTCAGTCACACCCAAAGACCTGTGGGTCACTGACATGGTGCTTCTGCCCAGCATGCACAAGGTGACTTTCACTTCTAGAAAGTCACACAACAAATTGATCAGTTGGTCTCATTGATTGGTGTCCTGGTCATGTTGTTGTCACATTTTGGCTCTTGTAGCATAGTTTACACAACTGAACAAATGTTATTATGGAAATTAATTTGGAAAATGAATTATTGATCAGTAGTCTCAGTTCTGGGGGTCAAAAATTGGGCTGCACAGAGGTAAACAAGCGTTTCACTGAGTCAATTAATTATTGATCAGTGCTTTTGGTTAATGACTTTGCAGACATGACACTGTTGCATAGTGATCAAAAAAATAAACACTCATTTTCCAGTAATAAGACCATCAATTATTGATAAAAAACTGTCAATCAGCAATTCTTTAATCTACAGATTTGTGGGTGACAGATATAATTCTGAATAAAGATTTTCCAGTTAAGTATCAATTATAAGTTTTATACATTTTTAAGTCATTATTGTGTCATTTGCTGTTTATCTGTGTGTCTCTCTGTGCCTTATAAAGACATTTGCTCTCCTTATTAGATAGCTGTGTCTTTCACAAGTAAGGAGGTGTGTTTTTATGACATTCTGTCCAATCAAGACTTCAGCTGCAAGTATAAACTCAAGGTAACATATGTAGCCATAATCCCTCTGTAGAAAAGAACAATATATACTGTTTATATATGTTTTAGTTATTTTGGTTGTAGCATTTTCTGTCATCATATTAGCTTACACTGTTGCACTCTGGATGATGAGTATCTAGAGTATATGTGATGTATATGTTGATGGATATGAAATCTAACTTTGTACACACCACCTCTATTCTCCCTCAGGGTTTAAAGTTCACTCCCTGGTGTCTAGACTACTGGGCAGATTCCTCTCACCCAGACCAGGCCGTCCTCACCATAGGAGACATTGGAGGACAGGTGATACACAGAGAAAAGTAAAGGAATAGTAGCAAGAGGGAAGAGAAGAAGAAGAAGGGAAAGATTGTCAGGAGTCTTCATTTCAATCAGTCCTTTGCTCCGTAACTGTGTGTGTGTGTGTTTGTGTGTCATCTCAGGTCAGTGCTTTGTATTTTACCTCGGCTCATATCTCTCTGTTTGAGAGACTTAACCTGAGGACTGACTCAGATTCTGCACACATCATCCTGTGGGACGAGCTGGTCAAAGGAAAGCATCGCTCCTGTTACACTGTGACACACCAAGCACACGCGCCCGCCTGGGTCAGGAAAGGTAGGAAACACACACACAATTTTTATCTGCCATTATGCGACAAAAGCAAAAAGATAAAACTTTTGAAGCCGATGAACACGTACAAATTCACACAAGCATATCTTTCTTGTAGCTTTGTCATCATTTCCAACACTCCTCATTGTCCCCTCTCAACCAAAGCTTCTCTGGTTACACAGCTACTATTTTATATTGTATGTAAATGAAGGAAAGGAGAGCCTACAAAAGTAGATGTGTTCCAACATGTCTGAGTATCAGAAAGCTGGAATTACTAAATACACAAATTGCTCTGATTGCTGTCACTTGAAAACCACTTGAGTTAATGTGACCCCATCATCCTGCTATTATCTGCATTTACTTGGGGCTTTAGGTCAAAAACTGTGTTAGTTGCACAGAATGAAAGGATACAAATCCAGGGGTTCAGATGACAGAGAGAACAAACATACACACCTGATGCTCACACACATTTTCACCTTGACGTCTGGGATAAGAGCCACTCTTATCAGCTCGCTTGCTCACTTTTTCAGTATCGCTCTAATAACGGCTTATGCAACACCATGGAAATGCTTGGGTGTGTTTCTGTCACCGATGCGCGCACACACACTGACACACATGCGGCGAGTCCTGAGTCATCCACTTTATAGTCTTGCATAGCCAGACTTTTGACTCTTGGCATAAAATCACGGGCTCGAGGTCTGGCCTCTTGAGACTCCCCACTTCAGCTCAGCCTGGGTAACAAAGAGGTCGCTTAGTTGTATCTCGATTGCATCACCCGTGTAGAGCCGCTCTGAAGAGTCATTGGGCTGTTTGATAATGATTCAGCAGAGGCGGCGCTCTGAGACTCGCTTGGCTGAAAGGGGAGATCCTGATAGAGGGAGGAAAACAAGAATAAAGCACATATAAATAAGCACAACAAATGGGAAAACAAAAAAAGGGGGAAACAGAGGAGACAATGCCAAAACATTAAAAGCGCTGGTTAATTGAAATTTTACAGGCTGCATGTGAGCGTGCACGTGAAACAACAAGAGAGGGTGTGTACTAAGGTTTGCTGTGTGTGTGTGTGTGTGTGTGTATATGTATATATATATATGTGCGTGGTGTTTTGAGAGTGCAAGAAAGGAATTTAGGGGAGCTGGTGCGACTGTAAATGTGTGTTTGCATACCTCTGGGGTGCTGGTGCTGTTCTTTTGAAGTTGCCCACCCTGCAGTACGAGTGGGCTGTGTACCATTAGACATGGCTGGTTATCCAGACCTCCAAAACCTTCAGGCTCACGGGCCACCAGAGAGGAGGAGGGAGGAGGGAGAGGGATGGTGGAACAGAGAGGAAAATTGAGAGGAAATTAGGAGGAAATTGGGATGGACACAGAGCCGTAAGGACGAGGGAGGAGAGCTGTAGGAAGCGTCTGTGAGAGAGAAAAGCATGAACATATCCACATAATGTTGCAATCAAAGAAATGAAGAAGAACACTAAGGATGAATGTATGTGTGTAAAATATCCTGAAATGTGCGATTTATTGCTGAACAAAAGAGATTTGCTTTCATGTAGGTACTATAAAGTGCCTCCACTTTAAATTCTAACCTCGCAGCAATAAGTATAACATTACATACATCACTGGCTGAAGCAGATGTTGTGTATCTGGGTCTGCATCACAAATAGTTTGATTTATGATTTGCGTGTGTCAGTGAAAGAGAGAAGGCCTCATTAATCAACGATGAGTCATGTCTAAAAATCCACTGATCTTTTAATTCACAGGACGGAGGAAAGACGCCGTGTATGAAATGCAATCAGACGTAATTATTTGCCCAAGCTAGGCGGCCCGACCTCTGACCTCCCACTGTCACATGCCATCTCTCAACCCGCTCTTATTTGTGTGGCATTTGAAAGCTAAGCAGCCTCTAATAGAGACGTGTGGCATCCGATTTAGCTATTTTCAATCACAGTATTAATTGAGATAGATGATGATGCAAGATCCATTACATTTTCTGTAATACCAGTGAGCAAATCAAACCGGCCTAATTCTATGCTGTGCTGAGCGCCCGCGGGTCGGTTGGTTTACTATACAGCCGTGTTGCGGTCAATGCACATTTAGCACAGCCGTTTCAGAAAGTGGATGTCCTTCAGAGTTCTGGTCGCGAAGGCATATTGGCATCAGCAGGATGAAGCATCTGATTTGGAGAAATGAAATAAAACGAACACTGTGTCATCATCAAAATATGTTGCAATGTTGTCTTACGTTGAGTTAAAAGTAATTTATTCCCTCTGCTGGTAACTTCTGCTGCACTATTACTCCACACAGATTGGCTCATTGGAAGGCAGTGGCCTCCATTTATAATCGTTTTCTTGTGTCTTCTCTCAAAATGAGTTTGAACAGGAAAAAATGAAAATCAAATGTATGTGGATAAACTTTTTAATGACTGAGGTCGATTGTTATCTGTCACATTGAGACTTTGTTCCATCACACATTCCTCTCTGCAATCTAGTTGTGTCTTGGGCCCTATGCTTTGTTTTTAAAATTTAAAGGTATCTGACAGCCATTAAGGACTGGCTGGCTAACAACTTCTTAACACAGATAAGACTGAATTCTCTATCATTGCTTCAGATAGCAGAGCTTTCAAGGTTGCTCCGTGTATTGGGTCCCTTTCTTCAGCTGTCCAGTCTAATCTTGGTGTTATATTTGATCTGGCTATTTGCCTCTATCAACATATCAAACCCTTGGCCTGGACACGTTTCTTCCATTTAAGCGACATTGCCAGGTCTGTTGTTCAGGGTTAAGCTCCGAGCTGTGTTGCTAAATTGCTGATCCTCTATGAGCCGAAGCAGAGCCTCAGATCATCAGACGTTCCTCTGTTGACTGTTGCTGAGTCCTGGCTCCAGACTATAGGGGTTTTGAAGTCAGGACCCCTCATCTCTGTCACCCCCTGTCTGAAGAGCTGAGGCTGCAGAATCAGTGACACTGTGCTTTAAATTACTTCTCAACACTTATCTTAAAAAAACCCCAACCTTTTATTATTTTAAGCACTGTTTCATTTTCAACATGTATTTTTTGGTGCAGTGCTGACACATTGTAAACAATAGATTTACAATTGAAATTACTTCTAGAGTAAACAGGAACCACAGAAAAAAAGAAACAAAAAGTAAATTTAGTCGCCTAATTGTCTTTTTTCATGCTGTATTCTTCACATCCAGTTTCAAATTGACTTTAAATCAAGAGCAGGCTTGTTCTCCCTCAGTGTTACTTACTCTTTTCTGAATGTAGTTTAGCTAATTACAGTATCTGTCACAGCTAATTTACTTTCACTTTCTGACTCTCCTCCTGCTGCAGTACATTACCTGGGCTCGCTGGAGGCCTTTGTGTCGTGCAGCACCAGCCCGCAGAGCAGCATGGTGATCGGCTGGAGGGAGAAGGACGGCAGACGTCTCAGAGTCACTACTTTCTTTACAAAGATGGGTGTGTGGGACATGGACCACCATCGTGGACTCAATCTGATAGGTGGGGACGAATGTGTGCTCAGACGAATAATACTAGTGATGTGAGAGGGAATAGAAAGCGTTCAGCGTATCCTCTCAAGTTTTATTTATTTAGCCTGAAATCACACATTTCTCCCAGAGGGCCTCACAATCTGTACAACCTAAGAGACCCCAGGGCTGAGGAATATCACCAAAAATCAATATCACGATTCAGTGCTGCATTTACCTCAGTAATAATTCATGAACGATGTCTTATTAAATACACCAGTGCACAAGATTCTCCATCCTCACCGTGGATCATTATGACCATTATATGAGAACACTTGAAGTATTTGTCTGCTAGAACAGGAAAAACTAAATATGCTTTATTTCACATCATTATCTAACTAATCTATGTCTAACTAATATTATAAATGTATATGAATAACACTTATATATGTCATATGGACTGAAACCAAAGTGTGCCCACATGACTGACATGACTTCTTTTGCGTGTCTTAGCTCTCTTTCATGATTTCACATTTCTCCAACATTTCAACTATTGTAGTTAGCCAGGACATGTATAGTTCATTTTATCACGTGAAACTGCTGGTGGAACAATACTGACTGGACCTATGAGATAACCCCCGCAGCAAACTGCCTGGTTGTGTATTTTGATCTGAAGATTTACATGGTTTGTTCTACTTAAGGTGTAGGCAGCAGTGTGTTTGAAGGAATTTGTCAAACACGTTGATTTGACTAAAATTAGGTCGGTAGCACCATGTCAATTGTATTAAATGTCCATCCTCAGCATCACCCTCTCTCCTTGGACTCTCAATTTGAATTGGGGAAAGTGCAAAGATGTTTTCACCAGAAACTTTTGTGCAAGTATTGTATCTGTTTTGTGCCTTGGTTGGTTAGCAAAGTTAAAAATAATCTAAATGCTTTAAACTTTAAAAAATTGAAAAAAGAAAATTGTTGGACCAACTTAAAAATACTTGAATTGGTAAGACACAAATGGATTATGTTTTTAAAATCAAGTTAACAGGTTAGATTAACATGCTTACATCAATTGAAGTTTTTTGGGTTTTTTTTAAAAGTTGGTCCAACAATGACCTTTTCTCAGTGCAAACCAAATGCTTAAAGATACTTTTCTACGCATCCACAAAGGCATGAAGAGGCTCTCAGACTATCAAATGCCTCATTGAACATTGAATAGGTTGTGGAGGGATGGACTAAAAACAGTATGCTTTCCTGCAATTAATTACACTTAGCGCCTCTGCTAATCTGGGACGTTGTGTTTGGCTGCAGCCACAGCAGGTGTGGATCACCAGGTGTTGCTGTGGAACCCTTACGTGACCTCGGAGCCGGTCTGCGTGCTCAGTGGACATACAGACCCCGTCACTGCAGTTCGCTTCATGCAGAGCAAGCAGCAACTGCTCAGCTACTCCAAGGATAAGGTAGGAGTGTGTGTCTGTGTGGGCAGCACTCTGGTAAGATAATGTAATGATAAAGAGCCCTATGACTGTAATATTAATTATCATACCTTGCTATAATTACAGCAGAGGAAGGAGGCCGTGGTGCAGATGATTGGTAGCCTGTTTCACACTGTTGCCATTATAAGAGCTGGAGTTTCTCAAAATTAGGTCTACATTTCCTTTAAACCCACAGGCGTTGGGTCCCACTGACTTTTTAAAATTATTAGTTTAACCCCCCCCTCCTCCACACACACACACTTTTACCATGTTTTACCATGTTGAAAATGCATCAGTCTATCCACTCTGTGCTGTTTTCAGAGCGCTCTGTCAGTGCTTCATTATCCATCCATCCTTTTTGAGATAATGCTATACATTAATACATTTTCACTGCCACCTTTCACCCAGGCAGATTCTGAAATGTTAGCAAATATGCATTTTTAGCCAAAACAGTTTTTATCAGGGGGCCTGGACTGCCAAAGCTGTTGTGATGTTATCCACTTAACTTGATGGGTTTGCTCACACACACTCCTCAAACCTATGACGGTTATAAATGTAAGACGATTGCTTTTCATGAAAGGTGGCAGTTGTTATGTTGATGCCTTTTATCATGAAATGTTGTCCAAAATACTTATTTGGAGTGCTTCTCGATAGCAGTGTTATATATAATGTAGGTCTGAGACACAGGCCTCAGGTCCTGGTGATTCTCCGTAGTGGTAGAAATGATTGGTAGATGAATGGAGTTTATTGGAGAATAAGCGGCACTTTGACTACACTTGTCCTCTCCACTTTACTCACTGCTTTGATGACATTAAATACATTTATTTCACAGATATTGCAATTGCATGCAAGCATAAAGCGAAGTTGAAATAAACAATGACTGGTTATTATTAGTATTTATATATTAGCATTATTAGCATTTTTCTTATGCTAGTATAAACAGATAAAAGTATCAAACCACCTGCTAAAAGGAGCCAGAATAGAGGAAATGACATCTACTTAGAAAGTCCCGCCCACATTCTCAGTGCTTCCTCCGACCGAGTTCGAGTTCAAACCTTCTTCTTTCTGATGCATGAGGATGTTGGCGCTTGAGTTGCTTTTCCTTTCCCTGTTGTAGCACCGTGCATGTTTGCCTTCTCTTTGGCTTTTCTGAAGATAATGAATATTTTAGATGTGATTTATGTTCCATCTGCCTTCTGCTCAAACACCATCTGCCATTGCAAGAAACTCTGAAAGCTTCACCTCAGTCTCTTCTGGAAGAGCTCCTGCAACAGCAAAAGTATTTTTTCAATGTGGCACGAGTGTGTTCGATCTGTAATTATGATCATTTCTCATGATAATAATTGTTTTAAAAGAAGTAGTTTCTGTGCATGTGATGATTCATGTAGCTTCCTACACTGCGTTCACTCTCCAGGTCTTGTGTCTATGGGATGTATCGAGTCAGCTGCGTGTCCACCGTCTGGTCGGCGTCTTCCCAAAGACACAGGAGGACACACACACCCTCCTGTTCCTCCATGAGGAGCGTCAACTCCTCCTGCTCTCCTTCAACAGTCTGCTTCTCCTGCTGGAGACGGTGATGGAGGAGAAGAGGGCCAGCAGCCATGAACACCCTGTTACCTGTGTGCTGTACAATAGTTTGTTCAGACAGGTGCGCAGGTGAAAGGACTCGCTGAGACTGTAACTCACTGTTTTTGTTCATCGTTATCCAGACACACACAACAACAGACAGACCGTATGTTTGGGGTACTTCTGTGGTAAAAGTATTTATTAATATGAGATACTGATGGTTTCTATAATGGTTGCGTTCAAGCAGCAGTTGACAAATCAGTCAACTCAAAGTAGATTTAGTAGCTGTACTGAAGCTTTGTCTGCTCTTCATTAGTATGGTATATATTGGTATATATGGTATATAATATTCAGAATTCACTTGAAGGACCTCTTTTCCATGTGCTCATCCATTTGCTGATAAAGTTCATGTAAGATGATCAAAAGCTACAGAACAGCTGCTAAACAGACTTTAAGTGAGATGAAAATGTTTGCACACTTCTGCAACCCTGATTCCAAAAAATTGGGACTCTGTGTAAAATGTAAATACAAACAAACAAACCAAAATTGCAATAATTTGCAATAAAAAGATAAAACAGAAGTGTTTACTGACACAACTTGTTTGAAGTGTGTTGCTGACTTCAAATTCAGAATAGGCAGATATTTACAAAAATCACTGAAGCTCATGAAGTCAAACATCCAAAATATTGTCTTTGTGCTATTTTCAATTAATGATCACATTCTCTTTTCTTTATGTCAGTGTCCATAGTTTTGAGTATGTGGTTGTACAATAATTTCTTCAAGCAATTAAATGCAAAGGTCCTAATGACATTGGAGACTTCCTTAAATGTTTGGAAATGCTGTCATGACATTGTTGGAGCTACATTTTTATAATATTTTGGTTTGATCCGGTGTGATATTACTCAAACATTAAATAGTCAGCCGAGGTTTCACAGAGGAATAATGCTTCCTCCCTTTTTTTAATAAACTTATGTGCCATTATTATATTTCATTGTATGTTTTGTTTCCTTTGCCCGACTCCATGACAGATTTACACAGCTAACATTAGTTTCTGTGGGGGCATCACACAAATAATAAAATACCTAATGCATCCAATGTGAGTATCTCTCATTTTAAAAAGTGCTTCCTCTCTTGATCCCCCCCGCCCGCTTTTATTCCCTCTTGACAGCAGCATTAGTTGCATATTTTCTTCAGTGGTGGCTTAGCACTGAAATAAAATGTAACGAAGCGTGGAGAATGGTTTGGCTGTGTGAGAGTCATTAAAGAATACATCAGTGGAAGCTGCCTGTCTCGCAGCATAAAAAGGATGACACTCTTTTTGATGATTGATATCCTCTCTCTCTCGCTCGCTCTCTCTCTCTGCAGGTAGTCAGCAGTGACTCTGCGTCCTCTGTGATCTGCTGGCTCGCTGACTCAGGCCAAAAGGTCAAGCAGTTTCATCGTTGCCATGGTGACGCCGGGATCTCCACCATGGCCCTGGACGGTACGCAGATGCGACTGTTTACCGCAGGCACTGATGGAGAGGTTAAAGTAGGTGGACACACACACACACACACACACACGCACACACAGCTGCAGGTCAGTCCTTTCATAGAGATGCAAAACCTGAAATGGACAAACTTAACAGGAGTTGGACGAAACCTTGTGAAGAAGAAGGTGGAGCAGCAGACTGCTCCGAAAACGTTTTGTAAGAATCTGTAACTGCTGCTGAAAACAATGAACACTTCATTGACTTATCCATGAAACTTAAAGAGAATTACATTTAAAAGGAGAAGCCAGGAACCAGCAGGGTCGTAGCCCTGCCATTCAACCTCAACCCACTGACTTTGTTCTTTGCTCACATTTCTTGATCGCACAATCTTGTCCATCAGTGAGAGTGAGTGTGTAAATGAATTGAGCTTTTGCTTCTCATGCAAGGTGCTGCTCAACCATTAGGGATTCAGGGTCTTGCTCAACGACCTATTGAAATGTGGACAGGAGCAGCTGGGAATTGAACCTCCAACCTTGCGATCAGTGGACAACCTGCTTTACCGCCTGAGCCCCATTGTACATGACTGTGCAAGCAATGCCTCGCTGTGCGTGTAGACACCTTGCATAATGTATGTTTGTCACATTTTTGTGTTTTAGAAAAGGTTATAGCCCTTTCGGTCCCTAGCCTCTCTAATTATGTGTGTGCAGAATTGTGTCCTGCACAGCTTTTTATTTTTCTTTGGGTTTGAAATTCGTTTGGTATTTCAAACATGTAGTGGTCTGTGACTGTATTTGTATATTCAAGCACTTCATAATGACTCCAAGTTTAGTGCAATTGTTGCCCAAAAAAAGAAATAATAAGTATAATTATGCACATTCTTATTAATATAATCAACCACATCAGTTCTCTGACCCTGTGAGCCCCTGTGAGCCCCTGTGAGAATGCAGCCATGTGCATCCTGTGCATGTGCAGGCATGTGTCAGGGAAACACTAACTGTGCCATTTGAAACAGCTGCACAAGTCATCCTCAGCAGCAGAAGAAGCAGCCACCCCTTGGGCCAATCAGTAACAGGATTCATCATCTCTCCAATGTTCATCAACACTGAAAGTGTGTTGTAGCATTTAGGACTGTTCAGAATTTGAAATTTTGACCTTTTAATTACAGCGTTCCCATGAGGCCAATCAGTGTTTCTTTGTTAAAGGCCAGAACACAGATCCACTGGGTGTCATCATGTAAAATGGGACAGACAGTGTGACATATTCCCTGAGCTGTCATGTTTATACATGTACAGTAGGATGGTTGCTTGACAGTTTGTATCGTCACAAAGGCAGCCCCAAAATACTATTTTAAAACATTTTGACTGACGCTGGCTTTGGAGTGTGCTTTGAAATGAAGCACATTTGATGTTGTGATTGGACTTTGAATCTAATCTGCGTCGTCTCGTGCAGGTGTGGGACTTCAACGGCCGCTGCCTCCACAGAATGAACGCTGGCCTGGGTCGGGCTGTGGAAATCTCACAGATCCTGCTGCTGAAGAGGAGTATACTGGCGATGGGCTGGGAGAGGTACTGCAGATGATTGTATTTAAGTATGATTAGTTTTTCACTTACTTACATGCATCTTCTGTTTAATTGATGTTGATGCAAAGCATGCAACACCAAATAAAATGTGTGCAAATTCAAATTTTAAGACCCAGGTGAACATCAGGTGTTTTTATGTAACTTGTGTATGTTAGAAATAGTGTGTATGTGTGTGTGTGTTTTTCTGTTTCTGTCCTCTCCTGCTCCCTGTGCCTGCCAACGACTCAGAGCCTACCAGACATCTGGACTCTAACGAGCATCACTACCTCATATTTGTGTGTGTGTGATTCTTTGTATACCCACATCACATCCGCTCTTCATCTTCATCATCATCATTTCACACCCAGTGAGCTGAACTCAGCAGTGTGCTATCATCAAGTTATATGACTCCCCCTCTCTCTCCTCTCTCTCTCTCCAATCACACACACACGCACACACACACACACACACACACACACACACACACACACACACACACACACACAAACACACACACACACACACACACACACACACACACACACACACACACACACACACACACTCACTGTCTTGCTCTCTGGGGTGTCACAGCGGTAAAGAGAACACAGACGACAGATCAGCAGCAGTAAAAGAAAATACTGCCGTTATGACTTGCATCACTCATATCATTTCCTGTTTCCTCACATCCACCTAGACCACTCTTTAATCCATATGGTGCTGTGTCGCATGGCAACTAATTCAAAGTCCTATTGCCTTCTGCTGCTCATACAATCTCATGCGGGGTGAAATATCCACATCCCACCGATGGACGTATTCCTCTGTTTGAATAGTGCGTCATTGTTTATTTCATGTACAGAACCTGCACAACAATAGTGCTTTAATAAGCTAAAGCAATAGATTAAATAAGGAGGACTCATCACAGGTGTGTTATAAACCCCTCTGAGATGATTAATATGCACGGTGTTTGCGGTCGCACTCTCGTGTAAAGGAGCAGCTTCCATGTTCATTACAAACACTGTTTCGATTCATAGCTTGTGCCAAGCAGAGTTGGAATCAGTTGCAGGGAAAATAAAATTCATATTGGAATAATCTCAGCCATTATCCCAATGAAGCGTGACAAAATAAAATGTATTAAAGTCCAATAAAATCTCTGCTTGTAGTAATCAGTTAGATATGGTTCAAAATGTGAGAAATGTGAGAAGAAGAAATTTGTGAAATTAATTCGTCCAGATTCAAACTGCAGTCTCCTTTGTACTACTACCAGTACTACAACTTCTTCTACCACTACTCTTACTGCTACTACTGTGGTTATAACTGCTACTGCTGGTACTGGTACTTCTTTGACTACTGCTACTATTACTGTTACTGCTTTCACTGCTACTGCTATTTCTTCTACTATTAATTACTGTTGCTGCCTGTGGTACCACTACTACTATCACTGCTATACTCTAGTATCTCTGCTACTACCATCACTACTACTACACTGCTGCAACCACCACTGCTATGATTAAGATGTGTTCACACCAAACATGAAGCAAATTTTTGCCTCATGTTATTTGCACAAGTTTGACCGTAGGTTTATTCTCCCCAAACAGTGTCTGTGGATGTCTGTGTGTGTTTGTGTTCAGTTCAGCCTCTGACTGAACTCGGGACTCACCAGAGACTCCAGTTCTTTCTGTCTTCTTTCTTTCCTTTTCTCGTCTGTGTCCCCCTCTCCTGTCTGTACGTTCATCAAGTAAAGTACATTTCCCCTGCAGTCAGCAGTCAACATGGACAGAGAGACTAATTACAAACACCCAGCAGGGGAGGTCAGAACCTCCCCTACTTGCTGCTGCAGACAGGTTAAGAGGTGAGGGTGAAGATAATCCACTTTTGAATCCCAAAAGTTTAAAAAATAAACTCTAAGCTCACCTCCTGCTGGTAAATGACTTTGAATCAGAGCAGAATCTGGTGCGACTCTGGGTGTTTATCCCTCCAGAAGCTCCGGCTCTGACCTCGGCCCTCAGCAGCTGTCGGACGGTGAGCAGCAGCTCCATCCCTCTGCACAACATTCTGCAAAGCCCTGTGATACACACACATTTTTTGTCCAGTAGAATATTTCAACTCTCGTGAATTTCACATATTCGTGTGCCATGATTTCATTTCATTTCATCTGGCTTTCCGTTGGCTTTGCAGGTAATCGCACTTCATGAGTAACTTGATTCATGTTTGGTGTGAACAAACCATTCCTCCTACTGCTACAGCTGCTATTACGGCTATTACTACTAGTACTGTTGCTGCTTCTGCTAATACCACAACTATCGCTGAAACTGAAACTGCAGCTGCTACTATCTCAATCAGTATTACTAGTATTGATACTACTATTACTATTACTCCTTCTGCTACTGGTACTACTACAACTACTTCTCCTATCACTACTACTACTGCTGCTGCCACCAGTACTACGATTACTTCTGCTAGTATTCTCTGAATACTGATACTACTACCATCACTACTGCTATTATTGCTACTACCATTGCTGCCATTGCTACTGATGTTCCCACTACTACTTGTAAGGAGGATAATAGTAAGATTAACACCTACAGTATTACCAATTTATGTTGACCAGAACACACTGTGAACAGGAGTGAGCATGTGTTGATGCGTTGAAGTCTATGAACAAACTTCCCCTCTCTGTGTCTCTGTGTTTTCTGCAGGATGTTAACAGTTTTCCGTCTGCACTCCTTCTCGCAGTCTTTGGTCGAACCATCAGAGTGGAAGGGGGGCGTTCAGCATCGCAGCGACGTGCTCTGTGCCGCATTTCAGCCTCCACAGACTCTGGTCACAGGTGTGTATGTGTGTATGTGTGTGTGTGTATGGTTTTGTGTAGAGGTGAGGAAAACTTCAGATATTGACAAGAAAAAGAGACACTGTAAATGTAAAGATGATTTTACCCACACACTGTGTACGGACGAGTAAACAGTGTCATGAGGGTGTGTGTATGTGTGCGTGTGCGTGTGCGTGTGTGTGTGTGTGTGTGTGTGTGTGTGTGCGTGCTCCTCTATTTCACTGTGTTCTCTCTCCTTTATAAGTTCCACTTTCATAGCTTAAATTAAGAATGAGAGCTCATGTGGAGGAAAGAGAGATGGAAAGAGGGAAAAAAACAAAGGCTAAGCAATGATGATAGAAGAACAAAAAAGAACTGAGGGCAGTTATCTGCTGATTAAAGTAAGTGTTGTTATCAAAGGACTCCACACGTCTCTGTCTGCTGGGAGTAGCTCTGTGTTTTTATATGTGTTGGTGCACATGTGCAGGCAGAGAGAAACTTAACATATTTCAGAATTTACAATCAAAAGCACAGTTGTGTTTGCGCCTGTTCAGCATACAATATGTTCAGCATTTTTGGTTAAATGTCAAACAGCGTTCACATTATAAATACTATAAAAGCGAATTGAAAATGATCCAATTAGAAACTCCCTCTGTGGCTTCAACATATATCAGAGCTGCCAGACTCCGTTGCTCTTTGTTAGTGGAAGCACACTAATGAAACATACGGTATTTTAGATGCTTTTTGGCAGTTTTCCCCCCCATAAATCAGCATTTTATTCCTCAGAGGAACAGCAGCTTTCTCTTTCTCTTTTCCAAGCTGACATTTTGCCTCCACCACGGCCTGAAACCTTCACATGTTAGAGCCTGTTAATTGACAAATTCTGCCTTAATTGGATTCTTAATTAGAGCTGAATAAAAGGCAGGTGAACTGGAAAGGTCATGCAGTTTGCACAAAAAGCTCAGGGCTGGCATTCGTCTCATAACAGAGAGATTAAGATCCAGTAAAAAGTCCCAAAGACTTCTCATTTTATATATTTCTAGTATTTACTTGTATTTCCTCCCTCTCTCTCAGTGTGTGTATGTGTGTGTGTGTGTGAGGTAATATAACCATAACTAAGCGCCACCCACAGAGAGCTTGGAGGGACAATTACTCAGACCGACAAATTTCCTCCTCTGTTTTTGTCTTGTTATTGCTTTTTTCCCCCCCTTTTCTTTTCCATAGCATTTGTCTGCACAAGTAGTAGGTTGACTCCAGCAGGGGTGGGTGTTTTTGTGTCTGTATTTATTACCTCGCCTCTATTCCTTTTGCAGTAGCAGTTGATGCACCAAATATTTGAAACATAAAAGCAAATAAAATTATGCATTGCAGAAAATTATCCAGAATTACCATCAAAATGATCAGGCAGCTGATCAGTGCGTGGATTCGGTGGTATGAAATGGAAATGACTCACTTATTAAAATGCAGAAACACTGGGCGCCTCTGGCTAATGGAAGAGCAGACGAGGAGTTTTTTTTTTCTCTCTTCTTTCAATCACTCTGTTTTTTTTTTTCTCTCTTCCACTTCTGTGAGTTCATGCAATCTCTGGAACTCGTCTTCAAATTTTGGTGCGCCTGATTTTACAGCTTTTTATTTTCATCATTTCGTGGACCCTGCAATTCAACCCTGTGGCACTCGATCCCATTTGCCGAGCTGTCGCATCGAGCAGCTCAAGACTGACAATCGCCATTAGCCAAAGAAACGAAGAACTTGACTGCTGCATGAATAAATCAACATCCTTACAAAAGATAGAGTAAACAGAGTGACCTGGTCTTTTCAGGTCTTTAGATGTGAAGACTTTGAAATACCAGCGAGGCGCCTTCATCACATTCTTAGATTTTTCTGCCTGCGGGGATTCGACTGGCAATCGTCCAGTTACTGGTCTACTTCTATAACCATCAAACTACAAACACCCTGCACCCAATTTTCCCCAGTATGCTCTTCAGCTTGTGAAGTTGTATCACTACGGTTCACGTATTGAAAGTTTCAGTTTACCAGTCTGTGTGAGCAGAGCCAGACACAAACTGCAGAGCTTTCTCCGGCCTTCTGAGACGTGGCAACCCCACAGATAAGTATAGAGAGCGATAAAGTGAGGGATGGAGGTGGAAAGGTAGATAAGAGCGGGCGCTCTCGAAGCTGGAGGGAGAAATGGTTTGGAAGGAAATGAATAGTTGGAGCTGGAACAAAAGCGCAATTCAGGAGCTACTCTGTGAACTTGGAAACTTCTTCAAAGTTCGCTCCCCAATTTCTTCGTCTGTGTGTTCGGCTCCTCTCTCTGCCTGCTTCCTCTCTTCTTTCCACTCTCTAACTGACACTCCCTGTTCACTTCTGTTTATTTATTTATTTTTTTTTACCCCATCTCCCTAGTTAGCCTGCTGCACTTCTTTCTCCTCCCACACACACACACACACACACACACACACACACACCACGCTGCACCCACCACCTCCAATTTAATCCAAATGCCCAATTTAAATTATGTTTATTAGAGCTCTCTCAGTGGGAGTGAGGGGAAATGAGACATAGCACTTTCTGTCTTTCAAGCGTGTGTGTGTGTGTGTGTGTGTGTGTTGTGCAGCTGCAGGGGTGTTGGTTTGTATGTGCTGCAAAGAGAGAATAAAAATATGTATCTCGGAGTGTTTGAAGGTGTGTTTATTTGCACGCGTCTCCGAAATGTGACTGTTTGGTTGCATTTTCGGGCTTAAATCAAATCGCTGAATGCTTTTCTTAATAGTCGATGCAAGAAATTGACAAAACAAAAACCATGATTGGATATTTTGCAGTTCGCCAGCTGAGTGTTTGCAAGAAAATCTCCCCTTTTTCTGTCGTTTCTGTTCTGTCACCCAGCCAAACGGTTCACAGTATTGATGCCTCTCGAGGTCTTGGCAGCTTGTCTGATGAATGCAAATGATTCACCTCATAAATAACATTTTATATTATGAGCTGAAATGCAGCACTCCACCTGATAATATCTTTGGTGTAGAGTTGACGGTTTCATAAAGAAAGAGGAAAGATTAAACCTGTGAACACTTTGTGGGTATCAAACCTGTGACCTTTCAGGTTTTGGTTTTCTGTTGTCAGAGGCACTGGTGTATCCAGATCAACAAAAATAATCATAAAATGATGCATTTCATTCATAAATTCATCCTACGCTTTAATATCCTGTGCATTGCTCTCTCTCCTTCTCTGGCCGTTGGGCGAATGTGAAAAAAAGGATGAATCAACCACACTTTTATCTTGGCAAAAGGTGGATGTGAACCATAGCTGACTTATTTTCTACATTAACTATTTTTTGCTAATTCTTTCTTCCCTAAATCCGTCAAGAACAAAGACAGCGTCTGAAAGCGATGACGCATTAATTTCAGTTGCCAGCGTATTTCTTCAGGGTTGCAGTGAGTAATGCTGTTTCACATCAAAGCATGCGTGTTGCCAAATTATGTGCTTGTGCTGCCAAGTGAAGGCAGTGGTGGCATCACGGCCACCAGTGACAAAAGTCAATTTAAAGTTCTGTTGGACACACAAATGCTCGTGACTGTGTGTGTGTGTGTGTGTGTGTGTGTGTGTGTGTGTGTGTGTGTGTGTGCGTGTGCGTGTGCGTGCATATTTTTTTTGTACGTGCATCTGTTTGTTTGTGTCTCAAGTTGAATCAAGTTGCAGGAGGAACATTTGGCTGATGTGGGACTGAAGCCTCCTCATTCATATTCAGAGTATTTGCTGGGTTCCGCTTGGCTTCTCGCACACAGACACTGTCAAACACACACACACACACATACACACACACTCCCAGCAAGGGTACATGTACACAGGGTCCTGTGTACCTCCTTCAGTCACAACCTCCCCCTTTTCACTCTTCCTTTTTTCCTCAGATCCCTTAATCCTCCATGGCTGAACACCTTTCAAGCAACCAAGGACCAACTCATCTGAACTTTGACGGGCGGCCAAAATGTTTTAGAAATGGAAATGCGAGTGTAGAAATCAAAATACTGAGTGACAGCAGTGACATCTTTTTCAAAGAGACTATGCTCTGATTTATACATACTGTGTATTTCAATTCTCTGGGTTGGAAAGTTAGGGAGTTAGAGGAAGTCCAGGTCCACAGGTTTGAGGGAGTACAGCAGCATATGTGAGAAAAGTTGCATGAAGTCTTTTGTGGCTCCAGAGGCAGCTGTGAAGTCTAACGAATGTCCTCAAGTGATGTCATTTGAGTCAAGAATGGTCAGGGCTGACACTACAAGTCTGAAAATGAAAAAACGTTGTGGGCTTACCAGATCTCTCGTAATCTCTGCTCGAGGCTTTTGGCTCAAGGCTCTGTTAACCACGATGAGCGTAACACACTGAACCACTGACCAAACTGTCTGCAGTTTACAGTTGCATTGTGAGGAATGTAAGTGGACGGTTTTGACAAGGTTAGAGCGCTCTTATTTCTACAACCCTGATTCCACAAAAATCTTGATGCGTGCAAAACATAAATTAAACAGAATGTGATAATTTGCTGATCCTTTTTGAAGACAATATATTTAGTGTTCAGCTTCATTGATTTTTGTAAATATCAGCTCATTCTGAATTTGATGGCAGCAACATGTTTCAAACAAGTCCGGGCAGGAGCAACAAAAGACTGTGAAAGTTGTGGATTGATCCAAAAACACCTGTTTGGATCATTCCACAGGTAAACAGGTTCATTGGTAACAGGTGATAGTATCATGATTGGGTATGAAAGGTTCATCCTGGAAAGACTCAGTCGTTCACAAGCAAGGAAAACTGTCTTTTTCTTTTTTGGAATCAGGGTTTTACTTTCATTTATTTCTTCCTCCATGCATGTGTTGTGGTGTGTATAGTGTATTAGAGCACTTTTAAAAGTTAATGATGGCAATGTTAATCCCGCTCAATTTTATAACTCAACATTGTGTAGATGATGCAGATAATCTACACTCCCTCACCTTGTCCCTCCTACACACACACACGCACACACACACACACACACACGCAGCTTGATAAAAGTCTCTTGAAATACAGAAGCTGGCCCTGGGCTGCATGAATAATGCAGGCGACCCACACTCTCATAAACTTTATACCTCCTATTGCTCACACACACACACCTCACATACAGTAGCTAACACACTCCTCACATATCTCATTAACTCCTGCTGTTCAAGCGTCGAGCCGCCTGATGAGATTCCTGCCTTATGTGATAAACACACATGCACACACACACACACTTTCTTATATATAATGCAGATTATTTGAAAAGCACTTTCTCTTGAGATGGATGTTAAGGTTTGAGTGGTGGTACAGATGGTAGCTGGGGAGAGATGTTGAGCTTTATCATCTTTAAAGTGGTTTTAGTGCATGATTCAGCAGCACGAGGAAAGTAAAAGTGAGTGTGCTGAGAGAAAGTTTGCGTCGATGGTTAATATTTTGTCTGAAAGTGTGACAAGTTCTTTCTGTTTCAATGAGCTTTCAACGTTTTTGCCACAAATTTGTCAATTAAAAAAAAATACCAAAAAAGCAACGTGCAATTTTAAGAGTTCATTATAAGTTTTTGTGCACTTTGTTTCGTCTTGTTTCTGACATGTGCAGGAAGCTACGATGGAGAGATCATAGTGTGGAACAACGACACAGAAAAAGCTTTGAGGAAACTGCAGCCACGTGCTGAACGCAGAGAAGACGAGAAGCAGCCAGGTCTGATTTTCACACACTGATGCGAACAAATTCAACCAGCACTATATTTAAAGTAAATCTTCTTCTGATCTATCACCTCCTTATTTACCCTTATTTTTTCTTACAATTCTTTGCTCATTTCTAATTGTCTAGGTCACTTCCCTGCCTCTCACCTTGGTGTGAGTGTCAAAGAAGACTCAGACAACTCCATCGCACTCACTCGATTGTTCTTTATTCCAGGACGCACACCCGCGACTGCAGCCGCAGGTAAAATAATGAAAAGGAAACTTTAGAGCGTGGGTTATTTGTTCAAATAAGTTCTGTAAGATATGGGCATAATTTGAGTAACAATGTTTGGCAGCATCGCCTCAGGAGCTATCCTAAAAATACAAGGAAATTGCAAAGCAAATTCTTTTTTACACAAACAAAATCTGTGTTTTGACCTGAGTCACACTGCTGCTCGAATTAACATGTTTAATATTGCCAGTTTGATTATAGCCATAAAACCTTTCCAGCTGGTGGTGATACCTCTGTTACCCTCTATTTAAACATATATATTCTGCCTGCATATATACTGTGGTTGTTGTCTGACAGCCTGCAACTTGAAGAGTTATAGCTGATGCAAAGAGAAGTTACTTTAGAGAGTTGAAAGAGTTCTACACTCAAAAACCTTTTTTTTTTAAATGTCAGATACGCTGGATATACTGTACAGCCTTGTTTTTGTTGTTGAAATACACACTTGCAGATACACAGATGCACACTTGCGCATTGCTCTGTGTGTATTGTGTTTACACATGACAAGTGAGGATTCGGGTAAGTTACTGTACAGCAGCTACACATCAGTGACTGTTTGATGTGGCGAGTTTGCTTCAAGTTTTCCGGTTTTTAACTACTTGTCATATGCAGCAACTCAAGCTCTCAAGTTTACTTTCTTTCTTTATTTTAACTATACATGTGGCTGCTTGGGTTTTTATTCTAGTTTGATTTTTTTTTCTCTCAGTGCTACTCCTACAGTAGCTGCTTGCTAAAAAAGAAAAGAAAAAGAAAGTCTTCAGTCTTTGGACCCTGGTTTTTATATCTGCTGCTCAGACTGGGTGAATGTGTGTGTTGTTGAGACTGAGCCCTCGCTCAGAAGTACATGTTGTCAATAGAATGGATCTTTCAGTGTCTTGGATCCAGTTAATTTTCCAGTCAAACTTTGCACCTATGATGAGGGAACCAATGTGAGAAAGGGCTTTGTTGCAGGAGAATTTGACATGACTTTGGCGAAGGCACTGTGTTTTTTCAAATGCTCAATCTTTGCCTCTGCCTAGGACATTTGGCACCTCGATGGTCTGTGGGCGGTGAGACCTGCTTCTTCCGTTGATACTGTATCTACCTTCCCTGCCATGTCTAAAATAAGAACATCTGTACATCAGTGATTGTACTGATAGTCCGGTTTTAAAGGATTTTCTGTGGCTCAACACAACAGACAACATGTGGAAATGTGCTGGTGATCTTTCTTAGCCATGTTGACTTTTAGTCCAATAACAATAAGGGTCCTTTTCCACTCAATCCAAAAATTTAGAATTACAATTTCTTGTTTGTGCCGTTGATTGTACATATTAGCTACAAAACACATACTTCTGCAAAAGCCATGCAGTGATTATCCTTCATGTCCATCAGGTGGTGCGGACCTGGTGTCCTGTGGAGGTTCAGGCATGGTCAGAGTCTGGAACACAGTCCACAGTCGTCTGCTGGGACAGTTCACAGCTCACAACACAGACCTGGGCTCCATTGTCATGACTGTCAGCCCCTGTGGGAAATATTTAGTCACAGCTGATAGAGAGGGGACAGTCAAGACTTGGGACATACAGGTAGGTCTTTGTTGCACACACATGTTGCGTATCAGCTGCAGTGGACCACACCATGTGGCCACATATACTGTAAGAAGAACAAGAGACAGTGTGACAAAGAGTGGCAGTGTGATGGAGATGGGTGAACAGCCAGAGGGATGGACAGAGATCAAGAGACAGACTGTAGCAGACAGAGTGAACCTCGACATTTCCATTAGATCAGGCGTGTTGTTCACTCTGATGACAGCACTGTCTGTCATTTTGAAGACCCGGCAGCTTGCTGGAGTACAACCAGACCAGTCAATCATCTAGAAAATCTCCACTGATATTTGTTTTAGCAGAAAGAGGCAATGTCCCCATTCTGTTTGGTGTTTTATTTTAAATTTTAGAGGCGGTTTAAATAAATGAGAGGACTTTTGTTTGCATTGTGCAACCATTTTAACAGGAAAAAAACACTGAAAAAGGTGGAAAAACACTGATTTATTGTGACATGTTTTGGCAAATCACCTCCGCTAGAGGAGGATAAAATCATTAAAGACCAAAGTAAAATGATCTGATTAGATATTCACTTCAGCATATGAACACTCTCCATACATCAGACATGTTTGGTAGCTGGGGAGTTTGTGACACCTCAGAGAGGCCTTTTGACTTTTTGACTCTGATTATAAAGGCTCAGATCGTGCCATCGGTATAAGGCGTAGCTGCATCACTGTCATGCTCATAATCGCAGTAAAAGAACACCCTCTCGGGTATTATTGCCACAATATTCACAGCTCAACTCTCTGTCACAGTTTATAAGAGGGGATGAATTCAAATGGGTGCGTCTCATTTGGCTTCCAGTTTAATTTATGGAGATTTATGTATATATGTAGCAGAGTTGAAGAAGTTGGACAAGCTCAGTGCTCTGGTAGAAATCCTATCCTTCGGCAAGTTTGCAGCACGCTTTTGGACTCAGCTGGATGACTAACATGATTGCACAGTATACAGTATTGTGCTCTCAGACACAGGACTTTGCAGTTCAGAACCAGGTCTCAGCCCGAACATGGTGAGATGATGAGTTTGCGTTTCGTAGTTAACATTTGACACAACATGCTAAATGAAGTATTTCTGTTAATTACAATAACTGTATTGTTTGTTTTTGATAATATTTCTTGCAGCAAACCAGATATTGCCAAAGGTCATTTTAATTTTTTCCCCCTACCTCTTGGAGGTAGGGGGATGGACAGCTATTGTCCAAACATAGATAAGCATCTGTAAGCCAGCTCACCAGGCATATCAAGCTTTGCAGGGGGGCTTTAGTAAGAGAGATACTTATGTACAGATTTAGAAGCATAAATGCATGCAATGGAGTGTGTGAGCGTGTTTGTCTGCACTATTGTATTGTAAACGTTTGCATGTAAAGCCAGCTTGCTCACTGCCACATGTAGTAATGCTGATGTAGCATTAGGTCCAAGACTGAGAGGAACATCATCAGCTAATGTTAGATTATTTTCTGGGGTTACAGGTTATTGTAGAAAATTACCTGTTCAGGATCGGAACAGCCACTGTGGTGTTTCCGCTCTGTGGTGCTGGATGGTATTAGAGGGAACATTAGCAGCTCTGTCCTGCTCCTGATTGGAATATAGGAAGTTTACACTCCAGCAACCACAGATAAACTAATTTGTTAGCGCTAATCCTCAAAAGCATTTTCTCTTGGAAAAATAAAAATACAAATAATAAAGCATTAATCTGTTGCATAACTATGTATGTTTTTCTATAGTAAGATATCCAGTCTGATCTTATGTTATTTATCATCACTGCAGTATAATACGAGCGCTACAGTAATAATCTGTAGAAGAACAATATGCTGATATTTTAGTCTTCTATTTTGATCATCTGCCAGTGAGGATGCTGACTTTTTTTCTTAGATGCTTTTGTCTACCAATGGGGGAAATCAATGATACATACTGTCATATATTATAGAGAGCTTGACAGGTGTAGCAATATTGACGGGCTGAAGGTTTACAGTAATGTATATCAAATGCATGCTTTTGTACATCCACACAGAAATTGTTATTTCAGCCAAGACACAGATTAAGTAATGCACTGCTTTGCTCCTCTGTCCCTCAGTATTATTGTCTTGAACCAGATGATGGAATAACCAAGCAACCTCCAAAACTACTGTGCAGTTTCCGCCCACACCTTGACCGTGTGACTCACCTGGAGATGTGTTTCAAAGGTGATGGCCTCCTCCTGCTGTCGGCATCATCAGACTGCAGCGTGGCTCTCAGCTGCCTGCCCGGAGACACCGTCGGTCTGTTTGGACAGGTACACAAACACACACTCGCACGGGTCATTTAAGTACACCGCAGCGGCTTGAATTACATCACATAACCTGCATGTTTGAAATAAATTGTTTTGGATGGCAGGGATATTGTTCAGCACCACACTGTCAAGGTAACGGCCTCAGATGCTGGCGGTTCAAACGTACAGTGGTGCAGGCTGCCTGTGATAAAGCCTAACCTCCCACTCCGCGGTGTGCTGGTGGGTGGTAGTATCCAGTTGACGAAATGGATGTGAAACCCAGCATCAAGCCACGGTTAGGCGTGTGTGTGTTTGTGTCAAAGGGGCCCATATTAAGTTAGCCTGGGGCGGTGTCTGCTGAGTGTTGCTTCATTTTAGTTTGCCTCAGGCCCACACACACACATACACACACAGACACCCAAATACAGCCACACAAATACAGCACATCTCAAAGGAGAACATGCATGAATAAAAGCAAACATGCATGTACACCTAAATAATACACTGTATACAATGTAAGGTAATGTTTTCATACTACAGTGTGACTGACATGTGTAGCAACACATACACACACTTTTACTTTGAATGTTTTAAGAGGTATTAAGTCACTTTTCTATTTCATTCGACGCTGATGGATTCATACATTGTGTGTTTAATTTTTTATCAGAGGTGAATTCTGCAAATAAAACACATATTCAGCATTCAAATCCCCGAATCCGCATGACCCCAGCTAATCTGCCGATTCAAATCTGCAATCTTACGGTCACAAGGTCACCTCGCTGACCAGCAAAACTCACGCTGATCCCAAATATTCTTGCTGTTTTTGTCTCCACTGCTGTAGGAGGAGCGGTGGTGCTTAGACAGACCTGGACCTCTGCACCCACAGCAGGAACCAGAGCTGGACCGGGAAGCCCACGGAGGGCAAGAAGACGGCAGACGGGGAGGGAAGAGGTCACCTCCAGCTCCCGGTGAGACACCCCCTGACCCAGGACCCGACGCCTCTTAAGAGGGTGGAGAGGTGGGGATGAGAGACGAGGGAGAGGTACTACAGGATGTAAGCAGGACCAAACCTTTATCCAGGTGAAGAGTTGAGTCTGTCTAAAGCACATTGGGCCGTTCTTGCACAGCTTTATTTTTGCTGTCTGGTAAAGCTGCTGTATGTCTGAATTGTCCTGTGAACATTTAAAATGCTCCTAATTAAAATGATGGTGATTTCTAGTGGGATTTCTTTTCTTAGTTACAACTGAAACATTTCATCTTTTCTTGTAAGTAAATGAAGTTTTTCTTGATATTATTTTACTCTAAATGATATATTTTTCCCGTTAAAACAGTTGAAACAGTTGCATGAAGGGAACTAGGCCATTGTCTGCCACGTAGTCATAAGAACTTGAGTCAGAAAAATGCCACTAAATTGGAACTTTTTCCCATTTTGTTTCTACGCCCCAGGACACTGCGGCGTGTAACAGTGAACAGTCATGACTGCCTTTCACAATCGCAAGGAATGAAATAGCATTTGTAATACTCCCAGATTTTCACTCTGATGCTCAAAAGAAAGAGATCACATTCAGCATTATTTTTCGGGGAATTAGAGCGTGCCTTATGGTTTGAAAGTGATTGCACTGTTGTAACATGAAAGGCAGTAAAAGTTGAGAGTCTTCACTGGAGTTCTCAAAGTCAGTCTCCCATTCATTGCCAGTGGAGTAGCTTCAGGCTGGTACTTGAATTTGACATTAGAGGTTTTGATTCTCTGATTTTTCTAGACTTGAGAGATAGATTTTCATGTCACAAACAGTGATGGGGCCGCCCTGGTGTAAATGCATGATGTGAGCTCAGAAATTTCAAAAGCAATAGACTAAGACTCAAACATGTCTTTGGAAGAACTGGATTTATTGATCTTGTGGTTGAGTTTACAGTCACTCACTCGAAAGTGGGCAGTTAACTGGAGCAGGAGCTACCAGGAGAAACAGGATTAATGAGGAATTGACAACCAACCAGGATACAAAATGGCACCCGGCCTCAGCCTTGCAGACAATATTGTGGTCTATTTGTCTTCATGCAGTCTTGCAGTTTCTGTTTCTTGCCTCATTGACTTTTTGGTTATGTTTACTCATTTTAGCACAGAACACTTTTTTCACACTTTGCTGTCATCTGATATATTTATTGTCCAAATAGGATGTGAAAGGAGTTTTTGTACTTCATTTTTCAGCATTTTTAAAGGAATTAAAATATTTAGATTCAATTCATTGTCTTTGCAGAGTTTGCAAGAACTCATTCAAATAAAAGACTATTGCAGCTGTCTGAGCTGGTATATGAAAGAAAGTAACAACTTTGGATATTTTATGGTACATGTCAGTAAACAAGTGTGGATCACAACATGGAAAAGATAAGATTAAAAAAAAATTGTCTCTGGAAAAACTAGAGGCAGCACAGTTTGTGGGACCTCGATCAAATGAAGATAGACAGCAAAGTGATCCCAGCCCTATCTGCCATCTCTGCTAGTGGTGCTTTGTGGATGTGACTTCACACACACACACACACACACACACACACACACACACACACACACACACACACACACAACCCATCAGACTTGACGAGGTCTGTTCAGAGTCCAGCTGGTGTAGGCCCAGACTCAGATGCTTCACTCCATAAAGACTTGAATAAGTACTTTGAGCAGGAATGTTCAGTCTTGAACTTTGTGAGCAGTGTGGAAAGGAGGATCTGAGTTTTAAACTTTGATTTTCTTTGCCATATACTGAGTAACTACAGCCTGTGGAGAATCCACAATAGTGGTTGTGATGTGGTCAGGTTCGGTGATTGACCAACAGACTAATGGACCGACATTGCCATCTGTCTAAGACTGTCATCAAAATGACAATCTACAGCTGGAATAGACACAGTTCTGATAGCACGTAATGTGATGAAAAGACAGTAACAGCAGTTCCTACGATGATGTCAATAAAACTGACTTTTGTTTGGCAGTAATGTCATTCACACCAATACTACATCTTTTCTTCAGACATTTAAGCGTTCAGACTTGTGCTAAGGCATTTTTCACTCACATAACATAAAGACAGGGGGAGCTTTAAAAAATGTCCCTTAGAAGTTACTCACACAAAACTCTCAAATCATGTCAAAATAAAAAGTGCCACCGTCGTCTAGTGAGGTACCTTTAGACATATGTTGTGCAGTAAAAGTGAAATATGTCGTCTTTGAGTCGAGAAGAAAGACGTCTCCATCTGAAGTCAGCAGTAATGCTGTGTCCGCCCCGCAGCAGACAGCTCTGCAGGGGGTCATGGTTACACTCAGTACATTTATTAGTCCTTAATGATGGTGTCTGTGAGAGACAGTGACTGATGTTAAGCAGTTAATATAAGCCAATCAAACATCTCCGCCTTGAAAGCTGTTGTCTCTCTTTACTGGCTGCGGCACAGTAATATGTAAGATTTAGCTGTAATGAGTTGTAAAGTCAAAGCTGTGTCATGGAGCTGGGCTGTGAGGAAGGAACGATAACTTTTATTTAATCCTTATGATTAGAACCTAAGCCCAAAAGTAATCATTACATGACCGTAAAACTATAAGCAATCGAAAGAATAATGTAATATTAATCCACAGTGTAATGGTTTCAGAGGAGTAATGAAACGGTGGATGTGGACAAGAGAGAATTTAAGTGTCTGAGTGAGCCCAAGGGCGAGCCAAATGACAAAGGACTGCATGTTTTAAAAGAAGAGCTAACTTTTGAAACACCTGAAAAGTGTGAGCTGGAGAAAAAGTGCTCACCAGGACTCTACAGGGGGAATCAATACTGACTATGTGAATCTGTGTGTGTGTGTGTGTGTGTGTGTGTGTGTACACTTTACTGTACTGAGCTCATCAGAAAAGTTTGTGTGGTTGATTTGGTGGAAGGGCCAATTGGCAAGTCTACGCTGGGCTGCCAGCCAGCTACTGGGCATGAGGTGAGGATAGGGAATGGCCTCACTCCATCACCAGCTGAGTGTGTGTGTGTGTGTGTGTGTGTGTGTGTGTGTGTGTTTGTGTGTGTTTGTGTGTGTGTGAGTGTGTGTGTCTAAATAGCCTCAGTCCATCAGAGCAACCATTTACCGGTGAGTGAGAGCGTCAGGTCTGTTCCGCTCACTCCATCACTGTGTGTGTGTGTATGTGTGTGTGTTTGTGAGCAATACAGGAGTCATGGATATTGATGGGTCTGGGCGCTCGGTCTAATCTCTGTGGCGACACAAAGTACTCGGGTATCCACAGGAGAAATAAGACACTCTTGCCCTGTGACACACACACACACACACACACACTCACGGAGGAAAAATGCAGGAGTTAATCTTTGCGGTTTTACACAGCCGTAAAGATCACTGCAAGTTATAACAAACTATATTAAAAGAGTGAATATTGGAAACGCATCTAATAACCAAAAGAGTGTGTGAAATTTAGACGTCGTTAAATTTAGCTCCAGCTTCACACGCACACACGAAATGTGAAGGTGGAAAAGCAATTACAAGCAGGCAGGTTGATTTTGATTTTAATTGGGGCCCTTGCTGTGAGCTCCACCTGTTATCGTCGACAGCCAACAAACATAAATGTGGAGTTGTCAGTCCTGCGAAACTCTCTCACTCGGCTTAATCGAAATTCCTGCGGCCTAATCACCAGTTCCTCCTCCAACTTCTCGTAATTAATTGGTTGAACAGTTTTAGTGCGAGATGGTGATTGGCAGTATTTAGTAAAATGTGTTTTATTATGAATAAGATTTTTGCAGAAGTTACGGCCACACTGACTCTTTGAAGAAACTTAACACGGTGTCTTGCTTTCTTCCCTATCCCCGTCTGCCTCCTCTTCATAGTGTCTGTGCCAGCCTCTGGGCTTATCCCATCCTTATTTTAATAGAAATCATCTTTTGCACTTGAGCTTCATAGTCACTTACAAATGAAAGCATTTGTCAGCACAGTTCCATTTTCGAAGAGGTTCAGATTCGCATTTCTTTTGGTTAGTAAGGTTGTAAGGTTTGGTGTGTTCCTCGCTTGAAAATCCTTTAACATTGTTTTGGAGACATTTTGAGGGTTTTCAGCTCCAAGTGTGAAAAAGTAAGAGTTATTTTAAGATGGCTTTGATACAGACTGAACTACTTAAATAACTTTTTTTTATTAGGCAATCATGATCACCAGAGGATGATTCCTGCTGTCTCCTGCGGGTGAGCTCCTGATTTTTCCTCTTTTTTCTCATGAGGTTCACATTTCGTTAGCCTAATAGCATAATTGCTATATCTGCCTAACTTTACTCTCCTACCACTGCTGCATCACCCTACCTTGCCAATATATGCCTTAAAAATGACTTAGCCAATTATGCTATTAGGCTAACGATTTGCCAATATGGAATGTTTCAATAGCTTTTGCAGACTTTCATGTCCCCCTCAAGATAAACTGCAATAACATACACCTGACTTTTCATTTAGCGCCATCTTTAGGTCAAAGTTTCTATCTGTCCAATACTTTGGTTTATGACAAAATATCTGCAGAACTAATGACATCAGCCTCAGCTGCACTTGTGTTTACTGCTAATTAGCAAATGTAGCCTAAGCATGTTACATGCTAAACTACGATGGTGAACATATTTGTCAAACATGTTCATGTAACTAATGTCACTGTGAGCATGTTAACATGTTGAGGGTACAAGATTGTTTACCTAATTCTTTTATGTTTTAATAAGTTACGACATATACAGGAAGATTTTTTTTTAACTCCCAAATATTGATATAAAAAAATCTAGTATTGCTCTGGCACATTTGCTAACTTGCAAAATTAGTTGAAAGCCACAAAAAAAAAAAAAAAAACACTTGTTCAAACTAATCTGCCTGCTGATAAAACTATCTTTGCCTGTAATTATGTTTCTCCACAGTTCAATGGAGCTGGACTGCTTTACGTCTAATGTGCACATTTACATACATAATCAACTTTTTCTCCCTCGTCCTTGTCATTATCATCCCGTTCTCCAAACCCAACACATCTCTAACCGATAATAGATGTCTTTATTTTAATGTAAGCTCTACAGTACACACACACACACACACACACACACACACACACACACATCTCAGATAGCCCCAAATAGAAACAACACACACAAACGCGGTCACGCACTTAAATATGCTGTGTACATTATCCCCCACCCCCTACCCCTTTTCCTTCATCTACAATTCAAAGTTGGTCCAGTGTGCAAATGATGTGAGCCCTAAAATGCTAAATTAATTTTATTCAAAAAATCTGGGGCCTGTGCACAACTGCTCCGTGTTGAAAGAGTGGAGTTAAATTGCTGGGAAGTGGGCTGATGATGCTGGCCTGCCGCTGCATGCTCCTGAGCCTGTGGCAGTATTAGCATTTCAAACTGAGTTACACGCTAAACAAGCAAAGCAGCGCACGAGCACTAACTCATCTGTTTATAGCAGGGCCTGCCTTGTTTGTTCTCTTGATATGTGTGTTTGGATATAGATTTGTGTACGAGTGTGCGTGCGTGCGCGTCTGCTTCCAACTCTTTGTCTTAGTAATATGAAAACAAATTACATTCCTCTGTGTTTGTGTGTGTTTGAGGGAGTGTGTGACGGTATCTGTGTGTACTTTATATTTTCTCCTGTCCCCCTTTTTCCCTGGAGTTTGTCTATGGGGCTAAACACTCATCATGTAAATCAGTGAGCTATTAGGAGCTGGCTCCTCTTCCTCTGCTTTCTTATGAAGATGAATAAGAACCAAGCTAGTGATAAAGGAGAGGGGAGAGGAAATGAAATGAACTCCGTGATTAAAGTGCACTGCTATATGGGCTTCTTGGTGCAGTGTACTTATCGTGTGTGTGTGTGTGTGTGTGTGTGTGTGTGTGTGTGTGTGTGTGTGTTCACATAATTTGCATGCCTTTCAGCTTCAGTTTATTTTAATTTAGTAGTCTCCGTCATTTTGCTGATCAGTTTTTAAGGTGACATCCAAGTTGTGGAAATCTCACACTCTGTACATGCTCTTGTAGTGTGTGCATGAATCTTAATGATCACATGTGTGTGTCTATGCTTCATACACATAGTATTTGTGATACCATTAAATTGCAATTGCATAGTTGCCGTGCATATTGCCTTCGGAGAATGAGCTTCACTTATTGGTGCTTTAACCCATAATTGAGGTTATGGTAATTGCAAATTTACAGTATACTGAGTGTGCATACAGTATGTTCCACACATTAATTGGCCTGAAGCACCCGAGCTTGTAATATTGTCTTATCTGTTTGAATGGCACATAAATCTCCTTTCATATACTCCATTGTTATTTGTATGTATGAGTTTGGTGGCAGGTGAAGCAGTCTGTATGCACATTGCAGCTCCGACTGCCTTATTGCAGCATAATTACCATAAATCAAATTTACATTTGTCATGTAATTTAGTTCTCATCTTGATATTGCCTGGTTAATTTTAGCGTCCACTGCAAATAAGATTTATTGTCCTACAGATTAATAACTGGAACGTGTGCACGCACGCACGCACGCACGCACGCACGCACGCACGCACGCACACACACACACACACACACACACACACACACACACACACACACACACACACACACACATACCTCCCACGTATGTCTCAAGGGAGCTATCATAATACCACCACTGTGTGTGAACATCTGACACTTCGATACAGTATTTCTCCCCTCAGCTTTCACTCCTGCAGCTCCACACTATTTTACTCGTTCTCTCTTGTGTGATTAATAGGCAATTTACTGAGCGCGGGTGTTATGACTCAGATATGTAGATGGTTGGGATGTACTGCAAGAACTCATCCATGGGACAGATGTCACAACACAACATCCAAACTGAAAGTGTTCCCTGACGACACTGTCGTAGTAAGACTCAGAGGCAAAGTAACACTAGAACTGGAGTCAGAAGTAAAGCTAGAGGGATCCAGGTGGACAAATCCATAAATAAGCATCATCTTTAAATAACTGCAGTCTTTGTCAAATAAACATGACAACAAAGGAAGACACGTTTTCATCATTTCTTTTCCAATGTTTGCTTTGAGAGACTTAATCTGGGTTTTTAAAGAGCAACTTTTTTGGGGGCATGTCAGTGATAGAAAACAGACACTTCATGAGGTTTTTGTAGCGCAGAGAGCGAGGAGAGGAAGTGATTGATCAAACTGTTGGATATTATTATTCGTTCTTGGCTCCTGTTGATAATCATAAGAAGAGTCCATGTTGTGATGAAAACCAAACAGATTTAGATGACAGTGATATTAATCATCTATAATTTCACTCGTTACTTATTAGCTGGGACATTTCCTGCTTTACTTATCACTCACAACTCGGACTGCATATATTTTATAGTATGTGCTTAAAATGTTAAAATGTTTGGCTTTTCAACTGGTCGACACCTGAGTACAACTTCATCATCTGTCTTCGATATATTAGTTAAACTAAAAGCTACACAAACAATGATTTTGTGATGTTTTTAATAGCCTTCAGAACTTGAGAAAACGATTATCTTAATTAATCACATAAACAAAGTGCCTATTAATAAAGCAGGCAATAAGGTGATTAAATCAGAGGTATTGATGGAAAAAATCCAGCTACAGATGCAAACTGACAGCCTCCCAGCTGTGAAATTATACAATTAGACAAAGCACAACTCATTTGAATATGCCTGTTGGGGAAAGGCCAATAACGCAGAAGAGCTGAATCCTCAATCTGCGAATGGAAATGTTGACGATAGTGCAGAAGTCATGGCAGCTGACCGTGACATGCTGTGTTCATTTTTCAAACTCTTCATCGCTCCAAATAATAAAAATAAATTTTCAAACACAGGATGATTTTACTTGCAAATTGAAAAAGGTCCGGCAGCCCTGTCTTGTATTTTAATGAACTGAGATTGTTTTCAGATTTTCAATAATTATTCATTCTTTCTTTTCCACTGTGCCACTTTGGTCATGCCATCTAGGATGGCCATGAGGTGCAAAACATAATAACATGGCATGAAACACAGTAGCAGAATAGAAAGTACAACTACATTCAACAAATGCTGATCTGGTTTGCATGCACCTCAGTGTCCCTGTAGCTGACACCATGAGACTTCATCAAAAACTCAGAGCTTGGAAGGATTGATGCACATACAAGTATCTTTAATTAATTGAAAACAGCCATATTTTTTTCTTAATTTGTGGCATCCATCAGTAAATCTGTGTGTCTCTGTTCACTCACTTCCCTTTTATTGTTTTTGCATCTCTCACAACAACGGATTCAACATGACTGATGCTTGGATGAGGTTTTAATTGCATCATGATTGCTGCTGCTCTTGTAAAGATGGAAATGGCTGGACATAATATTTTTTTATGAGAGGGAGGGAATTGCGAGAGAGGGTATGTTTTTTATCACGTTACAGGCTATTCAACCCATTCTAGCATGTTATATGCGGGAAAAATGACGATGGCTCAGATCAGGCTTATGTGCTGTGTTATTGTCCACCCGAGAGAAGGAGTGAGAGCGTGTCTGTTAAAGCACCATGTCCAGAACAGTAAATTAAAGCAGGGCAGCTTTTAAAAGACAGGAGCCCAAAACACAAGATTTAAATGAAAAACATCCATCAGTGTGCTATAAAACTGTACTTACTGTGTCCCGTCCGCTGTGTGTGTGTGTGTGTGTGTGTGTGTGTGTGTGTGTGTGCACGAGAGAGCAGGAATACATTAATGTATGCACTTGAATGTTTTCTGTGCGGGTGTGTGTATCTGATGGAATCGTTGCAGGAGGGATATTTGACTTGGAGCAGGAAGATGCATGCAATCAGAATGCTAAGTAACAGTTTTAAACAGTCTTAATATTGAGAAGGTGTAGGGCAATATATTCTCTTTGACACTGTGCGCTGCTTCCCTGGGGTAAAGCTGCTACTGATCAGCAGGTACACTCGCACTTTGATTGTAAATACTGATGCCCTCGCGAGTCAAAACAGGTTTCATTTCCACTTTATCTACCCCAGTCTGTCCAAGTGTGGAGGAGGGAGGAGAGGACAGAGGAAAGGGATGCAGGTAAGATGAAGGGAAATGCGGAGAGGGCGGGTGCAGGCTGAGAAGAAAAAAAAGACTGGGAGAGATGGGAAATAGAAATAGAGAGAAACAAGTGAAGGAATAGCCGATGAGAGAGGAAACAAGAGGGCAAAGATGAGAAGAACGGGGAGAAGATGAAAAGGAGAGAGGGCAGAATTCTGAGGAAATGGAGAGGTAAAGGAGATGTGAGTGTAGAGGTTAGACAGAGAGAGGCAAAGATAAAGGAAGGCAAACATCGAAAGACAAAGGAGGCGAGGAAAGGATGAAAAGAGAAGCAGAGAGATGAAGAGACAACAGAGGATATGAATAGAAGACGAATTCTTCATGTCCACCTGAGGTTCATTAGCAAGCAGCCTGATGCACTTTAACTGTATGCATGTGTTTGCGAGTGTGTGTATTTGTGTGTGTTTTATCTAACATACCAGATGTTTTTTCTGGCCTTAGTGAAGAAGACATGAACATGTGTGTTACTCCACATGATGTCATATCTTATTTCATGTTTCAGGCTTAACATTATCTACATGAGCTAATGACCCCCCACACCAATCTGCATGTGTAAGTATTCCTTCTTTTTCCCCCCCCTCCACTCACTATTTCTGTCTCCACTCCACAGGAGACGGCGTCAAGCTTTTTATCGAACACGCAGAAACATTTTCAAACATCCCTTCGTTTGGTGCGATCGCCAAATTGGCCCCAACACTTGTAGAAGATCAAAAATATAAAAGGTTCAAAGTTATAAAAACTCAACAGTTAGATAGCTGGAAGCCGAGGCCGTTTGATGTTGCTGTCTATCCTCACATCAGTGGAACATCTCGCTAACATTAATTCTGTCAACTTGCAGAATGTAAAGGTAAGACGTAGCGTGCGTGTGCAGAAACGTATTCTGTGCACAATCCCGCTCTGCTCACATAAGTAGTCCGCACTCAAACATCCAGCAGTAAAGGTCCCGTGCCATCTATAGGCAGTTCAGAATGGAGAATGTGGCATAAATATTCATATATTATTACTATTCTGGTACCATAGCTAGCTACTGCACCGTTCTCCTTAAGGCCACAGTAAGCTCTTCAAAGGAAATGGATTTCTGGAGTACTTTAACATATATTATAAAGCCCTGCATTTTAAAAAGCCTGTTATGTATATATATGTGTGTGTGTGTGTGTGTGTGCACTTGCATAGTCCACATTGTCTTTTCTGAATGCTAAAAACCCTTTGACTGAACCACTTTAGTGTGCAAATCTATAGAATAGTGCATCTGAAATTGGAGAAATGCCACACACACACACACACACACACATGCATTTTAAACTGCTCCAGGCTGGTGGCTTAACTCCTTTCATTTGCTATAGGCTCTCCCCACACGCCTGCTCACTTGTGTGTCGGCTCAGAACGTGGTGTGACAGTTTGGCCCTGTGGTCACATCCCCATGTCTGATATCCCCTAATAATCTCGCTCCCCTTTCCATTCAGCCGCTAACTGGAAGCATGTGCGTGTGTGTGTTTGTGTGTGCAGATGGAGATAAGAGGAGAAAGCATGTTGTGTGATGGAACATAGGACAAATCACAAATAGTATTCACAGATTTTAGCCGGGATTTAAATATTTTATGTGACTGAAATATTGAAGCCCTCCACCTGCCCGCAGCGTATATCTTTTCCAACCTCTCCTCACCTCCTGTTCAAGGTTTTTTAAATTCTGGACAAGCTTTCAGATCTCTCTCTTTATACTGTATCTCTCTCACTTTCTTTCTTATCTCCTTCCTGCCTGTGCCCTCACACCCCTCCATGTCCCCTTTCTCTCCCCCATATCCTGTCTATCATTGCCAGCTTCCTCGGCTCGAGTAATCTCCCTCTTTACTGTGTCTCACCCTCTCTCTCTCATCTTCCATCCATCCTTTCGATCTGTTCTCCGGCTGCCGCTTGTTTCATTCTCTCTATCAGTCCTTCCTCTTTTTTTCTCCCCTCTCTTTCTCTCTCACACCTTCTCTCTCTCTCCGTCGCTCCCTCTCTCGCTGTCTGTTCTTCCATGAAATTAAAGCGCTCTAAGCTGCTGTTTAATCAGAGCCTGTTTGGGAAAGTGCTGCGATGACAGAAACTGGCCATCCCGAGTGCCGTGTCTATGTATGCATGTATGTGCTGTGTGTGTGTGTGTGTGTGTGTGTGTGTGTGGCCCTGATTATAATTCTATATATGATGAAGAGAAAATGCAGAGAGATGCATGTTGCTGAATTTCTATATGTGTGTTTTTTGCATTTGTGCATGTGTGGTGGAAAAGGTGTGTTTACATGTCCATTAATCCACAGATAATCAGTGTTAGCAGGTGGTGTGGCCTGATACTGTGATGATTAACTAAGAATCTGGATTGTTTACTGTTGAGGGCTGGATAAATGTGCACAGATCAACAAAGCTAATTAAATACCATTTGCCACCACAAAACAGTAGTTAATGCCTCAGTGTTTGATATGGCCGAGGTGAGTGAGGTGAGGCTTTGCTGACTTCAATGCATTATTTTCCCCACACAGATTTCCAGAGTGACACTACCTTTGTCGGTGTTTCAAGAATTCATTTGACATTTTTGAGAGATATACTACATTTTCTTACTGAGCGTTAGATGAGAAGAACTGCTTGTTTATTGAGAAGACAGAGCCACGAGGTGATTAGCTTAGCTTAGCATAGAGACTGGAAACAGGGGGAAACAGCTAGCCGGGGTCACCAGAGTTAGACAGCAGAGCTGAAGTTCACTAATTAATGTGCATCTTGTTTGTGTTATCTATCAAAAGCAGAAATGTGAAAAGAAGTGAGGAGAAGAAGAAGTGTTAGGTGCTACAGATATTTTTTTGGTGAACACATAATCTGTTGTTCATCAAGAAATATTTATACTGTGTAACTCCCCTTTACACCACAATATTATTTTTTTTAATAACAGAATCAACCTAGAGTGATATTGGTCTGCTTCTCTAACTCTTGGCAGGAAATCAAATGAGTGTATTCCCAACATGCTGAATTATTCCTTCAACAGAACATATTTTGCTTGCGGAGGAATTCAGATGGATTTGACTGAGATAAAAGATTGACCTTATTTGAACACTTTGATCTTAAAATGGAAGGTTTTGTGGTTAGTTGTGGTTCAGTTTTTGAGCTCTGAGCCTTGTCCTTGGCACAGGTGAGGGCATTGTCATTGCTTTTTGTGTGGGTCCACAATCTGGATCTCTCTCTCTCTCTCTACAGTATAGTATAGTGCAGTATATTTGCAAGATCCCCTATTTACAAAATCCATTCTAGGTCTTATCAGTTCCAAAAAACACAGCAGGGAACTGTGCAAACTGCTATATCCACACAGAACACAAACTGAGAAGTGCAAACAGTCATATCAGATACAGTTACACAAACACAGGCATTAGTTAGACGCTGTGAACGCACAGTTTCACAGAGGTTGGTTACACAGGTATATACCCCCCCACACACACACAGACAAAAGAAGAATGATCGATTTGAACTTGTTTCTTGCTCCTCATGCACGCACCTTGTGATTTCATAAATTTCCAGTCGCTGCTGCACTTTCAGTCCATAAATATACAATTTCTACAAGTGAAAATAAACGACATGTCATTTGTGATATATTGAGCAGATCAAGTTCCCAGAAGTATCTGAGCATTTCCTGAGCATGGTGACCACTCCCCTTCCCACCCTGCATGTAGAAAATCATGATAGCTTTAGAGGCAACAGCCTCTCTTCAGGCTTCAGGCTTTCGCTCTCATCACTGTGGTGCAATGAATCCGGGACGTGCTCTACACATGACCTCTAGATGGCAGTAGAGGTGCAGCTCACTCACAGACGACTGTGATTGTGTGCGTGTGCTTATGTGCAGATGTGTGCGCGCACCCCCAAAAAATCTGTTTGTGTTTGTGTGAGTCGGAGAAAGGGGAGCGACAGAGCGCAAGAGTGATCAAGCAGAAAAAAAAATTCTAGCAGTGAAAGGTATTTGAGTTTTATTTTACCTGCGCTCCCACGCATATTGTTTTACAGACATTGGAGGGAAAATTCTCTATTCTAAATCTTGTTCGTGCCACCATTTGTCTCTATAATCCGTGGCAGAACAATAGGCTGATGTGATCAAACAGTATCAGCTTGTTCCCTGGTTATTAAACGTAATGTCTGACCCAGATTCCTATGCAGCAGTTACTGTCACACTCACTACCTTTCCTAGAGCTGGATGTAACAGAATTGGGTAAAATAATTAAAATGAAAAAAAAGGGAATGACACATAATTTTATTTCCACAAAGCTTTAACAAGGCAGACGGTGTCGCTGTCAAACCTTCCACCCCAAGCCAAAATTAGCAATTCATCATTGTCCGATGGAGGGTTGTGGTTTACTCTATCCTCCTACTGTATATTCATTTTTATATTTTTTCCTTTGACTTTAATCCTTTCTTTCTTTTTTTTTTCCTACCTTGTAACTTCACCATCTCCATGTCCGCCCGTCTTTTATTCTCTCAGCTGATCTTCAGGGTCGTCGGTAGAATCACTGCCTGCCGTCATCCAGCCTTAAGCCCCACTAACTGTCAGATACTCATCTGAGCTTTGACTGATGTGTGTGATCTCTATGTATGTGCTTTGTGTGTGTGTGTGTGTGTGTGTGTGTGTGTATGTGTGTGTGTATGTGAGTGAGTGTCCGCGGGTGTGACACAGAGTTGTCAGCTTAAGCTACTCCACATGATGAAGGGCCACTCATGTGCCTTCCCCCATATCCCCCCCCTCTTCACCCTCTCCCTCCTCCATCTCTCACACTCATCCATATCTCCCTCCCTCCCATACTCAACCTCTCAATTTCTCACTTGGCCTTTGCGTCCAGCCCGCTGGCCTCTCTCCCCTCCACCAGAGCTCTCATTACCTCTCTTTTTCAGTGACATCCAGTGACGGGCTGGCCATCACTTCCTGACACCTCGATATTCTCCTCTTTCTCTGCCGCTCTCTTTTTTTCTTTCGCTCATGCTGCAGCTCTCTTTATCGCTTACTACCTCTCACTCCACTTTTGCTCTTCCTCTCTAATTCCCTATCTACTTTTCAATCCATACTGACACCATCTCACTGTCTGTTGCTCAGGCTCTCGGTCAAAAAGTCTTCTTCGTTTTTCCGTCTATTTCTGCTATTGTCTGTATAGTCATTGGATTGCGCTTTGTCTGTTTTTTAATCCCGTCTCTGTCTCTCATATATCCAATGTCAATGACAGTCCTATTTATGACTTTTAGATATATACAGCACATCAGTGAGTCTGCAGCAAATGTCGTATATTTTTCCATATTTCTGAAAGGCAACATCTCTCTTTATTGCTCTTTTTATTCATTTTATTTGCCTCTCTTGTTTCATGTTTTATTCTATTCAAAGGCAGAAACACACACACACACACACACGCACACAGACACACACAGAGTATGTCAGCCTACAGTATACACACCAGCTAATCACACACCCTGTGAGACCCTCAGCAGGAAGTCAGAGGAGACACCATTAGGAGAATCACTATGTTGGACTCTCTTCATGATGTCAAGGACTTCCTGTCCATGTTCTTGTCCCGCTGTGGCCTCTAGTGATGCCACTGATCCTCATTCTCTGCTCTTGCCTCTCAACCTCCTCATCATGTAGCTCAAATCTTTTAGACTGCCATGTCCACTGAGTAGGTCTCCTCACAGTCATGACCTGAAAGAGGGGTTTTTCAGTGATGAGAACCTCAGCGAGAAAGAATCTCATTATTTTCAGTGGATGAGGTCTGCTGTTGGATGTTCCACACAGCAGTGAGGGTAAATTATGGTCGGAGCCCTTGAAACATCTATTGCCAGAAGTTAATAATATCTCAGATTTTAACAAAGGAGCGCTGCAGTGGTTGCTGGCTTTTAGTAGCAACAATCAGCCATGAGCAGAGTTTTGTCGTAAAACATATACTCCAGTCTATTTTTGATTGGTTAGGTCATGTTGAAAATTGGAGTATAATCTCTTAATGAACACTTGAGCACATTTGGCCATACAAGTGTCACCGTAATTAAGTCTAATTTAACATTATTCCACTTATTCAAATTAACCTCTTATGTACTGTTACTACTGCTGGAACTTCCTTACAGACATATATAGTTTATTTAAAATGTGCATAATTACTCACTATTTTACTTGTTCAATAGACCTTTTTCTCAGTGGACATTCACAAAAACAAAGGTGTTATTAATGATATAAATGTTGAGCATATTCCATTTAGGTGAGGTAGTAGCAGGATTGTGCATGCATGCTGCCTAAAAGTAACGCCGGTGGATATCCTTTCACCTAGTTTTATGAGCATTTCAATTTATGTGTTAAAAAACTGCAGGGGAGCTGCTGGAAATTTGGAAAAACAAAGTTGAAATATGGCAAAGTCTAGCCCTCCTCTTGCATTTGTCATACCCTCCCTTCCATGACATTTCCGGGTCAAAAGTGACCGGTGTGTTTTGCATAGTGATATCTCTGGAACCCCTTATCCAATTTTGATGGTTGACATCTCATTTGAACAGTCAAAGCAAGTAGAATCAAGGGGTGTCAGACAGAATGACACCAGGGGTGAATTTCATGTTCTAATTTTGGAGTAAGTTCAAAGATAGCGTTTGCTCTACATTACTGTATACTATAAAAATGCTTGCCATGTAGGGTGTGTTTACTGGAGATGGAAATGCTTTAGTTAGTGTTGTAGCTGAGATTCTTCCCGTTCCAATGATGTATGGGATGTATAGATTTGATACAGGCAAGCCAGTGTTTGGTCAGTATATAGTCCGGATGCACCGGTCGGCCCATCAAGTTTAGCATTGACTGCACTCACTGTGATGAATATAAAAGAAGACACGTATACTGTTTTCATCAATGAACACTTACTGAAAAAGAAATATTCAAAGAAAAAGACAATAACAGAACATCAACATGGCTTGTGTGTGTCTGTGTATGCATGTGTATGAGTGCATGTGTGTGTGTATTCAAACACATAGTTGTCAATGCACAGTTGTGGTGGAATGTTCCTTGCAGATGTAGGCATGGCACTTCCTGCAGGCCTGGCTAGTTTTTCTGTCTCAAGGAGCACAGAGCTCGCACCTCTTCCTTTTCTGACCTTGGCAGGGGGCTGTTGGGGGAGTGTCTGGAGAGTTCTGCATTCTCTTTACCAGACTGGCAGAGGCTGGTGGGTAGGGAAGCCGCCATTGGACGACTGGAGTCTCTGACCTCTCTGACAGAAAATCACCTCATCAGTAGCCTACCTATTGTGTCAATGAGTCAAATGAGAGCAAGGCACAAATATATATGCATGAGAGACAGAAAGGGAGGGACATTTAGTGCAAGAAGGGGTTTTTTTCTTTAGAGCTTGCACCTGTGAGACGATATGATACATTCTATCATATAGTGCGAGAAAGTGAGAGGTTCCCGTAACCTGGAGTAAATTGTTGTGTGTGTGTGTGTGTGTGTGTGAGTGAGTGAGAGAGAAAGAGAGAGAGAGAGAGAGAGTGTGTGTGTGTGTGTGGAGATGTTTTCCATCTGCAGGATGAGCATAATATACCCACACCCATTCATTTCTTATGGCGGTCACTTTTGACCCGAAATATCATAGGAGGTACACTGTTGAATAAATCACTCAAAATTCAATGTAAGTGGTGATCATCAATTGTATATGTTCAGAGGCCTAGTGTGGAGGATAACATAAGGTCTTGAGGCAATTGGATGAAAAACACAATAGTTATGATTAAAAACAAAGTCGCTCGGTCACATTTGACCCGAAATGCAAGAGAAGGGCTAGATTAATTTTCTTCTTCTTTTGCAGATTTTCTGAAAATTCTAGCAAAGTTTGCACTACATTTTAATGGAAACTTGACTTATGACAAGTCAAAATGGCCACTGTAAAAAGGCCTGTGGTTGAGTGAAGGCCTGACAGATCCACTGGTTACCTATGCGTGTTTAACCCTTTATATTTAACCCTTATCCTTCATATTGGTATGTTGACTTTGGTGACCTCACTTAATTTCCAGCCTTGTTCCCTCTCAACTTCAACCTTGAGTGTAATTATCCAGAGTAATTGAAAAAACCTACATGGGTCCTTAGATATCTGTAATAGAAAAATTCATCGGACCCATCTTTTTATGGAATCATTGTCCCCATTACTGCGGACATGTGACTTGTCATAGTAGAAAAAGCACAAGTAGAACTTATTGTTAATAATGGCTCGGCTCCATGTAAGTATCCCAGTAAGCAAGGATGTGCAGTACTTGGACCCTGCAACTGACACATCTAAATGGAATTCAGCCGTCATGAATGTTCTGACTTACATCTGTTCTTACCCTACTGTGACACCTCAAAGATGTATTCTTTGTCTTAAATTTAAATATCGTTGCTTTATTAGGAAAGTATGGTGTAAAGAGGTGCATCCTGGGATATGTGTTAATGAGTCACACTAAGCCTCATCAGGTGCAACATCACCTCTCTCTTGTTCAGATTTCCTACAAGCTGTACTGCACCATATGAGCTGTGGCTGTTAACATACTTCTTCTTCCTGGCTGCTTATGAAGTAACTTGACATCTAGTTGTCTTGAAGTATGAAAGCAGATTAGTAATTTTCTTTGTTTTTGATCTTTCTGCATCAAATTTCACACGTCTTTGTTCCTCCTCCGCCTTCCTTCTCATTCTTTAAGTCGGCATAATGATGCGACTTGCCAGCGTTACTGATTGACTTCAATTAATACATCACACATTCTTTTTGATTCAGAGCACTTTAGTTTGATTTAGCGAGATAATTTCAGGTCAGGATTCAATTAGTATAAGGCTAAATGATTTTCCTTACTGTTAATTTCCAGTGAGGGGCTGCGCAGTGGCTCAGTAGTGAATGCTGCTGCCTTGACAGTCAAAGCAGGAAGGTCCTGCGTCATGGGCCAGTTGTTTCTCTCTGATTGTCTTTCTGTTGCTCTGCTTTCTCCCGATAGTCCAAAGACATGCAGATCAGGTGAACTAACACATTAAAATAGCCCACATAAATGCATTTGCCTGGTGATAATGCGATGATGGACTGGTGACCTGCTTACCAGCCATTTGTGCATGCAGGGATAGTCTCCATCCCCCTGTGACTCTGAGTAGGAATAAGCAGGTATAGAAGATGGATGTGTAAAACGCTCCCAACCACCTTTTTCAAGGTTATTTAACAATTTCTCCTTTATTTCGTCAGTAGACTCCCTGGATTATCTACAACCCCCCTGTGCATACCAGGAGTCACAAAAATGGTGTTGATTCTGGCTGGCTCACTATTTTCTCTCTCCTTCCTCTCTGTCCCTGTTGCCGCCGCTCTGTCATTGCGAAACGGTTTTCAACCATTGCCAAACAGTCAATATAAATCCAGCATGAGGCCGCCGAGGAAGGTTTAACGCAGCAGATGACATTCAGTACAGTGCCATAATCATTGCCTCCTAATGAATTAAATAGCCTTGACATTTCACAGCATGCTTGTCCTTTTCCTGCAACTGTTCCGCTGTTGTATTCTTTCTTTCATGCATTCTGTCGCTCTCTTGTTCTGTTCTTTCTCTTGCATTGCTTTTGCATGCGCCTTCTGGCCTCTTTCTATTCTCTCCTCCCCACCTTCACCCGTAATTTCTATATCGCTCACTCCCTCTCTTACTCCATCTCTTGCTTCTTCTCACTCGTCCGCTCATTGGTATGCCACCGCACGCCCAGCTGTCTATGCAGGCAGAGCTGAGAGGGAGGGAGGGGAAGAGGGAGACAGTCACTGTTTAGCAGCAGAGACAGAATCCAGCTGGAGGGTCACGACCCTAAATGACCATCCACACTCACACACACACAGGCACGTTCAATAAGTCATACACCCACACTTCCCTGATGGCAGGAGCAATAGGTCATACGCCAACAATGTAGGAAGAGAGAGAGGGACAAAAGGAGAGGAAGCAGGATTAAGGAATGAGGTGGAGGTGTGTTCACTGCTTGCTGAGCCATAATTGTCCTGTGGTTTGGAAGGGAGAATAGCAGCAGTGAGGGGGAGAGACAAAGAGAAAAGGAGCAATGAAAGGGGCATAGCCTGCAATAGAGGAATGCTTCTGCAGTGGCGTCAGAAAGTTTCTTTTGTCCTGGAATACAGATGAGGGCTGGATGGATGACTGCACTGTTATGGGACAGACAGACAGAGAGACTCATGTATGCACAAACAAACACAGCCTCTGGGTCTGTTGGAATTTGGCACATATGTGTGTGTGCAAGCTTATCTCATAGAAATATAATCATAGTAAATAATTATATTATCATAAACTTAAAACAATTGCATAGTTATTAGATTTATTTTAAATAGACGTTTACTATTTTTAGGGGAAATTAATGTTAAAAAATCCTCATCAGATACAAACTCATACATTTCTTTCTCTCCCTTTTATTATTGAAATTTAATGACATTAGGCTTGAAAGATTTATGGTAAAGACAAACAAACAGAAGTGTCATTTAAAATATAGAAACATAGAATTGATCCTGTGAATAATGTACTTGAAAAAAATTAAAGCTGATATGGATCACATTTGTATCTTTTGTTGAATGCTCAAGGAGAGCATCTGCCATTTAATCTTTCAGTATATTTACACTAGAATATTCTGTGTTCTGACACAAACAGTTGCTTGAGGCTGAACTTTTTCCATGTTTTGTTTTATTTATATGATACATAAAAGAAAATTATTTTGTACTTTAGTGGTTTATTTTACTTGAGAAAGAGCATATTCATAAAGAAAAATTATCAAATGCCATGTTTTCTTAAATGTTTAATGTTACTTGTTGTAATATATATGTATAATGTATGTGTGTGTGTAAAACATCAGAACAAAACTACCTTTTTATTGATTAGATTGTATTGTAAGGGCCCTGGCAGTGTAAATAGTTAACTATATTTTCAAGGCTTTTTTATTCTCCAATGCTTTTTGAGAATTAAAATGAAGAATTTAAATTTCCATTCATTTGCATATACACTATAGACTTTTATGTAATAAACAGATTAACTGTGGCTCAGTTTTCCTCTAGATAAACAAACATAAGCACTCTTATGGACACACATGCATCCCTCACTTTAGTCTGATCACATTCACTCCAGCACGTTTAGATCTCACATCTTATGGGGCGAATGGGAAATTATTTTGCTTCTGATCTCTAATGATTGTCAACATGAAAGATCTAAACAACATCATCTTGGAGGACTAAAGACAACTCTGAAGTCTGTTGAAAAAAACAAAACAAAACAGAAAACAAGGGTTCAAAGCTCCAATCAGAGCTATAACATTTATCTTGATGCTGTGTGAGGATTTTAATTAGAAGGGAATTCCCGCTGCCCATGATTACTGAGGCAATAGGGGACTGGATGTCTTTGAATCCGATGTTTATTCCCCGAACAAACAAAAGCATGCTATAATAATTAATTTAAAAAGTTGGATATTAGTAAACAAATTGAAGAAGGGAAAAGTTCATAACAACAACCACATGGGGAAACTAAACCAGGAAGTATTCAACTCTGGCTGAAGGGCTATCGCGAGAGAGGCGGTGGTTGACATGGTAACGGCAGCAACACAAACGAGACTAAAGCGGCGGAAACCTCAAATATTAAAATACAAATCCGGAATTATTAAATTGCTCGTTTTATTTTAATGACAATTAAGTATGCCGAATCGAAAAATGAAAGCGTGAAGTAAGCGGGTGAAATAAGGTGAGTCTCGAAGGGCTCAGGTGGTGTAAGTATTGTTCAGCATGTGTAAAGTTAATGTGCTGTTACCGACACTGTGGCATTAGCTTAATATGTCCTGGTTTACTAGCTTTCACTTAAGTTCTTGGGCCTGTCTCCTTTACTGTACAGTCGCTGAATCCTTTTAGGTAAGTCACCAATAATTTCAGCTTTTCTCACATACCTCTTTACATTGACTCCTTCCTGTTAAATACGATGTAGTTTGTGTAACTATGTTTATGTAACTACTAAGCTAAGTAATTTTAGCTAACGCTAAGGATATAGTTTTCATGAGGGGCCGTTAAATTTAGACACACTACTCGTCCACATTTTGCCATTTGACAGATGTAGGCCTATTCCAGTCAAATACAACCCCGATTCCCAAAAAGTCGTGACTCTGTGTAAAACATATTTAAAAACAGAATGCAGTTATTTGCAAACAAACGGTGTCCATGTAGTAATCTCATTTATACAGTCAATTGTTTGACAACATGGTGAACCTCGCTCTATCATTCCAGGATGCCCCTTTCATCCCTAATCATGATACTATCCCCTGTTACCAATGAACCTGTTTACCTGTGGAATGATCCAAACAGGTTTGTTATAATAATAATAATAATAATAATAATAATAATAATAATAACTATTATTATTACTATTATTATTATTATTATTATTATTATTATGGGATAGAGGTTTAAAACTGTAGTATTTTCTGCTTAGAGGTCTTGGTTTGGACCAAGACTACTGAGCTACAGGAGTGAAATCATGATGATGTATTCTCTGCAGTTGTCAAGGAGAATGAAAAGCACTGGTGTAATGCAGGTATTAATAATAAATGTCAAAGCTGCATCCTTAAGTTTTGAGCCTGATATTGTGTTTGATGGCTTGCTGGTATAAGTTAGCATCATGAGTTAACTATTATAACAATTCCTTAATTTTTTATTTAGCTTTTCCGGCCCCAACAGTTGCCAGCCATTTGTCAAGCATGTAAGTTTGCTAGACACAATTTAAACTCAGAGGACTGCTTGTTTTAACTGCCTCTTATACATTTGAGGAAATCTGTCCCTGCTATTTTGCTCATTTTATTGCAGCAGGATTCATTTATTGCGGTGTGTGATTTAGCCTGGGCTCAGCGTGATAGCCAGTTTTTATGCCATTACTGTTGGTTTTTTATTGCAGAAGAGAGTCTTTGTAAAAAGCTCAGCGAAAGACGCAGGAGGAATACCTGAGCCCCCACAAAGAAGAGGCATGAATTTAAATGACTTTGTGGTGCTTCCTAACAACAAGGCCAAATCCGTCAAGCTCAATGCCAGGTAAGATGAGAGAAGATCAATGGTGTGATTTAAGGCATTAGGTAGAAGCCCTTCAGGGCTACTTGGCTACCATGCTATTTCCATCTGTTTGTATTCAAATGAATGGGAATGAGTATTTGACAAAATGGAGTTTCAAGCAAGTTAAAAATGTGACCTGGATTCTGATTCAGTGTGGTGTATTTGTTTTCTTCATATTGCCCAGTGCAAATTTCGTCCAGTCTCCATAGTCTACGTAGTTCTCATTTGCCAACAGGTAATTGACTAAATTGATGTCTGTCTTGGTGGTACCCCGATTCAGTGACTAATTGAATAAAGTATTGATTAGTCATGGCAACAGGGATCTACTAGTGCAGCAGATGAATTGAACATATTGATGAAAGCCTGGCTGTCCAATCTGACGGAGTAGGTCATTTGTATGATTGATTGTTGTTGATTGATTGCATATACCGTATGTGAGTGTGTGTGTGTGCATGTTGCCATAGGAACCTGCACGAACTGCAGATGGAGACGACGACTTTGGCCCAGGAGAGCAAAGAGATGGAGGAGAAACTGCAGTGGCTGAAAGAGAGCATGAGTAAAGAGAAAGAGGAGAGAGGGTGAGTATCAGTGTTGCAGTTAGTGTACTAGAACAAGACGAGAAGGGGGAGGGAGAGGCAGCAACGAGGAGAGAGGGGTAGACCGAAGTGGGAAGTTGAGCAGAAGAAGGCGAAGGAGATGGGGTGAGTGAAAACGGAGTGAGAGGAGAGAGAGGGTAGTGAATAAGTATGTGTGGGATGGGCTGCAGCAGCTGTAACAGACAAAACAGAAGAGAGAGATTCGTATTCCTCAAGTTTCAACTTACTGCACAAATAATTTCGCTGCTCCTTGTGTTGTCTGCCCTCCATCACATGGATTATCTGTGTTATTTCTTTGTTGTGGTTCAACCAGTGTGAAATCTCATGTTGTGAACCCCACTAGCAACACCTCCATGTGTCAGTGTGTCTGACTGTCCCAACACTTTAACCCAGAGCAAGATATCTCAACAATGCCTGACTCTCTTCTAACTGAGTACTGGAATATATACAGTATTCAATTTGACATGTGCTGATATTAAGATTTTACAATTATCTTGGTCACAGTAACTACCAGTGTGATCTATAAAATTGCTAAGCTTAACATCCTTAGACAGACGGGGAGAAAAAAGACAGAAAGAGGTCAGGAATTATAGCAGGTAAAGAGAGAGCTCAGAGAAGGAAGGGGGAGAGCTAAAATGAATTGGGGGCTGCTGAGAGAAAGTCTATAGAAGCAAGAGGGACTGATGGATGAATACAGTGATTTGGGATATAGGAGGCTTAATGTTAAAATGCTGCAAAAAAATCAAGTCCGGACTGTCACAGCTAAACACACGAGGGAACAAAGCAGGTGACTGATGGAGAGTCGAAGAGTCGGTGAGGGAGGTAGGAAACTGAAAAAAAAACTACAACAGCTGTAATAGAGCAAGCAACAAGAAAGTAGTGACATTAAGTTATAGAGATGGATGGAGGAGGAGACCAAATGAGAGAGAGGGGAGGTCGATGACTTCTCTACCTATAAAGGTCAAGAAAAGGTTGACAGGGAAGGAAGAAAAGGAGCAGTCAGAGAATTGAAAAAGCCACTCATATATGAAGTAGGCTCATGCCCATATAGCAGACTATTCTAAAGGTCAGTGGAGCCCTACAGACACTTGGTGCTAACAACTTGTATGTGACTGTAATTTTTCCCCTCACTGGAATCGATGGCTAACAGTATTCACCAGATATGAAAGACTTTAATGGGAAGGCATATTGAGCACTGATGGTGGACATAAGAATAAATAACAGTAAAACGAAAGAGTGAAAATACACAGGGAAAGCATTTAACGTTTACATTTAAAAGAAAAGAAAAGATCCCACCGCATAACAAGAATTCAGCCCTTTTCTTTTTAGTTTTCTTTTCTTACTTTTTCAAATAATAATCAAAACTGCAAGTCCCAATTGTATGTGTCTACCATGTGTTCTGCTTCACATGCTTTTTGTTTGGCTCCTGGAATTGCTGCTGTATTTTCAATAAGGCTTAAATTTGTTTACCCCACACCATACATTAACTGTCACAACTCTTCACAGTAATTGCAGGGGATTTACAGAGGCTCACAGTTTTTCAGTGTTGCCCAGCAAATGCTTGTATTTGTTTCTCTCATATAATTATTTCATTTTGAGAGGATAAGGCAATGATGAAGGCGAGAATTACACAAGTCAGTGATATAGGTGAGAGGTAATTTTCAGTATCTTTGAATGTTCTGGTACAGTTATGTGTGCTGTTTCAGAGGCTTGCAAAAATCTCACTTCAAAACAGATGACCTATATGTTATTCCCATGATTATGTTCAGTGGGCATTCAGATGACAGCTACCCTTTAGTTATGAATTGAGGTGGTGGTCTGTCATCTGAAAAAGAAAAAAACAAGGTGCTCTTGTGACAAAGAATACAGTGTTAACTAAACTTAGTCCTTTCTCAGGAAGTTCATACTCAATATGCAGTTGTCATTTGGACTGTACTTGGCTGGATGTGAACTTGGAAAAGTACTTGGGCTGAGAACAGAAGAGAACGGAGATTGTACAAGGCATCTTGTATTTTTTCTCCCAAATCCGTAGCATCATATTCACACAAGCCTAGGCTTAACTTGCCTTGGAACACATTGTCATTGTGTTCTTTTTTTGGGGGGGGTGTTATGTCTATTTTCATGGTCAGGTCTTCTGGCCGGGTCTGCACATAATGAAATTGCATGATTCACTGTGCAAACTGATGATAAGTGATGGAAACAGACTGCTTGTCTCCAACATTTCATTCTATTTCCAAGTTCTCACTTGTCAAATGACAAATGATAGGTGCCATCATGACAAAAGAGATTATTTTTATGTCTGTGATTCTGTTTTGATGATCAACAGTTGGCAGAGGACAAAAACAGGCATGTTTTAATAGTGATAAACATTGTCTATCAAAGGTTGTAGATGTATGTCAGCGTATTGGCTGTCATAGGGTCACATCGACTGTAACTGATTCATGGGCAGCAAGTGTGAATGAATGATATAGAAAGGCTGTCAAACTGAGAGATGGCATCATCACGTTTTGAAACACACACACACACACACACACACAAAAAGAAATATCATTTATTTTTTCTCCCCATTTCATTACAGAGTATGTACCTGGCCCATTACTGTGACTATTATCCAACAAATTCTGATTGAAGGCCATCCCAGCCTGTGTGAACAGGAAATGAATTTGCAGAATGAAAACAAACACTGGTTATTAATGTGATTGTTTTATTCTCTGTTTCCAATTCACCTAATTTCATTGATAGCTCAGAGATGTGTTACCGAAAGTTATGGACAGCAGCTAAATAGAGGTGTATATCACAATATATGAGCATATAACTCAGGGACAGTTTCTAGGGAGAGGCACAGTATGTACATTATGCACAGACACCTTCAAATATTGTCAGCAGGAGAAAGGTTACACACACACACACACACACAAATACAGGCAGCACAGCTAATTACTATATCAGTGATTTAGAGCTGAGGTATGAGGGGAGGCACACTATGTCCACATTATGTATTTCCATTGGTTCAAATTCATACATCACAAACAAACAAGCAAAGTGCGTACCATAGATGATAATTATGTGTTAATGGATTTATCGTTATAGGAGATCAATTGTGTTTGTGTGTGTGTGTCCTTGTATATGAGTATTCTCTTAGGTAGGGCCCTATAAATTCCGTTTTATTTTTTGCCAAATTCCGTTTTATTTTTTCCCAAATTCCGTTTTTTCCATTTTAATTTTTTGGAATTCCATTTTTTAAAACTTTTTACCCATATTTTACCACAAAAGGGTGTGTTTTCATAATGTTTCTGAATAAAATGCACACTAATTAAAGAGGAATGACCTTACATTCATTGAGGCAACACAATAGTGCACTTTTCCTCAATACTTTATTGCTGCTTCATGCAACACAACAATGCACCAAGTACTACAAATTAAAAATAATAATAATGTGCTCAATTAGTTAATAATCAATTAATTTTTTCTTCAAGTAAAAATATGCTTGACTTAAAAAAAAAAAAAGACTTTTGGACAACAGGTGGTCATCACATTTATTTTTCCGCTTCCAGTCAACAGAGTGTTGACAAAGTGTATAAAATAACACGTCACCTGACACATAGACGGGAACTGCTCAGCTCTGTAGTGAGGCGTTAGCGTCGTATTACGTAGCTTTTTAGCAGACGGGGGGACCGCCATGTTTTCATATGGTTTGAAAAGGGGCGGGGGCAGGGGTTGTGTCACATTGATTAGCAACCCCCGGGAACGATTGCCCATGTTTATGTTCCTCTCTCTCATGAAAACAACATTTCCGCGATATTCCGCATTAAAAATAAATTCCGTTTTTATTGTCCAATTCCGCGATTCCGTCCGCGATTCCGCGATCGCGGAAATTATAGGGCCCTACTTAGGTTCTCATTGGAGGCGTAGCTCTAATTAGAGAAATATTTCACTGCTGGAAATATGGCCTGACTGTCTAGGCAGTAGACAAATGCAAATATTTTTTATTTCCTGGTGCTTCATGCCAGAGTAAACGGAGTGAAAGGGCTGACTTTGATCAGCACTGCCTTGTTTTGCATCCTTGGCTGACCTTCTCTCAATCCGACTGTCTGTGGAGGCCATACATAAAATGTGGAAGTACAATCTGTAGTTTGAACAATGAACTTTTGCAAATGAGCGAGGAACCTTGGGTACAGGCAACATGGAGTGAAGTTTGACATTGTTCATTTGTATATACTGCCCACTTTGTGATAATACAAAGCTGGTTGAAAATTAGTTTCCCTTCAAGAAGCCATACATCAGTATGGATGGAGGGCCATCTTGTCCAGGCTGCACAAATGATAAGCACACAAACACAGTGTTTCCTGTCACACTGAAATACTGCAACATTTACCGCTCCACCAGCCCCAAGATACGACAATGTGTAGTTGTGGCTGCCTGTGTGTATCATTTGATGCTAGTCCTCCATAAATAGTGGCAGTTTGTTGTTTGTGTGTGTGTATGTTTTAACACTTTTCCAGTTACAGAAGGTACTACTTTTTTTTTTTTTAAAGTCCTGTACATCCTCTGCTCTTTAATCAGTCAAGACACACTCAACTCCACTGCAGGACAGGAATCCTGCTTAAGCTCTACAGTATGTCTCTGAAATATCACTTGCTCGGGAAAGATTTTATGTTGTGAGTGAATCAGCTTGAAAGAGGTGGAAAGATACAGTGAGAGTTTGTGTATGTGTGAGAGGTAGTGTGTGAAGGTAGGAGGAAGACTCAGCTGGCTCAACTACAAAGTGTAAATAGATGAAATAGTAAACTCTGGATATGATGTGGCAGAGAGGTAACTGAAAAAAAATGGTAACACCATATAGAATTGTTCTTTTTTCTAATTTTTATTTTCCTGTTTACATTAGAAAATTAGCCAGCCTTTTTTTCAGACAGGCCATTGCTGATTAATAATGCTCTGCTGATTTGTTTTTGTGTGCAGTGGTGTCACTAATCAGTTTTGACTGTGCAGAGCTGTTGTCAAGGAGAGCATAGTGGAACATTTTAACACCTTTTTCATTTCGAGTGATACTGCTGGGTACAGAGGAAGAGGGGAACCAGGGATTCACAGCAAGTCCTTTGTGTCAGCTGAGATGGGTGAGAAGATTAGATATGCCACCTTTGTATATTTAACTCCTGCATTTCAGATTTAACTTACTGTCATACTTCCAGACCCAGTTTGTGTTATATATTTGCTGTTTGTTGGTCGACATTCTTGAATATATATATATAGTCGATACAGGGAACAGAAGAGGATAGGATTTGTACGAGATGTGATGAAGCTGAAAACACCTGAGCTCAGATTGAGCTGGAGCGGTCGTGGAGTAAATTACATTATTAGGCACTAAAATAAAACCGATGCACAAGTCCTGTCAGGCTTTTACAGTTGAACTCCACATCATTGTAGCTGCAGTTCCCTCCTACCTTTTACCTGAAAGCTGTGTGTAGCGACGCCGCAGACTCTTAGATGTGAACCTCTAAGAGCTTAACAGTTTGAATCAATTAATTGGCACACTGCTAATGAAAAAGAGGAACCAGTTTCTCATCACTTTCTCTCTGATTGACGTGGGAGAGAGCCGGAAGGATGTGGGGGGTTTGGCAGTTAATCAGGTGTTCTGATGTGAAGGTTACCTGGATTTTCTCGAAGCTGCCTCCTTTAACTGTCTTCTCCTCTCAGAACATGCAAGTGTATCTTTGACAAGTCTTTACTGGAGATCTTCAAGCTGTGATTTATGCTCAGGCTGTGCAGTATACTGTGTGTCTGTGTTATGCACCACTCTGTTTTTCTCTCTCTGCTTTTCTCTTAGATCGCAGAGCTCCCAGAGTAGATGAATTGTTCATCTTTGTCTTAGAGTCGGGCTACACACACACACTCACACACGCGCGCGCTCACATAGACAGCCAAAGAATAGGCGAACAAATTCAGTTTGCTGAGAGGAGGTGCGGTATAATCAGTTTGTGAAGAGTACACAGGCGATAATAAAGCCAGACTGGCGGCTTGGGGCAAACGCAGTACATCATTCTCTGTTTGGCCTGCCCGAATCGCAGATTTAATGTAGCTTTGTCTTTAGGCCTACACGGATTACAGACACTAGCTCTTGCCTTATCTAGTTGAGGTTCCCCTTTTTCCTGCTTCCTTTTCCGTCTCTTTACTGTGCTTTTCTTTCTATTGGCTCTTTTGCTCCCTCTTACACTCTTTTTTATTACATTACATTTCTTTCTTTTTTTTGTCGTTGGTCCATATGTGTAGTTGTTTGAGTTGTTCATTTGGCTCTTCCGAGTACTCTGTCAGTCTGTATGTGTGTATACATGCATGTGTAATCTGTGACCTGACACTGCTCATGCTAGACTAAAATGTGTTAACCTTTGTTTTTATAAGATTCTATGTCTGAACTGTTCTCGCCTCTGGTAGTTTCTCGCCTGTCTCAGCCCTCTCTGTCTTTGCCCTGTCGTCTTGTCTCACACTGGGAGAGTGGGAATTGAGAGAGGACAAGATTACTTTGGCATTAGACTTCAAAGTGTGTGTGCATTTGCATGTGTGTGTGTGCAGGCCGCAGATGCTGTCAGTTCTCCCTTTGGGTGAGAAGGTTCAGTTAAAGGTGATAGTGGCGTGTAGGTTCATGTGTCCTTGTGTTCTACATGAGTGTGTCCAGGTGCGACAGGTGGTGTTTGCCTTGGGTTACCATTGAAGCATCTCTTCTCCTTTTTTGCAATATATCTATTTATCATTTAGAAATATGAGCTTGCTCTAAGCTAATGTAGAACTGTACTCCTCCGCTCTGACTTTGATGAAGAAATGTTTTTTTGACGAAGTGGCATTAGGTGTCGCGTTTGATGTTTGTTTCTAATATGTAAGCTGTGAGTCAGAGGTTGTCATCTGCTATCCACACACTAGACAGTGAAAGGTGTCAGTGTGTGATAGTAGTGTGTGAATGTGTGTGTGTCTGGAGGTGTGTTTTTCTTCCACAGTGTAACAGGTGCATTGCTAGCTTTGTAGAGACTGAAGTCAAATCTCTCACCTTCACATGCAAATATACACACACTCTGTTCTTGTTTGTTAAAAGTGTTGAACAGAACTTTGGTTGTGCTGATTAATCTTTACAGTTTGGAGTGGTCTGCCAGCAGCACTGACAGTCCATGCCATATGTTGAGATGGAAGTGTATGTGTGTATATTTGTGTGTTTGTCCAACAGAGAAACATTGACTGTGAGAATGTGTCAATATCTGTATATTTCTAAAAACAACTTAAGCTGTTATTATTGTGCATGTTTACTCATACATGCATGCGTGGGTGTAATTGAGTGGATTAGATAATGAGATTTTTGCTAATGAAAATACTCAGACAGACACACACTTGCTCTCTGCAGGCAGCCTGTCCTGAGGGGACACCCTGTCATGCTGCACCGACAGGGTGTGCCTCAACTGTCTCCTCTAGCGACAGTCCAGTTGCCAAGGTGATGTCGCCAGGGTGATTACCTGACGCCCACCCTCAGTGTCAGCACAGCATCGGCGTCAGGGGTGTTGGCAACTCTTACCATCACGCACACACACACAGATACAGAGAGACACACTCTCACACACACACAGAGTCAGACTTCCTGTGCCTTGACGGGCTGCCAGCTCAATCCAAAATAAACTTCTTTCAAAGACAGCCAGACATCACAATAGCATAAATAGCATAAATAATTCAACAACATGAGCATGAATAACTCCCGTCTAAATGAGGATCCCTCTCCAGTTCTTCACGTTCTACAACTGACAGGAGTGTCCTGCATGAGTGTGCGTGTGCATGTGTGCACATTTGCATTCTTGTTCTTGTGTGTCCATCTTCCTGTGTGTGTTTATGTTTGAGTAGGTGTAATTCCTGTAACCTCTATTGTCTACAACGCAATAGAAAACATCTTCTTGGTCTTAGACTGAATCACACAATGTGAAAAATTAGGCACCCGTGACATTGTACATGAACATACAGGCAGAATTGATGTTGGCAAGGCGAAATTGTTGTGTGTATGTAAAGGCATGTGGCAAAGTGCTTTTTCTTGCTGCTCGAAGTCCTCTTAATAGCACAAGGACTGTCTGTGATGAATTAAACACTATTTTCTGTCTAATGGAACAAAATGATTTTCTTTTCTTTTTTTTCATGAATTCAGTCTGAGGGACTTAGGATTTAGTTACATGGTGCTGTTACGCCTTTTTCATGCTGTTATTGCTTTCTTTTTCTTGACATCAGCTCCTTCTCCTCTACTTAAGCCTGACACTGTTATTAACGTGCTTTAGTCTCCTTGGGTACTTGAATGGATTAAAATGCCTTAATTCTGAGTTTTCTTACATCTATCCTGCCTTTACCTTCACCCCAATGGAAATGCAGGAGCAGTAAGGTGTTTGCATTGCAGTTTTTGGTAAATCTTCCAAACGTCCTACAGTTTAAGAATAATTTTGTTCTGGTCTTTACAGTAAATGTGGATATATGAAGAATGTATCTCCTCCATTCATTATGCTTTATTGAGATATACTTTATGCTATGCTATGCTGTATGGGAATTTGTTCAAGACAAATGATTTCAAAAAATCTTCTTGCTGTAGTTAGATATGTGCCTCCCTGTGTTGCATTGTGTTGGTAATAAAGTATCTCGATTGTTAGTTTATTTTTAGCTCCCATACCCAGATCTTCTAATGTGGAGTGAATATCAGAGTGACTATTACATTTTGAGGATATGGAAAATATTCCTTCTTGAAAAAAAGAAGGATGAACAAATCAAATCGCGGGCTGAAACAGATGTAATCACTTTTTCTCTCTTCATTCTTTAGAAATCATAGCCCAGATGCTGTAGATGAGCTTTGCATGTCAAATTCAAAGGGGTTGTATTTTAAAATTGTGGGTTTACAATTGCTGAAGAAAACTCTCTCTCCCTTTGTCTGTTTAGGCATTCTGCAGGGTTTAGATGGAAGTCTGGACAATGCGGTTCTTTAAACAGCAATGCTCCAACAAACAGCACCAAGAAGAACAAGGAGAACAGACTCCAAAAGGTACAAGAGAAATCTTATCTAGACATCTGTGGATTTGTGTATGATGTGTTGATTCTTGTTTCCTTGTATGCTGTGGATGCACCAAGTGCTTACATCCATAAAATGTGTATCGCCACTCCTTTAGTGCACTGAGCATAGTAGACTTAAAAGCACTTTGAACCATGCCCCTTGATTTGAGACGTTTGTGCCCTGGATCTCAGGGGAGAAACCCTAATGTCTTTGAGTTTACACAAGAAAAAAAAGTAACTCCTTTTCTAAAGGTTACAACTGCCTTGGAGTAAAAAAGAACAAGAATGATTGAATTTTCAGTATTTCAATTTCAGCAGAGGCCAGCCCCTGCTGTTCCCTTGTAAAATGTGGTGGAAGAATGGTTGTTCAAAAACAAAAATGCTGGTTCCCATTGAGAGGCAATAATAATATAATAGATATGTTCAAGAATAAATTAGGGCACAGACTGAAAATATATTCAAGAACCTAATATGCAGCATGCTTTTGTTTATTCACTTGTTGGCACATGAAAGAATGCAGTGATGAATAGTGCAAAGGTTAATATGAACACAGAGCATTTTATACAGCATGTGCAAACATACCTACTCCTTCATATAGCTGTACATAAACAAACAAGCCTGTGCAGGAGTGTTAGGAAGCTGTTGCCGCTGATTTGTCACTCCCTGTCTCCGCAGATGTCAGCAGGCAAGGTGAAGATCCGAGTGCTGAAGGATGAACTGATGACAGGTGAGTAGCTTACAGATACGACCCGGGCTTCTGCTGTGGGTTACCTGCACCAGGTAGACTTGACACGGATGTGTACTCAAAAACTGTTGGTCCTTTGATACACTGCCCTATACTGAAATTCTGTCTACTCTCCACATAGAGGTTAGCATAAAAGAGCAGCTACAGCACAGAGCAGCACCCTGAGAACTGGTAAAGGTTCAGTGTCTTGCTCACGGTTACCTCAGTAATGTTGATACTTGCCATCAGGGCCCAGACCGAGGAGTACTCTGGTTAAAGATTGATCTCTGTAACCAGTAGCTAACCTTGGCAGAATTATTAATGATTTGAACATGCCTGAGGCACAAAATCCTGCCTTAAATCAGAACACTTCAAAATGATACAGTGTGTGTTCAATGTATACAGCAGCAGTAAATGTAACTTGATATGGTCTTGCTTTGGTGTATGCAATTAGTGATCATTGTAAAGGGTGATGGGTGAAGCATATTATTTGTTAATGTTTTTGCACAAAAGCCACAAACAAGATTCTTGTAAAATTGAGCTGATTATGCTGTACTGCATTTTTGATGCTTGCACAGTGCTACATGTTTAATATGGCCTGGTGTCTGAGTCAGACAGCTCTTCTATATCTCTATGTCCTTGATAAAGTAGGCTTGTAGTCAGTTACATAAATACCATTTAAATGTTAATAATATAAAATTAATTCTCTTGCCAAGTGTTAACAACAGCATACTTGCTCTCTTTAGCCCCACCTCAGCCTCCACCTCCACCGCCACCCCATACCATCGGTCTTCGGAAGACAAGGAAAAACAGGCTGAGGGGAACATACTGTGGACAGTGTGAAGTCAAGACTGCCGGACTAGTATGTACTGTAAACAAACATATGCTGAAACTGAATAACTGAAACTAAAAAAAAACTGTAACTCCAGTGTTGGGTAGTTGAATTATTTCCTCTCTGGAGAGAACATTGAGTAAATCTCATCAAACTTTCACCTGACAAAAAAAAAAAAAAAGAAACACATACGTACAGTACTGTACATTTCTAAAAGAAGAATGTGCAGTGAGACTATGTGCACCTACACCTAACACAGACTTCAGACCAGGCGTACGCACAGTTTTCTAGAGATAGCTGCAGGCGATGGGTTAAGGCAGATATTAAATATAAAGTGAGACCTTACAGTAAAACATTGTTTAGGTTGTTTGCCAAGTTCCCTGACTGTGTCACTATTTTTACAGTCTACAAAACCTTCTGTAAAAATATGAATCTGAGGCACATTTATTTAATTACTTAACTTAATTTTAAATTATTTAGGAGTGATGAATGTTATCAATCTTTTAATTTATATTTGAGCTATTACGTTCCTGTGCTAATAATCTTTTAATTTCATCCCGAGTTGTGAAGCACTTAGTGAAGTCTGTTTCAAATATGTGCACTATAAATTAATCACCCATCATCCCTCTGATGTTAATGATCATTGAGATATTACTGCGCTGATGGTTTACAGGTACATGTGATGAATTAATGGTATGGGCACTATAAATAGCCACGGCCATGTGGAATGCTACTGTTCTGGTGGTATTGGACCAGTTGGGCCTCACTGATGCAACACAATTAGTGACATTTCACGTTTTCGTCTTTGCCGTCTGTGTCATTGTAAGGTCTAATGAGCAATGGAGCAGGCACGAGTAGCCATATGCAAACGAGGGATTAAGGTTGTTACTACATCACTTTATGGTGAAAATGAAGGCTTATGCTCATGCTCCCAGTTCCACAATGATTGTGAATTATAAAACAGAACCAAGGGCATGTGCAGCCTTTTAAATTTCATGAAAGCAATGTGTATTTCTGTCTCAGTGTGTACACAAAGTTTTAGTCATGAATCTATACAGAGTTTTATGCATCTGGCCCCAGGAGTCAAATAGCTTAACAAACACTCATAGCTAAAATGCGGCATCTCTTATTTTCTGTGTCTCTCTCCCTCCTTCTCTCCTTTTTTCTACCTGTCCATCACTCTCCATCTGTTTATCTGTTCATTTGTTCCTGGATGCTTTACCTCTCATTCTATATTTCTTTTCCTCCTCCAGCATCAGCTGTCTCCCTCTGTCATCAAGATGCCGGCTATCTCCCATCCTGCTTCCTCCTTTCTGCTCGCACGATGTCTTTACCTGTCTTTCTCACTCTTTAACACATTTCCTCCTCTCTCCTCCTTCAACCCTTCTCCCTCTGTATCCTCCCCGCCTGCGTTTGTCTGTCTTTCCCCTCTCTGTCTAGCATGTATATCTGTCTGTTTCTCTGCTCTCCCCGTCTCCCTCCCGCCGTTCCTCTGCTGTCCTATCTGTTGGTCTATCTGTGTGTTTGTGTTTGCACTGATAACAGTTTAGCTGGATCCGTTCATCGATACTCGAGACCTCTGAGGGCACCATTGTTTATTCTTTCTTGCTCTTCATCCACTGCTGCACCGGAGGACTGTGGCCTGCAACTGTATGTGTGAACAATAGGGAGAGAGAGAGAGAGAGAGAAATGAATTAAAAGCCATACTGTGTGTGTTTGTCTGTGCATGTGTGTGTATAATGGACTGCGGCGAACTGAGTAATACATGCTTGATGACCAGTCGCTCCCACATCCACGCCCTCTAGATGCTCAGCTACTCATGTGTGATTCCCATCCTGTGTCTGACCGCGAAGCCAGCAGGGTTTAGTATTGAATAACTCATGCTTCTGAGAGACAGCGAGAGCAATGAGGGACAGAGAGATTGACAGGGGGATGAAGGAGAGGGAGGGGTTGAACTGATTGAGCTGACAGCCGCCATTTTTCTGCCCCTTTTGTTGTGGAATAACTTATTTTAAGTGCAGCACACACATTGCGCTTAAATGTAATGTGGTAATTTGCTTGATAGGGCATTTGATGATGATGGCACTGAATTGTCCAATGAAGGGCCCAATGCCCCCCATTGCCCCATAGTGATAGGCTTAATGGCGGTGCTTATAGTAGTCGGGGCAAGCACATAGGCGAAACACACACAAATACACACAATGCACTCAGGCACACACAAACACACACGCGTTTTGGATAGCCCTTGTGCCCTATAATTACGCCAATAATGGAGAGTGTTACGACTCTGTCTCTGCCATTCTGCCTGGAACTGCACTTAAGCACACACACGCACACATGGACACAAACAGGCAGTCATATAGACATCTGGGCTTCTTTCAAACTCTGACTCACACGTACTGGCACACACGACCAAAATCACATGCGCACGCACGCACACACACACACACACACACACACACACACACACACACACACAGACACACACAGACACGGACAGCCTTGTGCTGTATTTCAGAGTCATCCAGGCAAAAAAAAGGACCTCATTTCCTTCTGCGTAGCACAGGAGAGCGCAGTGATGTGCGCTAAGGATAGGGATGCCTAGCCCCTGGGGAGTGACTGTAATTTATCCTCAGGCCTGAGAGGGGAAATGAGGCCCTGCTTTATGGGACCATTAAAGGGCAATGTCGCAGCTGGCTTGTATGTACATGCACACACACACACACGGTCACATAATGATATGTGTGAAGAAGAAGAGAAAGTAATAGCCGCAAAAGTCTGAACACAGTGTTACGAATAAATGCTGTAATTAATGCATAATAAAGAACTAAATGGGGGGATAAAAGAGCAAAAAGAAATGAGCAGCGGGACTAATTGGTAAATCTGCTGGTAGAAATTTGCACTGTAAGACCTCTGTTGAGCCACAATAAATTTGTACTTTGTTCTGTTTATTGTACTGACTTGTTTAGCTCAATTATGCATTACAGCAGTCAATGATCAAACAGGTGATGAAGAAGCAACTATGTAAGTGAGCAAGACATTGAATAAGAAGGAAAGTTTTAAGTCACTAGGTCCAGAAATATATTACATTGTCACTAAAAACTGTTAAAGCCCCTATGTTCATAAGCAGAATTGGTGCTGTTCCCCCAGAGTGTACATTAATTATACTTTCCAAATTTGACATCGTATTGATGATGAAACCGTCATAATGAATAATAAACCTGCATGTCAAATGAAGAGAACTGAACGAATAGTGACTGTTTGTTTACTCTTTTTTGATCCTTGAATTTCAAGAAGCCTCTGTCCTTTTCTCTCTCCCACCCTCCCTTCCACATATCCTCGCTTCTCATTGGCTTTCTCCGCTCCTCCTGTCCTCGCCCATGTACTCCGTCCACCCGGTCTAGGCCTATCTCCCCAACCTGCTGATGCAAGGACTTTTCCCCACTAATAAGACCGGATTCTCACAGATAGATATGATAATGACCTCCCTTAAGATGCATTCAAGCACACACACTCTCATACTCAGCACACATAGACACTTAGCACAAATGCATATATGTACACACAGGTTCTCCCTGCCACTCTTTCTCTCTCTGTCTCTCTCTCTTCCTCTCTCACAAACACTCTCTCTCTCTCTCTCTCTCTCTGTCTCTCTCTCTCTCTCTCTCACACACACACACACACACACCTTGCTGCATCTTGCCAGAGGATCCATTTCAATATTCATCCCTCTTGTCAAAGTTTGCTCGACAAGGTTAAGGTTAGAAGAAAGGAAAAGATATTTGCTGTTAGGTTTGAATCTTTAACAAACATAACTTATGCTTGTGCTTGTCAGTGCAGATAGTTACACACATGTGCACATACATGATCACTCATTTTTAATATTCTGCTTCCCTAAGACACCTGTATCTTCACAAGTACCTCTTTCTCACACACACACACACACACACACACACACACACACACACACACACACACACACACACACACACACAAACTGACTCGCTGTGTGTCTCTGTGTTGTAGATGTGTGCTGAATGCTCAGAGGACTACTGCATTGGCTGCTTTACCAAATTTCACCAGAAGGGGGCACTGAAGCTCCACAGAATGATCCCCATTCAGGTGAGCATGGTCCCACGTTCATCTAGTCTATCGCCCTCTCTTTGGCTGTGTCTCTCTGTCTCTTTTTCTTTCACAGATACTTTCAATAATATCTGTCCCGATCCCATTCTCCTTCTGCTTCACTTATTCTTTCTTTTCTTTACTCTTTCTTGCATCCCTGACTCATTATATCTACTTTGCCCAACCTCTTGTCTTTTTTCCCCTTTTCCTCACTTTTGTATGTGCGCACACACACATTTACACACACAATACGAACTAGAAGGCAAGTTTGAACTGTCTGTGTATGTATGTGTCTTTATGTGTATTGTGCTGTGGCACCTACTACCTGATAACAAAATGGATGTTCCTCATTAGCAAATGCCCCGATCACAAAACAACAAACAATATGCACACAGTCACCCACACGTGCACACACATACTAAGACTCAATCACACCCTCACATTGAGACAGAGAACAGGCCTCAGGCAGCAGTCAACCCAAGACCAGCAACAGCAGTCTTCAGTCAAAGATAAAACAGAGAGACAAGACAGCAGGTCAATGGCAGAGAGTTTAATCAAGCCAACACACTTGTGTTGGTTTCACAAAATGGAAAAAGATTCGACAGTACATCTGCTTAAAATAGATCCAATAATTTGATTAACAGTGACTACCTTTAGAGTCATGGATGACAAATGTAAAGATTCTGGCTTGCACACATTGTATAAAGAATTAAATAGCAGCAGGCAGTTGATTCATCTGCTGGAATTAGATATTAGTATGATGTTTGAACTTTCTGAACTACATATATTGTTGCTGGATGAACAGAACGATACAATGACAACTTGATTTATTAGAGTAATATGTGTAAATTTTGTGTGCATTTCGAAATGCACACCGCTCAAGGAATAAAATACAGGCCACAAGCAGCTGTAGCCACACGTGCACAACACACACGCACACACACACAGACACTCTCTCTCTCTCTCTGTCTCTCTCCTCCCCCTTTCAAACAATGGATTGTATTTATCAAGTAATGACCCATTAAACCAAATTTGTTTGGAAAGCATTTTTATGAGGAGAACCTCATTTTTCCAAAGCCATATCAAATACCCATAATAAGACGCTGTATTGGTAAGAGACCTCTTTGAGTATATGGACTTTAAATATTTACATCTGTTAGTAAGTAGTAAGTAAGTTATTTATCAATATCTTATTGATAATTTAAATCATGTCAAATTTAACCTGGACATTATGGGCTGTTAAGCAGATAGTGTTCTTTTTTATTGCTCAGTTTTCACAGCAGTATTTGTGTTGGCAAACAGGAATCACTAAAGATTGGAATTTTTAACCAAGTAGTTTACGTACGGTTGCCTAGTTGACATCAAAGCCACTAATTTGCTGCCTGAAATGGGCTTTGCTTAAATTACCTACTGCTTCTCAGATAAACTGTCTTCACATTATCAGTGATTAGAGGTAGAAGATGGGAGTCCACTCATGTTTTCTTTTTGCTTCATGGTGCTTTCATAGTACTGTGGCACGCCAACGTGTTATCAATTCCACTGCTGCATTTAACTGTGGTGACCCATGATATCATAGCCCTACTTGATAGAAAGACCACCACATCATGATCTCCTCTGTTAACCAAGGTAAATTGATTGGCTGCAGTCATGCAGGTGGTTACAGAGAAGCACCTTTTTTTTTTTAAAGTCTTACTGTATCAGCTCTGGAACTGTAGTAGCTCATGTGTTTTTATTCTTATTATGTTTAGAAGGCATGTTTTCATTTTCTTTCACAGTGTTCCATCATGGCTGCTGACTTGTTTTCTTGTGTGTGTGCGCTGATGTGTTTTTGTAGTTGCTCTCGGCTTATGTGCATCTTCTGTTTTCTGTGAGCTGTATGGTTTTTCCCTCCCCGGATGTGTGTGATTTTGCCAGTTTCTTTTCATGATATTGTTTTCTTGGGTGCTGTTATTTCCATCTAGAAGTACTCACAAAGAAAGTAACTGCACTATGATGTGAGCTTTGTGAGTGTGCATGGATACTGTGAATATACATCCTGTGATTTGCCAGTCAAATGGTGTTTCTTTAAGTGCCGTAACGTGTGTATTTGTGCACAGAAATGTGTTTGTGTTGCTTCAGAACCGTTCTTATATTTATGCATAGAACAGCACACGATTACCTAGCCTATGCAGTGTGGCTCAGCTTATATAGGCACCTCTTTGTTTGCTGTTCATGTGCTACCTGGCTGCTGGTTGGGTCAACCCACGAGTATGTTACTTGGTGGCCTCCATGGTGGAACAAAGCCATACACACTGACGAAGACAACAAGTACACACATTGAACCAACTCTGTGAAACCACAAAGGACAACTCTCCCTCTCTGTATATCTCTTCATCTCTGCTTCTCTCCTCACTTCAGTCACTCAATGTTGCATTTGTGGAAGCTCACTCACGGTCTCAAACACACACGCATGCATTCTCTTATACAATCACACATGCAAAACTGTGTATTTTGGCAGGACATAAAGACCAGAGATTATACACATGCAGCTGACGCAGGCATCTCTCTCTCTCCTCTGCTAATCCTGTTTCATTTGCCTTGGAAAGAATGAAGAAAGGAGAGACAGCGAATGAGAATCGGAGAGAGGAAAAGAATATTAATTTCATCAGTACTCTTTGTTGGAGCTTTCCTCAGCGCCTCATCAGCTCGTGCTTCCAGTCTCACACAGAGACCTGGTTCAATTAATGTTTGCAAAGCAGTCTTGGTATTTGATATAGCCTAACCTGTGTGGAGTATCAAATGGGTGTTGTATGCAGTATCAAAACATTTCTGATGTTAGCCAGTTTTAGTCAGCAATGTTGAAAATACAAATTAGCAGACTTAATTGAGATAATTTAATTGTTATGAAACAGTTGTATTGCCTTGTCCCTATAGTTGCAAACCCCACCCATCTCTCTCTCTCTCTCTCTCTCTCTCTCTCTCCCTCCCTCCCTCCCTCCCCCTCTCTCTCTCCTCCTCTCTCTCTCCCTCCCTCTCTCTCTGACCACATGAGAAGCAGAACCCCAGAGGGACATCTTATTTTCCCTAGCCCCCTTAAAAAGGCTAGGCAGAGGTGTTTAAACTGCTGAACAGTATCCTGGAACTGAACTAGTAGGAGCTGCTGGTAGTAGATTCTCTGACTGAAAGACAAACCCAAAGCACTGTTTTAACACAGACTAAGTATGACTGTGAGTGACACATTTATAGAGCTTGTCATTTGTCACATTTGAACAGTATCCCCATGTTGTACACACGAAGTTGTCTGAGGTATGAAAAAAGAGGGCTTGAGAGAGAAGTTTAAAGCCATGCCCACTCTTGCATCTCTGCACACCTGGTCACTGTGTGAAGCTGGTCTCATTCTTCGGTTGTATGTTGGGAAAGTTACAAATGGGACTCAGCCCTTTCCAATTGTGCTGGCAGAAAGGGGTTCAGGTGCTGTTAGATGATCTGACAAGCTCTTAGTTGAAGCATACCACGACCTTAAGTGTCCATTGATGTGCAGCTGTAAGCACAGCTGGCTGGTGACCATAAAGAGAAAGAGAAATAGCAAGACGGGTGGCTTCAGTAGTTGCACTCTTTGAAACTTCTTGCAATGCAAGGATTTTCCTTCAGAGGGTGTTAAGATGAGGAAAGTAATGTCCCCAGGCTTGTTGGATTGTTTGCAGACTAAGATTTGATTCTTAAAGATTTCATGGCCATGGGCAAGTTCCCTCCCACGAGATGCTGAACAAACTAATTCAACACATGGATAGAGTGTCACTGAATGAGCTGCACTCTGCTTTCATCACTGATGAGACCAGAGATATTTCACACCAACAACAAGTCTGTCTTTGCCAGATTGGGCGTGTACAGATTCATCCATCCATAATGACATTATTACTGTGTGCAACTGTTCAAGACCAGATGCAGAATTCATCACAGGCGTAAACAAAGAGTTCCTGACCAGGAGACATCAAACATATGATTGTGCTTCTGTGCTGCAGTGTTGCCAAAGAAGCAATCTAAAAGTTTTATGGGCAAAACTACTAAAGTCACCACAAAGGTCCCTAGACTGGACTGGGGCTAATGAGACTAATTTTGGTTGTGTTACTAAAGTGATCCTTCTTCCTATAACTTTTCCTCCTACTCGATAGTCTGACAGTGCAAATCTCTCTCCAGGTGCGAAAAGGCACATTTCAAACTGTCAGGAACACACATTCCACTCCACATTATTTGGTGTGTTTCTGTTGGACACCTTGAAGGACAGTCTACTGACGGGTTAACCTCAGTAGCCGTACTGGTCTGCGGTGATTAATGGAACAGAATAATGAATTCAGCCTGTGGTACAGAGAAAAGCAATCAGCTCTCATGCAGTGTGCTTCCCATTTTCTCTTGTCCACAACTATGGAGATGTGTGATCACATATGTAGAGGATTTTTTTGTAGGAGAAAATGGGAAGATTGGTGTTAGCATGATGTGTTATTGGGCAGAGTTGTCCATAGATCTGTATTGCTTTGTGGTTAAAATGGGATGTAATGTAAAGCTAATATACATGAAGTGTGGTACCAGCTTGGTCATGTGATGTGCATTACCAGTGTCACTCTGTACAGTCTCTGTGTGGTTTCATTTACATGAAATAAAGATGCACACGTTAACTCTATTAAAAGGAGTTCATCGTTGTGACTTTCAAGGTTATGCTAGTGATGTAGGTATGAGCACTTAAAATGATTAGGCTGGACCCTCTAAATGGGGTTCATGGCAGCAGTCTACAGTGGCCTCATCTCATTGCCTTCAAGTATGAAGTAGAATTTGCTTGGCAAGACACTTCATTATTTGTAAAATTGTGGAAAAGTCGTGATTGATTCATCACTTGTCTACAGTTTGACAATTCTGATGCTTTGCAGACAGTGCTGCTGAAGAGTCTGCCTCCTTGCTCTTGTGGCTTTATGCCTCTTTAACAGAAAGCACAGCATTGCCTTTCCAAAACTGAAAAAAACAAACAACATTTTTATTGCTTAATAGACAGAACAGGTTCTCGCTCTGATAATATAAACATTCAACAGGGGATTGAACAATAATGTAAGGGCCTCATGTATATGATGAAACATTTCAGAAGAACTAGCTGAATCATTTCAATCTCTTAAACTTAAAACACACAAACAGATTTGTAAGATTGTCTCACAGAGCCTTTGCTTTTACTTTGATTCATAACTGACTATTTTTTTTATTTGATGCAGTATTATCTCTTGCTTTTATACAATGGATGCAATTTCTTTTCTCATTTGCTCCTGTTGCATTTAATTTCCCTGTTGTTTTACTTTAATTTATTTTATATGAAATTCATCACATCTCTCTCAAGTGCCAGCCATTTTGCACAGTAACAACAATGTTGATCTAATACGTATATTCATTAAATATTTCATATGCCATGGTCTTCTTTTACAGACAGACTTACAGACCCATGTGAACACTCGAGATGTTGTCAGCTGCTTCCAGAAACAGACTGACCCAAGCTCCCATCATGGTGCCTTGACAAGTTTCAATCACACCATCAAGTCCAGTGCAGTTACCAGAGGAGGAGATGAGAGCCCAGAAAAAGAAACAGAGGAGATAGCAAATATTATACAATTACATCCTGATCCCAGCCAGGTAGGTAGTGAACTTTACTGTTACTTATTTAATCACATACACTCCAGTACAAGCGACATACATACAAATCATACAAGCACAAAACTCCTCCTAACATACCACATTACACAACAAGGTAGAAACCACTGTAGTGAACCATTCGCTGACTTTGGTCCCTTGCAACTGGAGAAGGAAAGGTCCACTGTACTGAGGTTTTGGTGAAGCATAAAAATGACTGCAAATGATTATGGCTTGTAATAATGCTGATATCTGGGTATGTGTCCTTATAACAACACTGTAAATGTAATAACCATATTTTGGAATTACAAGTTTCAATATGTCCACAGATTTTTATTTTACATGTTTCAAAACTTTTAGAAGACTCCATGCAATAATATGCTTTACTTTTTTATTTTGAAAAAATAGATGTCACATTTTCAAATGGTTATTGACCCATGAATGAAATTTCTTTCCACATATAGTTCACTTGCTGTGACAATACAGCAGAAAGATGTCAAACAAGCCTCTGCACTGCATGTGTTTTACCTCTGCACCCTGTGAGTCAATTGAAAAGACTTCAAACAAACCCTAATTGACGCTATATCCACAGGCTGTATCTACAGGCAGGCTTGTGAACTGCATGTACCTTTGGACTAAAAAATGGCCCCCAACAGTCTAAGTCTGGCAAAAACAGTTAGATTGACATTTCAGACTCTTTACACCACAGAGCTCACTTGACCTTATTCACACAGCAGTCATTTCGCACAGCTGGGGTCAGAAGGTACTGAGAAGATCGGTGTACTGTATATATCAAACTAGTGTTTAACTTATATGTTCACATTTCAGATAAAGCCAAGACCTATCAAAAATACCACCAACCTGAAATACAACAACTAAAGCAACTGCCTGACTTAACAGGGAAGTTAATACATTTTAAATCCTGATAATTAACCATAGCAATCTGAATATGTCGAAATTCGCAACCCGCTGTACAATATACCTCTGATCACCACGATTTCCAGAAGCTTGAGAGAAAATTAGTGCTAACTGATCTTTTACTTTTTCAGCATCACACTTACATATGTTTGTACTGTGTTGAATGATTCTGAAATGTTTTACCTCTGATGAACATCACTCTGAAAAATCAATACATCATGAGGAACTACAGGGCCTAGAGCTCCTTCACACCATTTGATGTTTCCTTTACAACGTGAATACAAACTGCAAGGAGAACATTTAAATTTATGTATTCAACAATAACCATTTTGGCACTAGCCTGGTCGGGCAAGAGGCTCCAGAATCCACTGGCTCAAACAAAATGCTACACACAGCAAATTCCAATAATTATTTTTCCCTTTAAAAATTGTCTTGACATGTCAGACTTTGTTGGGTGCTTGACAAACCAGGCAGTGCATCCTGCCTGTCTGTCTTTGTGCAGGATGCTCTACTCTGCTCATCACATCCGAGCAGACAGACACAGGCAGCAGATGGAAGTCTCAGAGAGTAGAGTGGACAAAGTAATGTCACTCGTGAAGTAATGTCTGGAAAATTATTTGAATGATTTCATTTTTTTTTCAATTTTCGTTCTCACTGGCCTGATTGGGCTGAATGAATTGAACTTTTTAAATATGAGAATCCCTATTTTTGGACCTTGTCACATTTATCCCAACAAAGCTACTTTTTAGAGACCTAACATGAAGCTAAATAAGTTTGAGTAATTTCCCCACCACTTTTTAATGGTGTATCAACAAAGGTATTGCCAAGGTCAGAGAGAGACACGTTTTTTATTGTACCTACAGAATCAGCAGAAAATGGTGTGCCAGCAGCATTGAAATTTTCATTAACTGTCCCTTCCATTATTTTGCACTCATCAATAAATGAGTATTTGTAATTCAAAAGTAAAGTACACAGGCATACAAATTAGATTGTTCTCTGTTTGTGAAAACACAAAAAAATGTTTCTTCTTTTTTTTCATTCTTCTGAGCCTTACATCTCGTCTTAACCATCCATTACTATATCTAAAATCAGGAGATATTTGTTCCATTGCAGGTGTTGGCTGTGAACGATAGAGAGGAGAAAAGGGTGGAAGTGACTGAAGACGGGCCAAAAAGGGAGGATGAGAGGGGATTTCCTACCACTCTTCTTCGAGGAGAGTACAATGAGGAGGAGTCTGCAAGATCTTTCCAGGAAGCTCTCAGACAGTGGAGAGAGGAGAGAGGAGAGAAGAGTGATGGCGCAGGAGAACCCATGAGTGAGGGAGCAATGTGGACACCTATCTGGCCAGGTGAACTGTGCAGACATGTTTGCACACATATGCATACACACAGTGGCATAACCAGGTAACAATTGGCAGGGTGACCTGCTGGTTAGATAAACCAACATTCAGTTGAAAGGACCAGGATTTATCTCTGTATTGGAACGCATATCAATACCATTAAATTTAACTGTGACCAGATGAGAGTGATGAGGTTATGATCCCCAGCTTTTATATTCATTTTACTTTTTCCCATTACTCTCTTTCCAAACTATTTGCCTCTCACTCCATCCCTCTCTTTCCTTTTAGTGGGGGTAGACAGAACATCATCTGAATATCATGAACACCTGTGCAATCTAGTGCAGTGCAATACAATCATAAGAACTTAGTCAGTCCCATATTCTCCTTCTTTTCCAGCACCCTGTCCTCGCTCTCCCCTATTGTTAATAAAATAAGTTATTCCTTTATTTGTCCCTCAGTGGGGAAATTCACTTGTCCAGCAGCAAAGACAGTAGAGCAGTTGATTAGTTATAAACAGTAAATGATATAAGCGGAGGTTAAAAAAGTATTTAACAGCCTAACTACTGTTAAAAGTATCAACAACTGTACTAAAGAAATACAGTAATTATCAACACTTTAAACAGGCTAAAAAGAAGTATTAACAGCAGATCTAATCTAATCTCTCACCAGGCTGGAATACTCTGTGGAGATGCAGAGTTGGATGATAACTGGCTGAACCTTTTGACATTACACATGCTTATTTCAATAAGTAGTAGTATAAAAATATTGATTAGTGGAACAATCAACATTAAAAGCCAACATCCTTTGTTAAAATATTACTCAGTTAAAAGTAAATTGCAGTACTTATTCTAAACAGTGGTCCCATTACGCCCGGTACAGTATGTTGTAGATGGTGCAAGTGGTGCCAAGTCCAATACTCCTTGTCATATTTAACAACAGCTTTTCTTTGTTTTGCATTCGAACCTAGTTCAACAAACTAACTATGGCTATGATACGAATATATAGAAGTAGAAATTAGAGAACTCCATCTCCCACACAAGATACAACACACACAGGTTGTGTGCGCAGGCATCTCAAAATTCTATGTATTTATACAGTAGTACTTAAGTAAATGTTTTTTATATTTTTTTCACCTTTGCCAACTACATCCTTCTCTCCTTAGCTCTTCTTCTCTCCTGCTCTCCTCCTTCTCTCCCATTTTCACCGACTCCTCAGTTTTCCGGCTCCCCCCCTTCCCTGTCTGTGCTCTGATCTGTTAAGGCCTTATAGAAAGTGCTTACCACTGCAGTAGGAGGGTAATCCATGGCTGTTGCATATTGAGATAATGAGAGGAGTGTTAGGGGTGGCCCTACTCCGCACCACAGCACTAATCGCCTCAGCTGTGTGCATGCGTATGTGTACAAGCTCCACTGCGTCAGGCGGTTTTCATGCCTTTTCACACATACTGTGATTTGACGTGTGCGCATGTGCAACAGGGGCTGTGCGTCCAGGTTTATGTGGGTGTGTATTATTAGCGCTATTATTCCAGGTGCTGTGTTTGTGTCTAGGTGTTTGTGCTTTTTATTAGGCCTCCTATTTTCTCTGCTTTACTGCTTGGACAGACTCTGCTCCTCTCTCCCTTCGCTCTGCTCTGCAAATTGCTGCTAGCCCCTCCAGCCCTAATTATTTCTGTCAGGCCAGTGGCACCCAGGCCCAATTTAAAGCCGCCACTGTGGACTGCCAAAGTGTCTGGAGTACAATCATAACATTTCTCTTTCTTACCTCTATCTTTCCCTTTCTCTCATGCGCTTACTATGTTCCTTTTGTATTGTGTACATCTTTTTCTTATTCCCAGGGGGCTCTCTCCTGTCTGTTTGTGTTTTGGCACTCTTGGCGTGGTGACACTGTGTTTTCTCACTTCTTGAGGGGAGGTGTTTTGAGAAAGGTGTTGAGAAGCTGGCGAATTATGTTTTCCTTCTCCTTTTTTCTACCTTTGTCTGACTCCTTCTTTCCTTTTGGCTATGTTGCCCCCCTCCTTTACCTTAACTTTATTTTTGTCTGATCTCCCCCTCCCCATACCCCCCAGTATCCGTGTCCGCTACGGCGACCCAGGCTGACCTTGCTCCAGACAGAGGAGCTGAAGGACGAGGAAGAGTAGGGGGAGAAGGGAGGGTACCTGTCAGGGTGGAGTTCAAAGAAAGGAGCCTTACCTACATGGACAGATTGTTTCTGAAGAAGCACCGCAGGTACACAGGCAGACAACAATGCGTATGCACCACACATTCATATTCTAAAGCATATGGGGGGTTCATGCAATAGGCCCCATAAGAATCTTGGCTCTCCCATCTTCATTATGCCTCACAACAAATCCTTTTGTCAGTCTTTCCTTTAGAAAACATAACTGACTTGCATTTACACAAACAAATAACAAAATAAGTGTGGTTACTAAGTGAAGCAGTAATAATACAACAGTTGTGTATTTCTGTGTTTATAATGCATTTTACAATAGTGTTTAATGTGACATAACCCATCAAAACTAAGGACTGTGATTATTCCTTTAATTATGACAAATTTACATGGATTATTCCACTTTCACTTTAATGTTGTAGGTTTAAAAATTGTCCAAGTATTCTAGTATGGACTACTTTTTCTTTGAGTTATCTGTGCTGATGTTCCTGCAGTAATGTATTGTTAGCTTACATGTTGTTAACAATAGATACATATCTCCAAATTAATTGTGATAATACTGTATTTGTCATTGTATTATCAACAACTCCAACACCATACATACTGAATGTTGCTGTGAAGCTTTGGTTGAGCGATTACTGTGAAATTGTCAAGATAAAACCTCCAACACATTCCATCCCTATTGTCTCTATTCTCATTCCATGCATTGATTGTTAAGTTTAATGTATTTAGCGCAGTGCTCTGACATATTATTCAACTTTTAAGACTGCAGCAATACCAAGATTTATTTTGTTTGTTTTATGTGTTTAATTTAAACTATTTTTTAGACATTGCATCACTGTGATGTTTTCTTCACTTTTTTACAGTTTTCCAGTTGTCCACATGTGCCCATGAACATCAGACAATTGTAGTATACTTACACTTTAACAAACACATACAGAGGTCAGTTGCTGACAATTGGTTGAGGTCACTACTTGTACAACTAGGAACACCTTCCCTTTCTTGAACCTTCCTTATGGAGGACACAAATACACCCACATGTACGCACGCAATTTTCACCGCACATGCCTTTCCTGCCTCTCTGTAGTCAGCCTACATAAGCCACCAGTGTACAAAGCAGTTTCTCAGCACTTATTGTGCAGTAGACTGCCTGAGGGCCTGGCTTCAGCAGGTCCCATTATTACAGCCCTTTATTTAAGCGGCTCCTTTTGGGCTGAGTAGCCCACTGGAGAGCAGGGCAGAGGAGAGGAGAGCAGAGTGCAGTTTTTGGGCCCGCTGACTGCCTGAGCTGGAATGCTCTAAGTCCCCAGCTGTAGCAGCCTTTAACTGTGGAATAGACTAGAGAGCCAATCTAGAGTGCAATAAGCCTGCAGCGGTGATGGTGGCAGAGCTTAATGGAGAGACAGAGAGACTGGCTGGCTTGCACAAAGAAAGAGTGGGAGGCTGAATTTTAACAAGCTTCTATAATAATGGGAAAGAGAGTGAAGGAAGGAGGGAGCATGGAGGAGGAAAGAGTTTTAAAGAATTTGCTAAAAGTGCTCAGCTATATTAGAGTCATAAACTCTATCACCTTGTTAGATTTGTGGGTGGCCTGCAGGTTACAGAAAGCAAGCCTGCGACCAGGGGGGCATCAATCTGATTTCCTGAGCTGGCTGGGCAGTGTGGGTGGGGTAAGTGAATGCTCGCCTTTCCATCAACTGCCAGAGTCAAAGTATCTGTGATCAAGGCACTGAACCCTGAAATAAAAGTCTGCACAGGCATAGAACTGAGATCTGAACTGGCCCCTACCCACATCTGTGAGACCTGACCTGACTGCATCCGACTTGTACTGCCAAATTTAAACCCAGATCTGGCACGATGTGAAGCTATATTTTAGCTATTTTTCCTTCAAGGAAAAAGACATATAGTTGCTTTTCACTTCTAAGTGTAGGTCGTCCAGGCATATATGCTCACTTTAGACAAATAAAAAAGGCTTTTTGCAAAGTGAAAAATAACTAAGCTGGGAGCTGACATGTTAGGCCTACACAGAAAAATACACAATTGCCTGCCTGCGCCAAACGCATGTATTTTATAATAGCCACAGAGCCATTATTGGCTGACTGAACATGACTCCAATTGGGTGAGAATGTGGCTTCATGTCTGTGTAAGAAAAGAATAAGAGCCATTACAATAAGCTGTTAGTTTGAAAAAACTCTCTAATTTTTAAGCATTCAGAGCAATTGATATTCTTGAACATGCACAGATGAAAGGATGCCCCAAAACAACTATCAAAAAAAAAAAAAAAAAAATGAAGCCCAGTGGATTGTGTCCATCTCATTTGTCTGTAATGTCTAACACTTTCACATTGTTTCTCCAGCTAGACTGTAGATCCTCACACTTATTACTGTTTATTGCTGTTTATTGTTTCTGACTATAAACTGTCAACTGTGTTCTGAGGTAAACAGACAGGCATATCTGACTGATCTGGTGCAGCTAATATGACCTGTGCCATAAAGTTACTTAGAGCCAAAGTTTGAGCTACAGACAGTACAGAAATAGAAGCTCGAATAGTTGGAGTAATGGTCGAAATATCACTTCTGATAGATGTGGTGACTTCCATAAAGAACTTTTGGCACAAATGTCAAATTTGATTGAGCTAAGCTGCTGTCCGCAGGGCAAATATAGCAGCAATAATGGTCCTATTGAAGGGCTCATCTCTGTCAAATCCCTCTTGCTTTTACTTTGCTTTATTGCAGAGGGCATCAAACAAGGGTATTTCCATTAGTCTTAGAAATGTTTAAATAACGCTTAAATCGAAATGAAATATAGTTTCTGATGAAGCATCATAAATAACACTGACAAGCGGAGAAAGCACGTCTTATTCATCACTTAGCAGTGCAGCACCTCCCATTCACTACAGTTCCATAATTTGTCTGGAAACTAGATAGTTATACTGTATCTCACTTTCTTCCTTTTAGAGAGACTTATAAATAATTTTACTGTATAGAAACTCTCCTCAAGTTCTCCTTACAGGGTGCAGGGTAATTCGGGTTAGATTCTTTCCCGAAAAACACTTCACCAGGGTTGGTTGTTAACACTATGGGTGCTGAATTGGTTGAAGGTCTCTTTATTCTGTGCTCCATCTTGTTTTTCATTATCTAAATAATTCAATATTATGTATAGCATATTCTATGTTGGATGGATTCAAACGACGGTAAAAATGCAAGACCAGAGATCGGAAGAGCAATATGATTCTTTTCTTTTCTGGCAAAAGCCTAAATGCAAACAGCCTAAGGCTAGTGAGGCTACTGCATATAAAGTACTGTATGTAACGAGAAAAAGTGAAGGATGGATCGAGCAAAGGGATAGGAAATGGGATGTGAGGAACAGGATTAAATATAACCCTCTGAGTACATTAAATAGACAGAGAAAAGATAAACATTGCTGGGTTTGAGCATATGGACTAAGTAAGAGGAAAAGATATAAACTACAAGTAACTTCCTCAGTCACCCCTTATGGGTAGCCTGGAGCTTCTCACAAAGTCTCTCACACTGGCCTTGCACTTTGGCCTGCGTAGACTTGGAAGGAAGGATAGAGGTAAAGAGGGAAATAAAGAGGGAGACCTTGAGGGACACAAGTGTGCTGCTTCGATGGTGATACAGAAGAATGGTCTGATGAGAGGACCAAGCCTGAAAGTATACATGTATCCATGAGTATGTCAGTTTAACCATTCAGCCATTCAGGTTTCAGGATAAGGAAGTAAAGGAAAGGGAGCAATGGACTGAATAGAGGAAAATAAGACAACTGTTACTCAGTCCTTATTATTTTTTTAGCTGAGGTCTGGCCTTGAGTCAATGTGTTTATATTTGTATTTGTTTAGTATTTACTAATTTATATATGACTTCTTGTTTCCAGAACACCAGTCAAAACGTGTCCATCGTTGACCTTCGCTACAGATTTAAACTCACTACCTAACACAAACACTGAGGAGGAGACTGCAAGCAACCTAACAGGTAACACACAGGCATGGACACACACACATGCGCATGCAAGTCTGTATGTCCATGAGCACCTTTTGACACTAAAATAGGATGTTGAAATACGGTCAATATGACAGCTGTGTGCTCTGGTCATACGCACCACCTCTCTGATGTACCTACTGAAACTGACTCGCAGACAAAGAAAGAGCTAAGGACAGAGTAGTTTGACAGATGACCTGCATGCGCACACACGCACATCAGACACACACATACAAACACACGATAGCAAAAGTAAAAAACCTCTTGCTCTCAGTGGGTCAGACGTATCAGTGCCTGCCCATCCATCCGTGGCCGTGTGACGGGTAATCACTGCCTGTGATTGTGTGGGCAGAGGGCCGTTAGAGGCGGCTCATGCCTGACAGGTTGCACTCTGCCTGGGTAAGGAATGGGGCAGGGAGAGGGGGTGGGGGTTGGCCTGAAAGTCTGAAGCTCAGGGCCCGGAGCTCATCAGTCAGGGGAGTGTCCTGGCTGTCTGGCCCCCAGCCGAGGCTGTCAGGAGACGGCAAGACCATGGTTATCTCCCCCCTTCCAAACCTCTGGACCCTGGGGCTGTCAACTGCCTCTCATCACATCAATCAAGATTCACTCCACTCTTGACCTTGTTAGGATTTGCAAGTCCTTGCCTGCCCCCTTCCCCATAGCTGTCTATCTCAAATAGTGGTTTCTTTGAAAATCTTCGAGGTCACAATGGTTCCCTGCGCTCCCCAAACACATGTTTAATATGTGGCAAGGCAACCACACAAATCTGACATAGTGAATTGAAGTTTTGACCGATATTTTTAAGGAACTGGAGTGACCTTAGAAGACTTAGGTGCATAATCGAAATGAACAATATCTCTTGCAGCTCTCCGATGTGCCTGATCTAATAAATCAGAGATGCCTTAACAACAGTCTGAAAAGTAACACTATACAGCTTTAAACAGCTCCTGTCTCATAAGTATTACAACTTTTATAGATAGGCAGCTTTATTCTTACTTTTATCACTACTTGTTCTCCCTGCCCCAGCATCTTTAATAACGCCCACTTTTCAATCAGGGGTTGCGCTTTTATAAATCCCATTTCAAACATACAAACATTTGCTCTCTTTCCACATTCTGGCTGCTTCTTCAAATAAACTTTAGCTACCAATATGACCTCGAACACAACATTTGTTTTGAGGAAGGACTTGATTACACAATATGGAAATTTAAGTTGATTCTTTTTTGTTACTCAACACACAAAAGATAGATATGAAATTCAAGAATAGCCTCAAGGTACTTCTTAATGGTTAGAAAGCTATTATGGGGCCAGAGTGTTTCAGTCACATCTTGGTCATTATGAGGCTGAAGGCTGAAAGTTCAGTCAGAGTCATTTACTTCAGAGGATTAGACCATTTGTTGCAAGTCGTTATATAGTTATATTTAGTGGAAAATGCTCTGCTCTTGAGAAGGCTCTCCAAATGAGGGTTCTATATCCCATGACCCGGGTTTTTTAGTTTCAAAATTCTCATTAACCTGTCATTAACCCCAGAAAGTTGACTATTTGTTGTGAGAGTATTGTACATTTTTCTCATACCTTTCTTTAAGGGTGTGGAGGGATGTATCAAAATATGTATCAAGCAAATGTAAATATACCAGTCTTAGAAAGCTTCCTGAACCCAGGGTTGGGTTATTTTGCCCTAAAGCGTATAAGGATTTCTGCTGGGAGCACTTGGAGAATTTTATACACACAAAAGTCAGAAACAAAAAATGTGTTTACACTTGGCATCGCTGTCTCTCTCTACACTGAGCAAGTCAGAACCCTTGGCATTATTTTCGATAATGATCTCAGTTTTGAAAATCACATTACCAACATAACCAGAACAGCAGTTGCAGGTTTATCCAAACAATCAGTACAACGTTCCAGCTCTTTCAAAATGCGGCAGCCTGCAGTATCATTATGCAAACAAGAAAATATATTTATTTATGTTCTTATACTTGGTATTTCAATGTAACGCACATTGAATTTACTTGTAATGAAATATGCCATAAAAATTTAATTGCCGTTGTCAGCGCCACTCCCACACTTTTTATATAGTTTTATATGCACACACCCGCACACATACAACTAACACACACACAAACACACTTTTAAAAAAGTAGACTTAGGCATCTTTACTTACACCTCTTGCTTCAATCAGGTTAGAGAATCACACAAGTCACTGATGGCTAAAATGGGTATTTTACTCCAGCTCTTAAATATACCCATCCTTTTCTACTAAAAACTCCATTATTCTCATCATTCATTTCTCTCTGCTCACAGTTTGATAATTGATATTCCATTGTTTCAGCGACATGCAGATGTGAGGATGCCAGCAGTGTCTCTGGGAAATGTAAAGCTATTCAGCAGCTGCTAAACTATTCCTTCCACCTGCTTCAAACTTTTCTAACGCATGCCAATTACAACAGGTTGCAGAGTTTCTCCTCCTCTCCTGTCTTTGAATATGAAAGGGTGGGATATGTGTGTGTCTCCATGAATAATAAAAGCTGTTTTCCGGCAACATGGGGGGAGCTCTTCCTTGTTTTAAATTCTCATTTTCCTGAGCTGTCAGACCCATGTGGAGATGTGATAGAAGGATTGCTCGTATGAGAGAGGTAGAGGGAGAGAGAGCAATAGGGAGGTGGCAACGGCAGGTAACTTGCAGTGGTAAAGCAACGCTAAAAAGACTGACTGAAATTACAAATCACGAAAATCATAATGAGATTTCAACATAAAGTGTGTTTTTATTTTTATTGCCAGGAAGAAATTACCATAAATTTGGAAATATCATAAATAATATTTTGAATATTCAGTGTGTTATGTACCTATCAAGGTAAGCCCCATATATGTATTGCTGCATAAATAACAAGTGCGTGCTGTCCTTTGAGCAGCAGGGTAGTGTCATCAGAAGGGAGACCTGTGTTCAGCTCCCGCTGTGTTGCCAACTTCTTTCAACTGAAACAAGATAATAGATTAATACAGAACCAATTGTGCAGCTCTCTATGACGCCAGCCTCAGGAAGGTATTAGGAAAATTTCCTAATTGGTATCAAATATCCAGGCATGTCCACTGGCATCTTTGACAGGTAGAAAAGTGACACAAGCACTCAGAGGCACACGTCTTTCTTTTTATGCATTTTTAAATTTTTCAACTTGGTTTATGCCATTAGCCAGCTCAAATTGCTTGGCCGTTTTTTAATTAAAAATGACAGTGCAGTACCTCTCTGGAAGCCTGGTGGTGGATTTATGAGACAAAAAAAAGTAATGATAAAAACAGATTTAATGAAAGTATAATTGAACGGGTAATTTTTCATGAAATGATCTATTTAATTAAAATAAGTTTGATTTGATTCTCCTGTTTGTCTTTTATCGTGTGTCCATCATTTGTCATTCACATTTGCAATTCAGCTACCTGCAGTGCTATCCCTGCAAATGTTGAATGATTGCTTGAGACAACTATAATTTCATGATTAAAGAACAAATTAATCTATACTTTCAATTATTTTATTTCTGTGAGTCTGTTTTCTTCTCACAATAGCTCAAAAAAAGAATGGAAAACAATAATCCAGGAAAAAATGGAAGGCCACAAAAAGCAAACAAACACAAAAGAAAAATGCCCTGAGTCCCTCACATTGCAACACATTATGTTACTCTCTTTCTCTCTTCCCCTGTCTTGATTTGTGTGTGTGTGTGTGTGTGTGTGTGTGTGTGTGTGTGTGTGTGTGTGTGTGTGTGTGCACGTTAATAGCTCAGGAGGAGGATTTTCGTCGCTACTGTGCATTATTGTTTGCCGTCCCTGTCAGCAGGGGCAGGACTGAGCCTCAGATTACTACACCTGAATCGTGCCTCGTCATAGAAGTCCTGGATGAGGTGAGAACGACTGAAGCATTTTATTTTAACAAAAGTGTTTTACCTTCATGAGCACACACAGGGAATCTTGACAAGACAAATGGAGGAGTAGACACACATGCACGTACACCTGCACACAGTACACCAGCATATCCTTTCTTTCCATTTCTCGCTGTCTGTCTCATTCATGTGTGACGACACAGTTTTCTTTTGTTTTCTACAGACAGACCGAGGCACAGATGGAGATTTTGTTGCAGTGCAGACGACAGACAACAACAGAAAGTGAGCCTCAGTTTTTTTTTTTTTTTTTTTAAAGTATCTACTGTGATGTCATAGGTACCTGTCACTTTCACGCTGGCCTGTGTAAAACCACTTTAACTGGCTACAGCTGTCTAAATTGTCAGAGAGAGCAAGGCTTTCTCAGCAAAAAACTCTGAAAACTGTTGGTTTTCTAAACAAGGATGACAGTATCTCCATTCATCATCCACCAAATGCTGTTCATCAGTTTTTCAACATGTAGATCACCATCAAACTCACTGATTTTACAGTTGATGTCTGTTGGTAGGGAAATTTGTAGCTTTAATAAATTTTCAGCTCCTGCGTAGAAAATTTACAAGCAGCTGGTAAATAATCAAGTGAACGGCGGGTGTCCACTTGATTTGCTTTTTGTTCCTTTTGAAACAAAGGAAAAGAAGATAATTATTATCACATCCGGCCCCCTAATATTATATGATTCATCTTGCTATGAACATCTCAACACAAGAGACTGAGCAGTGCTCTTGAGGCTGGTGTTGATAATCAAGGGTTGGGGGATAAAAATCACAACAATACTAGCATTAACATTCAGTCAGTATTCAGTAAGAAATCTATTATCAATGAAAAGTCTAATAAATCTTTCACAAGTTTCCTAATGCTTTTTAATTATAACAAGATCAAGTGCCAGGAAAGTTATTAGGTGTCTCCTCTCTAACAAAGCTTTCTGTTCCCCACACAGGTTGCCTTCTGCTCAGATGGCCCTTGGTAATGGAGGAAAGTTTGTGTCCCAAACAGCCTTAAACAGTGTTGGGTCATCAAGAGCCAGCCACTCATCTCTCAGTCCAACACAACCGACCAGGCAGTCGAGACTAGCACAACCCAAAGCAGCTCAGACGCTCCATCTGTCTCAGCCACAGACTTCAGAAGCAGAACACTCCATGAAATGTAAGCTGACTGTAGCTCAGTAAAGATGAGTAACAGGAAATTACTTTCTCTACTTTATATTAGTGGAGAAAAAAACCCTTTTTAATGTATTCCTCAATCTAATATATGGGGATGTGACATAATTTCATTTTTTGGCTCATCTGTCATGATTCTTGCGGGATAGCTCAATATGGCGTGCATGTTTAAAATCCTATAAAATAGATGACTGAAAAAGTTATGTGGCTGCCTACAATGCCATTATTATATATAGACAGTGTTTACATGAGTCAAAGCCAAAATTACTGTGAAGAAGATTGATCTATGACCACACAATGAGTTTAGTCAATGTGGCCTCAGTTTTGCAAAGAACGTCCCGGATGTGAGAGTATTGCTCTCTTTTTCAAATTTTGCGTCATTTGCGAAAGTTAGTCAGCCACACTGAAAATTACAATGGAAAACTTTGTTGTTGTTAGTAAATCAGTGTTGAGCACTAAAGGCTTGCAGTTTAGCTCTAGTCAAGGACAAACCTAATAATCCCTGTACATGTGAAAAACTCCCTTTGTGTCTGTGTTTTGTAATGAAAAATTTATGTGACCACCTGCCTGCAAAAGCTTCTAATACCCTTATGGTTATTTGTGTTATCTTTTGCACAGCATCGTCCTCTAAAACTAAACCAACAGCATGCCCCACTGCTGAGACTCCAAGGACTTCAAAGGCATCAATCAAGTCACCAACCTCAATGTCACGAAAGCCCAGTTGCTCCCCCACTGTCTATAAATCAAAACCTGACTGTGGATCACCACGACTTTTGTCCTCTCCCTCATTACCACAATCTCAAACTGAGATCCCTAAATCCTCACACACCCCTGTCTCATTTCCACCTAATGACTCTCCTTTGGCGAGTGCCATACCACCAATCCCAGAAGAGCATCTCTCCCAGTCCACATCCATCTCCCTTAGGTCTACGTTCACAGTCTCACCCACCGGCTCCATTGATTCAACCTTATTGCCCAAAGTTTACCAATCAACCTCATTTCAAAAAGGCTCAGACTCATCTCTGTTAGCAGAACAACAATCTTCCCAGTTATTCCCAGAACCAATCTCATCATTGAAGCTTTCCCAATCACCCCCAAGCAATCTAGAGTCCTCAAGGCAATCTCAACATTCCCGCTGTGACCCACAGTCTCTCCTATCACATAATCAACTCCAGCTGCCTCTGTCACCTGTGTCTTCTAGTCAAAATCTACCCCCAAAATCACTGGAACCAAGTCGGCCTGTAAAAACTCTATCCTGTTTAACTCTGTTTAATGAGTCTCCTCCAGATGCAGATTCTGGACATAGGTCAACTCTAACAGACGCAGATGCTCCAGTTTTTATGTCCTCTATCCCCATCTCTGGTGACCATGAATCAACTCTGTCACTTCAGGATGCACAGTGTGCTCCATCACATCTGTCACATCTCTTAAATGTCATCCAGAATCCTCCTTCAACTGTGAAAATGGAGGAAGAAGCGGAGCTATCGATAGGTAAGTGAATTGTGATGATAACCTATCTCTGTCTGTGTGGATGTGTGTGTGACTTTATGGTGTTGAAATTGTGACAGGAGCACCAGTTACACACACAAAGTTTCCTTTTTTGAAAAAAATTAAATGGTTGTTAATTGTTAGTAAGTTTATTATTTATAGGATATAGTCTGGATTCTATTTTCATAGACTGCGCTCACAACTGGAACATCAGAAATCAGCCCTCCTACATTTTATGTATGCCAGTGAAATTGTTTTCTTCTCAGTTGGTCTCTCTTGAGATTTGGTTCTCCATTAAAGATTACTCATTATTCAAAAAGCATTTGCCTATTTACACCTCATATAATTAACAGCTTGAACTAAGATTATGTGATCTGGAAATAACATTGCCACCTCTACTCCACCACAACATTGTATGAAAAGTTCTCTTTGCAAATTCTTTAAATGGTCAAAGTAGGGATCTGGTATAATTTCATGTACTAACAAGGAAAAATTGTGCAATAATTAATGAAGGAACTCCAGCAACTTCTTGTTTTATTGGGGAAAAACTATTTTGGAGGTTCCAGTTTGGCTGGGCTTCATTACTTGAAGTCATATAGACACTAAAAGTAGATGTAATAGAAGTTTGTGAACACAAGTTCGACCCAAAGTCAGACATGTAGCACAACAATACAATGTAACACATGGATTCTACATTTAGGCCACTCCTCTGTAGTATTACAAGTGCTGCAGGAGTTTTGACTCTTGTTCTGACATCTTACAAACATCTAGTTCAACAGCAAGCCACACATACTCAAAGGTTAACAGTGGCTCAGCTTCATAGTAATTTATCCTCATGTCTGTTTTTATGTCTGTGTGTCCATGTCCCCTGCATGAAATTCCAAGCAGCCAGGTTAAATAAGCCTTCAAATTGTTTTTAAAGGATATGGTGAGAGTTCGATGTGACTAAATGAAATCTTGAGGGCAGATATACTATATGTACTCTATATAGCAATCTACCTAAACATCCCTACTTTCCACTGCACTGCTACTATTTTCACATACAGACTCCATCATGCAGTCAGTCTGTGCATCTCATCCACTGATTTCATACATTTTGCATTTCAAGCCAGTATTGTTTTGTGAGATTTCCAGAGACCAGACAATAATTCCTGGGGACCAAAATTTGTGTTACAAAAAAAGGAAGAAATAAAAAAGGATTCATATTTATGGATGGGGAAGCGCAGGTCTTTGCAGTAAAGTGATTCCTGATAGAACACTTTACTGCCAGGCTACATTTTGCCTGAACACAATTCTCAATGGCCAGGCAGTTTATATGAATAAAATGCTTGTGGATCTCAGCAGTAATGGCTTCCTTTTATTCCACTGGGCTGTCAAAGCCAATTTAGATCCAGCCATAAAAAGTGTTCTTTATTTTTTTTTAATATCGATTAGGGTTTTAAGTAAATACCTGACATAATGCTACAACAGACAGAAAGGTAATTACCCTGTAAAGAATGGACCTGAATTCCCTTAATATACACCACGCGCACACACACACACATTGGAAATCATTGATGCACACACACATTTCTGTCTCATGCATGCAGGTGTACACACATACATGTATTCACAGGAGTGCTTTAGATGCACCTGTTAGGGCAATTGATTTGTGAATAGTGTTTCGTACTCAGTCTCCGAAGTGCACTGTAGGCTTGCATGTGTGCATATTCTGAATGTGTGAACATGTGTGTATAGGGTTATGGTTTGCTGTCTCTTTAGAATTGCTTTTACTTCACTTACTCCCATGCCCTGTCCTCGCGATTCTCCCTCTCTTCCCCTATTCATCCCTCTTCTCTGTGTTTTCCTTCATCCTTTGCATCTTTGTCACCCTTCACTTCCTCCGGCTCTTTGACCAGTCTGACACTGAATGCCTGCTTTATCAGATTATAGAGCTTGAAGCATTTGTGGTAATGTCAAGGACACTTCACATCATATTTTCAAATTTTCATTGGATGTTAGAGATGAAAATGTACCTTCTGTGATTCAGAGCATGATAAATCAAGCACGGTCAAAGCGGTCTTACTATTCAACTTGAAAGTCACATTGTTTGAGCCATATAAATATAATGGTAATTGTTTAGATTATAGTCCAGTATGGTGAAAAAAACATTTGTATGTTTTGTTCAATGTGAAAATGTGTCTCTATTTTTCCCGAAGACAGTGGAGATGAAATGTCCAGCGATAGCCTGGGTCTGGCTCCACATGAGGAAGACTCTTCAGATGAAGAAGCACAGATGCACAGACATTTAACCAGAGGGAGAGCCAGAGAAGAAGAGCAAGAGAATCCTGCCATATCTCATCTAGAAGATTCCTTTGTTCCTACAGATGCAGAAAGAGGGAAAGATTTGCAGACTGATGAGCAAGAACAGCTGTCAGAACCTTCCATGGTAACATGTCTCCATATTCCCACATGCTTTTTGCTTCTTGGAGGAACAGCCTTGGGCCAGAGAGCCGTAATAGTGCCATTTTCTGGGGAGCATAAGTTCTCTTGTTAGTAAAGGAATATTCTGCATTCACAGGCTTCAACTGTGAGTATGTTTTATAAGTGGCTGCCAAGCTGACAATCAGGCATCAGTACGAAAGAGATTTCACTTTAAACCACTGAAACTAACTCTAGCCCACTACATCTAATCCATAATTTAGTCTACTTGCAACCATTGGTAACCACTTTCAAAAGAAAATGCCCACAAAAATAACACTCAGGTAAAATATTAGAAAGCATGAAATCATTGTTCCTGTGTGACCAGCTCATTACTTTTGATAAAACATTTGTCACTCACAGCCACCCTATTGAAGCCAGCATACCTCTTTCTTCTTGATGCCGTGATGCACATCATGAATACGACAAAATTTAGACCCACACAAGTTTTTATTGCGTAAAAATCAAATGCATTATGTAATTATAAAGAGGGCTGCAAAATATTTGACTGCTAACAAATGAATGAAAGAATTACCAAAGAGGCTGTAATTATTATATACCAATATACCAAAGTTTGTCTTTGAAGTATCTCAGACTGGGTAATAAAATGAATAAATTAGCACGTTTTAGAAGTTTTGGAGAACCATATCATTACACTGGACGTAATCACTCCGCAAGATGAGAAGGCTTCAGCAACATACAGTTAGAGGTTCTTATTGTAACTGGCCTGATCTATTAGATAACGTTTGTATCACACTAATTACTTTAGATTATTCATCTATAGCTCAGAGACACCTAAGGCAGTGGTGTTAAAGGTGCACACCATTGAGGGAAGAAAAGAGAAACAGAGTGGATTAAAAAGACACTGCTTGAATGGTCCCAAATGACCTATCAGCCATTTAATGGTATGAATCCTTTATACTCTGACAGAGGAATGAAAAAAATAAGGGGGGAGCAGGGTGGGGGAGAGTGCTTTATTAAAAAGCTGGAGCAAAATGAGGTCCATGATTGTGAAGATGATGGTTATCTGTGGCCTCTGGACCTGAATCAAACTGCTCCTAAAATGATTAGATAGTAATTTTTTCCACTTCTCTCTCTGTTTGGACCCGATCTGCTCTCCACCCTTGTCCCCCATGTATTTCTCATACTTTTTTTTCTCCTTTGGTCCAACTTTTTGCCTCCGTCTATTCTCCTTCCCCCTTTTTTTCTGCCCTTCCTCCTTTTTGTGTTACCTTTATTCTGTAGGTCAGGCAACTGCACCATGCTTTTTGATATGAGGAGCCACCGGCCTACACAAAGACAACTCCGTTTTTTTCATGCTACACAGTATCATTGTGTTTGGTCTCTTGCCATTTCATTGTTATGCCTCTCTTCTCTTTCGCCCTGTCTTCCTCTTGTCATTCTCCGTCCTCGCTCCTTCCTCGCTCTTCGCAACACTATTCCCACATGCCTTCCCTCCTATTTTCTCCCATCCCATCTGCGGTGTCTTGCAGCGCTATGGCTAGCATGCTAATGCATCAGATCTAATCTTAACTAAACAGAGCTTCCTCATTTTACCCCCATCTCACAGGAGGACACTTGCACGGGAAGAACAGCTAACCCACCACACCGTCGTGAGATGCTCTCACCAGCTCCAGGGGTTAATTAAAAATCAATTCATCAAGTGGAAACAAAGGAAACAGGGAGAGAGGGGAATAATCTCCAGTGAAACACACTGGTTTATTAATATGCTCTCACACAGTAGAAAATGGAAAAACACAAATTTTAACACACTTACCTGTCTTATTAAAATTAAATTGATATTGAATTTCAGTTTGTCCTTTGAACTGATTTGGTTAGGCAAGAAATGAAACTCAAGCTGTGAGACCAAACTATTAATTCCTTATTCTCCTGCACTCTCTTCATTCTATTTCCATGGCCCTCTCTTTACCCCCTCCACTACACCCCCCCCCCCCCTCCTCTGCCCTCCTCAACTCCCTCCATAATCTCTTTCTTCTTTCCATTTCTCCCTTCCTCCATATCTTTGTTTGTGTATCATCTTTCCATCTCACCCTCACACGGCCTGTTTTTCTGCCTCCCTCCTTCCCTTTGCTATCACTCACCCCCTTCTTCCTTCCATCCCTCCTTCTCCTGCGTCCGTCCGTCTGTTCCCATATCCCCTTAGGTGATGCACAAGCAGAGTGCTGGGTCTGGATCAGAGCAGTTCTGTCATCTGGATGGGTTTCCGCCTCTGGGTTTGGACATGAATTCTGGTCACTGCGACACACCAGAACACACACACTGTGACTGGCTGCACACAAGCCAAACTTCACCGTGCGACTCAGACCCAACAGGTAGGTTAAAGAGGAAAAGTATCTTTTAGTTGTGTGCCTGAATTTTTATGCTTATATTTTATTGAGATTTTTTTTTTCTTTAACTGGCTCATGTTTTCCTATAAACTGCATCACAAAGTGCCGCTGCTCTTTTTTTTTTTTTTGCTTCAAGAGATTAGATTGTGAAGATTACCTCTGTGTCCAACTTTTGCCTGGAGATACTTTCCAATTTGCAAGCGTTATTCATATCACAAAGGCCTCATAATAGGATTTAGAACAAATATGTAAAAACGTAGAGCTTACAAGAGAGATGAAAATGAGTTTTAAACCCAGAGGAGCGCTGGCTGCTTGGTGGAAAACGAGAGATGGGGGACAACACCGATAATTTACTACTTGTGGGTCCAAGGGGAGCTTTCCTGAGACCCTGTTTGATTTTGTGTGTGTATGTGTGCATGTCTTTGCCTGCACATGTATCTAAGCCCGCATGCTGCCCTATACTTATAATAAGTGCCTCAGTTTTCTTAAACTGTAGGTGAACACAGGCCTACACTACTGCACCCCCCCACCCCAAAACTTTTGAAAGTCCATATTTTATTGCAACATATTTACAAGCTTTTTTCCTTGTTTTTTCCCCATTTGAGTGTAGATAATAATGCAATAACAAAATGGTATTAAGTATGTCTGGGTTTGGAAAATGATCTTCCATTCTTTCTTTCACTAATGATTTGTACACTAACCATGTCTATGAGGTGCTTAGGCTGTCCAGCATTCTGTTGGAAGTCTAGCCTGCACCTCCAAATTGCATCACAGTTAAAGTAAAAATATTTGGTTTGATTCAGACGCTGTAATTTATCATAGTGGTTTTTACACCTCGTACTCTTGTTCAAGGCTGCTGAATTACATGCATTTCAAATAGCACTTACTGTTTCCGTTGAGCAAGGAGTTCTAATTCATAGCTTGTTTGCTTAAGTAAACTGCTACGACCCAAAGTGATCCCATCAACCTTTTCCTTCATCGAGTCCCAAAGCCCAGCATTTCACTGTTTCATTTTCTGTGTTAAATGAATGAGGTTGACAGTGAGAGACTCCCACAAGGGCACCACTACCCTCCTCGCACCATGCAGCCAGCCGCTCGTCAAACCCCGCACTGTCTCTGCCACCATCGTTAAAGCTCCAAAGTTAATGAGAGAGAAAGGTTAGAGAGGAGGAATATCACCTTGACAACACTCTGCACTCATTTATGTCCCTCCATCCCTCCATCTGTCTCCTCGATTTTTTTTTTCGCCAGGCAGGGCTGAGATCCAACAGGTTTTATATGTCTCCTGCTCTACCTTTCCACCTCTCTCTCCTTTCTGCTCTTACTCCCCGTCACCCGGTCAGTCAGAAAATGAGGTTGTTAGTGTGCAGCTTCTGTCTCATGTGCATCCAGTCGAACAGAGAGAAAGAGAGAGACAGACAGATGGACAGACAGACAGGCAGGACAATGGGCAAACCTCCACAGAGAGTTAGGGAGAAGAGATACAGGCATAGATAGCTGTATGGAGACACGAGCAGTAAAATGTGCTGAAAGGCAAATAAGCATGTCGATGAGCTGAAGACGAAACAGGCAGAAAGACAGACTTCCAAGTGTTATCTTTGTATGTATTTCTAGATGTTCTTTTTTTTTTTTTTTAAAGAGCTTCAAACTTTTCCATTTTCCTTCTGTAAGTTTAAATGCTGACTGCTTGACTTTTCTCCTATCTTCTTTTGCAGCTGATTTAGACTAGTTAGTAGATTCTCCATTCAATCAATCAAATTAATTGATTGGCTAACCACTGGAGAGGCTGAACAAAACAGCGGTAATTGTATTGCGGCTGTCAGGATTGGCTGAACAGCCTTGTCGAGCAATATTGGTTTGGTACACACGCTGCTGCCGATGACATGGATTATTGCATCAAATTTAATGGATGTGTTTTGATTTTCTAAAAGCTTCCGTGTGAAGGATTTGAAAAATCTCTGAAAGTCTTTTGCCAGTGGATGGACTCCAAAAAGAGCCTGACTGACAGCAATGCACAGCAAACATTTAATGACTGCAACCATCGTAACCATGAGCTAGTTTCACTTTTTAAACCGATAAGCGACCATGAAAATGAAAAACTCTCTTCTGTAATTCACACAGCAGCTTTTTGTTCTATGGAGCATTGATGCACTGTCATAGCCAAAAAGCTATTCCATGCATTAGATCTATACAAAATCACACACTGCTGGAGTGAGATCACAAAGCAAATGCATTGCCATTTCTATTTGCCAGCAATACATCCAACTGATAGCAGCGTGACATTACTTGATTTATGTTTTTGAATTTCTTTTATTTTATACTCAGATATTCCACATGTTTTTTAGAGTATGTAAATGACCATAAAAGCATGTGAAAGTGGTTAGAGTGATGGGATGCTTTTCAAACAGAGTAAAGAGAGATGTTTATGTGCATTTAAAACAGTGCCTTGCCAATACCAACCATACTGAATATAATATTTCTTTTAATAAATGCTATGTTTCTAGGTATTTATGTCTTTCTGTTCTGTGTGAGTTTTCTTCTTTCTCAACTCAGATTGGGTCTGCTCACTCTCTCACTTTCTCTCTCGCTCTTGTAGGATCGGAGGGTCACCGGCCAAGCAGCAGCCTCAGTACCGACACTGAGGAACACCTGGTTTTCCGAATGATGAAGGACGACCACATGCAGCCAACTGGAATTCAAATTCGCTCAACCACACCCACCAGGAGAGGAGAAATATCAGCAAATGAACTAGGAACATCTGGTAAGTGTGTGTGCGTGTGTGCTCACATGCACACTTGTGGCTATTTTGTCTGCATGAACACCATCAAGCTTGCTGAGCTCTCCCTCATACTTATTTTCTCCCATGCACCCAGACCTCCATTTCATACACAATTAATACACCTCATTTCTGCATATACCCAAAGTTTCTTGGCACTGAGGATGCAGGTTTCTTAAAGAGATTATACTGTATCACTCTCAAACACAAACAGGCACATGCATCACACACACACACATACTGTACACATACACACTGTACACATACACATGCAGGATTGGGAGTCGGTCCAGAAATATGTCCGTTCATCACTTCTCTCTCTCGGATCCCAGGAACACTGCAGTAATCTGTTTATACTGATACGCAAATGCATACGATTGCTTTGACACACACAAACACAGACACCTGAGACAGAAGACGATAATCTGTTCCACTCTGTGATATATCTAATACCCACGACTGCTAATCAGTGCACAGGGATCCCTTCCTCTTTCCCTCCTCCCTCATGTTACTGTAAACAGCTGTGTTTAAATACAATCTTTTCATTCCTTCACTCTGTTCTTTCTCTACTGTCAAAGCATTGAGCCTTGCTGTTTGTTGTTTACTTCATGAATCTTGCCCATTCTTTCCTGCCATGCCCTCAAACTTTGATGCACTTTCGGAATTCTTTCACCATTTTAAGTTTTCATTCCTCTCCCTACTCTAGTTTGAAGCACTGAGGCCGACACTGCGCTCACTTGCCTTAAGATGTAGTAAAGTTCAATACTTGTAAGACCATTCAAGAGCTCAGAACCTTTTCAACATTTAATTCTAACTCTTGAGCGCTCAGCATGTTTTCAATATTTTTAATTTCACAAGGGAACCTTATCACTGGCGTTTCGGCAAGTTGACTCACTCTGCGTGCCTCATTGTGCTGTCTCGTCAGTGTGACGCTCCAGTGTGTTGTCTGACAGCATTCTGAGGAGGGCTTCTCGCCGAAACATCTGTGTTTTGGCTCCCTTGTGCCATTAATGAATGTGTTGAAATAGCTTCATGCTTATGAGCATCTTTGTGAGTGGGGAACTCCTTTTCAAGTTCACAGCATTTGGTTTGCCTTTGTGTATTCTACTGGCTTTATTTTTGCTACATGTATGTTGCATTGGTGCCAGTTATGCCTGACATTTTAATTAGGAATATGCATATGTCACTGAATGCATGACATGAGGCTACATACAACCCTGAATTCAAAAAAGTTGGGAAACTGTGTAAAACATAAATAAAAACAGAGTGCCATCATTTGCAAATTGTTTTACAAAGTGTTCCTGAGCCCATGTAGTAATCTCCTTTTTACAATCATGTGTTTGACAAAGTGTTGAACCTCTCTCCATCCTTGCTTGTGAACGACTGAAACTTTCCAGGATGAACCTTTCATACCCAAACATGATACTATCACCTGTTATTAATGAACCTGTTTACCTGTGGAATGATCCAAACAGGTGTTTTCGGATCAGTCCACAACTCTCACAGTCTTTCATTGCTCCTGTCCCAACTTGTTTGAAACATGTTGCTGCCATCAAATTCAGAATAAACAGATGTTTAAAAAAATCAATGAAGTTGATGAAGTCAAACATTAGATATATTGTCTTTGTACTGTTTTCAACTGAGTATATGTCAAAGAGGATCAGCATATATAACATAACATTCTGTTTTATTCATGTTTGACACAGCATCTCTGCTTTATTTTTATATATATTCTGAATAGTACATTCAGTGCATGCAAAACAAGAAAGATTAAAATCTGACTTTTCCAAGAAACTCTCAAATGGGGCCCTTTAGGAAGATTTTAATCTCACTCTCAATTTACACTGAATATTTTTAAATCTGGCACAGAACTTTATCAGTATCCAAAATCTAGGCATATGTCCTATCCACTCTGAAATGGGAGTAAATTGACTCTACGGGTATGTGTGAGCGTGAGTGCACATGTTAGCAGCACTGTACTGTATGCATCATTCCTCCCATGCTGCTTAGTTTGACAGTGCAGGTGGTTGTGAAGCACTAAGTGGAGGTTCTTTGCCAGTTGAAAGACAGAACCAGGCACTGAGAGTGGGTGGGTGGGAGTGGGGGGTGGTGGATGGAGTAAGGAGACAATGGAAGATTGAAAGAATGAAAGACTTAACACTGGAGCTGGTTAGACAGCATGCAGCTTTGAGGAATCAGTGTGCCGCATACACACACACACACACACACACACCATCATATCCTCTCAATGGGGGCCTCGATGTAATTTACAGTGAGCAGGTGGGGATGGATGTTCAATCTGATTCAATTTGATGTGGCTCACAGTGGAGTGGGATGAGACACCACTCATTCCACTGACTGTTGTGATCGTTTCTTTGCCTCTCACCTTCTTTCCCTGAATCCTGAGCTGCGTACACCTCCCCTTCTTCCTCTTACTTTCTCAGGTCCTCTTCTATACCTCCCCTTATCTCTTTCTGGCACTCACACGTTCTGTAGCTGTTTTTGTAAGATACCCTTACAGTATGTCCTCATATCCATTGCTACATCCATCCTTCTGTACATTTATCCAGCCATCTGTAAACTTATCTCTCTGACTTATTCAGGGTCAGCCTCTAACTGGCCTGGAAAGTCCACACCAACTCTGTCTCGGTTGCCTGCGGCCTGCTGCCTTTCCCGTCCCACGTCGGGCTCAGGATGGGGTCCTGCGTTTCGTCCGCTGTCCCGGGCAGCCCAGGAGATCATGGAGATCTGTAGTGTTGACCAAACAGGCTGCGAGGACCCTGACCTGGACACAGACACAACAGCACACACACTCCAGGAACTAGAGCAGGAACTCAAACTCATGGCCAAGGGTACAGACATACACATACAGTATATTCAAAGGTCATGTATGCAAGCACACCGTCATAGTATGGCCACCTATGATCAACATATTACTTCTTATATGGTGTTTTATGATAATGATGATAACACCAAACCAGATGGATGTAAATCATAATGATGTTTGATAAATTACGAGTTACAGCAGTGATGATGACGATGATATTTTAATATAAGGCCATAAGCATTAACCTCTTTTAATATCTATTTCAGATACATGGAAGCAGACTTTAACATTTGGTGCAGGAAACAGTGAAAGTCAAGATCAGCATGGAAATCATCATTTCACACGGTGGGTAACGTGCGCACACACAAACTAATGAAACCCTGGTGCCAGGAATGAATGCATCACGCACGGTCTGCTGCCCGTGTATTCTGAGCAGGTCGACAGCTCAGTGCACTTCTGCTCCATAATATTTTAGCGTCTTTATTTGGTGAAGGCTCACCCATATAAACTCCTCTAAAATCACAGATGTTTTTGCTCGCTTTCCAATTTCAGTCTCTGTTTTTCAACCAGCTCACAGGTGATCACGCAGATAAAGCAGTTATTTTCCGATTTCTCATTAATACCAATGAGGCAGAATAAAGATCAATTATTCTAGCCAGCTCTGTAATCCATGATAGTTAGTAGCCCACACTGAAGGCCTTTTCTTTACTCTGGCGACTCTCCATGCAGCCATCTGAAGGCAGCAGGTGTCTGTTTCATCTGCAGTCTCTAATTGGAGTGATGTTGTCACTGTCAGGCTGCAATTACACATGGCAGATCTGCTCCTTACATTTTTACGGAAGAAGCACCAGATAGTTGTAGAATAACTGCAGAAACCTCTGTGCTTTTGTGCACATCAATCTTATCATTATGCTGCAGTTTCTACAGCACTCTCCAAATATTGGATAACCAGGGGAACAGCTGCATGTGTCATCTTCATTTTAACAAGTCTGGCCAAAGTACTGCCTGAGCTCTGCATTTTTAATTACAGTACAGGTAGATGTGGGATGGTGATTACCAACATGATGTGACAGAGATTCTTCTGGTTAAATCTTAGATTGGTGCCACCAGAAACAAAATACTGTTATATTAAGGCTCAGTTTATTTGTGGATCATTAACAGGATCATGTTTTTGTTGCAATACGAAGATTATAAGACTATTTCATACCCAGATGGTCAACTCTAAACAAGATTCCCAAACTGTCATGACGCAGGGAGCTCTGTGTTTAAAGAGGATGAAAGTGGTCACTGTGATTGGTTGAGTCTCACCACCACACCCAACTATAGCATATGATCATGTTTTTTCTCCCATACTGTATTCACCCCACGTGTGCCTGACCATGAAATTACCAAAGCTGCACTCAGTTTCTTGAAAATAGAGCCCCATTTGTTATTGTTACAGATCCTGAAAATGTTAATATATTGAGCTCCGTCCATCCAGATATTTGCATGCCCTCCAGAAGCTAAAAGTAGTAGCTGCAGCTTAGGTAGCTGTTAAAAATTCCATTCCAATTTGACATCCTGAAAGGCAAATGTACTTTATTCCCTGTGAGAATCCGAGCGTAGCCTTGTAACTTCCTGTTTTCATACTGTTGTCTGTGTCTTTTCACCATGATCAGCATGTAATCCATTGCTTTCTCGCCCCCTACACTTCCCTGTACTCCTCCACCATTCCAATGGTCACGATGGGGGGGTAATCCTTCTTTTTTTGTGCTCTGTCAATCCCTCTCTCTGTTGGATATGTGGAGTGTGTAATGGATCGTTAGCCAGCAGAACGACTTTAGCTTTGACAGCATGTTGGGTATCGGGCCTTAATGTGCTGCTTAATGTGTGCATGTGTGTGAGACAGAGAGAGGGTGTCGATGTATTTTTTCTGTATTTCCAAACTGGGTGTGTGGGTGTGTGTGTCTGAGTGTTGTTGATGTTTTGACTGTGCGTGTGTGTATGTGTGTAGTGGGCATAATCTGCGCTAGAGGCCTTGTGCTGAGCAGAGCACTGTGAATATCACATTGAGACGTGTAATAACCGGATTAACACATGCTACACAGAGGGTTCCCAAAACAGCTCCTTACATCCTTCAAACATACACACACACACACATGGAAACACACATGTACACACAGATGCACTTAATCAGACTAGTTCAGCATAACAGTACAGGTATCGTCTTTTATCGTCTTTGTCATTACTGTCAAATTTCCATTTTAGTCAATGTGACAATATTTATTAATTCATAGAATATTCGAAACGTAGGGGGCTATGAAATAAGAGGAACTTAGAATACAATGAGTTATTATCACCACTTTAACATTATTCACATTTTACTCATTAATCCTGTTTAGATTTATTTAGATTTACATTGAGATAATTCCACAATTCTGTACCACAGAGCCATAATGTTGAAACTAATGGGTTTTTTTTGTTCCTGATCAGACCAAAAACAAAAGTATTTAACTTGTATGCACATTTCATTCTTTTCACCTTTGCCTTCTAAATGCCCTTTCTACTGTGAGATTGCAAAAGTGTAACACAGAAACTGCACCTTTAATAAAAGTTTACTTTACCATCCCCTCAGGACCCTTCAGTTTAATGCTCCTCTCAGCCACCAGGCACTCACACAGGCACAATAGATATTTTAAAAGATAGGTTTTAGATTATGTTGAGTGGTGGCTGCAGTTGCATTGCAGAGTAGATGCAAGATAATGGAGTTGTACTGTAGAGTGGTCTCTGCTGCCCACCATCATATAGAATAACAGTGGAATCAGGAAAACTAGAGTGACTTCAAGCTTGTATAAGACCTATAAAATATGCATACATTTTAGAGACTAGTAAAAGGACATTGCATGCACTCAAAAGTACACCTGTACAACACATAAGTGAATGCTGTGCCACAGTATATTACGTGCACTATGTGTGCATCCATTGATGTGTGTGTCTACTACAACCTGGCCTATGTTTACCTCATACCCAGACAACTATTCATCATCTGTCTTTGCTCTGACTCAACTGCTTCCAGCTGCCTGGCCGTGCTTTCGTGTTGCCCCAGTCTATTGGCTGTCTTTGATCTAACCTTCAGTCAGTGCATACTTACACAGCAGTATAACATTAATATTTGGAATGTGGACGTATTCTGAATTTACTGATGTACAGTTCATACAGTGCAGATTTACAATAACCTACCAAGAAGCTTAAAATTGGTTATGAATGCCCCCCACCCCCCACCCACCCACCCACACACACACACACACACACACACACAAACAAAACAACAACAATTAAAAAAAAACAAGTTAGACATCTGAGATTCAGCATTACAAGCTTGGAGACTGAGAATCTGTGTGTGTCTGTGTGATAGTCTAATATTCTCAATGCATTTTTAGAATACCATGTAGCATTGGATTCAGACCTCAGATGCACTTTGAAAAGTACGCACTGTAATTGGTCCTTTGTGACTGTTTTGACTGACTTCCTCTGAATGCCAGCTTCTGCTCTCTTGTTTGTGGTTACACTCAGGGCTAGAAGTCTGTACATAAGCAACCTGATGGGGTGATAACAGGTATAAAATTGCCTTGTTTTTTATATGGTAAATGGCTGTATTTATATAGCACTTTTGTCAAAAGTGCTTCAGCAGGTTTTATTTACCCACACACACACTGATGGCAGTATGGCAGTGAGCTATCACACAGGGTGCTGGCCAGACTGGGGGGCAATCAGGGCTTCAGTGTCTGGCCCAAGGATACTTCTACATGTGGACAGGAGGAGGTGGGGATTTAACTGCCAACCCTGTGGTCAGTCAAAGACCCGCTCTCCCTCCTGACCCAATGCTGCCCAAGTGAATTTTATTATTTATGATAGCTGCAGGATATGATACTAAATGAGGGGGAATGCTTACTTATTTAATTATGCAAGTAAAATAGACCTTAAAAAGCACAGGTCAGTGTTCAATCCAACCGACAAAACCTGTTTGGACATCTAACACTATAATAAATCAAATGTCATCAGATATCTGAAAAAAATGAGTGGAGACTTGATGACATGAAAATACAGAAAGTAAAATGTTTCCTTTACTTCATTCACTTCTGGATGAGTTGACACCAACAGAGCAACTCCTCTGACACCAGATCAGGTGGGCGGTGTGGTTTGCGTTGATATGTCTGCTGTCTTTATAGAATCCAAAGTTAATTTGGTCTCGTCATAGTCGAATGCAAACTGCTTCTCTTAAAAGTCTCAATAAAAAAAGTATATGTAGGCCCTTTGGTGCAGTTAATTGTATCTCTTCTATGTGAGTGTTTTATTGGTCAGAGCTTTCTTGTTTAGAATTCTCTCCTTCATTTTCCTGTTTTTTAGAGGCAAGTATTGAACAACTTGGATTCGTAGTTGATTCCAATACTGGATTCAGATTTGATAAAGTGCTGTGAGTGTGAACCCACAACCCTGGTGATGACAAAACTTTCAACTGGTGCAACCGTCTGAATATAAATGTCTCTTGAGCAAAGTCCATGATGTCTGCATCTGAAACTAGTTACAGAAGGCTTAGTACATCTGTCCTTAAATCACACGCTGGTATTTGCTGTGTGTATCGGGTGTTCTGTGTTTGATTGGTGGACTTGGTTTTGCAGGGGCAGAGTCAGCGAGGAACAGGAGGACGAGGAGTTGGCTGCACAGAGAGACCGGCAGAGTGTCCTGTTACTGCCTTGAGATATTCACACACACATGCACATACACACACACACGCTTGGCAAATAAGGACAAATCAGAAGATGTGCACTTATAGATACATATTTATGAGAGAATAAAGCAAGAGGAAAAAAAGAAAAACCACACAATGGATGTATATTTAATCGCCCATTAAGGCTGGATCTGCAGAGAATTTGTGAAAAAATAAAAATGTAAGTCTTTGAAAACACATTTTGAGATATTGATTAAATGCTGTTTTGATTTGAGTAATGATTTGTCTCTCTTTTTTCTATGACTCCATGTTTGTGCTGCGAGATGCTTGTTGAAGGTACAAAGCAAACGATGAGACAGGCAAAGGATGAGGACGGGAGGGGAGGTGACGGGAAGATAAACGGCAAGTTAGGCTTAATTCTCCTGCAGACTCTGTGTGTGTGTGTGTTAAGTGACAGGCGTTGAAGGGACAGTTGGCTGCGGCACTAGTTTTACCTCCAGGGGTTGATGGCACAACATTTTTCTGTGTTGTGATCAGTTTGTTTCTTAATAAGGTTAGGGTGGCACTGGATCAGGTCAGACTGTCACACACACACACACACACACACACACACACACACACTGAAGAGGAGAAGCTGCTGCAGGTGATAAATTATGTTTGTAGGGGAGGGAATAAGGAACCGTGCCAATGGCCGCTGCTGCCATCTGTCTGTGTGTGTGTGCAGGAGTGCAGGGAAGATAAACACCAGGCATTGGAACTGGTTTGTCGTCTCTGTGGTGAATGTGTACACGTACTGTTGGTGTCTGAGTGTTATTTTCTTCTCAGTTGTGCTGTTTTGCATTACTCCCCGCAGCCAGTCCTAATCTATCATGGCTGCCACCGCGCTCAGCTGAGTTCACAACCCACCATCCACTACTTTATCTCTAGTTGATGTGCATGCGAGGATCAAAGAGGGGCGACAGGAGAAAATCATGCCTGCACAAACAAACACACAGAGAAAAAACATAGATATCAAAGATGTGATTACATATAAGATAAGACTAATTTGTGCACTGCGTGTGGGTATGTGTGTGTGAATATGAGCAGGGCTGCGTGTGGCTCACTGCAGTCACCGTGGAGGGATATAAGGGTATTTTATTTATCCTGACGTTAATCGCTAGAAGCGGACAGCGAAATCCCTGTAATCCAACGGCAATCGCCACAGCGCTGATTGATAGCACAGGGACAGAGAGAGAGAGACCAAGAGGCCAAGTGATAGACAAGGAGAGAAGGGGGTGAAGAAGCAGATCTTTGTTATTGTGTCCTTCACTGAGTTTATCACTTACTGTTTAGGAGAGGAAAATAACAGACACCTAAATCTGATGGATATTGAACCGCTAGGCTGAGTTAAACAACTCCGAGATCTGCACTCTCTTTCTCTCTCTCTCCCCCTCTTTCTCTCTCTCTCTCTCTCTCTCCAGCTTTTCCAGCTCTCATTCATTCTCACATTCACACACTCATGCATACAAACAGGGACAGAGAAGGGAGAAAGTGAGCTGACCTTTGTTAGATTTGGGGTTGTCTGTGATGTTGTTGATTCTGTCAGAAAGACAGTGAAACTGGAGGAGTTGACATTTAACTCCACTATATTAACTGACCCTTCTCCGGAGCTGGAGTTCAGACTGGGTGTGTTGCAAAAAAAAAAGAAAGAAAGCAGACGGGCAAATATGCTGCATTATGAAACTAACTTTTTTTGTTGATGTTGTTGTCAGGGGCGAATTTAAGAAACTTTTTCTTACAGTGAATTTTGATGGAAAATCATGTACCTTCTTCATTCAACACAGTGGACAAATCTAATAGAAGAATGTGGTTCCCTTTTTCCTCCCCGCCCATGAGTCACTGTGAATTTTTTTTTTTTTTTTTTAACCATGTTAGTTATTGTGGCTTTCGTGAGTTTTGGCTTTTTCTTCAACAGCGACTTGCACAGCAGATACACTTTGTTCTGCCTCCGGCTGCCTGTCCACTTGTTTTGTGATGAAAACCCATTCAATTTTCCTCACCCAGAATGCCCTGAAAGGACTCTCTTGTTCACAGAGTCTCACAAGTCACCTATAGTGTGAGCTGCAGAGGACAGCAGCTGCATCCACATGTGACAATTTGAGTCCACAAATAAACTGTGAAATAGAAGAAAGGACCCTTAATGGTGTTGCTTTCCTTACTTGTTCTTCACTTCATAGTCTTGTTATGAACTCTAAAGGGAATCCTCTGTTAATATTTTATCTCTCTCCTTTATATTTTATGTGTATTCTGCAGCAAACCTGTCACTGAAAAATTACAGTAACTACTAAATGGTTTTGTCAAATACATTTTGAAGGAAACATAACTGCTGCCTGGATTCTGCTCACTGAGAACATGTTTCCTGTTCTTGCACAGAAGATCGTGGGCTAATAAAGTGCAGGACTTTGACTTGTTGCATTCTGCATGTGTGTGAGGTTTGGGCTGCTGTCTTTGGTGAAGGTGAGGGAAAGGGTCTTGTGGTTTTAGATCAAATTGAAGCTGCAAGTCAGCATTGACTTTTTATTTACCCAAGACCACAATGTTAACCCAGTGCTTTGATTGTCTAACCATAGAAGTTGAATAATTTGGTTTCCATGAATGTTTATTGAATTAAATGTTTCCTTTGTTAATGATTCCTTTGTGTTGATTAAAAAAAAATCTGGCCAATATTTTATTGTTTTAAACATAATTGCTGTTGTAAATTAGTTTTTGCAGGTCTGGTTGATATTGGCTAAATTAAGTGTTATATATATATATTATATTATATTATATTATATTATATTATATTATATTATATAATTGATAGAATTATTGTTAATATTTTTATAATAATAAAAAAGAAAAACAAGAAATATCAGAAATGCTCCTTTTCCCCTCAGCCGGCTTGGGGGGCGTGGCCTCGGTACGTTTGATTGACAGCAGGTGGAAAGCCGACCTGTGCAAGCTGAACCGAAGACTAATCAGTCAAACTTTTCATGGACAGACGTCGTGTTGTTGCAGTGAAAAGACAAAGTAAGGAGCATCCAAACGGACTGAAGAGACCAGCACAGGTAAGTGAACATGATGTTTAATGTGCTGAAGCTGAGCAAAGCAACAAAGCTGCACTTTGTGAATATCTGTTTGGTGGCTCGTTCATGTTTGGTGGCTCGTTCAACAAGTGCACGATCAGACATTTGTTCATGTTTCTCAACAAAATAAGGAGACTTTGGCAGGAAAACTCATGCATTTTGTTGTTAAGAGTGTGGCTTTTTCGTGTAGCAGCTTGTGCTTGACCTGCTTGGCCTGTGATTGAACACTTAATGTTGCTGCTTTTTTCAAGATGTGATTGACTGTATGGAAGCAATAACAAGCTGCATTCAGACTATTTTATGGTGCAATCATGATACAAAAAATATGCAAAACATCTTTTTTCCCTCACAGGATTTGGTATGCACAGAGCAGATACAGTCTGTATTGTGTAGCAGACAAAAACATTGATTCAATAGATGTTGAAAGAGCAAACCACATACTAATATGGTTATGAAACTCAGTGCGTTGAAGATGAGAAAAACATGGTGTGATGATGTGCATGTGATGGCAGAGAGGACTGAGTCTCTCACCACAGTGTTACCGTATGGATGGGTCACTCAGTTCTAGCATTATGTCTGTGTATGTTCACGTGTGCGTGCAGGGACCCTTGACCCCTGACGACACACTGAGACTGAAGCATGCATCAGCCATCAGTCTTTTTATATTATACCTGTCCTCCTCTTCAGATATTCTATCTCCACCTCTGTATGAATGACTGGCTTCTTTCCCTCTGCGGTTGTCAGGTTGGAGGCATATTTGCTGTGGATGTGCCATCTAATCACGTCCCATGTTGTTTGTTGGAGCCCTGCTGCCTCATTACAGGAGAAGGAGAATACGTGTTGTCTGTCATCTGCGGAACATAAAAAGCCTCGTAGCTACTTAGTTTGCCGCCGTATGTGTCTACCCTATTATTCCCCGGCTCTGAATAGAGGCAGCGGCAAAGTGTAACGCAGGTGTGGGGTGACTTCGGCAAATAGCTGAAGATAATAATGGGATATCTTGTTTGTGCATGTATGAACGCCACAGATGTGTTCATGAAAACACGCCGTAAGCATGAGCTCAGTTATCTGACAGTGTAGATGGATAGATAGATCAAATTGTCCCAAGCTGGCTATATCGTTTTCAGCCCAGAGGATTCCATATTTCTCTTATTTTAATAAACACAAATCCCTATTTCGTGGACATACAGTGTTATTATATCTGCCTGGTCATCTCCCCGCGGCGGCGTCCTCACATGTTGCAGCCCGCCCGGCTTTAACTTAAGTTGCGGCTGGGTATTACTTTCAAGGTTACAGCCCTGTCTGTGCTTAAATGACCCCCCATCCTCTGGAGATGGAAGTGCAGCGTGCCCCGGACAGAGAGTTCAGGTGGAGAAAGTTATAATGGAGGGGAGGAGAGAGGTAGATGAAGTGAGAAAATACAAAGAGCAGAGAGGTTGAGGAGGTGGAGGATGGAAATTAGAGAAAGGTGAACGGAGGACATGAAAGGAACGGGGCGGCACTAGGAGGGGGAACGCTATCTAGTTTGATAAGGAAATGTATCCCCCCCACCACCCCTTTCTCCCTCGCAGGCCTACATTTCTCCCCCTCCCTTCATCTGTCTGTCTCTTCTTGTTTCTGCAACTTCTTCCATCATTCCTCCTTCCACCATCGCCCCACCCCTTCAGACCTCCCTGCTGTCTCCTTTGCGTCCTTCACGCTCCTCCCTTCCTCACCTTCCTAATTCCATCTCTCCTTTCCTTATGTCTCCCTCCCTCCGCCTCTGTCCTTTCATCTCTCCACCGCACTGTTCCTTTCTCCTTCAATCCCTCCATTTGTCCCATGTTCCCTCCTGTTCGGCGGCAGGTCCCAGTCCCCTCTCTGAGCCGCCGGGACCTGCTGACAAATCGATACATCACTGTAATTGATTCTGTCGGGGCTCAAAGTGTTTAATGAGAGCCCACCCTTCCTCCTCCTCCTCTTCCTCCTCCTTTTTCCACGTGGGCTTTGGTGCAGGCCGGTTTAATGGTTAATGGAGCAGAGGCATCCATGTGCAGCGAAGTGCTGCAGGTGGTGAGTGAGGGAAGGGGGCTGGAGGAGGGGGTGAGGCAGGTGAAGGGGTTAGGGAGAAGGAAGGCAAGTTTGGGGTGTTGAGGGTTAATCAGTGCAGTTCCCGAGGTGACGGATGGGTCCAGCTGGTTAATTAGGACGGGTAAAGGCTAGATGTAAAATGTCTGTCCTTGGGAGAAAAGAACCATATGCCAGGTACGTAGTAACGCCTGCTGCACACTACAGGACTCTCACATCTTAACTCATTTTAAAAACAAGGCAGACCAATTTTTAATATGATGATGATGTCATGGATGAGAAAATGGAATGTATGTGCATTTTGTAGCATGAGCTGGAGGAGAGGAACAACAGCATCCAGTTGGTGACGCTTCATTATTGATCATTAAATTTTAGACTTGGTTTAAGGTTAAGCAAGTCATGGTTATGGTTATGGTTAGGGTAAGTGTCCAGGAAATAAATACAAGATAAAGGTTTAGGTTAGAATTGTGCTTAAGTTTGTGTAAGGTTTAATGAGTTCAGCTCTGATGGTTAGGGTTAGGGGCTGGTTAATGCATTATGTCAGTGAAGGTCGTCACAGCTATAGAAGTACAAACATGTACTTCTCATACATTAGTCAGTTTGATTGTGGTAACCTGTTGGTTGGCTGTTTTCTCTTTGACCCACACCTGCAGTGGATAACCAGAAGCACACACACACACACACTCAGATGGCAGGCATAATATTAAGCAAGAGTGAGCCATAAAAGAGGCAGCAGCAGAATTTCAAAACGAAAGGGAGGGAGAATATGAGGCGAAATTAGAAAAAAACAAAACGCAGAGGCAGTCGAGATTAAAAGACAAATCTGTTTTTCAGCTGAAAGAGTGCAGAAGGCCAGAGAGCGGACAAGAGGGGAGGGAGAGCTAGAGGGTGATCATGTGTGAGTGTGTGTGTGTGTGTGGTGGGGATGGGGAATCTTATGGACAGTGAATCATTAATATCAGCAGCCTGTAAGACACTAATGAATAACATGGGAATATATCAGCTCATCGTTTGCTTCTCTCCTCTTCATTCTTCGCACTCTCTCTCACTCTCTCTCTCTCTCTGCACCACGTATTCGTTTCTTCCGGCTTTAATGAGAAACACCTGTTAGAGCTCCTCGTTAGACATCCCCTGTTCAGGTCCCATTAGACTTCTGGTCCCTCTCCTCTGTGCACTGTGGTATCTTTGGTTCAATTATAAAAGTATGCACTTTTGAGGATGGCATTTTACAGTCTAAAGAATACAGAGGGTGAGCTTTTGGTTTGTCACATTGTTAGAGTTAAAAAATATATAGTGGATGGAGAAAACATGTGGGTCTAGCGTAGCAAACTTGATTTACAGCACAGTAGATTTTCTGTACGTATATTGTTGTTTACTCACATTTGATTAATCTAATCTGGATCGTGTATGTGGGCAATATTTCACCCACAATCCAGTAATAATTACAGCCGCAATTACCAAATGTCTTTTGGCAAGCTCGCTGGGCCTCCAGTAATTTAAACCCTGTCTGGAGTAACAGCCTTGTATTTTAAAGTGGGGAAAAAAAAAAAAAAATCTATATTCTTTAAAGCAGGAGGAGCTCATTGTCTCTGTGCTGTTATTTGTTTTTTAATCAGCTCAGTCTATTTCACTTTTGTGTGAAAATGGAGTAAATGAAAAATGTTTTTTTTTTTTTAAACTTCATAACATGCTAACACCAACATACAGATGTATTTGGGAATCAATACGACCAGCAGAACAGGAGTTCATTAACAGCCTATTGTAATGTCAGCCAGAGGAAGGCACTGATGTTGTCTGTTGAGGCTTGTGTTATTTTAGCCTGTATGCATTCTGGCAAATTGGCACCATTAAGAGCATGCTGAAAAACGTAGCTATCAGCAGTTCCTTTTCATGATGTATGAATGGATTAACAGACAACTTTCACTGTGCTACTGAGGAAAATCTAAAAATGTGATGATTCTCAGGGAAATTGTGAAGCTTCTTTTTTCTCATATTTCAAAGTGGTAAAGGACATGTGAGATCATAGCAAACCGGCCACTTTTGGAGTAGGTGCAATGTAACTACGTACATCAAGTATAGTACTTTACTTAAGTACAAATTGGAGGTACTTATACTTGTCTTCAGTCTTTTCTTTCCATACTACTTTATACTTCTATTCAGCTACATCTCAGAGGGAAATATTAAGCCTTCTACTTCACTATATTTGTGTGACAGCAGTAGTTGCTTCAAAAACAAAGATTCAGTTTTGTAAAATGTGTTGGTTTGTTGTACATCAAACTACCTAACAGTTAATACAAGTGCAGCTGAAACAATCAACAAATGGATTGACAGAAAATGAATTAGCAACTATTCTGATAAATGTTTTCATATAAGAATATTGCATTGCTCCATCATCACAAATGTGAAGATTTTCTGGTTTTGCTTATAATTTTGATTTATTTGTAATAATTTCAAGGTTTGGACAAACACTGGGTAATGAACTGGGTAATCTAGTTAATTGTGATGACATTAGTCTCTATTTTCAGACTTCTTACGAACCAAAGTATTGATTAATGGAGCAACTCAACAGATTAATTAATAAAGAAAACAGTCATTAGTGGCAGTTCTATGGAAAATATTTCAAAATGAGCTCCACCTCAACCAACTGCAGCAGTGAAATCCTTATTTAACATAATGCATGAACAATAGTAAAGTTGACATTTTTTGAGTACTTTTACTTTGGTAATATTTTCAATGGAGGACCTTTAATTGTAACTGAGTAGTTTTACAGTGTGGTATTAGTACTGAACATATCAACATGTCTCATGTCTATGTGGTCAGATTGGAGAGAAGAGGTGACTCAAATTCACCTCGTGTATCATCAAGTGTCTTTGCTTCTCGTCTCTGTCGCTCTGCGTCTCCCCCCCAACTCCCCCCCCGGGGAGGCTTATGGCATTGTCCTGCAGAATGTCCATGTCTAATACAGACCTTATCCTGTAATTCATAATGACTTAAATTACAGAGGAGCTCAGCGAACATTTCATTCCCCGCCTCCCCCTGTAATGTTAATCCCATCTGAATGGGGCTTTATTTGTCCTCTTAGCTGGCTTGCTAATGTTAGCCACTGGTAATCCTGCTGTGAGGAGTCACCTGGTTTTGTTGGGAGTCGGAGGGTGTGTGAAGGCTGCAGCTTTTGTAGTGCTGTGTGCCGTCAATGAGGCTAAGCTACCTGTTGATGGTCAGTAAATGCCTCTGAAATAATGGCTTGTTAAACCATGAGGTCTTGTAGTCTCTTCCTGCACCCTTTTAAAGTGTATTTCATTCCAGTATGTGTGAGTGAGTATAATGTTGCATTCACTCAGACAGGGATCCTGCTTCTAAGCCAGGCGGGTTCATTAACTTCCTTATGATGATGATGACTGTTGGCCTATATAACACATGAGCAAATGCAGCAGCATGATACCAAACTGGATCCACGTCTATCCCCCCTCCCCCCCAAGTCTTCCATTAAGATGCTTTTAGTGACATTTCTGTATTTCTGCTTTCCAATACTTCTTCGTTTTGCCCATCTCTTGTTCATTATCTCACCCACCCTTCCTACCTCTGTCTCTCTTCCCTTCTTTGTCATTCTAACACTCGGGCTTTTACTGTCCGTCTCATTATCCATCTCTTGTCCGTGGCCTCTTTTTTAAATGTGTCCTCTTTCTGTCATTTAACCGTCTTCATCAAGGTTCCCCTCACATTGATCTTTTTGTCATTCTGACTTTGTCCTCACGCACACACACCGACACACCTCGTCTGCTTCTTGGTAATATGTGTGCGTGAGCGTGCCAATGAGGTGATTAATGGCTTGTTTGTTTGTCTGTGTGACTATACCCATACCCTTCATCCTAATTAAAGATATTTCTGCTGATTTGGCCGGGCCCCACCCGTGTAGCGCTGTTTATACAGCTGATTCTTACAATATCGTTCTTGCTGAGGGCTGTTAAGCCGACGCTCTACAGTAGTTTGATGAATGTCTCTAAACTTACTTTTTGATGGGGATGAGATGATTATTTTTGTGAAGTGTGAACATGCCCAGAGTGTTAACGAAGCTCCCTGTGAATATGTCTGGGTGAGTGTGTGTGTGTGCGCCTGTGTGCGTCTAAAAAGTGTTTATTTCAGGTGTTTCACGTGTTTATATTTTTGTCATCCTAATTATCTCTCTGAGAAATGCTTACATTTTCTTTTGGATAATAAGGTAATGTTTTTCTTTCCTGCTTAACCTAAACTAAGGGGAAAAATTCCGAAAAATTCAACAGAAATTAAGACCAATGTGTGGAACACCGGTACATTAACAAGTCTATGTGTGTAGACTGGAAGAGCTATGTCTGACATATAATAGAAATATGTATTGTTGATATAGTCTATTTGCCTTATTCTTAATACTTCTTAAAAACGCTACACAGCATTTATTCCATTTTTTGTTTTTTTATGCTGTGCAGCATTATCAAAGCTCTTTCCATATCAAATCCACAGTGAGCTGACTGAAGTGCTTCCCCCCTCCCCTCCTAAACCCTTTTAAACCACTTATCATGCAGCTGGGGCCTATCCCAGGACGTACTGGGTGAGAGGCAGGTGCACACTGGAAAGACCTCAATGTTTTTGTATGCGAGATTATCAAAAAATAAAAGTAAGAGCCTTTGAGTCAGGCTCTTATCATCATCATCATTTTATCGTATTTCAGTGGGAAGCATAACTGTGTGTCTGATGTGTTCCTGTGTGCTGCGTAAGTTTGTTTGTGCTGCTGTTAAGTTTTAACACTCTCTTCAGGTTGTCATGTTACGCAGATCACACTGTACATTTCCACATTTCAGTTTCAGCATGTGTCACAGTCCACCTATTGCCATATATGTTGACGATTCTGCCATCGTTGATATTAGGGATGCACCGAAATGAAAATTCTTGGCCGAAACCGGAAATGAAGAAACCAAGGCCGAAAATTGAAAACCGAAACACCGAAATAAATTATTATGACAATTATTACCATTGCATTTGTGGCTATGACTGTGTACTAACCTCATTAAAATCAAGGCATTGCAATTGCATAAATTAATATTAATGCTTCAAAGAATAAATCAATTACAAAATTATTAAAATATTTATTAACACTGACATTAAAACTAGCTATTAGCTATCCGTGGGTCTTTCTCGGATATAATGAAATGCATCCACACCGCAGACATGTTGGCAACTATCCAGACGTGCGCGAGCCGGTAGGGTTGCCAAACATCCCGAAAAATACGGAATTGTCCTTTATTTGAAAATTAAATGTTGCGTCCTCTTTTGAACTAACACGGGACGCGATTTGTCCCGTATTGTCCCATACACATGTCACAAACACATTTTAACACTAAATGTAACAATAATGAACTAAATAAAACACAGGAAAGATTAAGGCCAGCTAAATCTGTGTGCCGGGGACCATATGCCGGGCACATAGAATGTATGGCCGGGCACCCCGAGAGGACCCGCTGCGCTCTCTGCCAATCAAAGAGCGCTGTCACGGTTGCCTAGTTACAAACACTGGCAGCATCACCTGACTGTGATGTCACAGCGTCTTGGAGTACATCTGCGCATCACTGCAACAAGGAGAGACGTTCAAGATTTTCAGGGAATGCGAGCTACGCTCTGTCAAATTTTTTTTGGCCAGACCCACAATTTTTCTCAAATCCAAACTGTGAACACAAACACAACTTAAAGAGTGTGAATTTCACTGAATGTATTCTGAGGTTTAGCAGATTTATCAAATATTCGTTATTCTTTCTGTTCTTTCATACAAACAAACAAAAACATTCACGTCTCTGGGTAATTTACATTCTCCAATTATACTTCATTGTGTAGATTACAGGAAGAAATCTAGAAAAACATCCATGAAAACACGCTGACACCTCGCAGAAAAGCTCGTCGCCCTGTTTTTGCTGTTTGCTAACCACGCCAACAACTTCACAACACACAGCGAGAATGCACCTGCAGGTTCACGTTAAACACAGCGCTGCGTTTGTGGCTCCCTGACTGTTCTAGTTAAACATAAAAAGACTTTCGCTCTGTGTGTGAAAGCGTGTACGCGGGACAGTGGAGGACAGGGTGTGCTTCTGCGAGAGCGCCTGTACGACTGTGTGCAGCGCTGTGTTAAGGCTAAACACACTTAAGGCTAAGCAATCAGCGAGTAAAGTTTCCTCGCCGCTGTCATTAAAGCTCCACATAAAAGCTTAAGCTGCTTTTATCCTTCTAAGGAAGAAAGGGAGAATGTCAGCACATAATTAAATTAGATGAAAGGAGGGGAATTAGAGGCTTCCTCCTCTTTAAACACAAACGACTTAATCAGAACCTTGGGCTAAATGAGAGACAGACGGCTACATGATCACGAGGAGGATAAACATCCCTCTCCTCGCCTCCATCCTTTTTGCTGTCTCACTTTTCCTCGTGTCTTTATTATCTCTCGAATCTGCCGTATATCTCTTACCGTCTGTCCGCCTCCGTGGATCTAGCTTTCTCTCATCCGTCCGCCTACCCCCTTTCCATATGTTTGTACAACCTGTGAACATCATCTCTTGTTCCCTCGTTCAAAATTATGCATCCTGCTCCCCGCCTTCTATTTTCCAGCTCCCATCCCCAATTTTCTCTCCTACTCCCATGTCTTTAATTGCATTTTAAATTTCACCTCTCCCTCATACCATTTTCCCCTCATCTAACCCTCCCCCTTTCTATCTCCCTTTGAAAAAAAGAAAAAGTCAGGACCTTGAATGCACCACCTGCAGCATACAGAGTTTCAAGTGTTAGAAGCCGTTGAGCCCTTATTGATTCGGAATATGAATCCCATCATACCTGACAATGATCTATTTCATCATGCACGCCCGCCGAGAATGGCAGTTTATTTTTATATGATCCTTATAAACACGTGTTTGAAGGAGGGCATGATGCAAGGGAGTGCATCAGAGGAAAAAAAAAAATCTTCTGAGATCTTGTTTGTTAGATTGAGCTCTGCCTTTCATGTCGGAGAAGGGTTTCGTTCTGAAATGAGATCCGCCGCCGCATCAGACTGACACTAATGGATGCTAATGAAGGCATTAGTTATCAGAGGAGGAGGTCTCGTATATTTTTGGATGTGACCGTCTGTAAACACTTAACAGACATAAGGTTTTAATTAGTATTCACAGGTTGGTTTAATCAAATCTGACTTATTGATGGAGGTATACATATATCTAAAGTGTGCATGGTTTAAAGGAATAGTTTGACATTTTGGGAAATATTTTTTATTCAATATCTTGTAAAGAATTATGAGAAAATAGATGTCACTGCCATGAAAGCAAATATAAGAATGCAAACATGTTTCCCAAATGTTGAACTGTTCCTTTAAAGAAATTGGAAATTTATTCAATTTATTCAATCCTAGTTATTTGAGTGTTTGTTATTGATTATAAACCTTTACCTCAGTGCATCATTCACACATGGCTGCATCCTTCAGGTATGCCCCCATGCTTATTAGTATTAGCCACACACACTGTAGTTTTTGGCCACCAGAGTACTGCAAATATGATTTAGTTTAACCCACAGTAGCATGAGCATGAGTGATGGAAGGAGGAAGGTGAACAGGGAGTTGTAGAGAGGAAAGGGAGTTACAGAGGGAATGTGCAGACGAAGAGAGGCAGGACGCAGCGATCAGAGCGAAACAGGGTAAAACTGTGGCGGAGAACGTGACTTTCATTTTCCAGGATTTTTATTATTTTGCGACGTTCAGTTTCCGTTTGTTTGCAATGGGAGTTTACTGACTTCCTGCTTCTTCTTTTTTTCCGTTTCTGTTGTTTCCCTGATTACATCCCCAAGGCGGAGGGGTGGGGAAGTGATGATACACAAAGGTGGAAAAACACCACACACAAACTACAGAGAGGAAGAGGGAGACACTCGTGTGATTAAAACACACAAGTGTAGTTGTCGTGCTGACTACACCCCTCCCCACACACACACACACACACATACACACACACACACACAGCACCAGAGGAATGTGTGTCTGTGTGTGAGAGCATATTTGTGTGTTTCTGTGCATGCTTTGTTTCTCTGTGTGTGTGTTTCAATATGAAAGCCTGCTGTCCCACCAACTTCACTACAGACCTGAGGGAAGCCATGAGACTGCTAATTAGCAGCACAGAGGGAAGCAGCCCCGGCGACAAATCAAATCTGCTTTTGAAACCACTGCCCCCTGAGACACCATGGAAACAGGGCCATGAGATATGATGTCATTTATTTCAGGGTCTGGCGTTACTGTAATTTTTATCTAAAATGAGATGAAAGATTTTTTTGTGTGTGTTCAGATGTGAACATATTCTCTCTTGTGCCACTTTTTTTTTTTTTTCCCTGACAGTTCTGGTCCCCGCAGTCGTCTCATTTACCCATTTAGCGTTTTCAAAGGGGGAAATGTTTGTGCTCCGAGAGAGACGGGTTCATTCAGAGTGCATGCTGGAGATGAATTGTTTTTTTGGTCTTTTTTTCCCACAGACATGTTGTGAGTCACGCAGCATAGATAACAGCAGACACATTCATGCAATGGTGTGTAGATCTGAAGTAAACTCATGCCTAGTAGGCCTGAACAACTCACAGAAATATTATTGAAACTGCAACTACAATTTTTTGATAAAGGTGAAATGTGTCATATCATACCATTATAAATGAGGAATTGTGCTGCAGAGATGCCCTGGGCTTACAAATCATATTCTGCAGACATAAGGGAACATGCATGTTTGGGGACATATCTTTTTTTTTCAATGAAAATGAAATGCTACAATTACCATTCTACTAACATGACTCATATTGCAATATTAGAATAATCGCAGTATGATGAATATATGATGTATTTTTTGTACAATGTTCAAACCTAGTTCCCACTGTACCTGCCTCGTTTGTGGATTTGCTGAAATACAAAGAGAGAATTGTTGATATAAATTTACAAGTAGATGAATTGCACAACTCATTCGGGGGATTAGAGCAGGAAGAAACGTAGTGGAGCATCTACCTTGTAGGGATGATAAAGTAATACTAAACAAATTGAAATACTGGAGTGATTGAAATTGATGTACTGCGGATGGGCAAAGAAAGACACATCCTCTTCATCCGAAACATTGAATGAGTGGTCTCGTGTGCGAGGAGTCCGAGAACAGATAATTTCTCAACGCGGGATTGGTTGCACATCTTCGATTCGCTCTCTATCTATTATTCATCCGCTCGTCCATCCATCACCCACCACAATTACAAAGGTCAAACTGTCCTCATATGTACTGTATGCACACACAGGAAGCCATCAATAAGGATTAATGCATCGCTGAATGCTGCGCGTGTTCAAAACAGCGTGCTCTCCAGGCTTCAGAGTCATCGGCCAAATTGGCAAGGTAAGACGTACTCGCAGGCTGTAGCGAAAAGCAGATGGAACAGGAATTAATGTTGCCAGGGTGGTTAGCACGAGCTGCGGGAGCTGTAGCATGGCTAGCAGGGTAATGACAACAATCCACAAGTTGAGAATTAGGCACCTATTTAACACTATATTGTCATTCCCCTCAGTATCCTGGAAGATCATCAGCGATGCAGCATCATTACTATTACACAGCTTCTAATATAGAACCATGTAGTTATTGACCCTTTTTGGATGACGCACAAATTGACTGGACATTTCACAAGTTCACTTAGCTTGACCTCTCTCAAGGTGAACAAACTTCTCACATCACATGACTAAGACACGGAGTTCTCCTGTGATTTACTTTTGCCTCATAGGCCAACATGTGTTCCTAAAGCCATATTTAGACAATTTCAAACAAGTTGTGACAGGAGCAACAAAAGACTGTGAAATTTGTGGACTGATCCAAAAACACCTGTTTGGATCATTCCACAGGTAAACAGGTTCATTGGTAACAGGTGATAGTATCATGTTTGGGTATGAAAGGTTCATCCTGGAAAGACTCAGTCGTTCACAAGCAAAGGTGGAGAGAGGTTCAACACTTGTCAAATACATGATTGCGTAAAGGAGATGACTACATGGACTTGTACAACTGTTGTCAGTGAGTTAAAAAATTATTGCATTTTGTTTTTAGTTACATTTTACACAGCTTTATGGGTTCTGGACAAAGCCAGGTTAGCTATTTTCCCCCTGCTTCCAGTCTTTGAACTAAGCTAAGCTAATCAGCTCCAAGATCTAGATCTATAGTTAACACACAGGCGTGAGAGTGATATTGACCTTTTCATCTGTCATATTTGTGATCTGTGAAATAAGAATTCAAAATCCAATACAACATGACCTATTTCACTGAAGCACTTGCTTTTTTTCCTGTACTTCTCTCTGCCTCTTACGGGTGGAAAATTATGGCGACTGCAGTGGAAATAATTAAGGAGGGCTCTGATATCATATTAAGAGCAAATTCTCGAGGCTCATCCACCTACTCAGCATGGAGACCCATTTGGAGAAAGAGCAAGCTCAAACCCCGGGAACGATAATGAGATGGATGACATGCATGGCAGCATGTGATAAAGAACATTTATTCTTTGAACAGGCTCAACCTAGATTTCTTGGGGATACTACGATATTACGCTACATCTCAGTCATATATGGAGAAACACAGACTTTTATCTGGTGTGAGTGCACTGCATGAATCACAGACACAGAGGATGAATTCCTACATTAGAGAAAACACACTCTGGGATACAAGTCATGCGCGAGTAGAGCTTAAATCTTTCTTGCGCCGGTCCCCGCTGAGGTAGGGGTGTGGAGAAAGACCGGAGCCCGATTCGTCACAAACACTTTGGTCCTGCCAGCTTCTCAGTCATCCACTATTAATTCTAAAAAAGCTCGAGGAAGGATGTCATTTAGGAACGAGAGAAATTAACTGTCAGCTGAAGGTGAAAGGAAGCCAAGTAGTTGATGAACTCTCAATAACAATGAAACTGCTTAAGAAAGACAAGAAGTGGAAAAGGATGTGAACATAAGAGGAGCTGCTCAGTTTGAGCTGGCGAACAGGAGAGAGCTGTAGAAAAAGAATGAAAGTGCTGGAAATAATGGAGAATTAAGCAATCGAGCTTCACGAATCAAAATCAGTCAAAATCAATTTATTATTATATATTTCCCAAATTTCCCCTATGGGGGATCAATAAAGAATTATCTTATTTACAAATACGTAGAGATTGTGTCATCAAACACATTTTAACACTCTTAACGCATCACAGACTTTTGGAGTCTATACAGAATCACTTCCTGTTAAAGATAAAATATTCCTTGAATCGCCCCTCAGTGGGGAAAGGGGCAAAAGGGCAATTCATAATCCAAGTGTAAACAAAACAAAAGATTGGAGCCTGTTGTCACTTCCAAATACGCCTGTTTTGACTGGTATGTTGAGTGTGTGAGGTTTATTTACACCAGAAATAACGGGGCCAAAGCAGCCATACATTTTTCATTATGATCAGTCGAGACGAGCAATGCAGTATTTTCAGATTCAGAAATACAGCTGCAAACACAGCTGTTGTTAGTTTCCTGTGTTTGGAGTTGGTCCTCGGGTGTGTTCAGTCGTCATCTCAGCCTTTAGGATTATTGATTGTTTTCACCTGTGTTCATTCCTCATGTTCTCCTTGTGTTCTCTCATTTGGATGTTTTCCCTTAGTTTTCCTGGACCTCACCTGTGTTTTGACTTTTGCCTCTTGCTTGCTCATTATTGGATTTGTTTGCCTGTTTCGACTGCCTGTGTCTGACCCTTGTCTGCCCGACCATCCAATAGTCCTTTTGCTCTACGCCAGACTTCCCTCAGTGGGCGTTTTGGGTCCAGTCCCTCATATTTCCTGCCACCACGCTTGCACACTGCAACATTAACATCATCTAATGAAGATGATATGGCAAATGTGTTCATCATGGGGTCGCCTATAGACATCCAACAGACATAAAGTGGCTTTCATTTTCATGTTTCTAATGACCACACAAATGTCCAAGTAGCTCTCTATCAACTCCTGAAGGTAATTCCAGGCTCCTAAGCTGCTAAGTGCTTTGTCTGTGTGCTGTTATGTGATGAGCAGGTAGTGTATGGTGGCTTTATCTCACCTTTTTTTCCTGCCTCCTCCTGAAAGGAAATGGGGACTAAAAGATTAAAGTGGCGAGTTCGGACCAAAACAGTGAGTGGAAAGATGTAAAAAAAAAGCTCCATGGAGTTGAGGGTTACTGCAGAGTTGGCTGCGTGCAGCGGATTTTACATTACACATCAATCCATTGCTGGTCGATTAGTGCGGCTTTGAAGTTGCAAATATGACTATACCTGTAATTTATAATGATGCAAAATTGTTTTAAGGTGTAATAAATGAGTAAAAATTGTGTGCGAACTTGCACAAGGTAGCTCAAGAGATATATATACTGTACATGTACATCTTTTCAGTTATGAGGCCACAACAGTGAGTAACCTGCCTCCTGAGACTCAGGCTGCACTCAGGCCTGACCACTGTTACAGTGTAGTGATTGCTTCAGCTGGAATGCTGGCTAAAAGCCCAGATGGGGGGGGGGGGGACCTGATATCGATGTGCAAAATTTTCAGAAGCCTCTCCCTAATACTGACTTGTGCACAATCCATGTCTTTGTAGCCTTAATCCTTATTTATCCTGTCTCCTCCACTTTACCCACACCTCCCCCTTGATTATCAAAGTAGATTTAAGGTTAAAGCAAAAAGGGATCCACCTGGATTCACCTGGTCAGTCTGTTCTACACTGAGACCTGTTAAATGCTGATAGTCTACGGCACTGTCAGTCTATGAGGTCAAGCTCAAACAGCCAGGTTCTTGTTCTTAGCAAAGCAAGTTTCAGGATCAGCTCTGGGTAAGTGGTTTGTGAAATGTGTGCTGGATTTGTAAAAGCTACATTTAAGAGTTATGTAGCACTTCGTGTGACTCAGTCTTTTGTAGTTTCAAGTTCAAGCCTTTATGTTCAAGGCATTATTTTCATAACTTCCAAGGTTTAAGTTTGACTCTATCCCTGTGTGTGTGTGTGTGTGTGTGTGTGTGAGGTGAGAGAGAAGTTGCCGGGGTGTGTATTTATAATGGATTTGCCTGTGTGCACATACAAGCATGTGTGTAACTACTGCCTGTTTATATTTCATTACTTACATGTTCAAATGGCTTGGTGTCAAATTGCTGTGTTAATTATCTCAGAGCTAATTGTGCAATATGTTCATGACAAGTGCACTCTGAAGACGTGACTGCATCTTATTATGTGTTAACATGGTTGTGAAACTGTGATTGGGGAATTTATTTTCCTCCAGAAACACAGCACAAAATTAGGAGCGTCACGTATCATGTGTATCCTTGCCTAGATTTGTTGTTGTCATAAAGACTAAAGTTAAAGCTGAAAATCATTTCTCGTCTTTACTGTTTCCAGCCTTGTTATTGATAGTTGCCTTCTCACTGTGAACTAAATTAACTTCCTCCTTCTATTCTACTAATCATTGCCTATGTAGTTTCTTTCAGTGTGACATCCTCCAGCCACTGATAATTTACCGTTGGCGCGATAGTGTCACAATCAGGAGTTCAATTGATTTGATTTAACCCCCTCCCCTGAAAGCCGAATGCACATCTGAAGCACCTGAAGCGTAAACACGGCGCAGGTGTCTGTATAACAGCATTACCATCACTGTATGCATCTGTCATATCTAATGCAACCTGATCATCCTCCACATCGATAGCACATGCTGCTGCTGGACCACTCGTGCTGTAACAGCTGCCACTGCCACGATCCACTGATCGTTTAACAGCCATAATTCAGGGTTTCTGAACAAAAGTTGCCCCGGTGCGTTGAAAATATTGTCCTCTTGACTAATCCTGAGCTCCAGTGCCATTATACTGAGCATGCTTTTGATGAGGGCTATGAGGGGAGACATTTCCCTAACAATGGTGAAGATAATCTTTACGCACTGCTGGTGGTTCATGTACTTATCTTTATCTGTTCCTCCTCCTCTGGCATATCTTTTAAACACTCTTTAAATATGCAGCTGTTTCTGGCTTCGGTCCACAGTTTGGGTGCTTTAAATTAAATGTAATGCATCTCACATCAGTGGACAACACATCACAGTTGAGGTGTTCTAGAGTTGATCAAGGGAGGTTTAATATACTGTGCATTGACTATACAGCTCTATATCCATTGAATCTGGGTGGACTTACCCTGAACAACAGACTTTGGTTGACATGACGCTTTCCATATTACGTTTTTAAGTAGATTCCAGATCACTGAAATGCCACATACATCTCTGATTTGTTCAGTCATTCGAATATGAATATATATGACATCTGAGTTTGTGGCTGTTCTTGTGAATCGGAGCAGTCAGAGTATGGTATGCATGATTAGAATTACTCGAATGACATGATTTTCCCTTTTCAGCATTTTTCTGCAATGGCCAATCATTGTATTTGTACACATAGTAGTTTCAGTTGTTAGTGGCAGAGTCCAACATTCTGTGCTCAATTCACAGGAAATGCATTCGTGTAATCCAATGTAATTGTATCGAATTGATAAAACAAAGAAACTGTTACTAGACAGTATGAATTTATTATTATTATTACTGTTAGTCATATTATTATTAATTTCACTATACATTGTACTATACTCTGCTCATGCTATACTTATCATATATCTTATTCTGAGCTATATTACTGTACTGTTTATTAAGTTGTGCTGTATCACTACACTTCACTGTGCATTATACTTATCCCATACTGTTATACTGTACTATTAGACTGTATTCTTATCCTCTTCATATAGATCCCATATTAGCTGCTCTTAAGGTAACACAACAAAACATAATATATAAAACAAGACATGTAACGCATCAAGGCAAGTAGAGCCAGATCAGTTATTTAGTGTTGAGGCTGTTATTAATGTACTTTTCTTTTTGTCCTCTTATAAAACTTGCCCTACAGGGTTCACATTGCATCCGTCTGGGTATTTGTTTAAGTAATCCTCAGTATCCTGCCTGGTAATGTAACTATATCGGTCCCCCACATAGCGTATTTGTGCGTACAGACAATTTGTTTGTTTACTATATTCCTAAAGAAACTCATTAGATTTCCTGCCAGCCTACCCTCTACTCTGAGCCACAAGAGACTGGCATGCATTCTCTCTGTACTCCGCCTCGCAACAGACAGGGCAGTGTGAGCCTCGGAGCTTTATTCCGAGTTATTTGGAGCTCAGACAGATCTTTTTTGGCTGCACCCAACCAGACTGCTGAGCAATAATCAAGGTGAGATAAAACCAGAGCTATCTAGTGTCACAAGCTCTCCAGAGGCAGGAGATAAGAGACGGGGAACAACTTCTAATGCATGATAGTACTCAACACATTTTCTTAACGTTTTCAGTATGTCTCTGCCATTACAACTGCCCGTTGAGTGTGACACCATGTAAAGTTGCCTCTTGAACATATTTAATATTTGAGCCTTTGAATGATAAGACACAGCTGATTACTATTAGTGGCATGTCTGGCCCCGAACATAATACTTTTGAGTGTTGCTGTGTTTGAAAGAAGTCTCACATATTCAAGTCAAGTTATTCAGTTATTAGTTGATGCAAATTGTGTAGTAGTATCATCTGCAGATAGAAAAGCACAGCACATTTTCAAAATGTGAGGCATGTCATCTGTAAATGCTGAAAAAGTAGGGGACCAAGACAGTTCCCCTGGGGTACACCGCACTGTCAGCGTTTCAGGAAGGATAACCACAATCTCCATCGTTTTCGATAAATAGCTTTTCATAGAATCCCATATGCAGGTAGTTTCATTAATAAGAACCTGTGGTCTCACGTGTGAAGTGAAACAATACAGTTCCAACCATAATTTTCATGTTATATATGATCACCATTTGCTGGCACACATTAAATGCTTCCCAGTCCACCCATATGTGTTGCTTCATGTACAACAATATATATGAATATTAATACACACAACTCCAAGTATAGTTACATAATATTATCATATGATACTGTGGTGTGCACTGTTATAGCTGATGGTACCATATTACTGTTACATACACCATGCTGACTTTGCCGTTACTAATCCCATAGTCATGCCACTTGAGACGGTATCACACTATTAGGTACAACACTAATTATAGGTTCTTTGTGTATGCTCTATTTTTTTGTTGTGTTTAATTGCTCTTTTATAGTTTCTGTTTTATTCTATTCTTATTTCATACACAATTATTTATTCTTCTGAGGGTTCTCTGTTGTTCTGTGCTTCTTCTGTCCTTCTGCTTCAGTAGCGCCTCCTGGGGATCAATAAAGGATTATCTTATCTTAAAAGCCTAACTGTTTACTGTATCCGAGCAGCATAAAGTCACTTACTGCCAATGCAGACGCCGCTGTGTCACATTCAGCTGGTGAGGCACGGGGTGGCTTTTATTGTGAAGTGTCTACAAAAAACAACCTGCAACTTCTCAGTTAGATAACCAGCATTTTACTTTGTCCTGGTGTTGAGTGAACTACTCGCACTGTGTGTAGCACGCAAAACAGTGGCTGCAACTGTTATTGTCTGACTTTATTAAAACAGCATAGGTTTGTTTGGTTGCATTACAAATGGATGCACCTGTTGTTCTGTTGTATTTCTCACTGTGCCTCTGATAGCCGGTGAAGGAGTTTTTGCTGTGGCATTAAACCACAGTAATCATGGGTTGGATGAGATTGACACAGTTGTATATGTTGTTGCCTTAGGGAAAAGAACAAAACTTAAATCAATGTGTGTTAACTGCTGTCAAATGAAAATATTGTCAGTGGGCCGAATACGTCACCAAATGATTGGCTAAGGTGAAACCAAAGTCTCCCTTTCAGCAAGAAATCAAATTACATAAACATAATGTCAGGCTGAATAAATTCACTCAGGCTTTTTTGGCACTTCCATATTATAAAGGACCAAATCAGATACTTATTCTAAAGCTTTCTCAACAAAAAAAAAGAAAAAAAAATCAGTTGAAGGGCATTACAGTATTTCTACCTACGGGCTTTTGTACTTCTAGTATTTGAATTTTTATTTTTTTTATCATGTAAAAGAAATGAAACTAGACTAAATATATTTCAGCTCCGACAAGGCGATACACATTAAACACAGATGACTGATGACCACAGTTGAGAGCAGAAACTGGTGAGAGAGAATCACTCCTCGACATAGAAGCCTACTTACCATTACATTATGTCCAAGCCACTGAACATAATTTCTGTCATTAGTCGTCCTTCCTGTTGTAAAATTTCTAGCCTGGAAAATGTCGCCGCTTTCTGCCTGAATTCATTTCCGATCCTGTTTGTCCCTGACCGGAGCTGATTGTCTCTGTTGTGGAATGCTCTTTAATGTTCCGCTTGCATTCTTCCGTTCCTTTCGTCTGAATCTCTCCCAATATGTTTTGATTTTCTACATCCAGCCACAACCGTGAACGCTCCACTGAGTTTCCAAGTGCCGGGGAATGGCACCCCTCCTGCTAATGAATACGCCTTAGTGGGTGCGTGTTGTGCCGGAGACCGGTTGAATGGTTAGATGCATATGTCTCAGACAACAACCCTTTGATACACACAGAAATATGCACAGTTGGTGTCCTTTTTGGGAGGGACATCCTAACTAATGAACCCTCTTTCTTTTAATGGCAAGTCAATGAGCCATCCAAGCTTAAGTCTGAGAGAGATTCACGAGTGTGAGTTAGTGTGTGTGTGTGTGTGTACATGTGTTTGCTGTCAATGAAAGTTATAGTAACAGACAGTTGCACAGCGCTGAGTGTAAGTATTATGAATGAAATGTTTATGGTGATTAACATACAGTACAGCACCATAAGGTCACATCCATCTATTCCACTAACCAAGCGTCACCTGACCCAAACAAAGACAGCTTATCATACGCCTCACCAATAGATCACTGTAGCATTATGATTAAGTGTAAGTCAAACTGGAACATGCTGCTATACCAAGAGCTGGACTGACGATATTGTCAAGCGTGGACTGAACCCTTTGACGTCCTCTGCAAAAGAGGCAGAGCTGGAGGGCCTCATCTATTTTTCTGGGAAAGGTCAGTGAGGTAGTTAAAAAGTTTTTCAGTGGCAAGGCACCTGAGGTGGGTGAGATTCACCCTGAGAAGATGAAGGGCTCGTCTCCACTCTTGTGTAAAGGTGCGTGACTACCTGCAGTCTGACAGGTGGGTGTTCCCATTTTTTAAGACTGGATCAGAGACTGTGCTCGATCTGTAGGGTCATCACATTGCTTAGCCTCTCTGGGAAAGGTTATGGGAATGAGACCAGTTTTCAAACCTTGGAGTCAGAAGGAGCGATTCAGATTCTGTCCTGGTTTTGGAACAGTGGTCAGTGTTGTGGACTCGGTGTCCTGCAGGGCACTGTGCTGGGGTTACTGCAGGTGTATGGGGTAACAGGGCCGTGACTAATGGCAGTTCAGATATTGTGGCATCAGAGTCAGAGCTGTGTCTGTTTTCTTGGAGGGGCCAAATGCTTCCTCAGTCGGTATTGACCTCCATCAAGGACATGTCACCTGTTCTGTTTGTGACTGTTATGGACAGAATTGCTAGGCACAGCCAATGGTGTACAAAGTGTCGTGTATCGCTAAATACACAACACTTTGTACGATCTGTATAGTTCACTGACTTATTTTTTGCAATGACATTATTTTACTGTAATAATTAGAGTTTGATGGTTATAGGATCCTTTGGGTTCTTGCTCTCAAAAAAGTCATTTGGCCATAATCCGATAATCGAAGCCATTATTCTTTAAGTTGCGCTGACCAGGCCCAGACCTACAGTGTTTATCACAATTAGCGTCCAACTTAGTGTCGAAGTTACGGGCAGCAGTAGTGTTGGACACACATGCGATGATTCAGATATAAACAGCATATAACCATAGGAAAACATATTGCATCCCAGTAGTAGTTTCTAGATCCAGATAAGTCTCTGCCACAACAACGTCTATCCCCTTGTACCCCCTCTCAAACTGAGCCCTGCCTGTCACCCTTAATGTAACCTACTGTGGCACGATCAGTTGGGATGACCGCTTAAAACCTCATCGACTGCCACGACACACAATTAGAACCCATTCAATTTACCCTGCAACTATGGAAAAGACTGAAGGAGCACTAATGATATCCCTGGACACTCTAATTGACACTTTCAACTTTAACGCAGAAATTAAAACCACTGAATTGGCAAACTGGATAAGAGACGCCGCAGCCCTGAGTACTGTATAGATTTTTTTTCTTCTGCTAAAGCTTTAGAGAGTTCAGCCTTCCCTGTCAGCTCGAATAAACAAGACCCAAATTTTTATGTTCGCTGACTTGGCAGACAAGTTGCACTCTTGGATGAAGTTAGCTGGGTGGACTGTGAAGCCATTCTGACTCATTAAAAAATGAAGCCTGGGACTGCATGCTTCATCCATCATGAAACAGCCACAAGTTAGATGGAAAGAAACAAAAGTTCTTGTGTCTCCCAGCAAAGGTTTTCAAAGAGAAATATCAACTAAACTGTCTGCAGACTGGTAGCTAAACCAACTTTAAAGTAAAGGGTGAGGACACTTGAGAGAAGGTCATCATAACTTATTTAGAGGAGAAAAAACTTGAGCACTGACTACATAGTTCTCGAAGCAGCTGTCTTTCTTAAATACGAGTCCGACAATTAGAGACTGTGTGATGTGTACACTCTTTCAGAAGATGCATTATCCCTCATTTGTTTTTGACCTTTCCAAAATGCATCTCATAGTATCTGTACCCTTTTTATTTCTTAGTCTGCACTTAATTTGGATTTGTCTACATGATACATCTGAGTAAATCTGGCTTCCCATTTAAAAGGTTATACCCCTGATGACAAAAAGCACAATAATGTGACTTTTTACAGTCATTGATGTTGAGTTGTTTATTGCTCAACTGTGCCATCTGGTCAACCGAGGTTGACTGCCAAACCAAACTTAATGGCAAAACAGTTGGTAGCCACAGAGGAAAGTGTCATAAAAAGACAAACACCCTGGCTGTTGCTTCACAGAAAATCAACTACAGTGCCTTACAACAAACACAGTAACTTGATCACTGTGTAAAGGAAACCATTAAGTGAGGCTGTTACATTGTATCGAAAACCTTCTCCCAGATTACATTGTCAGCTGTGGGTTGAGTGTGGGGATCACAGTCATCTGTCCAACTCAAGATGACTGCAATCAAAACAGCCAATTAACATGCTGTATGATGGTGTGTGTGTGTGTGTGTGTGTGTGATGAATATTTGATGTTTGGAGTCTCACTACATGCTCCTCTCTCAGATCATGACATCATGTTGGGACCAGAGATAATTCCTGCATAATACATGAGGTCATTCACTCATCAAATCAAACTACCACTGATTCAAACCCTTGTCCTTGCTACTTTTGCCTTCTGCCTCCAGATTCCTTTTTTCTTTCTTCTCTATTCAGTTTTTTTTTAACTGTGCCATACACTGGGGGCATTGCATCAGATATTGAGTGGTTCAAATAAGTTGGAGACTTCTGGGGAGTGCAGAGGCAAAATGTAAGCCCCATATATATATTATTAAAAAAAAAAAACCTTTTAACCAGATTTTCATCATTTGAAAAAAATTCAATAACTATTCTTGGAGCACTTTGTCAGTTTAAAAAAAAAAATTGTGACCTTATGTCTCGATCTGATAATTTAAAACAGTAATGTGAATCCAAATGACGGGACGGCAGGGTAAACCAGTTGACTATGACTTGCATTATTTCACCCATTTTCGCAATTCCTTGTTTAATTAGGATGAAGCACGTACTGCAGCGTCACTGAGAACCTCTTAATTCTTAACTTCAGCCATTTGAAATATTTTTTAATTAAAGGTAATCGCGGTCCTTTGTGTGTTTAAACAAGTTTTATGACCCTGGGCCTGCGAAGCACTTTGAAAGTGAGCTGTATAATTTGAAAACATTTATGAATGTCAATGAGGAAAAACACCTCCTCCCCAACTCAAACATGGAATTTGTGGAGATGAAAGTGTGCTTGACATCGGTCATGTTGTGGGTTCAATTCCAGTTCATGCCCTCCTTTCTACCCTCCATCCATCATACTGCTCTAAACTTTGAACTGCAAAAAAAAAAAAGCATTGGAAGTACAAATTGCACGGAGGCAAGTTGAGCCACGACACCTAAATGCAAACTAGAAAGAGGCAATCGGAATGGAGGGAATAGTAATTATGTGTGTGTTTGTGTGCGTGTGTGGGGTGCAGACTGGTTGCACAGACCCCCAGCAGAGAGGCAGAGAGGAGTTTTTCGAAGTCGGCCCCCCTCCTTCCTCTCCGCATTTCACTCTCAGCAACGCGCAGGAATCAAGCTGTGCAAAAGTGTAAGAAGGAGGGAGAGAAAGGAGAAAGAGAGGAAAGAGAGAGAGGGAGTAAAAAAAATATGAGACAGACAGAGAGAGAGAGAGAGAGAGAGCATCAAACACTATGTAATAACTGGCCCTAATTAAGACCAGAGGGAATAGGGGAGTTATTAGCTGTCATAAGCAAGTTTATCAGGCCCAGAGAGAGCAGATATAAGTGTGTGTGTGTGTGTGTGTGTGTGTGTGTGAGTGAGAGAGAGAGAGAGAGAGAGAAAGTACTTGCCTGGTTGTGTTTATGAATCTTTATGTGGATGCATGTGTGAGAGAGACACAGAGATAGAAAAAGAAATACTCATGTCCTTTGTGCATGTGTGTGTGTGCGTTCATGCGTGCAAACTGCAATAGTGGAGCAGTAGTATTCCCTCCAAACCCCCCAACTGTTATTAATATGTATGCAGCTGAGAGAGATACCCTCTCATCTCCTAGCTCATCAAAAAACACTCACAAACGCATTATTATCAATCCTCATTAAACCGCCACTCTCCACACACACACACACACACACACACACACACACACACACACACACACACACACACACACACACAGCGCCGTCTATCAGCAAACAAATAATAAGTGTTTAATGCAGTCTAAGACACTTTAGTTCATTTCCATAAAGGGAAAGCTCTTTAACTTTGGTGACTTATAGTTGTGTTATTTTATTTCCGACGCTTTATCTTCCCACCACCAGTTGTGTGGGGTTTATGAGGTGGAGGTCACCCACAGTTTCCATCACTTCACAGGACATTACATTGACATAGATTTATTTTCCAGAGACTTAGCCGAACCATAACCACTACTGCCAAACCTTAACCAGTGTCTTCATCCTGAAATGTAATGATTTATGTTATGGTGACTTGTGTTTTGTCCCCATAAGGAAGATGAGTCCTCACAATGTGACTGTGTGAACATATTTATGTCCCTAGCATGAGTAATAATTGGATCTCTCTCTCTCACACACACACAAGCACAATTTCCTGAGTACTGTATTTTAGTGCAATTTTGAGATGCTTGAGCTTTGAGCATTTCCATTTATTCAACCTGAACTCTGCTACATTTTAGGAAATGTTTTTACTCCTCTACATTTGTCCGACAGCTGTAGTTACCAGTTACTTTAGAAATAAATATAAATTTGACACATACATCATCCCCCTGACAGTTGCATATGTAAATGAAACAGTAATGAATGCTTTTACTTTTGACACTTTCAGTACATTTTGGAGCAACATTAGCATTCATTGGAGATGCTTGTGCTCCTGTGTTCACCTGCTAATCACTAACTTGTCTGTTGCTTGAAACAATGATGATGAGAGCTGTGACTAAAAAGTGAAGTTGTGTAAAACCAAAACAAGCTGAATGATGATAAAATGCTCTGCGGAATTTGTCAGTACGAGCGACCATTTTTGCATTGTACATAAAAATATTAAAGCTTAATTGTGAATGCCCGACTTTCACTTTTTCAGTGCAGCATGTTTACATCACGATCGCACTTTGCCATAAGTCAAAGGGCTTCACAGTTCTCCCACCGCTGCACACACAAGAAGTCTACGACATGGCAGTCGGGCTTTTTGTGCCTCTCCTGTGATCTGACTTGTTTTTGCCCAGCTGGTTAAAATGTCAGATGCATTTAGTCAGTAAAGTGTGAGAGTGTTTTTGAGTGGCAGGGAGGTTTTCCGTAACCATACTTTAGTGAGCAAGACTGAGCAATATGACATAATCTGCACTTACTCTCCGACATATCAGCGCCTGTCACTTCACTTCTGCTACATTTGTGTTTTAAGTGTTTTTTTTTTTGTGTGTGTGTGACTGTACCTGTATTTATCTAAAAAGCATTTTGAAGAGCGAACACAATGGGTTTCTTCACAGCACGTTCCATACAATTAAACTCGAAAACACAAGCTGCCTCTCGGAGCGCTCTGGTGTTTAACTTAAAAAAAAAACAAAACAGCATGTTGTTCCACTGCTGTTGCAATAGTGATACTGCCATTAGAGTCCCAGTGGAAATAAAGGCGGTGTCTATTGAAGTTCACCGGACCCCAAATAAACTCCAGTAATTGAGAGGGCAGGAGTCATGTCTGCACCATATTGCTGTCAGCTGCGTTCACAGGTCAGGGCAGCAAAGACGAAAGATAAGAAGCAGCTGAAAGTGAGGATGTGTTCGCGCGTGCACACAGTTTGCACTCTTTCATTTTCATGCAAATACACACAGGCGCATAAAGGAGCGTACCTGCTTCCCATGCTGGTTTCTGTCTTTGTCTTTTTCTGTTTTTGTCTCCCTTTATCGTTAATTTTCCTCTCATTGCAACCAATTTCCCCGTATTGCTTTTCTTAAGCCTCACAGGGGGTTTAAACAGGCTCACTCAGGCAACACAATTATGCAGAAATTTGCCTACGCTGATAAATGTCTGTTTCTTTCTCCATCACACCTACATTTACTCTCCTTCTTTTACCTGCCACCATGTACTCACATTCCTCTACTTTCTGTGTTGTATTTTTCCCTTTAATTCAGTTAATGCATTTTTCTATCCTCTTCTTTTTTTTCTTCACATTTCCACCTCGCTTTTGTCTCTCCCTGGCCTACATTCACATCTTCTCGTGTTCGCACTCCATCTCTCCGCTCACCCGTCCCGTCTCCCTTGACCATGCATTCCATTACAGCGCAGCCTCCATTGATTTGCTCTCGGGCTGAAGTGCTATTGATTACAATACATGCTCCAGTGCTACTGAGCTCAGGCGCTGCCACTGTGCAAAAATCGTACATATAAACACCCGCACAGGAGCACACGGCAGTCTCTCACACACACACACCGCTCCTCCATCCTTCTGCTTTTGCCTCGATTTCATATCGCTTCAAAACATTTGGCAATGCGCTAGATCCCTTCTTTATCTTCTCTTCATCTCCACTGACACTGCAGCTCGGCGTTCATCGGCATATTGATTGGCTCTGCGCTACCCAAAGACATATGACTTCATGTGCAATTCCTCAACCATCGTTTTGGAACGGATTGTTAGAAAGAGCTGGAAGGACTTGACATCGAGAGAAAACAGCAACTCTAGCTGAGTTTTTTTTTTTTTTTTCGCCTGGAAGGAAGGCCTCAGAATAAACCTTTAAGATGTGTTAGCACATGTGAGTTTGTGTGTGTGTGTGTGTGTGTTGGGAAGAGAAGCAATATGTTGAGAGCCTCTCATCTAGCGCAGCCATGAATTTATGTATTTATGCTAACGTGCTGAGTGCAAGTGCTTTTTAATGAGAGAGAGAGAGAGAGAGAGAGTGATCGAGGGAGGATGGGGCCCGATGAGGCAGGAAACGTCCAAGCCTTCATGTCACTGGAAGTGACGTATTCACATGCTATGAAGCAGGAGAGGGAGTTCGCCCATGTGGAAAACTGCTGACAGGCTCACTGCCACATGGACAAATCCATACATCTGTGCTTAGAAGTGCTTCTCAACCATCTCTCTGGTTCTCACAGCCTCTGCTTTCCAGCTGTTTTCACTCATTTGTTTCATATGTTGACCTTTGTGTTACCTACTTATGGCTCCCTTCCTGCTGAGATGCTAAACCTACATGTCATAATCTCTCAGGTAATACTCAGAAAATACACAAGTCAAATTGTAAAGCCTTCTATATATGATCTTTGCAGACTATGGAGCGTGTCTCATCGAGCATCTCATCTTGGTCATATTCAAAAAGCTTACTGGTTCCACAGCTTATTTTCCATCGGAGCACAAAGAGTTCATCAACAAGCCAGTCGGCCAAATTAGACCTGATTCATCCTGATGTCAATATTTCTGCTTGTCACATGGGCAAGTGTAAATTTATTCTGTATCTGAGATTATGTAATGTTTCATATACATGAATGAATTCTAAATACAAGTTTGGAAACATACACCCATCTCTATGTCTATGTGTGTGTGTGTGTGTGTGTGTGTGTTTGCTTGTCTTGGAGCAGAACTGTAATGCAGACAGTTATGAGACAGGAGTCGATCGTGTAATTACGCCTTTTGAAAGCACTGAACCTGCCGTCCTTTTACAAACTGTTAGCTGGAAAAGAGAGAAGCTCCAGGAACTATTGTGACTGAGTCTACAGTTATCTTGGCGAATGTCACTTTGTGGTGTGACCTCCACTTTACTCTGTTGACTCATGACAATGCAGTTTGCAGCAGCAGCTTCCTCCACAACCTCCCCCTAGTGTGCTAAGCTTTTGATGCTCTTATAACTTAGATTTAATGTTCATGCGTGTGTTGAATGAGGATGGATTCGCTCTCCCAGCAGGATCCTTGTTGCTGCTTGGATTCTTGGATTTGTCCAAATCTTCAAAACTGTATAATTCTTCCTATAAATGGTCGGCTCCTTGGCACAAGTGTGAGCTTAGGTGGTTTTCTTATGTCTGTATAATGGGACAAAAACAAAATGACAATATAAACATACATATATATATATATATATACACATATAAGTCTATAAGCAACTCTAAATCTTAGCTTGCAAAAACAGCCCGAGTTAATGAAATGCCTTTTGATATGTGCAGAACATCTGAGGGCAGATTTCCTCAGTTCACTGTTGGCACATGAAATTTCCATAAGTCTGTGCTCTGAGGTGAAGTGTGCTCAATAATTGTTCTACAACAAAGAAGAGATGTTAGACAGTTATGTAACTTTTTCATTAGAGCCTGATGGGCTATTGGGATCCCTGGCCTTCATAACAATAGGTGATCAATAACCAGTAAATGAGCTGTGGGCTCTAATGTGGCTAACAATATGAAATCTATCACACATAATAATCTGCAGGCCAGTGTGACAGTGGACTGATCGGTAAGAGGAGATTAGTGGGCCGGCAGGAAGGGCCGTCTCTATCACACACACATGGCTCTGACTTTCACATCTCAGGGACGATGCTGTAGAGAAATGCCGCACTGAAGATGTGCAGCTATCAGATATGAAGAGAGCAGGAATGATGTGGAAGCAGCGAATCAGCCTTCAGTGGGATTTTTAACATCCATATTACATAAGACATCTATTGTAAAGGATCTAAGCAATGTAGAGGATGGAGCTCAGATTGCTCTCAGCAAATTCTTTATGGCTCTGTGTGTTATTGAGACCTGAGAGCTGACTATTGAAACCTACATTTAAAGATATAGTGACTGTAAATGTGACAGGGAATGGTTGGCATATAGGCTGTTAGAAATTGTTTTCAAGGTGAGTCAGAGTTGGAAAAAAGAATAATTCCAAAACTGAATGTAGCTGCCTTTAAGCTTTTTACGTTTCCACCAAAGCAGGGTCACTGCAGCTAAATTACAGGGGATATTGTTCCAATTTAGATGTTTATTTGCACTGATAAAAAAAAAGATGTTACACTGAAAGACAAATTACAAACATGTGCAGGTCAGATTTAAAAAAAAAAAAAAAAAAAAAAAAAAAATGGAGGAAAATCAACCTTGAATGAAGTTGAGTGGAAAAAAGCAATCGCATAAAATCAAGATGACAACCGCAGACTCAACTGAATTGGATTACAGAAATTAAAAACACAGGCAGGTCACTCATAATGCTGCCACTAGCTGTCTCTCTCAAATCTAATTGTGCTGCTTCAATGCTTTCATTTGTGCCAAATTTGCTTTAGCGTTTAGCCTTTTTTTTTTTCTCTTTCGCTTAAGTTTGGGCAGAAAACATTTGTGCCTTTCAAGTTGAATTATGGTGCCCACTAAAGCGGTACAACCCCTCACTGCCTCCAACAGCACACACGCACCATCACACACACACACACAACACACACTTATCGCAGTTCGATCAATAGCAGTAGTGATGGATGCTGCATGCTGATGTACGCGCTGCCCTCTGACCTGTAATTGAATGTGCAGGGTTCACACACACTTTATCATGATAGGGCCATTCCCTCCACAGGTCATCGGCTGCTAAATGGTTGATAAGCCGGCACACTCTAGCGTCTGCTGCTCATATGTCTGCTGTCAAAGCAATGGGCTTTGCTGAATGATTTCCGCAGAGTGTGAGAAAGCAAGAGTTTGTGCAGGAGGCTTCGGCGAGAGCGGGCGCGCCTGGAAGTCTGTGTATGTATGCTGGTGCGCGCGTGAATCTGAGAGCGTGTATGAATCGATTCCTAATGCCCTGCTGCCTCCGTCATTTCTCATCAGAGGAGACTCTGATGGTTCTGGAAACAAACGAGTTGGAATAACGCATCAGGATCGCTATCAGCACCCTGCCCGCTCCATGAACCGTTCAATGGTGTCTAAGTTTTAACACCCAACATCATTGCAGGCGTTTGACTCTATGTTAAGACACAGGGCCTGTCAGGCTCCAGGAGGGCCTTTTCATTTCAGTTTGGTCACGTGTTAGTTCAAAATGATTTCTTACTGAATGCTGTGAAGCAGAGACGAAACTCTTAACAGCCTCTCCAAACTTCACACAGACCTATACAATAAATGTATCCAGTATGGGATGCAATTCATAAACAGAAAACACAGCGGAATTGAAATCATTAAAGTCCAATTTGATGTTTACAGACACATTTCCTGCTTTGGTTGAGGGATCCCATTCAGGAAACTCACAAAGCTGCAATAACTTGGGTAATTGGTAATGAGTCTTCCATATTAGAAGCATTTCAAGTAATCATTTCAGAATCACTCAGCAGGAGGATCAGATAATGCAAACAGTAGGTGCAATATAAACAGGTAAATTGAAAAGAAAATTAGAAACCAAGACAAGAAATTTATGTTCGCAAACAAGGTTTTTTCTTACATTTGCATCAGCAGTCGAATGCCGCGCTTTTGATTATTGGAGTCGGCTTTATTGTCAGCTTTATCCTCTGAGGCATCCGACGTTTCTCAGCTAATAGCCACACATTCACAGTAATAGTGATGAGTGAATTTATTTCGCTGGTCGTCGGCGGTAATTGTTGCCGGCTGATAATTATAACTTGCCATTTTGCAAGCAGGGGTAAAATGGGTCCTGTGCTATTTTTAGCCCTGCATGCGGCTTGGCTGCAGGGATGGCATTGATGGCCTGTCAGCTGGTCAGTTCACCACTCAGGTCCAGACTGGCATAGCTCGAAAATTAGACGGATTGCTGTGATATTTTGTACAAACATTCAAGGTTCCAAGCCGATGTATCCTTCTCATTGTGATCCTCTGACTCTGCCTCTCGTGCCACTATGATGCACTTTGTTTGGCACTCTCCTGTCAGCAAGGCGTTACCTATCATTCAAGATATGGCTCTCTCTCCTGTAGGACTGTAGCATCTTCTGACCATGTTATATATAAAAAAAAAAGCTGAAGTCAGCTGTTAATCACCATCTCTTTTAGGCTTGTCTTCGTCTGCCAAGAGCGTCATTATCATTTCAGTAAATCACTCCTGTGGTTTCTGGCCTTTCCTCTCTTGGTTAAGGCCTCTAATTGATGCAAGTTCATAAACTGAAATGTGTCCTCAGACATCAAGAAATAGTATAACTACTACTATCAATCAGAGGTTCGCATTTCTTTTCTTTTTTTTTTTAATATAGCGAGCTCCATTGTAGAGATTTCTTAAGTGTGGAACAGCAATAAGAGCTAATAATGATTCTCCAGTCACAGTCTCAGCATGAGACCCAATTTCTGAAATTTGCATCTAAGGCTGACTCTCTGATGTATTCATGTCCCTTCAATCACGTTGATTGCCTGTGTTAGTTTGTCTGCGAGGCTGGCTGGCTTGGTTTTGGGGATAATCTGATTGGTTCCATTGTGCCAGACAAGATAAATTAATCACAGAGAACTAATACTAGGGTTAATTTTTCAATGTGCTAGCCTTTACAGAACAGCTGTTCTAACGATGATACACCGACTCAACTTCAATAACTTCTTAACTAGGAATCACGTTTCCATATTTGCAGTGATTTTCTGCATTTGCTTGTGTTTTTTTTATTGGCATGTGTTTCTTAAGTTGCAGTGTGTTCAGCTCCTTCAGCCGCTGTATTTCTGTTTAGGATTGGAACTGATATGCTTGGCAAAAGTACTACACTTGAAGGAGATGGTATCCTTGATGCATTATTCTTGAATAACATGAAATATCAGTCAAGCCTGGGCTTCAATGAGGCTGTGCGTCCTTGGTTTTATATTTATAGGGGAAACAGCCAATAGCATGGAAGATCATATTAATCATGTTATGGTCTCCCCTCCGTGTGTGTTTGTTTGTGTTTGTGTATGGGTTAGTCTAAATGTTGGTCTGCCCTGGATAGCGGCCTTCGCTACGTTGTGTTATTTCTCGATCCACTTTCTACACACAAACACACACGCAGGATTTAGCAGGACATTTGGAGGAGAGTAAACAGAGAATATTTCATCAGCTGTGTGAGCTGGCAATATTTGGGCCCGCGGTAACAGCATTACAGTCTATTTGTTTGAGGTTGTGTGTGTGTGTGTGTGTGTGTGTGTGTGTGTGTGTGTGTGTGTGTGTCGGCAGTGCCAGAGCCTGTGGTGGTCTGGGAAGCAAGCTCACCTGAGTTGGTTTGTTTGGAATAATAAGGCAACATCTCAGATGCTGAAAAATACACAGTGGGTGCAAGAAAAATAGCCACGTAGGAACCTGCTCTCTATGAAACCGAGTGGCCAGGTGAATTCAGCTGAGGGCTTGGAAGTGGAAGTGGATCACACCTACTAAATCCAGTCTAAAGTGATGAAATGGGGGAGATGGACGAATACTTTTAGCTTTGAGGTAATTAATCACAATACAAAAAGGGATGAGATACCACCCAGACTGGCAGCCTATTCTCAGACCTGCTAGAATGTAAATGCATTATTACTGAATTCTGTTGACGTTTGTGGCACACGGTGGGATTACTTAAAGACTATGTGTTGTGTAAAGAACTGCTTGAATACAAAAGGCACCAGCCTCAGAGCTGAATTTAATCATATTCTTTCCAGTAAACATCACAGCGATGTCTGGATGTTGGTAATTAAAAGGGTTGTTGTTGAGGGAGAAAACTACAAAAGATGGCACCATTGTTGTGTATGAATCTAAATCCCATTAGACTTTGCACTGATCATGTTATAAATGTTGGCGTGTGGAGACTGTGGCTTCTGTCGTGCTGTGTGTCACCGGGGCTAACGTTAAGTCACCTGTTGATGGTCAGTAAATACATTCAAAGCAGAGGCTGGCCATCACATCTTAAAGTAACTGAATTTTTTTGTCAATACCCTAATAAGTAATTTGATTATATTTTTAACTCAAGGAACTTTCCCAATACTGACAGACAAATTCATAAGCAGGGACAAGGCTGCAGGTGTCATATAGGTGTTTTTCTTTGATTATACAGCAGCTTTTGACAAGCAACCACCGCACGTGATGTCACACACATCATGTTGAACGAACAGGTTCAGCCAGGCAATGTAGCGATATCCAAAATATCCCAAATCCCAGAGACTCCACGCAGCAGAAGCGCTGTCTAAAATGCAGGAGGATTCTCTTTCTGCTCATTCAATATTCTCCAGTTCACACAAACACAAACACAATCCCACAGTTAGTTCAGTTTGCAGGATTACAATATCACGCAGGAAAAGTCACATCACCTCCACCTCACTTTTGCTGAAAGCCACGACTGGAAACACCAACAGTCTTTTATTAGAAAACACTGACTGATCTGCTAATTATTCCAGTTTGCCACTGGTTTGCTGAGTGTGGTGTTTCTGTCTGAAGGGTTGCTGGCAGACTCAGGAAGCAGGAGAGAAAGAGAGAGAGTGCAGGTGATTAGTAGAAGCAGGTACTGAGATGAAACATTATCCAGCTGTACAAAGTAATTTGCAAAAACAAACAAAAAAAATAGCTCTAATTCCACATACTGGGCTGTTGAGCCTAAATCACTGCAGGGGGAATTCCTTCACTGCGACAGCTCTACCAGCTCACAGGTTGACCTACCCAGTGGGTGATGTTATGTGTAGATTAAAAATGGACAGTCGGTGAGTTAAGAAGTTTTAAATGACATCTCTTCTGAGGAGCACTTCCTTTGTATTCATCCTTTGGCTTCATCCACTTCTGCGCTGTCCCTTCCCTCACCCTCATGTTACACCTTGTACTCTCCCTCGTTCCTATTCGTAATTAGGTCCCCTGACACTTTCCTCACTGTCCAGCTGTGAGGGTGTGTGCACACGTATCCTTGCGCTTGTGACGTTGATGAGGAACACATACTCCATTTATCATATCAGAGGTACGCGTCCCTTCTGAATTGAGAGTTTAAGTGTGTTTGTGTCTTCTTTTTTCATCTGCGCGCGCGCGTGTGTGTGGAGTATTTTTGAGCACGGCTACGCGTGTTGCACAGTAATTTGGCCCGCGTGTATGTGTGTGTGCGTGCATGTGTTTTATGGGCATGCGTTTGAGACGCAGGCGGTGAGAGACACAGCAAAGAGTGAGTTGAAGGACAGTCCATGCTCTTGAAAAAAATACCTCTGTATTATACCAAAAGGTTCAAAAAGTAACTTCTTTTTCTCCAGTCTATCACATGTAGCTTCATCCCCAGCCTGGGGGGGGCACTGCAACCCCAATTATCCTAATCACACTTGAGGATTAAAAAAAAAAAATCCAAATTACACAGTACTATAAAATGTTTTGGTTAGAGCTGTGTGAAATCCTTGCAACTGAATTTTGCTCAAACAAAAGTATGTAGTCATAGATTTTTAATGCTGAACACGTCAGGTTTTACAACATCTTCACCCAACAGCGGATAAAGGTACAGCACAAGACTTCAGATGAAATTTATATCACCTAGATAGGACTGAGATGTGGGACACTTAAAAACGTCTTTTTTCCAGTTGGAGTTGCAGGACAGAAAGCTCGAACTGGTTCGGTTGGCTCAGTGGATTAACTCCTCTTCCTTCGCACCAAATCCCAGACAACTTGTTTTTTCCATTTGTTTCCAAAATGATGTATTTTCCACCAAATGCAACTCTTTCAAGCACTCGCTCCTGATCCTCTCCCTCTCGCCTTACATTGAAAATATCCACAATGAGAAGTTGCTGTATAGGCGGTGACGTTGTATTGCTGCCATATTTCATCAGTGCCACATGTCAGGAGCCACGCTTTTAACAAGGAGACTCTTCAAAGTTGGTCAGTTTAAGGATCAAGTGCTTCCTCTGCACACCAGTGATATGTCTGCCGGGTTAGGTTGTGCCTTTCAGGTTGAAAGAGTATTTATGTAGTGCTCTATAGTTACCATTGCACATGAACCTGCCTTTGTTAAAATAAATCTTGACTCCTCTCCAGTGCTTTTACAGCATGCCGAAATTGGTCTCTGGCAGCATATCAACTTCACAAAACATCCTTTCTTATGTTTTTAACTTTCAACTATATGTTACAATTCAACACAGCCTACAGACAAGGCCACTTCTCTTCCCTGGCATCCTTGAAACAAGGAGCACAAAAGGCAATCAGCCAAACCAGACCTTAAAATCTTGATGTACTCAGAAATAAAGGATGCCCGAGGTCAATGGTAAATGACCTGTTTCCCCTCATCAAGATCGAACCTTGAGAGGCCGCTTCAGGCCGGTCTTTGCTCTCGCTGTGCTCTTAACCTGTGACAGCCGTCCCTGACTGTCGGGGCTTTGCCCCGAGGATGCAAATCACTGCATCAGCTCTCCATTGTGGATTTGTTGGGTGATAGAGAGAACAACAGTGGCTGTCCCGCCTTGAGGCAAACAGATCCACTTCCACTTTTTTCAAATGAGTCTGGATTCTCTTTGTCTGCTGGCAGCCTCCCTCTGTACACAGTGTCAACCCTGTGCTTTGTAGCCTCTGAATATCAATCACTTTTTCAGGCTCTTCATGGCTTCACACCATATTTTTTTCCGTCGACATCAACACACAGGCACAGGTCAAAAGGTGCTTCTTATGTAAGCTGTCACTACTGACGTCAAAGTGTCCCATAGGACTCAGTATGCAGGAGGTCCAGCTGCAGAGCCTTTCAGTCCCTCATAACCTCCAGGAAGTTCTATCTCACCAACAAGTAAGACAGTACAGAAGAAGCTGACAGAGCTAAATGAATTACAAAGCCTCCTGGTCCCTGCTCAGCAACATGTCTTTGTCATCATCATCAGAGGAAGTGAGAAGCAGTGGACCTTGACCGTTGGCTGATTGTGGCGATCAAGCCGTCGTGAGATGGCCTGAGTCCGACGGAGTCTCAGGGTAAAGCTGTCACGGCTTTCCTGTTGTGCGTCTTTGCTGAAGAAAAGTGGATGAAGTGTAGGATTAGCGCAGCCCATACAGGACCTGCTCCCACAGAGATAAATGAGCTCATCCTGATTGACTGAGTATGTAAATGCAAATTTCATTGTTTGGAGGTTCAAAGTTGAGTGCTCAAGACTTAACAGCTCTGCTGGGGAGCAAAGCCTGTGTAAATGTGTAACATAAATTGTCTTGTGGAGATATGAGGCTTTCACTGACCAGAAAAAAAAAAAAAAACAGGCACAAAGGCGAGGAAAAAACAATAAGAGGAAGAAATCACTTCATAGTATTTTGATATGCCCCCATATTATCCTTAGTGCCCCATGGGGGAGAACCTTTGTGATTGCTCCATTGCTCTTTTAAATCCCCTCGATTACTGTGTCTGCATTTCAAATGCCGCTCTACAAAGTACACTACTTCTGCAAGCCCTGAAGCCTTAGGGCTAGAACTATTGCGCACTAACTGGGGATTATAGGCTTGTATTTGCCATTTTCTCCTTGTTATTGGTCTTCAGTGAATAGCTCCATTTCCCATCTACGAAAGCTCCTCGACTGTACAGGACTGAGCAGAAATATCTCAATGCATGGTGATGCATTGGGCAGCATGCTGAATTATTGATCGGTTCCCATGGATGATGATGATGATGAGACTTTGTAGTGTGCTGGGTTAGCTCTGGGGCAGACACTTTGATTAAGAACAGTAGCCCTCTCCTCCTGCTGAGAGAGGGAGAAACAGAGACGCACAGAGAGGGAGAGATGGGGATGAGGCGAAGTCTAATACATTTATCAGTGGACAACTATTCTCCAAAACATTTAGACGAAGAGAAAGGGAAAATGGAAAAGATAGTAAGGGGAGAAAGTGCATGCAGGGGGTGTATAAAAAGTGAGAAAAAGTGCTGGTTAAAAGAGTAAGGAGGAGGAGAATAAAGGAGAGAATATGAAGCATACAAATGGGAAAACCCCACTGTCAAGACGGTGAGTGTTTTACAGTCTATGGGAAACTACTGTGGGTGTCCAGCCCAGCACCGCTTGGACTCACTATCAGAGGGTTGAGTACATTTTTTGCAGAAGTAACCTCACAAGGTTGATGTACTGTAGACTGCTCTTCAATTTTCATATCATGCGTTCTCTTCCTACTGTGCACTTCAATTTGAACCACTTTATCTGGTCGGAAACATCCCAACATAAAAATTCTCTGGCACCAGTGTTGGCTCCTCAAGTGATGTCTGCACCGTGTAGCTGCATTATTTAAGGAAAAGTTCAACAAGAAATTAGACAAGAGGAAATGATATGAGTAGCAGAAATATCATAATCAATACAGTGCTTTCCCATGCATTTCGTTTTTATGCACTAGTTTTGTAAGGGTTCATTGGCTCGACTCAAAAAATGCCCTAAAAGCCGTTTAAGCTAAAATCAAAACTTGGGTTAAAAATAACATCAGCAGCCAGCGTGATATCTCCAGATTGTTTTCAGTTTTATTAAACTCTGAATGATTCATTGTTTAATTTGCGGTATATCTTTTGACCTTTTTAATCTAAATGCCTCCCATCTCTGCGAGCACAATTCAGCAGCTGCATAACTTGCCACTTCATTTTACTAGATTTAGCTGTGAATTCAATCTCCTAATAAAATTTAAACAAAATGAAAGCATCATTAACTTCTTGTTCTTCTTACTCTTTCTCATCTGTCTCTTTCTTACCCCCCTCTCTCTGTCTCTCTCTCTTTTTTCTCTGCAGCTGTGCGCCCTTCTCTTTTCTGTTTCACTTGTCTCATTCTCTCTGCTTCACACTCTCTTTTACCTCAAGTTGTTTAAAAGACACTGGGGGTTTCTGTCTAAATTAGAGCCAGTCAATAGAGAGAGTGTGCCCTAAGGCAAGAAAAGCTGTTGCTGTGCTAATACAGTGTGTGTGTGTGTCTGTGTATGCAGTATATACAGTGTTTATATAGTATATACAGTATACACAGTCTACATATCGTACATATATATATAATATACACATTTACAGTGTGTGTGTGTGTATGTTAGCACAGTACCAGCGCTTCTCTCTTTAGGGCTCACTCTCTCTATTGACTGGCTCTAATTTAGACAGAAACCCCCAGTGTCTTTTAAACAACTTGAGGTAAAAGAGAGTGTGAATCAGAGAGAATGAGACAAGTTCAACTGAGAGAAGGAGGCAGTGCAAAGACAAAGAGGAGAAATGGCAAGAAGGAGTTAAAGGCGCTTTCATTTTGTTTTAATTTATTAGGAGACTGAATTCACAAAAAAATCTAATAAAGGGTCAATTGTAGCAGTGTAGTGCAGTGAAAGTGACAGTAAGGATACAAATTATAAGGTCAACAGTCTTATGGCCTGTAGGATGAAGCTGCAGCATCCAGTCCTGCACCAGGGTCTGGATACTGCAGTAGCTCCTGTCAGACAGCAGCAGGCAGAGCAGTCTGGCTGGAGTTACTGGAGTCTTTGATGATCATCTTGGCCTCCTTCCTACACCGCCGGGGGAAGAGGTCCTCCATGCATGGTAACTTCATCCTTCTGATGTGCTGGGTAGTTTTCACTACCATCTTTAATGGCTTTATAGTTGAGGGTGATACACTCTGAACAGATCATTGTAGAGTCCATGTAGAGCGTCTGCAGCCTGCAGAGGAAGAAGCGGCATTGTCTTGCTGTTTTTGTGATGATGTCAGTGTGATGAGTCCAGGTCAAGTCCTCATTGATGTAGACTCACTGATTCTCCATTGCAGTCCCATTGATAGTGCTATGCTAGGATGTCCTTCTCTTTGTAGCTTTGTGTAGTCCACAATCAGCTACTTTGTTTTGCTGATGTTGAGACGGAGGTTGTTGTCCTGGGATCAAGATATCAGGACTCTGACACTCTCTCTGTAGGTGTCTCATTATCGCTGAAGCTCAGGCTGATGATAGTCGTGTCATTGGCAAACTTGATGATAGTGTTAGAGCTGTGGATAGCCACGCAGTTGTGTATGATCACGGAGTACAAGAGAGGGCTGAGCATGCAGTCCTAATGGGCACCGGTGTTGAGAGTCAGGGTGGAGGATGTGGATCTGTACAGCCTGTGGTCTGCCCCTCAGGAAGTTCAGGAACCAGCCACAGAGGGCGGTGTTGAGCTCTAGTTAGTTAGTTCACCTGCACACACCTTGAGAGCTCGGCCACGAATGCCATTTGGATTCATCGTTTTGAAGGAGCTACACACACTTGCCTCGGATATGACCTGTGGGCAGGGGTCCTCAGCCTTTGGTACCCCCTCAGCTGGGAAGTTGCTCTTCTCAAAACATGCACAGAAGGTTCATCAGGGTGAGATGCAGACATCACCTCACAAGAAACAAGAAAACCAATAAAGCTTCGGAGGATCTTGAGACACAGCAGCTGACCCTCGGCATGATCTTCTCTTCTTTCTCTATCTTCTCTCTTTCATGTAACTTGCGGTCTCTACCTTCATCTCTCTAACAATGTTTATTAAAAATTAAAGAAATATAGGCTAACATTTTATGCCAGAGGCACTAAAATAATCATGATTGGCCTTAATTGTGTATATTGTCATAAATGAATAACTGTATATTTAAGAGCAACCATTTTCAGTCTTGAGTGCAAACCACTTACCTGTGGATACTCAGACAGATAATAATAATAATAATAATAATAATAATAATAATATTAATATAGTTACTAATAAGGGATAAAATGTGGATTTGTGTGTGTCCGTTTGCAGAAACTCTTAGTCACTTTGTTTTTACTGCAAGAAAATACTTTAAAATCTCAAGAAGTTCCTAACTTATTTGTATACAAAGTGTTCTACAAAGTGTTTTCTACACTTGCAGTATTTCATGAATGAACCCATTCTCTTTGTACACTGTTGGGACAGAAAGATTTGAAAAAAAAAAAAAAGCAAGACTGGAAACCATCTTATTGCAAAGCCAAGCCAGAGAGAGACAGGGAGCCAAGACCATGAAATGAGGGAGAGAAGATTAAAAAGAGTAACCTCTATCTCTCTGCACTTATCTCTCCACTCAGTCCATTTCATTCTTTCTTTCAACACGCATCTGTCTTACTTCTGATGGCTTAGCCCCCCGCCTGCATAATGAGAACGGAAAGTGTTCCTCTTTACCCCCCATTTACTGGCAGGACAGTAACTTATATTTCACAGCTGAGTAATCCGCAATGATTCATCATCTTGTCTGTCTTATCAAGCCGACAGAACATGAACTCTCGTCTTAACTTAATCACAATAATGACTGAATGAGAAGAACGGACAGGTCCAAATTCAATTGAAAAGGTTCAGGTAGTTTACTTTTCTTACTGCTGATATGAAGAATGCTGGTTTGCAATCAGATTATTTTCCATTAAAAATGAAATGAAGAAGATATTTGACAGCACCTGTTGCTGTACAGCTCAGGATTTGTTAAAGGTTATTTTGTACAGCTTCACAAGAAAATATATGGAGACAAGAAAATATTCATTTAGACAGACGCACTCACTGAAAATCCACTTGCATAATCAGACAAAGAGACAATAAACAAGCTCTTAAACCCCATCTGTGTGCAGTAATCATAACCCTGAATTGAACCTAAACTCAACACAAATCCTAACCCAACACACCCTCTTAAAGCAGTCAGGGCTGACAAACTGTTCCCGCTTTGGAATATTTTCTTCATCTCTCTGTGCTTGTGAAGACATTTCGTCCATATAACACACACATACACACCCCTTTTACCGCCGCTATTGTCTTTCTCCTCATCGCTCTGTCTCCCCTCGCATTTTCTCATCTCACTCTATCTACTTCTTTATGATACCCTTTCTATCAAACTCTGTCACTTTCTTCCTCTCGCCGTCACTTTCCATCCGTTCTCATTCCCTTGCTTCTTTCTTATCTGGCTCTTCACAGCTGTCTGCAGTGTCATTCACACTTTACTGACGACTGTGCTGCAACCCCCCCACCCCACCCCACCCCACCCATCCATCAGACTAACATACCTCCCTTAGGGCGAGCATTTTCTATCCCATAATTCTTTGCTGTGGCCCTCTGATGATTGCCAATTCCTTGCTGTAGGTCTGGATGTGACATCCACTTTTCTAAGGTCACCTTGTGCCGGTGTGTTTCTGGAAGTGACCTCTGTGAACCTACCTTTCTTCACTTATTTGTGTTTACATGAATGCATGTCCTGTACGACCGTGTCTCTCTGTGTGCTTCTCCGCATATAAACAACGCATATGTAGATAATGTGTGCAGGTGGTTGGTCCCAGTTGTCCACAAGGAGCACGTTGTCTGTGTATTTGGTTTATTTACTTTGTTTGAGATATTTGCCTATAGCTTACGTAATACCTGATTTCATTTGATCTAGAACGTCTCAGTTTGGGACCAGCGACCTGGCCTTTTCTCAAAAAAATTAGAAAACTGCAATATTTAATATAATCTGTTTTGTCATGTCTACAATTTCCACTTCTAGTTACAGGTAAAATGCTTAAGTACACATTGTTATTTTGTAACGTGGTGACTTCTTCTCCTTGCCTTTACATATCCGACCAGCACCCTCTCTGTTTTCTTAACTTGATAGCACTCCCCTCTCCTTCATTTCTCAAATGTTGGATTGAGTCTGATATTACCTTCAGATGTCTGACTGCACAGTTTCATCATCTCTGCATTGCATCTGTAGTTAGCATTTGAATTAAAGAGTATATCACATTTCACAATCTACTGAAACACTGCTGTAATACTGCTGTCACTGATACTGATACAGATATTACGTTACCATATTAAGGATATGAGATTTTTATTCTTCTGATGACTTTTTATTATGACTACTTTCATTACTTTAATTAAGTACTTTAATTTTAACTTCCATAGAAAGTTTTCTGGCAAAGCGATGAGGTTTATGAAAAATGCCACCAAATCAAGAAGAAATTGTGTATCACAAAGTCCTTTTATGGTTATTTCTTAGCTTGCAAATTGGCATGGAACATAGACTGATGTGCTTTTGCAGGTCTGACCAACCCCCCCAAAAACATGTCCTTCCTGTTTTTCCTCTAAACAGTAACATTAATGTAGCATTGTTTTAAAGACAACAGAGCAACAACAAATTATTGTGTCTGCAGCGAAAGACATTAGACTGTATTTCTGTCTATGAATAGTGGAGAGAGTTATAATATAAGAAAGTGTGTGTGTGTGTGTGTGTGTGTGTGTGTGTGTGTGTGTGTGTGTGTGTTGGGAAGACAACACCAAACAGCAAGGTATGAGATTCAGTTTGATATATTTAGCTTTTTACAGTCTTGATGATTCATTGACATATCTGTGGCTCACTGCTGTGTTTCATTCTTTTTTTGGTTTAAATGTTCCCACACAGTCACTGTTGCAAAGTGAGGCTGTCATATTTTAGGATGTTTTGTGCAAGTTGGTGTTTGTGCTTTCTGTTCTCAGACACTATTGTTGTGATTGTTCCTGTCATGTCTGTCGGTGAATGAATATACAGCTTTTGTTTTAATCAAGGAAATGATTTGTGTCATCTATTAAAGTGACCTCAGCTCTGAGTTTTTCTATGGTGGTGGAAAAGTAGGAGGACACCTGGGAGCCAGTGGCTCTTTTACTAAGCAGGATGTGATTTCAGAACAAGCTCTGCTCATGCATAAAACACAAGCAAGAAACACAATTGCTTAATAAAATATTGAATTGGTTTTCACCGGAGTATATGGCTTTATTTCTTAGCCCTACAGCCACATACTGTACATACAAACTACCGTTCATGGCAGTAAACAAGTAATTAAAGGTATGAACTGTATTATTGATCTAATTATGATAGGATATGATGTGAATCAACAAACCAATGACTTCCTTCTTTTCTTGCCCTGCTCTGTAAATGCCCTGTATTTTTCACTTTAGCATGCTCTGTGCCAAGGATGATAGAAATTAACCAACCAGTTCATACATACATTAGTAATCACAGCGGCCATTAAGAGACATTCTTTGCCAGTATGATGCTATACATTAAAATAAGTCACTACTCCCAGAAAAGAAATAATCACATAACACTGAAAAATCACAGCTTTGTCTTTGTTTTCACACTTGAGTTTTATACAGATTAAACAAGTGAGATCTATGTCATGCTGATGATTGAGCTTTAGAGGTGCCAGTGGGTGGATTTTGTTACTTTTGGACACAAACCGGAGAAATATTTCTGCATGATTGGGCTTTTAAATCTAGATTGAAACAACAAGCTAAACAAATTAGTTAATGAAACGGAATGAGGTTACAAACATGACAGGACAGACATAACCCTTGATGTATGTGTGTCTCAGATATTTCAGTTTTGTTCTGATAGTCTTGGAGCATTCCCTGACATTGACATCTGACTTTAGTTGATAATTCAAAATAACACCTACATTTTTACATTTACCTATTTCCCTGATTTCCTTTTCAATACTGTAACAATGATATATCAATATTGATTGTAAATCTGTCCAACACTTTTCTGTTTAAAAGCACAGAGAAGCTGTTTTGTTTGTTTCAGTGTTACAGTATATATGAATATGCAAAGGGCCCAATACTGAACCTTGTGGTGCACCCAATGTACAAGTTTGAAGTGCTGGTTTCATGCAGTTCATTTGAACACACTGCTATCAAAATTTCCAACTATTATGTAAACCAGCTTCCAGCTTATTGAGGAAAAAATACAATTTTTTTAAATCATTGTTCATAGTGTTAAAGGCTATTAAAAGTCTAAGAATACTGCTCCCATTACTTTCACATCGCTTTCTCATGTCTTTCCCAGAACAATGCCTCAGGCAAAAGTTATTGAACAGGTTTTGTGGTGATACATTGCTGTTGAAATATAGATCATTGTTGTACAATGTACTTTGGGGCAGGTGTGGCTCAGGTGGTCGAGCAGGTTGTAAATTGAAGGGCCGTTACTGTAGATCCACATGTTGAAGTGTCCTTCAGCAAGAACCTTAAATTACTCCCAATGAGCAGGGCAGCGCCTTGAATGGCAGGTGTGCCGTCATTGCTGTATGTGTGAGTGACAGGATACGTAAAGTGTCGTTTCCTGTTGAGGCTTGAAAGTGCTGTAGGAATGCGCTTAGTTAACCATTTGCTTCTACAGTTGATCGATGTCAAATGGAGGCCAGTCAAAGTTTTTTCAACTTGCTCAAAAAAAGAGTTATGATTCTTTGAGTTATTCACATCCACACACACACACACACACGCACACACACACACACACACACACACACACTACATTCATATGCAGTAATGTGGACAAGCCCCCTGACCACAGTCGCTCTCCGAATCCGTGGTCCGGCCAGGCATGATTAATTTGTGTCAGTCATTCAGTTGGTTTAGGCAAACCCCAGTTCTCCAGTCAGAGGTGTTCCTCCACTTGCTTTTGAATGCTAATGTGATGTGTTGGCACTGCAGAGAACAAAGGTGAGAGAATCACATCTGCTCAGGTAATCCTGTTGGTGTCAAACAGGCTCAGCTTTTATTTTCTAAAAAGCAGGAGGAGACGGAGGGGAAAGAGACAGACAGACTGACATCATCAGCAGCAAAGACAGGAAGACAGGTAGATAGTTAGGCTCATCGTTAGAGCGGCATGCCGACAGTCAGATGGAACGAGATGAGTGGAATATTAAAATCTTCACAACCAGACAGGCAGATAGTAATGTGTGTATGTAAGAGAGGAAAGATAGGTGAGGATAGATGACAGAGAAATATTAGAGACGATACAAAACAAAACTATGCAAAAGAGAAAGGTGGAGAAAAAAAAACTGTAGCAGTGAATGGACTTAATTACATCTATTGCTCAGCTCAGAAAGATCTAATTCATGTTTCTAACATCAGCTACATTAATTAGAAGCAATATCTGAGCTATTGTGCCCTTCCCCAGTGTCATTCAGCTTTCATTACAGCCACTTTGATACTGAAATGAAACAGCCTTCAGCCGGATTGTGGCCATTATACCATAGAGGTTTGCTGCTATTCAACCAAAATTACAGAGTTTCTTCTGGATTTAGCCTGCTCTGTCTGGGTGGGTGATTTGGAATTTTGAGTGTTTAAGTGTCTGTGTGTGTGTTAGCGCATTTGTGCATGGGAATGTGCACATACAAGCTTCCGTGCTGATGCTCATGTTTTGGTGCTTTAGGTCAGATTTGATTATGCGTCCGGTACAGGGTGCTCTCACGAAACATATAAATATATATATATATATGTGTGTGTGTATGTGTGACTGTATGTAAGTGTATTTGTTTAAAGAGACACAAAGCGAGGCATTAAAAGACATAAAAGACAGCCATTTAAAGCAGACAGAAAGGGCCCTCAGGCTGCGACAAATGAAAACACATTAGCGATGACAAAGACTGCGGGAAAAGCGCGAACAAGAACACACACTGCACAGAGAGGCTTACAAATCCACACGCACAATTCTACTTATTGACAATTACAAGGAGATAAACACACTAATGCACTTGTTTCTGAGGAAAACACTCACACATCACCCTCTGCTTCATTAAGCTCAGTGTTCCAGACAGTTTAAGGCGGGAGACCAGCTTAGAGTGATACTTAGAGGTAGAGCTAAAGAAAGACTCCTCCAGTGAAATCCTAATCTTAGCATCCCATAACACCAACTCGTGCGGTCAGCTTGCTACTGACTGGTACAAACAGGCTACGATAAGTGAGTGCTGTTTGGACGAGGCCTTCTGGTCAGTAAATACCTAAATGTGTGTATTATCAGTGCTTTATGGTATGAAAATAAGCAATCAGCATGAGGCAAAATTTGCTCACACCATTTTGCAGACTGTAGGTAAATGTGGGTTGCATCATGTAATTGAAGTATGATCTTTTAACATTCACGCACCACAGCATCCTGTTCCGGCTTGTTTTGAATATATAATGCTAATTTCTGGTTAGTATTTTGGTCATGTTTACTCTCATCTGAATCAGTGAAAGACACAATATAGCATCTGGGCTTTTATGTCATACAGGCTATAATAGGTCTGTTAAGTGATCTCAAATTCTGGATAGTGAAGCAAGACCAGAGATCAGCAGCAATTTAGGCTGAGCTTTTGTTTTACGGTTATTCACCATAATAGAAAGAAATGTGTGCAGTGCAGTGAGACTAATATGCAGTTCTTTTGAATTGGAGTCATAACAGTCGGCTCGGTGCAACTGCTGCATGTGAATTATTTATGGATACTGGAATTTCCACCGATGTTATAAAAATGCTGCTTAAAAAAAAGTCTTTTTTTATTTATTTATTTTTTTATTTTACAGAGCAGCTTGAATTTGATTGGAAAATCTTCCCGTCAACTGTTTGAGTACCGAGAATCGCACTGCCGATTTCATAATTGATGAGACATGGTAGCCTCTGTGCCACTGCTCAATACGTCGAGTACACACACACTCATTCCTCTTCTTTTACAATCTGTTCCGATGAGTGACAGCGTTAATCCACTTTTTTTTACTCACTTCTCCACGTCTCTGTCTTTCATCCTCCAACAGTCTCTATATAGCCAATCTCCTATTCACAAAGAAAGTTTTATTTTATTGTCACTACATAAACCTAATACCTTAAGTGTCTAAGTCTGATACTCAGCCTTGAAGTTTTCTTTTGAAAAAGAAAAAAAGAAGAAGTATATGACTGCCAGTGTATTTACATTATTAAATATTTATTGCCTTATATTGATATATGGTAAAATGTTTGTCTCCTTGAAGGACGTGTGCTGTAGCGAAACTGCATTACTTATCCACCCGGCACACGAATACACACACACACAATGCTCTTGTCCAACCTTTCTTCTGTGAGGATGTCACGCCACTCACTAACCAATATTCACACACCCAGCTGAAAAGAGAGCCTCGGTTGAAAATTTACGACCCCATGCATCTTAAGCTTGTATGTTTATTGCCTGAAATGGCAGGATGAAATCAAATTCATTACAAGGCCCTTCATCATTCTGAGCTGCCTGCCAAGGGCTTTATGTTCACGCTGCAGTTCCCACCATGGAAATACTAAGCAGGAAGTAACATGGAGTGCGTGTGTGTTTGCTTGGCATGTTAATTTTGAGGCCTCCATGTAATACAAGTGTCAGGCTGTTAGCAAGGGTTCGTATATATATTTTCAGCCTGGGACTCAGAGAAATTTAGTCTCTCTCTGTGTTACCCGAGCTCATTAAAACATAATGCTTTTCTTGCCTGTTTCCCATTTTGGATCCAGACCTGGAGCGGCGGTGGTGGCGGCGGCGGCGGCAGCAGCAGCCAGGCCCCGCTCTGATACGGGCTGAATGAGTGTAGCACATTATGAGTTATGAGATGCAGCACAGTTTGGGATTAAATTCGCTGTGTTATCTTTTTTTGACACGATGCAGGCTTGGTCTCGCCTGTGATGAGGAGCTCTTGCTACAAGATGGCCAGGGCGAAAAAAAATCAGCGTGTATCGAGCTCTCGCTTTCTCTTCCTCCCCCGTCTCAGTCCATATCACCCTTCATTTAATGCTCTCACCTCCCTCCCCTCCTTCCTCCTCTCCTCCTTCTATATTATGTATCATCTCTCCCTCCTTCCTCGACCCCTCTGCTCCAGTACTCTAGATTCTCACTTTGTACTGTGCAGAATGGGATTACAGCTCCTGACATATTTTACTAGAAAAACTCCTCTTCACTTCCTCCACCTTCCATCTTTCTCTGCTCTCCTGTTGTTGCCATCCTCCTCACTCTCCCATGTTCCTCCTCTCGCACTACACTTCTCTTCTACTTTTCTGTCTTCCTCCTCTTTTAGCCCCCTCCTTCAATTTTTTCTAGACCTCCCTTCCTCCTCCCCCTCTCCTCTGCAATAAGAGTGACAAGATAAGAGATTGCATTTCTCCGCTCAGCAGTCCGAGCTTGAGGAGGGTGTCATGTTTAAGGAGGGGGAGTACCTGACATCGCACATCAAACCTTTGTAACATTTCAATGGACTTCCTATTTCTCTCCACCACATCTTGTCAGACATCAACCTATTATTGACAGATTGTGGATTAGAGAGGTGGAGGGGGAACCCAGGGCTTTCAGCAGATTGCTGCTATCTGTGTTTGCTGCTATCTACAGTACGGAGTGCTGTGGGACAAACGCTTGAGGAGGCAATAGGATTTTCTCTGCTTGGATGACTGTGTATAAGCGATGTCAGGTTGCTGTACAGTGCAGACCCGTCGGTAGATACATGCTGAGAGGTGGGGCTAACAGAGGAGGAGGATGGAGGGCAAGACTCAGAGCAGCAGCAGATGAAAAAAGGAGATGCGGAGAAAACAATGTGTGATGGAAAGAAGGAAGGGTAAATGGGGGAAAAAAGGATGGCGAGTAACAGGCTTCCCTCCAAAACAGCAATTTAAAGTTGTTGAGCTGCTCCACCGGTGAAACATCTACTTTGTAGTTGACAAAACAATCTCAGCTCAAGCTCCATTTACTCACTTTCTCTTGAGCTTTCAGCCATGTCTCACAGTCCTCATCAGCAGAGTGAGTTTGCTCAGTAGCCACTGAAAGGCAAATGTTCAAACTTTGGAGTCGGACGCCTTCTGCATGTTGACAGTGGTTCATTCTACGATCAAGTGCATTGAAATATCAATATTTAAGTACCGATACTAGCAACAGTAGGATTGATATTAGAGAGTGAATTGGCATAGTTGCATCTACCATAATTAGTCACTGTATTAATGCATTACCAGGCGGGTATGCTAAGAGACTGGTGGGACAGAGAGGCAGAGTGGACTGGTTATAGTGGGAGAGAGAGTGGCTGAGTGGATTGGTTTTATTCTGCATTGTGAATGAATGAACATTGAAGTTGGCATAGAGGAGATTGAAGAGGACTACAGGTGCACAGAATAACATTCAGACAGGAGAGAACAACAACACACTCTTTGATCAACTCTTTCTCTAGGTGACAACATCATCAAGATTGTGTGTTCACACTGTGTGTTGTGTAAAAACTCTGCAGACTCTGAATTGCTTTAATGTGTGTGTTTGTGGCTGCGGCCCTCTGGTCTGGGGATTTTTTTTTTATTCTGCTGTTTCGTAAAAAGTATAACGCTATTCAAGTTATGTAGCTCGAGTTTTATGCTCTTTTCTGGTTAATTCTAATAGGGCTGCATTGAGGAAGGTGCAAAGTGCCTCCAAAGAAAATGAAATTATTGTTGGTTTGGACATTCTCACATTGCTGAGGTTGTTCCACAGTGTGTGTGTTGACATTTAATACAATTTATTTTGTAGAGGTATTCTATTCTCTCTCTGTGCAGCACAAGGACATGACACATGGAGAATACATTACTAATGAACATAACACAGGCAGTAATTACATTTCTCGTTCAACATATTTCCCACAACAGTTTCACACATAAAGTAAAAAATGTAATTTTGAGGAGACAGAGTTGCGTATTCACAATGGATTTTCTATTTGTCTTGTTTGTCCAATACCATCATGTATAACTTGAGGGAAAATTGTTTTTCTCCCCCAAATGCCATTTGCTTTAAGATTAAGGATGCTTATTTGAGAATACAAGGAAGTCTGTAATGCGGGAAAAAGATATTCCTATATGCGTCCCACAATGAGGAAATTTTCCAGTGTACAGCAGCAAAGAGGACAGAGTAGATAAATCGTAAATAAGCAATATAAACAATTGACACATTTTTAAAGAGAATTAAAAAGTATCAACAATTTTACGAAGGAAATATAAAATTATTAACAGTTTAAATGGGCTAAAAAGTATTAAGAACTTCACAAGAGAAATATTGGAAAGATATATACTCTATAGTCATGACAGTTGAATTAAGATTAGATGAAATGAGATATTGCACAGTGAATGAAATAATGCACAGTATTTAAAGAATGAAATATTGCACAGTTGAATGAAAAATTGCACAGTGAAATGTAATGACATAAAATGAATATTGCAGTGTAATGACATCATTAGGTGTGTGGTCACCTGTTAGCAGTCCTAGTTGCATCATATAGACACATGTAAATGTGGCCATCAGTGTTAGTGCAGTTTATTTTGCACAGTAACGTAACGTAGTAATGTTATTCAATTAAGTATAGTACAGTCTCAAATCCACATGGTAAATGATCCTCAGATCACATAAAAACCTCTAACAATTCTTCACCCTGTCAAGTAACAGTAATAAGTACTGTTGTTGAATTTTTCTTATTCTTCCAACTTCCTCTCTCTTGGCTGTGTTCAGATGTCCCCAGATGGCCTGAGTGCATCAATATTACATTTGCCTCAACTGCAACTTTAAGGACAAGCTGTGCAGCCTGTTTCTACTCCCATTCCACCACAGCCACAGCTACATTCATACCAGAGCGAGATTGTGACGACTGAGATTGTGACAAATGTTATGCTCAGTGCCTGCATGTGTCTTTACTCTCTTTTCCTCCATCCTCCGAACCAATTTTCCTCACTTCATTTCTATCTTTTGTCGACTTCTCCTTCATCCCTTTTTCATCACACTCTTCATCTACTAGTGTCTCCTCATTTCCTTGCTTCCTCCTCTTCTGATTTCCTTCCAGTCTACCTCCTATCCATCTCCCGTCTCTTTTTCCCGCCGCACCGCCCTCTCTCTCCTTTACACTCCCCCTCACAATATGTCCCCCACTCTCACCCCAGTCGAGCTGTTTACCAAGCATCCACTCTGTCATCTGCACTGTGACTGATGCTGTACCGGTGCCATCACTCTCCACAGTGTCACCACTCTGCCTTCAAAATTCAATCATTTAGTGAAACTGCAGTCGTGCGCCATCTCTCATCTCCGCCATTCTGGCTCTGACTGAGAGGCACCATTGGCATGGCCTACTGATGCCCTGCCTAGATATTAAACAGCTTGGACACTTGAAGCATTTTAACTCTGATGTGTTTTGATAGGTTTCACTGGTCTCTTGGGGGTGATAGCAGTCACAGTCACTATTTTGGGATTTGGTGGTGGGAGTGTCGGTGGGGATGTGGTTCTGCCGTGCCGGAAACTGAAGCTGAACAAAACCGAGCCGTGACACCTGAGACCGGATATTTATTACTTCCTAAGCTGCTGAGTTTATAGCAATATGCGTAGATCATGATGCATGTCGATTTAAAATGGATTTGGCAAACGGCATTCTTACATAAGACAGAGGCGCAGGGTTTCGTATTGACTGTATGATGCATCTTGGTCATGTCACCGGGCTCGTGGGAAACCATTAATGTCATGGAAATGACTTGCCTCATACGCATGCAGTAAACTTGTCTACAAGCTTGTATATCAGCAAAACAATAATTGGAGGGGAAATGTCCATCCTGTCCATTTATATTTCCCTAATGATTCTCGATGTCAAAGAGTCGTCCGAGGTAAACTCTCTCTAAACGAATAAACATTATTATCAAAGCATTTCAATCTCTGCTTGATGTCAGGGTTTCTCTGGTCACTATCACTCCTCTCTCTCTTTTCTGACTCTCTCCTGCCTTTCTGTTCTTTCTCTTCCAGGTATATGTCGACTTTTATTTTCTTCCCCATGCTGTGATTTTCTTTTTTTGTAACTGGCCTGCCCACTGGGCTCTCTCTCATTTTCTATCCTCAATTTTGACCCTCTGTTTCATTTTTCTCTCTGTGAGGCGCAGGCCAGGGTTGAACTTGCATTTTCCGTGTGAGTTCTCAAGCCAGGACACGGTAACTTTCTGGTCCCTGGGCTCTGTGATTGGATCTGGCTCACAGAGAGATCCAGTGACATGTCTCATTCCAGACATCTCGGAGCTGGATCTTTGTCCTCCTCCTCCTCCTGTCTCCTCTCGCTCGGTGCACGTGTGAATCCTGCACAAATGCAAGCTTCGAGTGTTACTGATGTGAACAGGGCCTACTAATAAATCGAGATTGAAAAAAAAAAAAACATTAGCTGCTGCTCAAATGAAGGATGCCTCATCTTCACCATTAGTTTGTCAACCACATTTCTCTTATATTCAAATCAAAAGAAAGTGCATCCTCAATGAAGATAGAGTGACTCGTGGATTCAAAATGTCACACAGGCAGCTCTGACACTGAGCGAGCTGAAATGTGAAGCTCTGGAGGAGAAGCTCTGAAAGCAGCTGACAGAGAAAGATCAGAGCCGGCAGAAAGAACTCACAGAGCGAGAGGAGAGCTTCAGGAAGGAGCTCTCAGAGCAGGTGGAAAGACTCAAGAAGGAGCTCTCGACAGGGAAGAGACCATGAGAAAGCAGCTCTCTGAGAAAGAAAGGACCTTCCAGAAGGAGCTCTCAGACAGCGTAATGAAATCCAGAAAGCAGCTGACTGAACTCTGTGAGGCTTGGGAGAGCAGAGCAGTGGGATGAAAGAAAGAGAGAGCTGAAGGAGATGCTTGTGGCGAAAGACAAGATTTTGAACTACGAGGAATGTGAGATGAAGGAGGAGATCCAACGCCTCAGAGAGGAAAACGTTCAGCTTCAGGTATGCCACCTCAGCTCATCTTTTGGATTCTAACAACTTGTTTCAGGAGACTTTGGAAGTGAAATAACATGATCTTTTTCTCTTTTCAGAAGATCGCAATGGAAAACATGCAGCCAAAGAGCTTCTGGAGCTGGTGTTTTCATACATCCCTTCATTTGTAAATAATGCTTGTATATAGTTTGTTGTCAATAGTTTGTTGTGACAAGTTCATTAAACTTCATAAACCATATATGTCTGTCCTTTGTCTTCAGATAAATCGGATAAGTTTTGATGAACTTCACAGCAGCAGAAGCCCAAGATCAGCCAGTCACTAACTGAGCTCCTTCTACATACTCATCTCATGCATGCCATTGAGACACAGGTTCTATTTTGTGACCAGTTCTCTGTCAACAAGCAGCCGCACTCAAAAGACAATTAAAGTGAAGGAAAATGTTAGCAGTTAAAAAATTAAAGCTGAAAAATTAGATTCCAAAGTTATAGTTTATTCAGAATTTCAAATACCAGTGAGGTTCTTAAACAAGAGCATGATACTGTGAGCCGTTTTATACTTGACAGTAGCATCTATAGATTTTTCTTTTTGTCAGTTATACTTGCATTCAGGCTAAGCAGCAGTGGTTGGCCTTCAAATGTAGAAAGTAGAGAGTATCATTAACACCTAATCCTCACTATTATCATTGTATTATAGTCACATATTTCATACACTTTCAGGCCATAATTACACTGCAGCTGGTGCCGACAACATAATAACATCCTCATCTTTCCTGAAGCGTCAACCTCAGGTCATGGTTTACTACTTTTTGTCTCATTGTGGCACATTGTGTGTATGTTCAATCTCTCTATTGTAATTTCACTTCTGCCTTCTTCTTCTTCCTCTTCTTCTTCTTCCATTTTCTTCCACTCTTCTTCCACAGTTATGTTTATGTCTGACAGTTACATTTCCATTCACAGCAGCTTATAGTTGCATTTTTCAACTGTTGAAGAGTTTTTAACTTTGCGCTGTCTCAGTCATTTTTTACAATTCTGCATGGTCTTGCGCAGTTTTGCACATAGTTGTACAAATGCACTTTTGAAGTCATGTAGATTTATACTGTCTCTTATGTCATCTCTTGTGGTGTTCTACATTGCACCATGGTCCAGGAGGGATGGTTTTTTTGGGGTTTTTTTTGCTGTGTACTAGCTGTATATGCTTGGAAAAGATTTCTTCCTTTCGTCCTTCAGATTAAACAATAACAAAACAATTGCCCTCTAAAGTGTTTTCTGACCTGATTTGTTTGTGCTTTCCAAAATGTTTACATAACTAAAACAGGTCATGCTTAGAGTAATAACCACATTCTTAAGGTTGTAGAACAATATAAGATATGGCATTTCTCATTGGAAACAAAGCATAAAGATTGATGACTACAGAGGGTGTTGTATGCATTACAGGTTGTAAAGGTCTTTGAGACGAACATTGTGTAAACTCCAAACTGCAGGTCTGACAGAACACTCCTCTTTTACATTCGCACTATCAGTAACATGCAGCTGCTAGTGGCTCTAAGTCCTCTGATGTGAAAACAAAGTAAAAAGGAAAGAGATGCTCTTAGACTTGTGAAGTAGATCTGATCACAGAAAAGACTTTCAGCTGGTTGGCTGAGCGCCCAAAGAGACGAAACCTAAGACCACAGTTTGCTTCCTATCCTTTATCGACATTAGTTTATTTTAACTCAGGGGGATGTTTTAGTACTCTCGGTTGGATAAGTAAACTAAACCATAACCATAGTGGCAGTAGATCAGAAAATTCTCATATCAGATCATTTTTAGTCATGAGGAATTTTAATAGATGCTGACAAAGGCTTGTATTTGTTTTTAGGTAATCGTTGAATAACACACATCCCCTTTGATGCTGAATGCAAAACAAACAATGAACTTAACTTTAGTCTCTTGTCTTACACCTTATTCCCCCGACATGCTCCTCCTCATCATCACCTTCCACCTTTCCTTCATTATTACATCTGCAGAGCCAGATATAAGAGTGAAGGCGCAGAGCAGGACGGTAAACCTGCTCTCTCTCCTGCATGTATTTATCATCATATTCATGTCTTTTACTGCAGCTTACGTTAATCATGCAGGTCATATCCCCAGGTAGATTTTTAAGAGATTGTAATGATTAGTAGTTGTGAACCTCAATTTAGACACATTAAATTTTTAAGACTGACAAGCTCGGAGTGAAATTAAGTGAAATAATATTTTATCTTCCTGAAATACCCAGACCAGCTTTTGTCCCTTTAAAGTCTAAGCATAGGTCTGGGATGTTAGAAATCACTGCTGAGCCTTCTGGGGGTGTCATGGGTCTAATTCGACGAAACATCTGTGAAGGGAGGTGCCAGCTTGATAACCCCGGCGTGCAAGAGCTCGAGTATGTGACTCTCACACTCGACACTGTAACATTCAGATAAGGTGTCTGTTGAATGGTGCTGCCTTTCTGGTGGTCCTGTGGATTTATTATTGCTTTGAGTGATGTCCTCTGTAGTCGCCGTTTAGAACATCATTTCTCGGACATCTAATTGGGATTCCGTATGTGAAGGCTGTGCTTGGATGATTGCACAAAGGATTACAACACTAAATCCTGCGTGTCCTATGCATTGTGGCTTTTCTCTATTGTCCATCCCCAAATGAAGGACAAAGTGAAATAATTAACGTTTTGAGATCATTTCTCATCATAATAACCTCAGACAGCTCTTGTGTTTCATGCAGGATAAGCATGGTAAATGAACAGCTTTTGTTTTAGTAGATATGTAACAGCGACTCAAAGTGTTACAAAAAACCCCACAATCAGTTTAACAGCAACAGGAGAATTTTAGCAGGTGCTCATATCCAAAATGATGTGCAATATTTAGGAGCAACAGTTTGGATTCAATCATTGAAAGGCAAGCATCAGTGGGTGTGAGGGCACAATAACACTGCTGAGGCTGCTGAAAGACTGAAAACCTGTGGAATATGTAGAGCTTAGTCGCTAAATTGTGGGGATGCATGAAGAGATTTAAAAATTAAATTAAATAAACGCCTTTGCCTTTTTTAGAAAGAAGTATGTCTTCACAATCTTGCTGTTTTCCAAATTTTAGGTTTCTATCATCCCATTGTTGCAGTCATTGTAAATCAGCTTAATTAGAAAATCACTCTAAAAAACCCACCAGAAATCACTCTCTCCTCTTCAATACTGCCGTCCTTTCTTCTCTTTGTTGTTTGATTCCCACAAAGGTCTTCTTCCCTTCCTGATTTTCCATCCTCCGGGCCTTCTACCCCACTCAGAGGCGGTAATATGAGTCACTTAGGGAATGCCTGCGAGCGCAGTCAGAATCAGACATAGAAGAGAAGGAAAACTGTGGGATGAGCCAGGTGTCAAGAGTGACCTGTGATTGCCAGGTTCAAAAATAGCCCAGAACCACAATACATGTTGTGCATGTATGGCGTGATGACACACACACACATGCATGTACACACATCTTGCAAAAAGATAGTATGTCTTTGATGGCAAACACAGGAGTGCCTTGTGCATCCCGCTGGCTCGAACAGATGGCTTTAAACATGACGTCTCGCTGCGTGTGTGTGTAGCGCGCTTCCTCTCTGCTGGTCTTTTTTCACTCCTCGCCTTGGTGTGTATTCGCTGCAGGCCCATCACCTTCAACATGACTCACGCCGAGATGTGGAAGCGGTGGGGGGAGCCTCATAAAATGACTCGACCTGACTGTAATCAGACTCGTGGCCGAGTTCAAAAGTTGAAGGGTTAAAGGTCAAAAGATTACGATGTGGGGGTCATAGAGTGACAGGTCATATTATGTTACATATAGGGCCATAATAGAGAACATGGATGATGTCTGTGTGAGTGTGTGTCAACGTGTGCTTGTAGTATTTAGAAAAGAACCATAAATTCCCTTTCTGGAGTGACTGAAATCTTTAGTGAGTGTATTTAGTGTGAGGCTCAGTATGAGTTTTCTTTAGCATCAATCTTATTTCTGAGAGGACTTTAGCAGTGACAGTGTTCATTTGCATGTGGGTTTGTGTGTGTGTGTGTTTGTGTGTTGGCAAGCAGGGCACGTTAGTAGGTAAACAAATCAGGGGAGACTCAGGTCTCTCCTTTGTCGTAAATCAGATTGAAAGTGCTTAGTCACAAACACACACACACACACACACACACACACACACACACACTCATCAGCTGCTCAGTGAATCAGGTGGCAACAATCTGTTTGTGAAGCTAATTCAAGAATGACTGGATGTAACCTGTAACATATTTGCTTCATAGTGTGTGTGTTGATTGGGCAGGTGTGTGCGTGTGTGTTTTTCCATTTGTGTAATTGTGAAAGAAAAAGAAACACTAATAATTGTTTATCAGCATAGACATATTTCAGTCTTTCAGTGTCACCAAAAATGTAAACAAATAAAAAGATAAGATGAAGTAAGTAGCTCAACATCTGTTGTTCCCGTCTCGTGTCGTCTCTCATCAATCTCCGTTGGTCTCTCTTCACCTCGCTCAGTCTCCATGATGCATAGAGAAATGTGACCAGCGACTGTAGCGCTGTTGTCAAGGTCCTTGTCATCTTTTACTATTTATTATTTTCTCTTTCTGACATCACTTCTAAGTTGGACAAACTTCGGAGCTGAATGATCGCTTGGCCTAGAAAAAAAAAAAACTTTTTCATTGAGGGCTCATTTGAACACACATACACACTCAAAACACAAGCACAAAGGTTTGTATAAGCTCTGCTTTATACCTGCCTAAAAACTTTCATCAAATCAATGATGAAACACAATGGCAAGATTGAGCTGAAAGGGCTGAAGGTATGATACGGACGATGGAGAGGTAATGAAAAGGGCAAGAAAAGACGGGATAAAGTCCTTTTGAGATGAGCAGATGAGGAAAATGTTTGAATACTTAATGAAAAAGAAAATGTTCTATAACAAGGTAGCATTGCAAGATCTCTATTTTAGACTAGCATTTGCTTTTGAAACGTTGGTAACAGTCAGAATATAAATAGTGCTACCGCTAATATTTGCTATAACACTTAGAACCTCAATGATGCACTGTGCTTTCATTCCAAACGTGCCAGCATTCCAAAAAAAGTCCTGATTGCTGATGTGTTTAAAGCCGTTTGCTGTCCATGGTGCTGATCTGCATCAAGGCTCTTGCACAAGATTCCTGCCTTAGATTTAAATAATCCACACTGTTCAACACACAGGCAGATGCTACAAGTCACATGAAAGTCTGAGATCTGCAGATGAAGAACATTCTCATTGAATATTTATGACAATTCAGCAACTCAGAGCTATTTCTCTTACCTTTGGGGTTACTGAAGCGAAGGGAAACACAGTTACAAAGTTCAACTGGAGTTCAAACAGGTTTTGACTTCTAGCTCCGAGCGAAATCTGTGTCAAAAAAGAGCCAAAGGTTTCTTCAGGGGGTTCAGACAAGAGCGATGCTGCCGAAATCCCAGCTCTATTTAGTTACGTTCTTTGCAGCTGCGGTCTCACCTCTTTAGTCTGAGGTACTGTGCCCTAATAGAGTCAGCAGAAGACTGAGGGAGCATTGCTTCCCAGAAGTGTGTGTGTTTGAGTGAGTGCATTTCTGCATGCACTGTGTGTGTGTGTGTGTGTGTGTGTGTGTGTGTACACACACACTCCTCCACAACTCTGCTGGGTATCACTGCTGTGAAAATGAGACCCCACTTCCCATTCAGCCATGTCCGGTTAAATAAAGGGGTAGGCAACTAGTTGTCAACTGCTTGCATGGCTGAATGTCACAAACAGTGCCAGCACGCTGTCACTCAGCCCTGCAGCTTTGAATTGTTACCACCGAGGCCTCTACAACTCTCGGCGTACCCATCATTTGTTGCAATGATGAATAGATGATAGAGGGAACGCTCAAGAGGAACAGCAGGGTTGTGAACCTGGCGTAGGAGGGAGAGCAGAGAGGGGAGGGTAACAGAGGGGAGGAGAGGTGCGCGTAGAGCGAGAGCATGAATGAGAGTAAATGAGAGCAGTCAGATAACAAAGGGCTGTGAATAACAGGCAGTTGAGAGAAAAGAGAGGTGAAAAAAAAACGCTGCACCAAGTGAAAGAGTTGATTATTTGTTGACAGTAGTGAGTAAGCAAGCGCAGAGATGGAAAGAAGGAACATTGAGAGTGGTCTATGTAGGATGATAAGATGCTTGGGCTTGTTTTTTCTTAAGGCCATATGTCGATTAAACTGTACGTGCCACTCATCCGGTGCACGATTCTCATCTATGAGATGAAAAAATAAAACCTTCTTGAACTTCCTGCTCGCCATGTGTCTTTTGTATTGGTAAAGGTGAATCAACTGGTTGATAACAGAAGTCCTTTACTTTGTGTGTGTGTGTGTGTGTGTGTGTCTGTGTGTGATGTTCAGAAAATAAAATAACACCTGGCTAACCTTGCTAGAAACGTAATGGGGAGGTAGAAAGAAGGAATGAGAAACAAACAGGAAGAAGGTGAAGCGGGGCAGAGAAATAAGAAAGAAAGCAGGATTTTAGCAACTCAGTAATAGATAGAGAAGTTAATAGAGAGAAAGGGGGTTGGCTTGAATGTGTGTGTGTGTGTGTGTGTGTTCGTGTCTGTTTGTGTGTGTGTGTAAATGCTTTTAAAAGTAGATTTAAGCGAGAGAGAAAATCTCTGTCCTGGGAAACATTTTCAGAAGCACTTTGTGTGTACAGTGGTGTGTGTGTGTGTGCGTGTATGCGCCTGCATTGTGCGTGTACTTTGCAGGGCCAGAGTGACCAATTAGAGACCCTCCATGAAACTGTTTGGCGAGTTGAGGGCGGAACAAACTTTTTACACTCGCACAAATCTGTCTGCACACACAGTTACATGTGTTTGGGATCCTCTTAAGAGTGTAAACAAGTATTTGTTTGTTTGTCTCTCTTTGCTCAGACATTGGCACTGTTTTGCACTTGGGCCGTTAAAGCAGTTTATTTAGGATTTTCTTCAGTATTATCTCTTACATGACATACCACACTTAAAGCTGCTGGACAACCTATATTCTTTAGAATAAAAAAAAACAACAACTTATGTTGACTTCTTGATTAACTGTTTGTCCAATGAAGCACTAGTTTACATTAATCAACACTGCAAATGATGTTACACTGGTATTACTTGCATAAGCTAGAAAGCTAATGGTGTGTGTTGTGTGTGTGTGTGTTCAGATTGACCTCGCTAACAGGTTAGTTGGCAAGCTACTTAGCTGTATGAAGCTGTAATTTTAAGCTAGATAATTATGGTGGAATGTAGAAACTGGCAGCGACAAGAAAACGACATTGTGTGTGTGTGTGTGTGTGTGTGTGTGTGTGTGTGTGTGTGTGTGTGTGTGTGTGTGTGTGAGTTCGACAGACGCAGTATGATTAGGCAGCAGTTTCTGCTAGCTGTTTATCCCCATTACTGCTGCCAAGGAGCTTACCAGCTAAATTGGGCAAATTCTGGTCCCCTAAACAAATTACTCGCTCTATTTGAGGAGGGAAATCAAATTAAGAAATTAGCACAGATCCAGCACTGTACCCCCGCCAGTAATACTATTAGTTCTTAGTTCAGATTTCATCATTAGTCCGTCAACTAACCTTAGAGATGCTTGGATTCTGATGCATGTGGATCATCTTTACCTTGCTAACTGTACACTCTTTAAGTTTTGATTAAACAGTGATATGCATTTGCACACAGAGGATCTCGTTGAACGTAAAGTGGGCCAGCGTGCCTCACTTTTTGTTCCCCAGCTAATGTTCTCCTGCTCCACCTCAAAGGCTAATTGTTTGGGAAATCCTGCATCACTAATGCAGAGTAGCTGCAGGGTGACTGAATCCTTCCGTCGCCTCTGCAGCTCCGGAGCGCCGAGCAACAGCTGCAATTTTAAAGAAAGTCTTCGAATTTAATGCTCATAATAATGAATAATATAATGAATAATTGAAAATGGTCCTTAAAACAAAATCAGATATGCAGTAAATACTTGTCTTTGATTCGAGCATTACGCTCTGATTACATGGGTTTCTCCTTTTCTCTCGATTAAACTCGCTGCAAACCCTGATATCTGACTCTAAAGTCGAAGTTTAAATCAAGTTTGGCTGCATATGCGTGTACAGTGTTTGCACAAGGCTCCTCATGGACGGAGCACAGGTCCTGCAGGCGAACTGATTTTAACTCTGGCATTTGGTTGTTCCACACATTACTGCAGACCTTTGAACAAGAGAGGAGAGAAAGTAATAGGGAATAAAAGGGATGACGGGAAGGGGAGAACAGAGACTGCAGGAAAGAGGAAAAACAGTAAAAAGAAGAGCGGGTAAGGTGGGAGGAGTGCGAGGGAGCAGGAAACAAAAAAAAAAAGGTGATGCAACAAATGAAATGATTGGATCAGAGAGCGAAAAAAAAGAGCACTAAGCTCATGAAGAGATATAGAGACAGGAGAGAGTGAGAGAAATTACCAGCCATACGTCATCTGCTTCTCTCTCTTCCCATTCATTTCTTTTCTCTCTCTCAACTTTCTCTCCCCTCTTTAAACCACCATCTCTACCCATCTCTCTTCTTCCTGTCGCCCTCCCTGTTTCTCCCAGTGCACTCTCACCTGAGCAAGATTAATCGTTCCAGTCGAATCACATTACCTCCCAGCCCTACTCCAAACTTCTCGCACATGCGCGCACACACACACACGGGGAGATGGAGAGAGGGAGAGGACGTGCGAGCCAGAGGCAGAGGGAGAGAGAGAGATGGAGGGTGGGGGTACTGAGGGAGTTGAATGCATGGATGGTCTGCTCATTAAACTCATCACATTATTTTAGCCCTGTGCTTTATTACACTTAACTGGGACACTAGGCACTCAGTCAAACACACACACACACACACACACACACACACACACACACACACATACACACACACACACACACACTCATTCACACATATTTCTGTGCATGCATCTATCCTGAGTCGCGGGTTGGCCGTAATGTGTTTGTGACGTAGCATGTTTAATTTGAGGAAGAGGGTGATTCATGACCCCGGATGACAATGCTTCATCATCCCGCGGCACCTATGGCGCAAAGAGGGGGTGTGCAGGGCAGGAAAACTGTTGTTAATGGGATGCTAATCATCTCATAACCTGGGAAATGGGCTAACAGCCACAACCCCTCATTGCAAATGTGTTTGCGTGTGCACGTTCTTTAATGTTTGTGTGCGTTTGTTTCTCTGTGTCGAGGTGTGCTGTCCGCATTCACGAGCGTGTGTGTGTGTGTGAGAGGGTGAATATTGATCTATGGCTATGTGCTCCATCACCCTGCCAAGCATAATAAGGAAGAATGGGACACTGAGCAGGTGCTCTCCGTCTGCTGACTTATAAAACATATGCACAGGAGTAAACACCTCAATCACTGCGAGGGGGCAAGGCTTGGTGAATTAATAACATTTACATGCTACTGTGTACGGGATAATACAGTCTCAGTTTTTATGCATACAACCTCTTATGGTATTTTAAATACAGTTTTCTTTTTTTTTCTTTTAAGGTGCAGTGAATAAATCCAGGAATAATCTCTTCTTGGAAGAAGAAAATCAATGTGCAGGCTAAATGGGGTCAACATAGCCAAGACTGAACTAAAGTGTGAATGAGTGTGTCAGCAGGCTACATTTCAGTTTTTACACTATGGAAAGCAAAGAGCAAGAGTAATAATATATGATATAAAGTATTATTTTTTAAGCTTCATGAAGACTAATTGTTCCCCAGTCATCTAAATAAAAAAAATGCAAAAATAAGTTCAGTTTAAAGTATTGAAACTTGCATAAGGCACATTCCAGTGATATGTTCTTACACGCTTGGATTGATGGTTGATGGCTCTGTCCAAAAACGTACTTGCATCTATACCAGTGCACTTGGTGTAGACTGTAATACTAAGTGCTGTGTTTTAGGCTGGTGGAAGCCCCAGATTTCTGGAGTTTACATCAGTCACATCAAGATGATTCATACAAGCTGTCAATCATTGATATTTATACTTCACTGACTTACAGGCAGGTTGAGAGAAACACTCTTTTTGCAGCAAAAAAAAATGCTGGACCTCACTCTTATTTTAGGTCATTTTATATAAGTACATTTTAGATTAAAAAAATGAATACGCAAATGATCAGATTAGTGATATCAAACATGCCAAACTGTGCAAACTATGCACATCTCTGTGTGAGGGAGTGTGTTCTCTGTGCATGCACATGAGGTTGTTACTACTTACTTGCACTTTGCATTTTTAGTTGTGTTTAGAAACTCACTGCTGATGTGTAGACAGTGAAAACAGCAACATCAGACTGTGTGTCTTCATCTCCTGTGTTTACATGAGGCGACATTTCATGCAATGATAAACATGACGAAAATAGTACAGGTAACCTTGTTAACAGGGCTTTTTATATGTTTACACACAAATGTACAGTTACTCTATGTTGAGAAACAGAGTTGTGTTACAGAGGTCACTGCTGCATCATCCCTGACAACACAGGCTCTGCTGCCAGTTTTGAACGAGACCTGGTCGGCCTGTTTAGTCGCAGGTAGAGTAGCAGTTTTCAGGCTTCTGATTGGCCAGTTGCTATGTTGCTTTGACATGCTATTGACAGCACTTAACTAGTGTTATGCGTTTTATTTGAGATTGCTTGTGTAGATATTTTTTCTCTGTTTTGAGAATGAAGGAGGAAAAACCCTGGTTAAAAAAATACCTGCGTACACGTGGAGTAGACCTCAGCCTTCTCCTCAGAAACTCCCTGGAGACCTTAGCTGTTATACGCAGGGTGACGCTGGTCAGGGCTCACGATGTTTCTGTGCATGTGTGTGTGGTTTATGTGAATAGCATGGGGACATGAAGGGTTATTCTCAGGTTCTCAGAGCTGCTGCCCACTGTGTGAACTGTCCTCTGCTATCTGAGAAAGAGGCAGACCTCTCTACCACCTTTTGTTTTTCTCACACTCTCTCCTGTCCAAGTTGTTTTATCTCTCACATTCGTTTAGGCATTTCTCCTTTAACATCCCACCTCAACCTTTTCCTCCACTATTATCTGTCAACATTCATTTTTAATTCATTTTTTTCTTCTTTCACAACTGCCACTGTTTCTCTTCAGCCCTCCAATGCTGTCTCTTTTGCCTTCTCGACTCCCTGCAACACAAACATGTTTCTCTCTCTCTCTCTATCTCTCTCTCTCTCTCTCCGTCCCTGTATTCTACCTCTCACATGACTGTCCATCTCTGCTCAGAGTCTCATAACCCTGTCAATCAATCAAAGGTAATATAGTTTTATTTGACATGTGTCCCTGTGTCATTGGCCTCTGATAGACAGGGTTACACCCACCATGGGCACTTTGTAAAATGAACAGGCCCCTCAGGATGGAAATAGTTAATAATATATAAATCAGATTGATGATGGTATGGCCTGCCGTAATCTTTTTCTGTGCACACATGCAGTAAAGTATGCGCTGAAAGATGCTGTCTGAAGAGGCCTCACGCTGGACATGCAGGAGAAAAAAAACCTAAAAGGTTGTTATTTTAATTTGAAGATATGTGTGAAATAACATCTGCAGGCGAAGGTGAGACGGAAGGCGTTATTGAACATGTGTCTGTCTCTCAGTGCATTGGCTGCATTGTAGAGATGTTGGCCTCCCAGACTTTCCCAGCTACTTTTCTTGGGTAAAATTTTTATCATAACCAGTTGAAATGAGGGTCACAGCTATGGAAACACCATCATGCTTCACGTTCATTAGAGTGTACTGTGGCTTGAATTCAGTGTTTGGGGGTCGTCTGACAAACTGTCTGAGGCCCTTGGACCCAAAATTAACATTCTTACTTTCATCAGTCCACAAAATGTTTCTCCATTTCCCTTTAGGCCAGTCGATATGTTCTTTGGCAAACTGTATCCTCTTCAGCACATTTTTTGAGACTTCTTGCCAATAGATTAGCCTCACACAAGCGTCTTGTAATTGTACTCACAGGTAACTTCAGACCATCTTTGATCTCCCTGGACCTGATCATTGACAGAGTCTTTGCCATACTGGCTATTGTTGACATCCACCTCGACCTCCTCCCAGTTATTCCAACTGTTTCAAGAATCAGTTAATTATTTGAGTAATCAAGAAAAAAAAATAAAACATGAGTCTTAAGGAGACCAAAACTACCCTTGAAATAGTTTTACATTTTTTTCAGCACTGCAGTTTGTGCGCAGATGATTCTGACTCATTCAGTGTCTCGTGTTGCTTTGAAATGTCTCATGTCAAGGTGCTGATTGTCAGAACTTTTATATGGCTAACAAGTACTGGAAATTTGTATTCAATTCAATGATTCATCCATGTTAACAGTGTCTGGTACTGCTATTAAGCTGCAAGTGCCATACAAAGGAGTTAAAATGATTTACCGTGATGTATTTATTTTGTATATCCACACATGTAAAAAATATGTCACATTCAATGACACTTTTTTATGCACATTTATTGCTTTTTGACAACAACTTTAACTCAGCATATTTGAGTGTTAAAGGAGCAATACACAATAGAAACTATTTTAGGTGTCTTAAATTGCATAACACCTGTGAAATGGAATGTAATTTGCAGAAAAGGCATGAGAATTGCACTAGATTTCCCAAAAGTAGTATCTGAATATGCATAGCCCAGCTCTATTATCATAACATGGTGATTGCTTCCTGCACATACAACTGCGATTCTAATTCATGTATGACTGAATGGATGGTTTATGTAAACTAGCTCCTGAATTATTCATGGTATAGATGCCTGTCAAAGGCTAAATTTCCTGCTGTGTGTTCGTTTGCGTTAATGCGCCTGCATGAGCAGATGTTCCTGTGTGTGTGTGTGTGTGTGCGCACAAAAGCTCGGTCAGTGTGTGTTCCTGCCCGGAAACGTGTCCGTGTACGTGTAAGTGCATGATTGACTAATGCGCGTGTGTCTGTCGTCAAATTATTGTCATCAGCTCAGGATAGTCATTTGGGCTTGACCTCACGTAATAGGGTTTGACAGCCAGTGGCTAAGACAATAATTACAAACACACAGACAGCCTGTATCAAAGCCTGCTGACTAGAATGAAAATCATTTTAGAGCTGTTGTTACTAAAGAGAAGCAATTATGTGCACACAATACTACACTCAGAGAAGAAAAAAAAGCAGGGGGCAGCAGGGAAACTTCTACTGCAACGGGGGAAACACTGTCCTTTGTTTAAAAAAAAAAAAGAGGTTCATTTGTGCTGATATTAAAGGACTGAGCTGAATATGTAATGATAAAGGTTCAAGGTGTGCGTTCCCCTCCCTCCCTCCATTCCCTTATTGGATTTCCAATACTGTGGTGAGTCATCTTCTCCCTCTTTTTCCCTTCGTTCTCCTTCACCCTCTCCTCTCCTCACCTCACCTCTCCTCCCTCAGTAGATGTCACTGCAGTTCCACCACCAGCCAGGGGAGCGGGCAGATTGCAATGCATCGTGGGACACAGACACCCGCAGGTGACGATAGCGGTGACGACAGGGACTGGAGGGGAGGGGAGAGGTGTGGAAAAGATATAACGAAGGGAAGGAAGGGGACAGATAAAGGGAAAAGGGAGGGGAGGAGATGGCGGAGAGACTTTCAGTCCGTCTTTACAGGTAGCTGCGGCGAGCGGCGTTGGCGAGAGAAAGTGCAAAACATAATTTTTTTCCACATACATCACGTGCACATCCCAGCCTTTAACATGTACATTTAAACACACGGGACACAGGTACAAGTCAGAACTATTAAGAGGAATTACCCCTAAACACAGACACACATTCCTGAGATGCAATTAACTGTCATGCCCCCGTCTATTATCAGTTAGAAATGAAGAGATAAAGTGTTGTTGCATCAGGGGAAATGTGAGTGAAGATAGAGGTGTTGTTGACTTGTCTCTGTCAAACAGATAGCAATCTGCCAGCTCTCCAGTGTTCCACCACTTCCCCTGATTGCCGCCCGATGTAATTACTTTATTCAGTATGGGAAATGAAAAATATCACTGATCATCAAGTGACATTTCAAGTAATGTTTCACTTTGCTTGATAAGTGGAACTTGATGTCTGTTGGCAGGTTGGTCGGAGGCTCAGAAGTACCAACGCCGTGACATTTGTTAGCTCTCATCAACTCATGTGTCATCTAAAGAGCACGGCCTTGTGGTTTTTGTCTCGGCTTTAGTTTTAGTTGTGTTGACTGCTTTTAACGTGCAGATGTGCCTGATGAAAAGTAGATTATTTAACCCCATATGATTTGAGCAGATCCCCAGTGGTTGATCTATAATGTAAAGTAAAAATGAGGTCACTGTCCATATGTACCTATTTGTTGATTTTAACATGTATGCAAAGGGTGACATGGCACTCTCAGGTGTGACTGAGGTTGATAATCAAATGGCTACAGGTTTGCTGAAATTCATGTAAACGTATTTCCTGTTTTGCTTTTCCACATTACATTTGTTCACAGATGTGCGCTCTGTAATTCAATGGACCAGCATCACTGAACACATTGTAGAAGTCCAAATTAAACAACACTGTTTAAGTTTTGTTTAGTGATGGGCACAAGAACAATTGGTTAGATAGGTTAGGTTAGGTTAGGTAGATACTTTATTCATCCCCTTGAGGAAATTAACATGTTCCAGCATACTTCGTTTGTAAAAATGTACAATTTAAGTTAAAAATACAAAAAAGTGGGATTAAAAGAACACGGAGATTTCCAAAACACAGTGAACAGACTTTTGAGGTGCAATAGATACTTAAATATACAGCAGGATTTAAGTAACAGCAGATATGGGGAAACACTGTGGTTGGGTGGGGTTCTGATGTTTTGTAGACCCAGCTGAGCTCTTCCCTACTCAGACCTTGTCACTCTATAATGACATTAGCGGATTTCCTCCTTCGCCCCTTTCGTAATTACTGTTGGTCACTAGAATGCTTTGTGGCTTGAACATAAACAGATGTTGTACATTGGGCCTTTGATGAAATGACTGGTGCTGCAGTTCTTTGGAGGACAGTCTCTTTTTGTTGGGACATTTTGCTGAGTCACTTGCCATTGGGATAGAACGAGTACCTGTTGTTCATATGCTCATTATGTATGTATTTATGGACCATGATTGGGCTGATATTGTGCACCCTGAATTTGGCATAAAACAGTATTTGTGCTTTGTCGACTGTCTTCAGATTCAGGAACAACTCTATCGTGGACTTTTCAGCTAATCAAGAATATTAGATGACTTTTCCCATCAGAACTCAGCAGCTGCATGCTCACTGTCAAATCAGATGCTATATTTAAATGCTCCAATTAATCATGCTGCCACCTTTTTGCATCAGGGCTCAGTTTGCAAATCCCCTCTGATAACAAGAGTGAAGTGGATTTCATTAACACTTTTTTGCTATTCTTGTGTTCCATATGGAATAATGTAAGGCCATGTAAAACAAATATTAACTGATAATATTTTCTCAACACCTGCATGGAAACCACTCACTGACGAGAGCAAAAGAAAAATCTGTACATTTTTTGTTTTCATTCACAGCCATAACACACCATGACTTTCTGCAATAGATATTTAGGACAAGCCAAAAGCTGAGTAAAGTAATTTAAGGTGGGCTCATCTTCCACTTTTTCCCTGAACGGTCGGACCCTGTCAGTGAAAAGAATCCTTAAGTGAGTCCAATTGGTGCTATCTACTGTCTCCACCGATGGCGGACCATTTACTGATAGATTGTTTTGGTGGTTAGAGCAAAAAGGCCAGCTCTTCTCCAGCAGATGTCCGGAGGAGATGAACCACATATTGCACCCTCTCAGAAAAGCCCGAGATAAGCAGCACATTTCTGCCCTCTGCCCAGGCTTGATTGGGCAGGAAAAGGAGTGATTGGCTGATAGCGGCCTTATCTGAATCCATTCTAAAGTGGCAGTATTTGGTAAGAAGCACTAATATGTGGGAAGGTAAAAAAGTGTCAGCACTCCATAGGGGTGTTTACCAGCCAAATTCAAGCAGTGGATAATACCCTCGTTGGTTGCTTCTGTTCCTGCCTCCTGCTCCCATGCGTGCTCCTGTTAATGTGCAGGGAGTTTCTGCATCACTCTAACTCTACTAAACATAATTATACTGCTTGTTTATGGTGTATTTTAACTTTGACAAAAGCGGTCCTGGCAGAATTACTACGGCTGTGTACAGATGTGTTCTCTTTTTGAAGTGCTAGTTTCTCTCTTGGGTAAACGCATTGTCGTCTGAGCGTTTGGTTGCACTCGCCGGATACTATTAAATCCTCTTCAAGTACCTGTTTCACCACAGCGGCATGTGCGAGAGGCACGGCAGGAGAGACGGTGTGGGCTTATGTGTGTTTGAATTGTTTATGTGTGAGCATGGATTTCCTTTGGTGCGAGTGTGAGTGCGTGCATGTGTGGTTTTAAGCATTCTTGTGTGTCACAGTTCAGGAGCAGACAAGTGGAGAGGAGCATTAAACGCCCTCTTCCTACACTAATCAGGGATTAGACAGTGTTTAAGAGCATAAGAGAGAACCGTAAAACAAATGAGTGTGTGAAAGAGACGGTTGAAAACGCCTATGAGGAAATTAAATGAATGGCTGTTGGTTGTTTGGTGTTAGTCATTTCTTCATAGTGCTCTGAAGCCAGCCTTCGATTTCCTGGATTTTCTCAGTCATTCACTGTTTCCTTTCTTTCCTCTTTTTATAAACATGCCTCCTTCACATTAGTCCCCAATATCGCTGCTTTTGATTACTTTTGAATTCATGAGAAGTGCATGTTCAAAAAGATGGAATACAAGCATGAAAGTTACCCACTTAACTTTTTTCTAGCTCAATGTTTGAATACTCTCAAATGTATAATCTACTGTAATACAAAGAAGTTCGCACTTGGTTGAAAATTCATGTAGACAGAAAACATGATTTGAAATTTCAGTGGCCTCAGTTGACTTGTGTTATTGTAAGGCCATGTTCAGACCCACATTACCGCAGCCTCCTCATCCATTTCAACAAGAGTGAATCATTGACACTGTAGAGGTGTTGATGAGGAGGATTCCTAAACTTGTCTCTACGTTTGCTGCTATGCTATCCAGGCTCATCAGGCAACGTAATGCATTGGCATATCAAACAACAGCAAGTGCACATTTCAGGTAGATGACTTTGTAATAGTTTATCATGCAATCATGAGGGATAAGATCATAGTTGCAAGTCTCCAGCTTCATCTATTCTGTCTAATAAAAGTCTTGAAGAACCATATTGGTAAATTATTTCATGTCAGTGGGTTTGGCCAGACACAGTGTCACTGGCCTATGTGAGCCTGGAAAATCTTCAGAATATGGGCCCTCTGAGCAACTATCATTGATATGAATGGGACGCCATCTTAAAACACAATATCCAGTTGTTTTAGGACGTCCATGGATTGTCGCCATTATAACTTTTCAGACTTGTAGACTCCTTCCCCTGAGTGTTATAAACTGCTGATAAAACTGTAAAACTATGGGATGTTTCACTCAAACCAAGCAGGATCTTTTTTTTCTTATTCATCTCCTTTCATTGTCTCACCAGTACCCGAAGCAACACGCCCCCCAACAAACGCTGTCACTTCTTTTTAACACAGTGCTATTTTTGGTCTTAAAGCCTGCTAAGACTCTCACATAATGTTCTTCACTTAGAATAAATCAGATTCACAGCCGTTCTGGCGGCATCACAGCTCATGCAGAACTTTTTTGCCTTTACACTCCACAACTGATAACGTGACACAACGGGGTGAGCGGTGTTACTGTTTTTGTTGCACGTGCATAAATAGAGATTTGATGAGAGGTGAGAAACAAGGTATGAGAGGGGTAATGAGAGAAGCAGAAGCAGAAAAAGACACAGAACGAAAGGGAGAGAAAGAGACAGAGTGGAGGAAGGCAAGGAAAGCAGTCTTCCTGGGGATGTAGGAATGATTAATGTGAAGCTGTCAGAGAGGTGGAGAGGGGAAACCACAGCGATGGGGGAAGAGTCATGGCCAGGTGCAGAGAAAAGAATATGACAGAGAAAGAGAGAGAGAGATGATGGCATGGAGGCATGAAAAGGTTTCAGGACAGACTGTAGAGAGTGAGAAAGAGCGAATGTGTGCATGGAGAGAGCGGTGAAAGCATGAAAGGGGTTTCAGGAAAGACTGCTTAGAGGGAACGAGAAGAAGAGAAAAGGGGAGGAGATAGAGGGAGGGTGAGAGAGGACGGAGGTGTGAAAGAGGATTCTGCGGAGACTGCTGAGAAACAGAACAAGAGGCAAAGAGAGACAGACGGGGACACCAAGACGGCAAGAAACGAGATAGTGGTACCTGCTAAGATGAGAGACCAATGATAGAGTCTCTTATGGTTTCTGTATGAGAGCCTGCTCTGTGTGCGTGTGTGTGTGCGTGTGTGTGTGTGTGTGTGAGAGAGAGAGGAAGAGAGAGAGAGAGAGAGAGAGAGAGAGAGAGAAAGAAATAGTGGATATATGTTCTTTGTCACAGGGATGGCCTGATAAGGATCATTGCGTGTGCGTGTGCGTGTGTGTGTGTGTGTGTGTGTGTGTGTGTGTGTGTGTGTGTGTGTGTGTGTGTGTGTGTATGTGTGTGTGTGTGTGTATGTGTGTGTGTGTGTGTGGCACCTTGCCATAAATCCCACCTCTGTGTGAACCGGCCACTTCATTGGTCTGTAGCTGCAGTTATTGTTCAACTTCCCCTTTGCCCTCACTCAGCTTTATTACCCCATTCCATCAAACAGCTCTTTCTATTGCATACCTGTCATGGTGTGTGTCTTTGCGTGTGTCTGCTTGCATTGTAACATACTGTAGCGCGATAATAATTTGTGGACGGAGTGGTAATGGGAAACTACTGTAGGTTGTTTCCACCGAGGCCTCTGCTCAAGCAGCTCCATTTGTTTGAGTTCGACTCAGCAGCTGATGGATTTTCCACGACAAGTGGCGAATCAATCTGTGTGCACTGTGAAGAATATGCACACATGTAGGCAAAGCATGCACACATACAAAAACACACAGCATTAAAGGAAAACCACAGTGTTTGCCATAGGTGATTCTTGTATTTTGTTCATTAAGCACTAAGCAGTTACTGATGACTTCTGATGTAGAAATTTGGGAAACACGAACTGTCACTTAAAAGCCTCTTACAGCTTTCCAAAAACCTTAAAGCTGCTTTAGTCAATACTTTTACATGAACAATGAATTAAATGAATGAATGTGACAGGAGTCTCTCATCGTGACAAAACCACCAAGAAGTATTACATATCCTTATTGCGTCTTTCAGCTGGTTGTTTCAGTTTTATGGTCTGCACCATTGCAGCAGAGTCCACTTAAAGAAAAGCACTGCACAGAGCCAAATAACAGGCAGACACAGTTAGCAACTAGCTGGCGAACACAGTTAAGCATTTATCAGATAAGTGGACAGAAACAAAGCGTGAGCATGATGCAGAGCAGAAGAAATTGACTTTGTCTCCTGCTCAACAAGCTGTGACTCAAAGACAAAGCTGCGTCGTCCTCTTTGAGTCCAGTGGCGTTCGGTTATAGTTACTTTGCTTTGTTGTGTTGTGTTTATGTTGTATTTCTTCATCCTCCAATAACTTATTGGAGTGAGAAATATTGCGGCATTATCTCAACACTGATGAACAATATTTGCTTTAAGTATTCAAAGCCGCACAATACAAAGTCAAACTCTGGTTCATCTCATTGTGTCAATATTGCCAAACAACAACCCTGAACTTGTAACCTCATATTTCACGTCTAATATTGTGACAGATTTCAGTGTGTTGCAGAAAGATGATAAAAGATGAATCATCCAGTTCAATCATCCAGTGACATCTTATTAAAATATGTTCTAATGATTCCTGTTGGAACAATGTTGTTTAAACCACCTGATCCTTCATAGAAAGAACAGAAAGGTTGTTTACAGAACAGCAGTTAAGTTGGTGCAGATTTGTTTTTCTCAAGGACATTTCAGCATCCAGTCGTTTGCACGGGGGCTTCAGCCCAGTTTCTTAGAAGTCCATCTCCCTATTTGCTGCATCACTCTGCTGCTCTCATCACATGACTTTATGTTAATGTGCTTTTAATGTCTTCTTTAGATACATTTTTAGAAACACTTGCAGCCCGTAGCGTCAGCGAGTCAGTGGACTGCCAACAACTACAAAAAAGATCAGCTGTCATAAATATACATCAGCGAATAAATGAAAAAATATATATATCTGACTCCTCTACCTGTGCAATTTTATCTCTGCTGTGCAACACTTGAGAGATTCAATTTCTACAAATCACATCTGTTTTTATTAGACAGTAATTAGAAAATTGGACGTTGCATTATTATTGAAATGTAACCTTCCCTCGGGGACAATAAAGCGCATTGAGCTGAGCTGCAGTAGGAAACCCTGTGAGCTGCAAAATGCTAAACCGCAGTATAGCTGACCATCTACCCCACTGGCTTTGCATTTTAAACAGCCCAAACTGTAAAATCATTTTCATGACATTTCCGTTTTCCTAATTATTATGCAGAGGGTGGGAAAATATGGAAAATACAGACAGGAGATAAAACGCAACACAAGCTGTGAGCGCGATGTGAATAGTTAAGAGTTGGTATGCAGCGGACTTCACCTCACAAGAAAGTGGTTTGTGTTGCTGCCTTGAGTTTTTTGGCCTCAAAATATATGTCTTCATCATCGGTCTCAGCGGAGAGATTCAGTCACCTTTGGGGCAAGAGCTACTTCAGAGGCCATTTAAATGCCTTTGGTGAATGAAGAGAGATGCAGGGGGGTCATCGGCACACTTACTCTCGAGGACCATCAGCATTATAAAGTTATTAATACTCCCAGCTTTACAGTGCAACCGTTGCAAAATGTGCACTAAATACCACCAAAATGGGTTGACTTTTTTTTTCCCTCCTGTCTTCGCAGCTCACTGCATCTGCCAGAGCATCTGTCACAGTGTGATGACAGAGAGACAGTGGCATTCATAAGAGACTGAAGCTTATCATATTTAGTCTGACTGAAACACAATGATACAGATCTGCAGTTGTATTAAAGACAAACAGCAATATCTATCTATCTATCTATCTATCTATCTATCTATCTATCTATCTATCTATCTATCTATCTATCTATCTATCTATCTATCTATTGTGATAACCCTCTCTCTCTCTCTCTCTCTCTCTCTCTCTCTCTCTCTCTCTCTCCATTTCCTTTTCCCATAATTCAGTGCTCACTTTCTCCCTCTCTCCCATTATCTCAGTGCAGAGTGTGTAGGTGGTGCGGAGTACATGATGGCTGATTAAATAGTACAAGCAGCCCATACTAGAGGCTTCATTAGTCATAAAAGGCCAATTCACCAACAATTAAAACCAGCTTCACTGACTTTAATGACACCACACAGACAGCGCGAGCTCCGACACTTTATCAGATAAAAGGAACCTGTGACCATTAAAGGAACTATGGGAAGTAAGATGGGGTTACAGAGGGTGGGTACATGTTTGCCGGTATGTTTCCAGCCAAAAAAATGATTGTCTGTGCACACTGCAGAACATGTAATGGTGATGAGGGCATTTTTTTTTGTGCTGAGGAACGGCAATGAAAAGACTGTCTGTGATATTGTTCTCATACAATCTGTTCCAACTGTTACAGACAGTAGTTAAGGCAATGTACTGCACTCAGTTCACACTAATATGAGGACATGGAATAGAGATTACAGTAGTGGAAGGTTAACTCACGATCTATTGCTGCAACACAACATGACATCATCCGACAAGGCGTTGGCCAATCAGATAAATGCAACCACACATTCCTGGTAGATTACTTTGCAATGTGAACGCCGCCGTTCTACTGTTTACCTCATGATCATAGCAGCAAACATAGACTTGCTGTTGCTCCAATAACTTTTCAGACCCTCTGTGCGAGTACGACACGCCGCTGTGCAGTGTTTTGACATCTAGTAAGTGTTGAAACCCATTAACCTGTTTTTTCAAACTCTGGATTGTTTTTCGTTGTCTCAATGACAAGACAAAATGACCCCACTGATGCGGTTTCAGTGCAGGGCAATTTGACGATCACAATAAGATAAGTGACCTTGTCCCTGCTATAGCTGCTTGATTGTCTCTTATCACTGAGTTTCAGCTGTGCGGTTAGATTTGTTAATTTTAAAATTGAGTTTAAGTGGGCTGTTGTTTGAGTGAATATAGACCATTAAGTTTGGTGTAGCATTAACTTTTAGTCTCCATTTGAATTAGTAGTTGGCTAAGATTTCTGGTAAATGTGACGTCACCCGTATTTTTTCTGAAGTCTGAAGTTGGTTTACAATCTGCGGCCATCTTTGTCAAATCAGAAGAAGCATGTTTGGGCAATGGGGTGGAGCCGGGTGGATGGGGGTGCAAGGATCACCTGAGCTGAGTGTGATGACCAAAGACACCTGTCGGAACAAAGTGTTTCTTGACTTCTGTCCTAAGTCCCAAACTGGATAGCCCTCCGTCTTCTGTCTCTCTCTTTCATCGCTGTTGCCCTCATCAAGTCATTGTGTCCACCTTCATCTCCTCCTATTGTACATCGATGATTCCTGAAGGTACGTGGTACAGTGTGGGATGTGAGAATTTTAGTCACTCCTGATTTAGCATGCAGGGCCCAAGGAACAATGCCTTTCGATTAGACCCGGTTTTGTAGGAGAGGGAATGACATTGATTGGCCGAGGGAACGTGGATTGACATTGATTGGTCCCGGCTTGTTTGTGCGGGCAGGAAGTAATTTGCATAATGCAGACATTCGCAGTCTGCCGAGGCTCCGTACGTGGTAAACCAGGCCGGAATATAAAAATCTGGACGTCACAGTAGGAAAAAGCATCTCTGAGATGGAATGTGTACAACGTCGTCTTCTCTTTTGTGCGTTTAAGCTCATTTTGTGTTCATTGAGATCATAATTTTCAGTCAATTTCGCAACTTAAGAGGACAGAAAAGGAGTTACAGGCACATTCAGTGGACCCATTGACGGCAAATGGAGAACGAAAAAAAAGAAAAAAGGGGCATCCACAACAAAGACAGCGATGATATAAGTTTGTCACAAGGCCCAGAAATGCAAACAGAAGCGAGAAAATGAGCAAGAAAATGGATGAGACAGAATGAAAGAGAAACAAAAACTGAACGTCTGAGCGAGAAAGGAAGAGCGAGCGATAAAGGGAAATGCCAGAGGAGGAAGGGGGGGAGAGGGGACACGTTGGAGAAAATCAAGAGGGGACTAAATAAAAGAAAGTAAGAGAAGAAGGCAGGGGGAGTAGAGAGAGGCGAGACAGGAGACAACAGAGAGAGTGCTGTGTCTCCTGGTTGTCTTTGTTTACTGTGACAGGGACAGGTGGAGGCTGACAGCAGGACCTTTACAGAGAGCCAGTTAAATAAAGAGGGGATGGAGGGATGGAAATGAGCAGAAAGAGAAGAACAAAAGAAGGAGGGAGACTCCGAGACTAAATGCCAGTCCCCAAATGACTGCCAAGCCTTCTGTTCCCTTCCTGCTCGGAGTTGTAGCACCATGTGGTCGATCAGCAGCACAGATCAAACTGCTGCGATTCATTTGACTGCCGCCGTGTTTATTTACTTTAAATCCTATTTTTTCAGGGGAGGGAGGTCACAGTTGAAGGGTAAGTTAGCACCATGAACCTGAGCTGACTGGGCATGTGGTCCTACAGGTGGCATCTGCATTTGTTGCTTTATGGTTGGTCGTGTTGGTCATTGGACGATAACACAGCTGTTAGAGAGAGAGAGAGTGTGCTGTGAAATTGAGTGAAGGCATTCTTTGTCTTCAGATGATAAAGCCTCCCAACTTATCCCCTCATTTTTGTCACCTAGAGCCACTTGAGGTTGACATTTTTGATTTTTGTCTCAACAGCTATCGCATGGATTCTTGTGGAAATTGGTGCAGACATTCATGAGCGCCCAGATGTTGAATCTTAATGACTTTAATGTCCTGACTTTTTATTAAGGCCCACCAGCAGGTCAAAAACCTCACATGTCCAGCACAGATGTTCATGGTTCCCACATGACGTATACATGACTTTTCCTGTAATTCACATTTGCTGTTTAGAGTGAAATGTCTCTATCTATTCGATTACTGTGAAGTTTTGTCCAGACTCAGTTTCCAACAGGATGAATTTGAATAATTCAGGTGATCCATTTTCATCCAGCACCATCATCAGGCCAGTGTTTAAAGTTGTCCAGTACTTTGATTTCTGATCAAATATATACTGCTGACATACCCATCAGCCTCAGCTGGACTTGGTGCTTAGTGCAAATGTTGGCGTGTAAACCAAGACGTTAACCATGATAAACATTATAGGTAAATATCAGCATGTTGGCATTGACATTGTGAGCGTTTACCATGTTAGCGTCAATCATCATTCTATGTACAACCTCATATAGCCACTGGCAAGGCTTTATTTTGTTAAACAGAATATATGCTTGAGGGACGCTTGTGCATCAAAGATCAATCACCAAAAAATATACAATATGTATATTAGATTGAAAATGTTTAAACAAACCGCAAATTCCACTGGCAAAATAAATTCTTTGATCAACATATTACACATTTCTTTACTTAGTGAGTTGGGTGAAGGAGGTAAACATCTCTCTCTGTCTCCCTCTCTCACTCTTCCTCTCTCTCTCTCCCTCTCTCTCTCGCACAAACACACACACACACAGACCATCCTTTGAACCTATAGGGTATTATGGGATTGTCTCAAAGTGATTACAGAGGATCAGGGGTACGAAAAAACACAACAACAACAACAACAAAAAGGACGCACGCACGTACACATGCATGGAAAAATCACTCACAGATAGACTCACACTCGTCAAGCCAGGAAGTCCGGCCTCTTTGACAGGGATAATCCTGTGGCACCGAGAGAGGGTAAAGTTAGGAAGAGACGATCCCAAACCCGGAAAAGCCGATTAGAGGCTGAGGGAACAAAATCCAGGCAGCGGGAGAAGGAAGAGGAGAAACAAGTAGCAGAACGGCAAAGCCAAGCCAACCCTGACACAAGAGGCCAGTTATGCCTTATAGACCAGGAAAACAGGAGGGGGGGGCAGATGCAGAGCACGAGGACAGGTTGGAAGGAGAGAGCACAGGGAGAGATCAAGGCGGAGAGGAAAGGAGGAGGGAGAGATGAGGACAGAGGCGAATGAGACGTTGATGAATGGAGATAAAGGACTGGGAGGAGGAAAAGACGGAGGGAGGGAGACACACATGGGAGAATAAGGTTTGAGAAGATGAGGAAGAAAGAAATAGACTCGGATGAATTGATTATTATCGTACATTAAATGAACAAAGAGCATTGGGTTTGTATGACCTTGTCTCCACTCTAGTACTTCCTCTACTCCCTTAGTTCAGTCATTACGTCCTCATCCATGGCTGAAGATGTGCTCTCGTATCCACAGAGAGACGCAGAATGCCAAAAGATAATGGCCACAAAGAAAGAACGGAAAAAAGAGAGTGGAAGCTTCCAGACAGGAGACAATGTCTTTATTTTTATTACTTCATGTTTTCATTCTTTCTTTTTACCGACCCTTTCCGCTCCTCTATATCACTTCCTATCTTTCTCTCTGCCACTTTTCTTTCTTTCTGCTGTCTCCCTCTTCCCCACCTCTTTGTCTTTGTCTGTCTCAGTATTAATCCCAGGGCTACAGGGGTTGTAGATTTGATGTTTCCACATGGTGTTTACTGCAGGGATTGTAATTTGATGGAAGCAATAAAACACAAAAAAAACACATACATGAACACATTCAAGCACATAGACACACATCTTTCTCTCTCTGTATAGTGTGTCGATGCCATCAGAGATAGAGGGATGGGGGAGGTTGATAAGTCCTGATACGTCCTGGAAACATAGAGTGAGACAGATAGGTGGAACATAGAAAGACATAGGAAGGCTGGATTACATGTTCCAGTCAGTCGTTGACCCGTTCCTTCACCACGGAGTCGGCTGACCTACGTTCAGATCAGAGCTGAGACCTGTGGTTACACTTGTCATTTCAATTGGATTTGTGATATCTGACCATGGAGACTGCATTTAATGAGGGTTTTATTGCCGCGTGTGTTCACTTGTCCTGAAAAACGGCCTTTTGTGCGTTCAGAGTTAAACTTTTTTTGTCTTGCTATCTTCTGTCTCTTCGTGGGAACTTGATGACGTGAACCCGGCCACTTCCAAAACAGTTCTTAATCTTCTTTATTGATGTGCATCTAAGCTTGTCTCTTCCTGATGTCCTTATGTGATTGGGTGATAAATACTGCAATTAAACAACACAGACAGAGACAAGTGTTGTTGGCCGTTGTCCCTGTATGTCTTCTGGGGGAATGCGTGCATGTCTGAACCATCTGTGGTGGGTTCAGAGGACAAACTAATGGAGAGTGAATGTACTGTCTCAATATCATACTTTTAATGCACACTGTTAGTTTGTGAACATTTTTATGTTCAGCTTCTGTTTTCACTTGATTCAGGTGCAATTTTGCTCTTTAAGTTATGGATGCTTTTTATAAAATCATGAGGCGACCTCAACAAATGACGAATTTTAAACCTATACTTTACATTTCTTTATGGGAACTTATGAGAGTGAAAATTGGATTCAGTTTTTTTTTTTAATCGTTGATCCATCACAATAGATAACCTTGTTTAATAAAAAGGTATGTACAAGCTTTGTACTAAGTTTGCAACTGTATTAGCAGATACATCAAAACATATGGAGAAAATTCATCCATTTTTTTCCCTCATGAGAGAAATGCACAACATTAATTATTGAAACAATCTCCCAGTAGGCCCTTTCTCCTTATGAATATGAAGCATAAGGAACCTAAAACCTATGACCATTCTAAACCAGTTTTCAGTGCCTTTTCTACTTGGCAAATATAGTCAAGATTAAACCATGTTGTAGTCTGGAGAGAACTTTCACTTCTCATCTGGAAACCATATTCTTGGAAGGAAATAATAAACAGAACGGAGGAGAGGTGGACAGATCTACATGCAATTATGGGGTGTGTTTGCAGGTATCTATATATGAACAATCCCCCACTCGCTTGTTCTTTTTGTGCAGGTGTTTAATCTCTGAGATGTTATTCTCCAGATCATAGGTGGGCGTGAAGGCGCCACAGATTGAGCCGGCAGCTAGTGTGACACCAGTGTGGAGGGAGGGTGAGAGAGCAGAGGGGGAAACACAGCAAATTGAAGTGTCATAGGGATATTAATAGAGACAGGATGTGGCCACCAATAGCCACAGCAAATTGGCTAGCGGGGAAAAATACAAAGGCAGTCCAAAACAAGGCTCATCCAATGGAAACTGCAGGCTGGATAGATTGTACACAGCTGCTGGGATGCGTTCTTTCTCCATCTTTTTAATGTCACCAGAGCAGACAGGCAGAGTGTGTGCATGTTTCATGACCAAAGCAAAGAGAAAAAACTAAAAAGTTAAATTGAAATATGTGTGGCTTTTGCATTATTGCGCCCGTATTTGTGCAAGTGTTTGGAGGTGAATGAGCCTGAGAGGGAGGTTGTAAGTTGTTAGTATCAAATAAAGTTTGTGACAAAGCTACAGTATATATTCTTTCAGCCCCATGTGAGGAAAAGCAATTTCAGCTCTTACGGTTTTAGGCAATTTACGCCGAGCGAGAGAAGAGAAAACAAACAAAAGTAATATTAAGAAGAAATAGGGAAATGTGGGCAGAGCTGTTGTGGAGAAATAAACTTCTGAGTGTCAGTGGGAAAAGTAAATCATGATGGCGAGAGGCATAACCAGGGAGCTGAGAAGACAGAGAGTAAGAGTAAGTGTAAAAGAAAGATAGGAGGATAGACAGAGACAGAGGAGCAGGAGTATTGATATTTCCAGCATAAACACTCGTCCTAATGGACCCGGAGAGTTGGAGTGGGAGATCGATCACAAGACAGAAGTCTCGGCAGATGTATGGAAGGAAAATATACCTCTCACCTGCTGTGAGGAGGGCGAAGGAGGCACGGAGGAATGGAGGGAGGAGATTAGGAGATGACCAGACGCAGTGGGGATACAGAAAGAAGGCCGAGACTGAATCCTAATGCGCAAAATGTATTTTTCATGAGAGCGGAATCAATAGTGATTTGGAGTTTTCTTCTTTGTAGCTGGAACGAGCGGAGTCCGAGCGAACGGAGAGGCAGGCTATCTGGAAATGAGAGAAGACAGAAAGGAGGGGGAAGAAGAATGGATAAGTTCATGGATGGATGGATAATTGGAAAGATAAATGACGGCAGGCAATTAATAGGAGGAAGTTCCTGGAATTGGATGTGGGAGGGAGGACAAAGCGGAGGATGGTTGTACAGAAAAGGAAGCACCTGCAAGAAAACCTTCAGACACTTTAACTTTCATTTGGGGTCATTCTGGGCCAGGCCACACTTCTTGCGGTGGAAATTCAATCATCAGGGTGTGGGTTTGGTGTAACAGGTCCTCCATAGCTAAACCACGAAGTAGCATCTGATCTGAACTAAGGGAACTAATCGTCTTTGTTAACAGGAAAAACTACACAGCTGACTTTTTTTGCATTTGTGTTTCAGTGCATATAATAGGTAGTGTGTGTGTTAACGTGCTGATCTTGGAGCTTTGGAGAGAGTCAGGCTACTATTGATCTTCTCATCTAAGTCTTTGCAAGGAAGTGAATAAGCGTATTCCCAAAATGTTGACAGATTCCTTTAAAGTTAGGGTGCAGGCAGTGGTCAAAAGAAGAAAACTCAAGGAAAGATGACAGAAGGTGTTTCAGCTACATTTATGAATCATGCAAACGTGACCGTTACTCACATTTTCAAACTTCTGTTTTGATCCACCTCAGCACTTAACTACATTGCCTATGTGTTGGGTTCTTAGTGCTGCTGACCTACACTCAAAGCTGTGATAGGAAAGATCGGAAATGAATGTAGGGTATTCATAAGGATAGAAATACAAGAATTGGTGTGTGTGTGTGTGTGATCACTGGGTGCAAAGCATTTATTTAATTTATGTACATAAGGTGAAAAGAAACACCTTACAAATTTTAGTTTTCACCTTGCCAACTGAATGTTTATAAAAACAACCAGGTGTAGCTTCACAACTCAGTGTGTGTGTGTTTCACTTTATATTAATTTCTTCACACCTGCACCTAATGCAGAGGAGCAGTCTGTGTCCTGAAATGTGTGAATGTGAGCCGTGACTCTCTCTCTCACACACATACGCACACACACATGCAAACACAGAAACACAACAGTGCTTTTCTTCACATCTGAATTCACGCAGCAGCACTTTCACTATCACACAGATTTGACTCAAACTAATGAACAAATCACAAAAGTGCGTGCTGCAGTGCTTACGCGCAGACATGCACACACACACACACACACACACACACACACACACACACACACACACACACACACACACATGTGACAGACCCAGACAGTCTCTTACTCTTTTTATGGCGCCACCTGAGCTTGGCTTTAAGTACATATTTCATGCCACATTACCCCCCATGGCAGCAAACGAGGAGAAAAAAGGGGGGCGGGAGGGGGGCGGGACTTGGGGAGGAAGCGAGGCAGTAAAACGCAGACTCCTTTCTGTGCCGGCTGCACGTCGGCCTCTACATCCCCTTTACCACTTCTGTCCTTTCTCTTCCCCTCTTATCATTATCCCCCCGTTTCTTCTAGCTTAATATTTTTTAATGGTCGGGAACCAGAATGGGTCACAGACGTGTTCCTGCTGGGTCCCCACATGACAAGAGTAGTGATATGTTTTAATGAGCCTGGGACCTAGGGCATGAGATGAAATTTCTCATTTGGGTCCAACACCGAAAAAGACTTCATCTACCTTTAGCTGTCTCACTTTCTCCTCTGTCACACTTTAAGTGTTTCACTCCATTTCCTCCTTTTCATCAGCTCCACTCGACTCAAATCTTTTATTTTTATTTTTTGCTTTATTTCTTGCTTTCTATGTTACACCACTTCAGTAACTTTGCTCTTTCCGTTAAACTAATTCTTATACAGATCTTATACAAACGTAGATGTTCTGTTTATGATTGTATGTGTTAGTGTGAGTAGACTTCATGCTTAAACTTATCTGGATTTCACATAACGTTTTTTTTGTATTTATTAACATTTAACTTGCCTTTTGAAGGTTTCACTGGACCGAAGCCTTGCTGGGAAAATCATCCCCACATCTTAAAATCAGCAGACAGTCAGAAAAGAGCATGAAGGCCTGCAGACCTCTCTTGGTGTGCGCCTCATGTGTTCGTCTGCTTGCAGAGAGAGGGCACCATATGGCTTTATTTCACCGTTCAGTAAACCACCGCCTGTGTGCTTTTTACCCATTCACTTGTTTTAAAGGTCTGAAGGACTGTGGCCTGGCTGTAAATGCGTCTTGCATACTAAATCAGAGCAGAGATGCTGGAGGAGTATGCAGAGTTGTGCGCACAAGCTCACAGTCAGTGACGTGAAGCTCAATGTGCACATGGTGTGTATGTTGATGGTTGAAAGTTTAAAACAGGGTGGGGCTTCAGGAAGGCATCATCGATGATGTGTGTGGGGCGTTAACCAATAAAATACCATTGATAAATTGACTATAATACATCGAGATAAAGCAATGGTCATATGCCATTTTTTTCATTTCATTAATCAGGAAACCTTTGGCAGATGTGCATCCAGCTAGGGTACTTAAAAAAACTCACACAAGCTCTTTCATGTATGTTTGTCTTTTTCACTCCACAAATGAAAGAATTGTAGCCATTCATATCTTTGCATGCAGAATAGTGGAGTGCCAGTGTTCGTGCCACAGCTGTGGAGCAAATGTGTTAAAATGAAAAAAAAAAAAAAGCATAAACTGCATTAATCAAAATTAAACTGAAACATATGAAAAAATGAATTTCTGGAAGTGTCAAATAACAGGATCTGTGCTGCGTGCTGCCTGAGGCTAATGAAGAGAGATCTGGAGGAGTGGGGCTCTAACTGTCTCCAGTTAGATGCTGTGGTCTGTCTCATTGAAGGGATTGGGAAAGTGATATGCATGGCTGCTCGGCCTTTCCCATAAAACATTTAACGAGACTATAAGCTCGGACCTCGATAACCTTTACGTTGACCTCTCGCTGTCTGATGAAGCTCATAAAATAAAGTTTTAAAGTAGCATGCATGTGAATGTTCACACACCCACACAGATGTGTCGAGGCAACCACACTATTAAAACAGAGACGGGTGAGGGAGGAGCATCGAGGGTCAGTGCGTAATGAGATATGTCTCAGATGTCATCGGGGACACTTGTGCACTTTTTATTGGTCATAGCTAAAGACATTCATCAATGAGGAGTAATTGCTTCAGTGTGAACAAGGTCTAATGTACAAAGATCAGTAGTGATTACAGCATGTTGTTAGCAGACTGCTCTCAGTGTGACCTTGAGGTCTAATTCAATCAATGTGGGATCAATAGCTGAATATGTAGCCTGTTGCATAATGTTGCCACAAGTAATGTTTCCTAAGTTTTATATGTGTAAATAATGGAAACTTAAATGACCAGCTAGCTTGATACCTAACAGCTATTGTCTTTTATAGTAACAAGTAGATGTTAGTACTGATCCATACATTTGTATGTGAAATATAGCAGCGTGTAGGTTTTATATCATCTGTTACCAATTAACCTGTTTTACCTGTGGAATCTTGCAAACAGGTGTTTTTGACTCATTTCATGCATCAATGATAATGATCCAGTGATATCATGATTAGACTGTGGCGTATATTCTTAGGAACGAATGCTTTTACTTTCGATACTTTGATACTGGTACACTTTGCTTTTAATGCTTTTGCCAAAGTGAAATGTTAAATGCAGGACTTTTACTCTCAGTTTAAGCTTCCTTTCCCCCCTCTTTTCTGTAATTATTCTGCACCTACGAGTTCACATTTCACACTCTTGCAGTTCATCTATAACCATCAGTGTGAAGTTGTCATGCATTTCACCGTTCATTAGAGCAGTTCAGAAGTTCCACCACACGTCAATAAAACACCTCCTTCCTCCACTGTCTGTACTTCCTGTGCGTGTACATTTAAGATAATTGCCTTGAACCAAGTTTCTTAAAGAGCCAACTCTGTGACGCATTAAGATGAGCAAAGAGGCAGAAACATGTTGGTGAAATTTCCAGACTGACGCAAACACACATAGTTTACAGAATGAGAAAACTATGCATATAAAAGTGTGTGTGTGTGTGTGTGTGTGTGTGTGTGTGTGTGTGTGTGTGTGTGTGTGTGTGTGCACTGAGAATATTTACTAACCTTGAGAACTATTGATGCTGATGTAAGAGAACCTTTTAAGTCGAACTCTGATGATTTGTGCGTTTCAGTTGAAATATCATAAGCTTCTCTTTATGTACACGTTGTTGAATTTTGATAACTTCTTATGAAACAACCGTGTCAGTTAAACCAGTGTATTTCATCAAACTAAACACAAAGCTGCAGAGCTTGCATTCCCCTGATCTTGCACATCTTTTTGTGTATCCCTGTAGCTTTTGCTGTTACAGTGTCAGTGTAACAGGTCGGCCTTACTGGGACAGAGAGAAACAGCTTGAAAATACAGACAGATTTCCCCTGTGACCCGCTGATGGAGGCCCAGGCGCAGCGTGGGCTAAAGCGGCCTTTCATCTGCGCAGGTTCCCAAGCTTTTTGTCTTGGTCGAAAGACACATTTCGGATCATCCAACCAAGCCCAAAAGCAAGTGTTTTCATATAAATATAACATGCTAAAGCAAAGCGCAGAGGCTGTTGTTTTTGTCTGCAGAAGTATTGACTCCGTTAGCATCATTAAAAAAATAGAAAACCTTTTTTGTGCCAAGTACTTAAAGCCTGTATTGATTTATCTTGTGGCCAATTAGACTATTGTTGTGTGCTGCATACTCATATTCATTATATTTCATTTTAAAGAGGCGAAATAAATAAATAGGTTCTGTTCCTCCAGCACAGAAATGAGGAATGCTCATTAACGATTAGATGTAATGTTGTTATAAATATGAAAACATGCTGCATGCACTCATAAAGATTTCAGTAAAGTTGTGTCCCACTTTTTATCACATTATAACAAGTCTACTGGGGAGATAGAATAATTGTTCTATAGGCCTCTGTTATTTTTGGCTTAATTGAATGAAGTGAATTGGAAAAACCTGAAACAATTGAACTGACCACGTCTGCAAAAAGTGTTATCGTGCGACTCACGCAGCGGCCTCGATGTTCTACTGGCAAAAATGAGCAAAAGTAATATGAATGAATATGAAGTAATATTGATTTTGCTCTGTTGTGACACATGCTATTAAACTGCTTTTATTTTGTCAACAAAACAAAAACATCATCTTGTTAACAATGTCTTTTTTCAGAGTAATGAAACTGTGCTGACCGCATCTACATGACAGTATTGTTTCTGTGCTGTAAACAGCCTTTCTCTTCCCTTCCATCGTATGGTAATGATTTGTGTCTTTGGGCTGGAAGCGGGCCCCGGCTGTAGAGACTGATTTGTGTGTGCAGGAGGGAGACAGAGCTCTAATGATTAGCGGAGACCTTGACCTGCATACTCAGCTTTTTGATGTGTGCTGTTGCTTTTCATCTGCTCTCTCCACCACGTGCTTCTCGCTGCCGTCCAGAAGGCGGACCACTCTCTCTCCCCTCTTCTCGTCTCCTCCACCTTTGTCTCTGCACCACCAGCACGAAGAGCAGCAGCACTCTTCGTCTCTGTCTCCCAAACTCGCCCTTGTCTCTTTCCCACAATTCATCTGTTTGTCTCTCTTCCTCTCCTCTCTCACTCCTTGTATTTCAATTTCTTGTTGCCGTTTCTGTTTGTATTGCTCAATCTGTCCTTCCTAATCATCCCCGTGCCTCGCTCTCTGCCTCTTTCTCAACTACAGACCAAATTCCCCACTTCTTCTTTTTTTTCCAGCAGCAGGTCATTAACTTCCATCCCAGGCTTCAGAAAGATTTTGTGCAGTAATGGGCTCTGTTCAGTGTGCCTGAATCAGCTGCAGAGATGTGTAAAGTAATTACTACTGAAATATCCATCCCACTGTTGACTCCTTTGAGAAAACTTATTAGTTCCCCCTTTTGTTTCTGATTTATTCTGGAAGCCGACTATTATTTTGCACTCCTAATATTGTTGAAAACCTCATGTTCTTCCTGTTCTTTGCAAGCTATTGTCTCAACCTTCTCGTATTGTTTTAAGCAGTAATGAGTGTGAACTTACAATCATTGTTTCATGTAGTCATTTTTTTTTTTGGAAAGCTGATGATACATTATTACAATAGGTCTCCTGCACTGGCTTAGACCACGATCTTGTACTAATCCCCTGTTGGCATTAATTCAGGGCTAATTATTCAATATTCTGCATGAATACAGTCATAAGAACAGCATGCTCTCATAACAAGAGGACGAGGCAACATGGTGCAGACAAAATGACAGAAGAGCAGCATGACTATAAATAAGGTTTTTGAAGGAGTGCCTGTGTGAAAAAGCAAACACAAGAACAGATGATAACATTAGAACACATGGCTGCTGAAGCTGATATATCATTGCTGACTGACCACACACAGACAACTGCATTTGTGATTTAAGGTGCAGGAGAAGCAGGTGTAAACGTTGCGGCCCTGTTGTATGGCAGCTGTTTCTATTCATAGCAGACATTGTTAGTGTGGCGGCTGATCTGGGGTTGCACCGTCTGACAGCGGACCGGTGTGTGGGCAGGGTCGCCAAATATGTAGAGAGAGATCAGACTGACATTCTTGTAATTGCTGTGGTGCGTTGAAAACCACTTTAGTGCCAACAGGAAAGGATACTGCTGCAAATTAAAACATGCAGATGTTAAGTGCACCACAGAACCACAACAAAAACAATACAAACAAGAATTGTTATATATATATATATATATACACACACACACACACACACACACACACACACACACACATATGTATATATTATATTGTATTATTTTTCCTCTCCAGACAGACACAAGATGTGTCTCATGTAGTCCAGCTTGGACTTAATTGGCAGTTTGCATTCAAATTAACAGAACTGCAGATGTGCTCATTTACATAATCTGTTTTGGTAAATAAAATAGGGTGAAGCAAAATCTTGCAGACCTGAAAGTAATTTGTTGCTGGGTTTAGTCTATCAAACCACGAATCCCTTCCAGCCTTTCCCGTCAGCTCCTTGCCAGCTTCTGGTTGCTGCAGGAAATTTTCCACTGCTGAATCTCATTGATAATGTACAAGTACATTAATGCAAGGCCTTTGTTAAAGGCGCAATCAGTGATCCAAATTTATTTTTTACAGAGGGATGCTGCAGCAGCAAAGTTTAAAACCCAGGTTTGGAAGTTTAGGTCCACAATTTGATTCATGATAACGAGAGAACACCATCTGTGTGAAATATATTAAATGACCTCATCTACCTGTGAAAAAACTACTTCTGTTAAAGGCCTCGGGAGTTTCATCCATCCACACAGGATATTAATGGCTGCCAAGTCAACATAACAGTCTCACTTAACCTTTACAATTTTATTAAGTCTTAAAAATCACATCATGACTTTAGGCCCCTGTGTGGGCGGTGAGGGACTGCGACCTCTCCATCTGAGGACAGCATGATAGACAGTCAGTGGTATTTTGTTAACTCTGTTTGGAATAAAGTGCACCAAAGTCATCAGACCTAATGCTCCTGTAGATACCAAAACGTTTTAAAGGAATCTAACATGACCAACATTTTATTCTTCTTGTCATGCATGTGTGTTAATGGAGCACGTCAGGTCACATCAGGCTTCATTGTGGAGTCAAAGGACCATTTGATATTTTATCTTTTATTTTTAGATTTACCATTTACAATATAAGGTGACCATTACCGTTCCTGCTTTATTCGTGTAATTCCAGTTCACACAGTGGGGTTCAAACGTGCTGTATTTTACTTACTAAGTTGCAATAAATATGATGTGATTGACAAGCATTTGCAAGCCTGTCACTCCAATTTGCTCTTTAGATCTTAGCACTCGATAGCTGTTTAACAGGATTCTTGAAACATATATAGCATATACTCTGTCATTAGTGTCAACAACTTTCCGCTCAGATATTCACGGTGTCAAACGGCACTTGGCAGATTTCTATCTATTTTTGACATCTGACATATGAAGCATCAGTGGTTTTTACCTCTAAGGGCGAATTTCCCAGAATGATGATATCTGCTTTCAAGGCAGAAATGAGAGATGATACAGAGCTAGTTAGCGGCTCGTCCATTCGTCAATAGACAGCACCGACTCGCTGCAACTCAGCATACTGAAACTCACTGAATCGACCCTCTCGCTTTCACTTCCAACTGGTTTACTTACTCTTTTCTTCTTCTTTTTTTTCATGAGCCATTTTTCTCGCCCGTTCAGCTGGGTATTAATTATGTCTTGCTGTTGTAAATTCAGTCTTTTCACCACAGGATCAGGGCTGAGAAGCGCAGTCACACACTCAAGGCCATTCAGTTGAGACTGCAGCAAAGCGAAGAATGAGCCCTGCTCTTCAACACATTTCCTCCTCAGGCTTTTTTAATGAGAGGACCAGAGAAGATGGTGCTAGATATTCCAAGTCTAAACTGTCTATCTCTGTCCTGTCTGTCTGTCTGTCAGTCTTCCTCTGTGATTTTTCTTAGCCGCACACGTTTGGCTCTCTTAAATTTCTTCCATTAAAACCTTTCATTATCCTTGTTAATCCCTCTTCGCACATGTCCAGTGTAGGCTGTGAGATGGAATTGAACAGATCTGTTCACAGACCCTCTTTTCTTCTCCTGTGCCGTTCCTCGCATGCCCTTTGAAAGAGCCGAATTAGCTTTCCCCTGTAGCAGCAATGAGTCTGGCTCTTGTCCCTTTCAGTCTCTCTTTCTACCGTCAAATAACCCACATTGCTGCTCAGCACTGATATGATTACGCTCCTTTTCAGCTGGATTTAACACTGAAGTCAGGGTACGTCGCCCTGGTAAGACTGTGAAAGGAATTCTGGGAACATGGACGGTCACATTTCCTGTTCAACTCAGACAATAAAAGAATATGAAAAGACAAAAGTACAATCACGGACAGAATTAAAAGTGACAACCGAGGGGGGCTACGCAGTAAAGAGAAATGGGACGAGAATTGAAATCTACATGACGGGATGTGAATGACAAGAGAGATGAGCCGGGGTAGAGTTGGATGAGTTCAGTTTAATTTTTACTATTACAGTTTCTATTTTCCTCGAGAAGAAAGTTTAAACGCTGCTTTAGGCAACTTTTGCGAAATGAGAAAAAATTTGAAAGTGTACATGAAAGTGAAAACTGTAGAGGAACTTTCTGAGGAGGGGGAAAGAATAGGAAACATCGGTCCTTCATATTTCAGTAATAGCAAAAAATAGTTGTATTGTGGCCAGCTACAATATGTCAGTAACATAATGTCTGTTCACTTTGCACAGCACGAACCAAAACAGCGTCATTTTATTTCTCCGACCTCAAAGCTGTATGGGCGCTTTGCACTTGAATATGTCTTTATCAGAGTCTGAAAGGAGTCTGCTGTCTGGTTGACTCAGCCTTTGGTAGTGGATCACTGCAACCTTGTGTCCTCGAAGTTTAGTTCATATACGTTATATATATTGAAAATGTTGCATGGTTTATTGTTTGATGTCTGATTTTGGTATAAAAGCATGGTGTTTTCAGGTAGGCAGCTGAAAGTATTTCATTATCAGCAGGGAAGCACTGCGGTCTTGGATAAATATTCCAAAAAATCAGACTGAAGTGGGTTTGTTCAAAATGTGAGAACTTCACTGACCTCATTAACCAAGTGTTTGAACTGTCTAAATCAAGTAAATGACTAATAAACACCAAAGTGTCATTCAACCATCCGCTCTGACATCACACTCCAGAATAAAACTAAAACAGACAAACATAAAAACAAAAAAAGACATTGTATACATTAGGATATAGGATTAGGAAATCAGCAACTTTCTCACGCTGTATACTACAAAATTCATAATGCATTGTTTAGTTTAACTTAATCTATCATGTGTTTCAGTGTAAGACAACAGCTTGTGTGTGCACAAACAACTTCCATGGGCTAAAGTTTTCTTTGGACTCCAGCAGCCTCAGCAGCTGCACTGCTTCCAACAGATGAGTGTGTGTGTGTGTTGGTGTAAACCTGTAGGCTCGTGTGCCGCGTGCATGGGTGTGCATATGCTTTCATGCATCTGTGGCTCCACCATCAAAGAGCTGTTGTACTTGACGCCTACAGTATAATACACAAGTTTGAGTTTTGAGCAGGCAGGTCTCGAGTCACCTCGGGGAAGAAAAGCCCCCCGTTGAGCTCAGTGACAGCCCCTCTCATGTCCCATTTTCACTGGTGACATCAACACACACACACACACACACTGCAGCTGTGTTTATCCTGGGTTTGGAAATGAAACCATATACTATGCACTGTGTCAACTGTGAGGCTGATCACTCTCTCACTCCTTCGGTTTCAGCTCTGTTTCTGAGTGTGCATCCCACCTCCCTTCCCCTCTCTTCCTCCTCTTCTCTCCTTCCTCCATGCAGTGAGGCAGAATCAAGTAAAAGAAGAAGCCAATTACAGATTCACACCTCGAACCTCGACAACTTTGTTGCACAGGAAGTCAGAGTTGAGGTGTGTTAGGGTCTTTGGTAGGAACAGTGTGGGCTGGCCAAGACTCTGCAGCCTCCTCTGGATCTTTTCATATTCTCTCTGTACATGGACACACACACACACTGCAGGGCATTAGAGGTCACTTTGGTACAGTGGCCAGCCTGCACATGACATTGTCATAGTAACTGCCTCACAGCGAAACCNACACACACACACACACACACACCTCACACTAGGCATCACGCTGGCAGCTTACCTATAAGCGGAGGTGTGTTATGACCCTGAGTTCTGGCAGATGGTGATTGTGGGCGCTACCTGCAATAGCTTAAGCAATGTTTTGCTTCAGATTTTGCAGACCAGGAGGATGCATTGTAGGATATTGCATTATGGATATTGAGTATGTAAAATATCATGTAGCATATTTGTGTAGCTTTAAGTAGATCTGTTCTGGTAAAATTGCAGCAGAAACATTTATATGATTATTACCCAAATCTCATTACATCTCAGTTAAATCTAAACCATCTTGTGCTTTGGTTTAATTTGATAGAATGACATTTACTCAACATTGGGATTTAAAAGCAGATGTTAATGTCTTTGTCCATCACAGGAGATGTTGCAGACATTGAATTCATGTGACAGAGCAGTTTTCTGGTGATTCTGGTTATCCAGTACAGGCATTAAAAACATGAATGAGAAAGAAACCATGGTCAGCTTTTATCTCGCGGAAATAAAGGAATTAATCTATTGTCTCAAATGGCAGGCAACACCTTTCACCCACAATCTGCTGGAGATAATGTGCTTGGTGGATTACAGGTAGGGAACTATTATTGGATTTTGTCTCTTCTCCCCAATCATTTCTGAACTACGTGTGAGCAATTAACATGTTAGAATACATGTGTGTTCGAATGTGTATGCGAGAGAGAGAGAGAAAGGGGAAAAGAGAGGGAGGGAATGTGGACTATAATGGATAGGAATACCACAGTATGCTTATCACTTACCCAATTACGTGGGATTGCAAAACTAATCTACAACTCTATTAAAACAAGAGACCCTACAGCTCAGGGTTAAACAAAAGCAAATTACATTACCCTGTCACACACACACACACACACACACACACACACACACACACACACACACTTTTTTCCTATACACTGTGCCATTCTGTCAACCACACTTGTTCCTGTTCGCACATATCTCCACTGAGATTTTAGAAGACTAGTGCACAGAGTGTAAATCAGCTCTGAGACGATATGGATATGTAGTCGTTCTTAAAAAAAAAAAAAAAATCAAAAAAAAATATCTCTTGTTTCTTTTGAACTTCCCACTTTCATTAAAAGTTGATTTGATGGAAAACCAGGCAGTGTTTCCCTTTCCTTTGTGTCTGTTCTTTTAAAAATAAAACCCATAAAGTTGTGATTCATTACACCGTAAACTGAGAGAGGCTTTAGATGTAGAAGAATCAATTTTTCAACCTTTAGATATTGCATCAAATTATTAAAAGTGGATAAAATTGTAAATTTATTGTGAATAAATGCTACTGTACACATATCAGATTTTTCAACAAGTCATAAATTAATATATCTTAATGCTGCTTGAGACCATTTTAACAGCTCAAAGCATTGTTTCAGAAGTTTGATTTTTCTAATGTTGTGAGAATCCCTATATGATGTAGAAAGTATTTAATCTCTGAGTTACCACTTAAATTAAACTGTACAAAGACAATATGTTTGACCTCACTGACTTCAGTGACTTTTGTAAATATTTGCTTATTCTGAATTTGCAGCAACATGTTTCAAACAAGTTGGGACAGGAACAGCAAAAGACTGAAAGTTGTTGACTGATCCAAAAACACCTGTTTGGATCATTCCACAGGTAAACAGGTTCATTGGTAACAGGTGATAGTATCATGATTGGGTATGAAAGGTTCATCCTGGAAAGACTCACAAACAAGGATGGAGAGAGGTTCAACACAGTCATTGAAAACAGTTTGTTTTCAAATGATCACAGTTTGTTTTTATGCTTTGCACAGCATCCCAACTTTTTCTGAATCAGGGTTTTAGACTTAAAGGATAAAAAAGGTTGTTTTTTTACAGTATCATTATTCATATAATACTGTTTTTACACATACAGCCATCAATACTCTATAGAAATAAGTGAGCGGAGGAATGTCAATAAAACGAGTGTTAAATGAAAACCCATCTGCCATATTTTACCATAAAGGTGTATATTTTTTGATTGCTGATTTTTTTTAAAAATATTTTTTTTTATTGAGCTCAGTTTTGATACAAAAGCAATTCAAAGTGTTTCCAGAGAAATAGAAGGAGAAAAAAAAACAGATATGGGAAGATTATCAGTGCAAGCTCTCTAAAACATTAATGGGAAATGTTTTGGCATCAGTTCCAACCAAAGGACAATAATGACCTTGCAAAGAAAAAAACCCACTGTAGACACAAATAGTAATTTCTCCAATGTGTCCATCAGCAGTGGCTGTAATTCACCTCACGCTGACTCCCATTGCTTATTGCTGCAGTCTACACATACATGTGTAATCACCAGCTGTAGCGGTAACTGGAAAGCATTCGAATTTAATTAACAAGTTACAAATTAGGCACAATGCGGGTACAGCATCCCATTAGAAGGTAACTCATCTAATCGAGTGAACATCAGAAATAATGTTAGAAACAGTGTGAGAGTTTCTTTTCAGTGAGTCATTTGATCAGCTTAACTATATAGTGAGACAAACCCATCACCAGCCACGGATTACACTTTGTGAAGTTTTAAGGCTCCTCTTTCAACAGTTAACTAAACTGAGCTCATTTGCTGGAGAAGTCGCTGCAGTTCCAGCTCCAGAATCATGACCTTTACCTAAGTGACAATACTTTTCTGCCACCGCAGTAACCCCCTCTTTGTCTGGGGTCAACAATCGAGATTCTTTTTCTTCACTAATTCACTCCTCTCTCCCTTCATCTACCTTGACCTCGAATCCCAGATGTCCTCTTCCCTCTCCGTAACTGTCTGTCCCGCTCTCGTCCGGCCCCTCTCTCTCTCTCCCTCTCCGACCCGACCCCGTCTTCTCAAAAGTTGTTTGAAGTTTCCGACTCCCCACTTCCCTTGTCTTGTCAAAGAGAACGACTCAGTGTAATTTTCTCTTAATCTCTTCATCCCCTCCTCTCTGGAAGAGAGCTCTGTTACCTGGATGGAGGAAGGGAGGACAGGGCGGAGGAGGGGAGGATAGAGAGAGGAAGGCAGGGAGAGGGACAGGAAGCTGGCCTGTGACTGCCCCCAATCAGGCTCTCCTTCTCACACTTGTCTTTATCTCCTTTTCCCCCCCTCTTGTTCTTGAGCTCCATCTTTCTCTCTTTTTATCTTGTTCCCTCAACTTTTCTTAATGCCTGATTTAAAATGCAGAGAAAACGCTTCACAGATAATATGAGAATAAAAATGTAAGATATGTAAAAACAGTCGACAAGAATGCTTTAAAAAAAAGACATCACGAATGGATAAAGCTTCGCCTTATTAAACCACACGTCAAAGTGACTCCAGTTTTTTTCTTTTCTCTCTTCAGATCGGCGCCACCAGTGAATCTGATGTGCAGAAAAGAAGTGGCGAGAAAAGGAGGGGGAGAGGAGGGAGAGTGGACGTGATGGACACTCGCTGAAGAGTCTGGCCTTTCAGTAATTGTGCCTGCCGCGGAGCAGAGGTCAGAGGTAAATGCCACACGTGGATATGTCCTGCTATAATGAGTGGGAGAGGGTATGACACATTCACAAACACACACACACGTTCACGGACATGCGCACACTCTCTCACACACACACACACACATACACACACACACCTGCACGGACTCATCAATATTCTTCCGGGCATTAACATGCAAATGTAGTCAACTACAAGCACACAAACATGTTTTCACACACACAGCAGTGGGAGGGTTACTTTGAAAATGTGCTCCATCACAGATACTAGTTACCTTATCACCACTGTAATCATTCATTTCCTCCTACATCGGTAATATATTCTGATCTGTGTCAGATTATTTTCCTATATTCGAGGTGGGACAGTGAAAGCTCTAATAAGTTGGAGGTGGTGACTTATCTCAATAATGAGAGCCACCAGCATATTATTGGAGAAAAGCCTAATGTATGTTTCTTTTTGCCACATCCACATGTTTATATTGGACTTCTTACTCAATATTTTAGTTTACTTTTCATAGCATTTAACAAACACGGACAAAGACACTTTTTCTGTCACATTGTATTGACAAGAAAAGACTTTTTGAACACATATAAAAATCCCTTTTAACTCACACCTTAGCTCATAATGTTTGCGCATTTTGTCTTTGTCAAACATAATTTCATGCAAGTTTATGCAGTGCCAAACACGCTTCTTTATTTATCCAGACATCTAATTTCAGCCTCCAGTCTTGACAAAAAGATGCAGAATACAAGTAGTGGACACAAGGGAAATGTGATAAAATGATGATGAGACAGATCTTTCATCAAAGCGGTTTTTCTCAGGAGAGTGGATGAATAATACGAAATGAAAAACTGAGCAGAACAAACAAGTAAGAGGACTCTTCCTCGACAAAAAACTTGTGTAGTGACGACTGTTGTATTTTCTCCAATGATCTCTGCAACCACTTCTGTGCATTTAAATTTGTGTGCTTAAAGAGAAGAAACATATTTCACACACTGTTTGCTGTCCTCTCTTTGTCTTCTAAAATCCTATAGGGGGTCTCTTACCTTAGTTTTAATAGATGGCTTTTATAGACAGGAAACCTGCAGACAGAGAGACATACAATAGTCCTGGGTCACAGTTGAACTACAGACATTAAGATATGTGCTTCAGACCAACAGGCATTCTTTAATAATGTGCCTTTTAAATAATAAAGTCATATACAGACACTGATTCACGCATTTCAGGAAGGGTCACATCAGTAATAAGATGAATTATGGCTTTTACTCACTCAACACAGATAAGAACTGAAAGGGTACAAACAAATTCTTGAGTAGAATAAAATGGAATAAAACAACCTTTTAATGTATTCAGAATATTTAATAGGGCTAAAAATATTCTATTACTTACAGACCGTAACTCCGAGTGCCCGAGCCAGTTATTAGACTGTGCCTTAACAGCAGGGAACACAGGAGTGATGTTAACTGTCAGGCCACATTTATGCTGTTTTCTCTCCACCCACCGACTCCGAGGTTGTTCCCAACATTCAGAAGCTCTCTCTTCATTCTGGCTATGATTTTATTGTGAAAATGCCAGTCTGACCCAGGAGGTGCAGGATGAAGGGTAGAGAGACCCTCGGGCATTAAGGCAGTTTTACAAGGTTTGACTGTATATGCATTTCTGTGCATGAATGTATCAACAGTCTGTTTGTGTTTGCGGCTTTGCTTCATTTTTGTTTGATCCTTTATGAGGACATATGCCTTGAAAAAAAAAAGCAATCCCGTGCCAGCCTGAGTGTTCACCTGCGTGGTTCACCTCACCTGTGAGTTTGTGTCTGTGTGCGTGTGTGGTCCCAACCCCCTCCTATCTGAGCAGATGCCACCTCCTGCTGATCCAACATGTCTCCTCTCTCTCTCTCTCTCTCTCTCTCTCTCTCTCACACACACACACACACACACACACACACACACACACACACACACGCACACACACAATACATGTCCTTGTTAGGGCTCAAATCATTTCATTTCCCTCCTATTTATGACCTCATGTTTTGGCAATACACAGTATTACTTCCTCTGGATTCTGCCTGATGTCCTCACGTTGGCTATTATAATGCTTGGGAGAATATTAATCTCCCCTAAAGGGAATTTACTGTATGATACTTTAGTGTGGTATTGAGGGACTAGTGGAATGATTCAGCTGTATGAGGCTGCAGTAATAAGTCATGATTTCCCTTCCCATTTTGGAGAATCCTCCCTAAAACAGTGTATGAAAGTAAAATTGTTTGTAGTTCAGTAGAAACCCGATGTCTCGAGAACACACCACAGAGGCCAAGCACTTAAACTGTTTCCCCTTGTTTACTGTCAATCAAAGGCACAAAAAAAAAAAAAAATCTAAAATAAACAAAGCTGATGTCTCTAAAATGACTTCAGCTGAATTAAGAGAGCAAAATATGTGTTGGTTGACTTTAAATACACATTGTTTTTGTCACTATTCTCAGTATGTAGAACACATGGGTTTGGATCATTTGTGATGCCTCCTGCACTTTGTTTATAATTAACACTCAGTTTTAAGTTCATTGCCAACATTTTTAATCAAACCCACCAATATTTCAATACTCCCAGAATATTTTGTTGTGTGAATAACAGTGAATATATCAAGACAGAACAGAGCCTCTGTTTTTTGTTTATTATTATTTATCTGTTTGTATTCTAGCTTCATTCGTTCTTTTTATTTTATCAACACTTAAATTTTGGATGTTTTCATGAAAAAGGGGAAAAAGTTGAGAAATTACATTTTTGATATTTGCAAGCAGAAAATTGATTTCATAATTACATTTTTGTGTCACTTCCATATGCTAACTTTTGTTGTATCAAATACATAGAAGAATTAATAATGCCAACCCTAGCCTTGAATCCCTCCACTCAATGTCTGAAGCATAGTCCCATCTGTCACTATTGGCAGGTTGACGACTGGGTGGCCCACATCTTCTTTGCAGACAGGCTATCAGCCTACCCCTGGCATCTTCCCCATACGAAAATTCACTGTCAACGCCGTCGTCTCCCTCACCTCTGTCACCAGCATGACGACCCATCACACTCATTTGCTACTTCATCCAGATCAGATTCAGAAAGCTGACCAAAACCTGAATTACTGGAGTCCATCAACATCTCCAGGGCTTGTGTAGAACTTTGTGAGCACTGGCATTTTTCTTGTTAATATTTGGCTGGTGTGCAGATCACATGCTGCTGTATTTTTGGTGCTAACAGTACATACATGTATGTAAAACTCTCTCCTCTGCTCATGGTTCACAGTGGATCTTGCACCCTAATGTTTAACCATATAAATACGGATGGCTGGAATATCTCGTCAATGGCTTGGTTTATGCATTAATATGTACATATAACTGTACTATTAATAGTGAGATGGGTTATAAAGAAGTAGTATGACCCATGAGCCATTGCATTGTAACACCATCTCTCCTGTTCCTGTGTGTGCTCAGTGTGTAGGATATCCTGCTGTTAGATATATAATTAGACATACCCTGTGCAGAACACATGCAGCGACGTCTCACGCAGTACATACTGTACAGAAGACTGTACGTGTAAACACAGGGTGTACACAGAGACACAGATTTACACAGCGGGTGATAAATGTGCACACTCACACGCATGCACACACTTAAAGAACACATGCTGTGTTTATAATATGGAATCATCTTACCTTCTGTGTGTTAATGCAGGAGAAGTGGTTATGACATTTCAGCTGCGTGTGTTTCTGGTTCATTATCTTTTTTTTTCTTTTTTTTAACCATTATTTGTCTGACGTGTGTGTGTGTGTGTGTGTGTGTGTGTGTGTGTGTGTGTGTGTGTGTGTGTGTGTGTGTGTCATAGATGATGTGTATCTGTTAGTCTTTACCTGTCTCTGTAGATCTCCCTGTGTGTGTACACACTGTACATCAAGTATGTTTTTCCCTGTTTCCCTTTTTCTGTCTGACTACATGAGAGTGTGTATCACGTCAGATTTTCGGCTTGGCTGTCATTCAGGCTGATGATATTTGAATAGTCAGTGTTGTAGGATAGTTACAACAGCACGGCGGCGAGTGAACCGGCCTCAGCTCATAAAGCAGAGACACTTACACACACAGACACGACGTTATTACGGACTCTGGTTAGAACAGCAATTATTGTCTCACCATAATATTTCACTGTTGTAATAATCATTTAGCACCAACTGTTCTCTGACTCTCAGAGACTGAAACTGTGTTGTTATCAGACACAAAATGGCTTCTGTTAAATGGAGGTCAACTGATATGGGGACGGGAGGTCAGGCCCGAAATGGCCATTGTTGTGTGGACTGTTAGATCTTAGATGGATCTTCTCCCAGATGCTGGATAGGGAAATCGTTTTTCCTCAGTGTCTAGAAATGTTCCCTTGAAAGACTTTGCATATAAACACAGAAATTGCCAGAGAGAGGTCAGTGGAAGTGAAAGCATTCCAATTCACATGCCACTAATTGTATATCATATGTATGAAATTTGAGTGTTGTTGTTACATTGTGGTTAAAAGATACAAGTGCTGACTGACGGGGCAAGGATGTTTTGCAACTGTCATTATTTTTATTGCCACTAGAGGTCCTCAGCAGGAAACCCAGAACCTAGAAAACGTTTTAAATGTTCAAACAATTCTGTCGTGTTTCTGGCGGGGATGGTTACATATTGAATTATTCAAATTTGACCTTAACCAAACAAGTGTTATCAGTTGTAGTGAGGCTCAGGGTGCAGGTCAGAGTATCAACATACACCGACTGGGCCTCACGCTTCCATCTCTGGCGCTGGTGGAGGCGTGATGTTACAAGTACCGAGGCCATTTTTGTGAATAGATCCATAATTTTGAACGATTACTAGATGCTAAAACACTGCTTCTAAATCATTGACAAAATATTTCGCAGCTCTGGAAAGCTTTCACTGTGGCTGGATGATCTTGCTTCACAGTTCCTCTGGGTTCGTCTTTTTTGCCAAACTACCCTGTGTTTTTGCTGGAGCCCTCTGCATCAGCACCCCACTATGTGCAACATAGTGGTCTCATTGAAAATAATGAGCAGGCTGGTTTGTCTGAACATTGCCTGATGTCCCTACATTTAAAGGATTTATTTGTTTTTTGTGTCAGAAGAATTTCACATGATTCTCTGAATGCTTTCTCAGAATGCTTTTTTTTTTTAATGTGCCAAAAATAGAATTGGCTGCATACATCACATGCCCACGTGCCTTTAGTACGAGCAGCCGATTTTTCCTCTTCGTCGTGCCCTCAACATTACCATATAAATACATTTGTAATGCTAAATAGTCAGATGCCAATTCGCAGATTCCTGCATCTGAAACAAACAAAGCAAAAACAAGCAGACAAACTCAAACACAAACACTATGTAACACTGTGCCTAAACCAGCCAGTGACATCCTGAGGCACAAGTGACTTGGCACAGGCAAAAAGCAGCTCCATGTAAATGGGTTCTGAATGTGTGAATTTTGAAGTTTGGAAAGTCAAAAAGGCCCACACAAAGGTCTCACAAAGGCACACATCAAAATAGCTTTAAGCAAACGAGCTTTGCCGAGCCTGAAACTGGGGAGGGTTGAAAGAAGTCCTTTCATGCATAACTCATCAAACCAGCACCACTGTTCTCTTATCATTACCCAGCAACCTAATGTTATGTGATGTCATTCATAATGCAAAAAGAGCAAAGAGAAGACAGTGGGCTTACATTTATTAATATTTATGCATTTCAGAACCTTGAAAGATGCCGAGATACTGCTGGCCAAAAACCTTAATCAAAACATGAAATATGCATTCCAATATTTGTAAAGACTCCGCACTGTCTCATTTGCAGCTGAAATATTTGGGATTGAATATATTACGTTTCTGTGCAAATTTGTTCATAACTTATGACTTGACAAATCACACCGTCGTGGAGAGCCATTTCCGAGCAGTTTGTTGAGCAGAATTATGCTCTAAAATGAATTTAAATGAAACATTAAAGTGATTTGGTGGCATGCATTTCTTTTTTTGTGCGCATGCTGGCTGCTTTTTGGTTTATTACACCAGTATTTATAGGATGTCCGTGACACTATGCTTGTGCATTCATACATGAACGCATCACGCAGGCAGCTGGGTGTGTGTTTCTAACTTTGCGTGCGTAGTACTTTGTGTGTATCTGCACATGTGTGTGTGCACCAGTTCCCTGCTATTTTGTAATTAAAGCCGAAGTCAAGTCTAATTTCCCTTACTTTGCAGTTCTGGGGGTTAATTGCAAGAGCCACGCAGCCCCTGGCAGGCTCTCTTCCATTTTAGTACTTTCCTGTGCAAACTACTGAGAAGATTGTTAGTGGTAAATGAGAGGATGTGAAGATGCAGTAATAACAACACCATGACCCTCCTGGTACATGAAGAGGACAGGGTGAGGCAGATTCACTAGTTAGCCTCCATGCAAATATTAATGAGGGTAAAACAAATGCTAATGGTGGGGGAAAAAAGATGCTTAGACGTAGTTTTAATGATGAGATTCCTGTGCTAAATTCAAGTGTATGTGCAGTTGTGTGCACAGAGTGGATCTTGCCCTGTGGTTGAGAGGTCAGTGGGGAACAAAGAGCCCATGATAGTGCCCACGGTGGACAGGACTCTGGGTGAGAGTCCAGCGTAAATCAGTCTCAAGTATCTGCTGTTTGTCAGGTTGAAGCAGCATCAATTAGGGTTTGCTTTCTTTGGCTGGATGAAAGATACAAGCAGATGCTTTTGAAGATGTCTACGTTAAAGGACTGTGTTTATCTGCATGTGTGCGTTTATCGATTTATGGAGGGCGGGGCAGGGGATTCTACTGACTTAATGGATTCTGACAGAAGGACCTTTACATTGGACGCCAAGATCGCAAAGCAGCCAAGAGTATGCCGTGGTGTTTGTGTGTGTGTGTGTGTGTGTGTGTGTGTGTGTGTGTGTGTGTGTGTGTGTGTGTGCGTGTGCGTGTGCGTGTGCAGCACTGTGTGTGTGCACATGCTCGGTGCCAGTGGGCTGCCGGAGCTGTGGAACTGACAGACAGCCGCTAACCTTCTCGCCATGCAACCCTGTGATTGACGTATCCATGGTGAGAAAGTGGGTGGCGGGAGCACCAGATATTACTGCGGAGGTCAGGGTTGAGCAGAGTGAGCAATCACTTCAATCCGTGTGTGTGTCTGTGTGTGAGCATGTGTGTGGGCAGATTTGTGTGCCCGTATCTACCTTCCCATTGCAATTTCCCCCAAGTGATGACATCAATTTAGCCAGAGGATAGCACTCGCTATTGAGCTGTAGAATTGTCATTTGATGCCATTTGATACCAATACATTTTCCCCACCCTATAATAGAAAATAAACGGAATATGGATGGAGGGATGGATGGCCAGAAGGCCCGATAGATAGATAGATAGATAGATAGATAGATAGATAGATAGATAGATAGATAGATAGATAGATAGACGGATAGACGGATAGATGGATAGATGGATATCTGGGTATGATCACTATGAGGCAAAATCATTACCAGAGAATATGAGAGTGAGAGTTGAGAAGAAGGGAATGTTTCTTGTTTTGTTGCTGTAATTAAATGTGGTACATTGCAGAAAAGAGACTTGTAAACTCACATTGACACTCTCACGTGGAGGTTGCCCTTCTCTTTCTCCTTCATCCATCCCTTCATCTCAGCCTCTATCCAGCTGCTGTATCTGTGGCAGAGTTCATACTAATGCTAAGACATCTGTCGGCCTGACCTAAATGAGAGGTTCAGCCAGGGCAAAATGTTGAATTGATTTTTTTTTTTTTTTATAGTGGCCTCTTGAGAAAAGTGTAAGCAATATCAGATTTTCTTTTTGGTTGATTGAAATGATGGCGATTATTAAAATGGACGTAAATAAAGTGTATGAAAAGTAAAAAACAGACATGAGTCACTACAGTTTAAGTTCACTGACTGAGGTTCAAGGCCTGAGTTTGACACATGTTGCTTATCTCAGTGGTTGTATTTTCCTTTTCATGTGCTACATAAAGAAGCGTCTAAAGCAGTTAATATTCCCACTCTTGGTGAGGCGGGAGCGTCCAGTCTTTTTCACTTTGGTTTAACCTTTAGACTTTGTTCCAGCGATTCATCACTGCCACCGCAGTGCTACGCCAACATCGTTGACCTAATGTACTTTTTTGGCTTAATGTAGTAAACATGTTTTTTTTTTTCTTGCCCTGTTTGTACCGTCAAGGTTTTCTGAATGTGAATTATAAAATCAGGTAAATTAACATTGGCAACAAAATGCCATCTCAGAAGTGTTGTCTGGATTTTGATCGGAGCTGAAAATGAAAGTGAATGGTGTGCTGAGGGAGAAAGAAGAGGAGAAAGGCCTCGATGGAAAACAGAGTGAACATTCAGCGTTGCTGTAATTATCCTTTAACGCTTTTAACTGTCTCTTCTAATTGGACTTTCATAAGAGCCCACCTTGGTCTTTTCCCTTGGACTCTGGTTAGCACAAGTCAAACATGTTATTAATGTTAATGTTTGTTAATGTGTGTGTGTGTGTGTGTATGTGTGTGTGTGTGTGTGAGAGAGAGAGAGAGAGAGAGAGGAAGGGGGAGTGGATAGAGACGTATATATTCTCTGGTGGTTTGAGAAAAGCTCTTTGCTGTCAGCTCATTTGTCTTTATCATACACAATCAGAATGGCCCCACAAGGAGAGAGCCATTAACTTCTGGTTATTGTCAACAGCGCTTTCACAGCCTAAATGCAGACACGCCGCAACCCGAGGTTTAGCTGTACGACACAGGTAACCACACCACTAAATGCAGCTTTTCAAAAACAGAAATACAAACAGACAGGCGTACACGCAGTCATGCCTTCACTCACTTAAAAACTTATTACGTACAGAAATCTGTGCAGTCCAAATGTACCGCCGCCCAAGTCTAATTTATTTCCAACAGGAGACAGACAGTCAGCATGATAAAGCTGATTCATAATTTATCAGGACTAATAGCCACCTGCCTGTGCCACTAGCTGTTATCTGCCACAAATTATGGGCTCAGAAAACACTGTGTTTTGACTGAGTGTACATGTGGAGTGACAGGCTGCAAAAGGATGAATTGAAAATGCATCAAATTTTTTTTTACAGCACGGTTAGCAGACGGGTGCATATACAGTATGTAAAGCTAAAGATTATGTCTATTTGTGAATGTGTGTGTGTAGATCAGCGAGTGAGATAGTTGCGAGGTCACTTATCTAAAAGCATGGTCATTTTCAACCTGTGTTTCGTCGTCTTCTTACTGTAAGACATGACTCTTTTATAGGTTATAGGTTTGTGCCTGCAGGTGATCACAGATATGTTTCTTTCAACCATAAGCATCAGTTCAGTGTTGTGAACTGATGCTTCAGTGTAGTGTTCCTATTTCAAGCTTATTGCATTTGTATGTACATTGACATTGTTCATTCCTTATAGATTCTGTGATGGTCACAGGAGGACTGTGGAGGAATGTGCACCACACACTAACACATATCGACAGCAGGGATCTGAGATTTAATTGGTTAGCTGCGCTCTCCCATTTCCTAATTGGTCAGTGTTAAGTGTCTTGACTTTACCTCCATCAGCAAAACCCACAGTATCTATTCATCTTTTTCTTTTCCCGTTGCCGTTCCCATCTTCCTTTTACTGCATCTCTCACTGTCAGAAATGTCAGAAAAGAATGGATCAATGCAGCTAAAAGATCAAAATAGTTAATTACAAGGTATGTCTGCTTTCACTGATTATTATTGTAGCCAGTGAATAGGGGGGTGGGAGCATTGATAAGCAGACAAAAAACATAATTTGTTTTTCATTGCACTTTACAGACCAGTTTCATTCGCAATTAAGGCTATTTGTGGTTTAAAAGTCTACTTAACCAATTTAGCAGCACGCTCCTCTAACATTTGGACTCACAATGAACTTGTTTTTAAAAACATTCAAAATAAATGCAGCAGAATCAGAGATTTTTTTCTACCACAAACTCTTCTACCTTGTCAGAGCCTGGCTTCTTTATTACCCGTAATGCAACAGAACCATAGTTAGGTCAGAGATTAAGGCATGTTATGCTGGTTTTTGTTTTAAAAGTTGTTGTCTTTGGACTGAACTAAAGCTGACTCAAGTGACATCGCTTGAGGCCTGTAAACTCACTGATTGACTGACTGACCCCTTTGCAGACTAAAATCGTTTGTATATAATTTTGCAGTCATTTCATGTCATACATGATAAGACTTTTACTCTTCTACCAGCGTGGAGTTAAAGTTGCTCAGTGAATGTGTGCCTTAGTACTAGTTGGAGACGGTACTAAAATGGTCTGAGCAACATATGAGAAACTTCACAAGACGAGTTGAACATTTTGATCCATTTGATGACTTCCCTTCTGGGTGGCATTAAGACCAGAGAGGGTTTGTTTTATCATTGCTTAAGCGCTTTACTTATTAAACCTTTGACCCGTTCTAGCTACGGTACATCCACCTCTTTAACACCTGACTGTCTTTTATCTACTCCTGGACTCATATGTGTCTGGAAAATCCGGATTTCTGATATACTCCCTGTGCCTGGTGAGGAGATACGACGACCTGAACTTTCAAGCTTTTAATCAAAAGTTCACATAGTCAGAAGTCAGAAGTCTGTTCCAGCACACTCACGTAATGCAGACGGTTTGACATTGGCCGTCACCTCATCGTGTGACAGTCACTGTAAAACTGATTTTATGGTTTACAACTCATTAACTGATGACAATAATGAAATGTGTAAAAATGTGTGCTTTAAAATGTGAAATCCTGGGTTTAAATGGGAGCTGACATACAGTGAATGGCAACTTGGATCATAATGGTCTTGATATTGGACTTCTTTTTTTAATATAGGCAAAAGGATAATCTCTCCCAACAGACATTTACATGGTTGCAAAGAGTCTCGGGTAGACACAGATTAACTTGCCTCTAATGGAACAAGCCCTGCAAACCACCAAAGTTTAGTCAGACCAAGGAAGTTGCTTAAGTTGGCATTGAACATACTCTCTATTAAACATGCATTTTCACTACTGGACCCCATTCCCCAGATCCAAAATGGCAAAGCCAAGTGGAAAAAGTAATTTAATTTTGTTGTGGGTTATCAAGATTATCGAAAGGGAAAGTAATTAAATGAAGACCTGGGACAAACTTCTTCCAAAATCATTTCTAAGTCGGCTTCAATTTGCTTTCACTGTCAGGTTAGTTCAACATCCCGCTTTGAAGACCAAGGGACTCTCAGTATGCGCAAGTGTGTTTTCAAAATGTTCTGAAAAATTACCATCACCCCAATTTGTCCTTTTGCGAAGCACTTCAAAACACCCCCCCTGTGTTCCCTGCCCCCCAAGTGTGTATATATAATCTTAGATTGCGGCTGATATAAAAAATTAAAGAGGTAATTACAAACTGTAATGTGGTGACTCTCGAACCTGTGCCTCTGTCCTCAAACTCTGGACAGTCCTGATTTATAATTTACAGCCAAGACACCAAGTCCTTTTTTGTGTGTCTACTGACCTCATCTGTGGTTTGTGCTGGATAAATTCAATGAAAAATTCATAATGATAGCGATACAGACTGAGCCAACGGTGACTCCTGTAACTTTGGAGGCGTCATGTAAATACACCACTTCACCTGTGCAGGCTCATACAGACAGGCTGCACATAATAAGATTTCACTGAGGCTATGCACAAGCAAACAAAGCAGAAAAACAACACAAGCTAATTTACACACACCCTGCTCTTTCTCTTCCCGTCTCCAGGTATCAATGCCAACAAGAATTTGTCAAGTGTCAGTTTCCGGCTAGCTTTTAGCCCGCTGCACCGGGGAACTCTGCCAGTCCACTATTGGTACATTGGCATCAGGACTGAGCTGATCAACAGAGTAGAGGTAGTGATAAGAGGTGGAGGAGGCAGAGACACAGAGGTGTGAAATTGACTCAGTCTTACAAGTTATTTGTGTTTTGTGTGTGTGTATGTTGCATTAGGGGAATGTATTTTGGTTTAGTGCATCTTTTATTGTGCCTGTGTGTGTAGTTGTGTGTGTGCGTCAGATTTTACACTCTTTGTATTGTGAGAGTGTACGCCCCTGTGCTCGCTGCCATAACTTGTGCCTGAAGATGAATGTGTGATTGATGCATAATAATGCAATCAAAGGCTGTCAATCTTCCCTCTGCAAGGTGACAGCCCCGTCATACTGGTTGTTAATTTAGACTCTCTGACAGCCTTTATAGTCTATTTGCCTTTGTTTTGGCTGCATACTAATGATGTTTAGAATATGAATGGGAAGTTTAGGTCACCCCCTCTCATTGCCAACAACAGGCCTGCACTCTCTCAGACTTAGGAGAATACAGAGACACACAAAAGCCCAAATGTGAAGACAATCTAAGCAAGAGCATACATGCACACACACACACACACACACTACACTAATTGAGGCTTGTGCTTTGGACACCTGTTCATTATTTCTCTCAGTAGGAAGCTTGGTTCCCTGCCACTCACCATCTTGTTACACCCTTGTGCGTACTGTGCGTCATGGGTGTTAAGGTGCATTTGTGTGTGTATATTTTGCATATATGCCTGTGCGAAAGCCCGTGTGTTTGCTTGTGTGCCGGTGTGGATGCATTACAGGCCGCGTTTGCTCTATGTTTGCACATGCTTTTACTGCACAGACTTCATTTGTCAATAGGAAACATGGTGCAGGCCGTACATGCATTACATCTATCACAGAATAATTCATTGTCAAAATGCCTTTGAAGACATGAATTTTAATCAACTCTGCTGAATATACAAACCATGTTTTGCATAGTGTTATTGGTTGGTGCCTGTTTGACAAATTGGATGATCGTTCGCAGCCCAAGGTGAATTGCATAAACACACGTACTGTAGCCACGCCAACAGCTCCCCGGCCCCCAAGACGGCGGTAACCGCTGATGAACTATTGCAGCAAAACATCACATACCTGACAATTCAGGCGTCTGCAGGTCTTTTATTTGTCAGATATGCTGCAGTTGTGTTACTCACAATATACCTCGACAAAGCACTGCCTGTGCGTCTGAGCGGCAAACAAGCTCGCTCCCTCTCGATGCACTCAGAGGTCAAGGAGTGGCACTTACAAACAAAGCTGTAAGGTGTCCAGATGCACTGCAAGTGCGTCATCCATACACATATAAATATGCTATCATTCTTTCAACAGTATCCTACTGTCTTCTAAATTGGCCCCTAACCACCAAAGGAAACCACTGAACCAATCGACGATGCAGTGGAGCTGATAAGGTCCGTTGCAACCTTCCCTCTTGGAGTCACCATTGTGCTGCATTTTCATGCTCTAATGGCCTGAATTGTCAGAGCTACACGAATAATCCAGCTATTAAATTTTACTTTCAAATCCCAAACAATAACTCAACTCTTAACACTTACTGCTCTGCTTGCAAGACGAAACACAAGACAGAATGAACATGAACTTGTGGTCACAATAACACTGAAATCTGAAACCAGACCCCATATTACACAAGGGCAATAACCTCCATTACACATTTCAAACAGACATATCAATACCGTCTGATGGAAGGACACACCTGCAACCACTGATTCATTCTGTCTTACTCACTTCTGCCTCTCCTCTGTACAGTCTGTGTAGCTCTTTTCTATTTTGCTGTTGTCTTGTCTGTTATATTATGGCATTGTAATTAACTGAGTCAGGTCAGTTTAAATGTAACACATTTAATGTTCTTTCATTTTTTTCTTGTATAATAATAATAATAAGCATCACAAGACAATGTATGTTACAAGTATCGACTAAACAGTTATCCCCTTTGTGAATCCACAGACTGAAAATGGAAACATGAGCTTAATCCACCCTCAGCCGGCCAGCCAATCATACAATGACCATGCTAATATAGGCTTCATAAAACATGGCGTGCACCGAGCCAGAGCGTCCACTGAAGTTCGCTCCTGGTGGAGAGTAGAGGATAATACAGAGTGAAGGCAATGAGGCAAATCAGCGGCTCAACCCCCATGTTCTCACACCACCTTTAAAAACAGAGATATTTGACCCTGGGGCACTCTCAGCTAGAAACCCTTACTTAGATTTTGGGACATGCAAGCTATCATATATTCTGTCGTTTCTTTATGTTGTATAGAAAATTAGACCAGTTTTATAAATCATCCTCGACCAAAGCAAACAGAAGAGCCATTCCAATGATGGCTGTTTACTTGCCTGGTTAGCATCTATACGTCTGTGAAGATTAGAGGAAGTCTTTGAATACAGTGGCTAATTATTGTGACTCAAATATGCTACGTGTCAAAAATATATTTTTAAAAAAATGATGCAATTTGCTGCTGGTTTAAAGGGTAAATGCTGACCTGACCTCATAACCCTGCTCCCATCTGGGCTTAATTTTGGGATTTAAATCTGGCTCTGTGTCCAATGAAAGAAATGAAATCGTAAACATGGATCAGGATTAGTACATGAATTGTAGTGATTTCTATCCTTCTCAACCTTAAATTCAACTCTTCTCATTCACAGACGTACACTGCACATGTGACCAAACATAGAACTGGAAAACTACATTTCTTCCTCCTCTTGACGTAGCCACAGTTTCAATGAAATGAATATCAGCATCTTTTTTTGAACATTATATTTATACAAAGTCTGCTGTAGATCTTTTCGGTATGAATGGGTCAAACGGAGGTTGATGTTTTTATTATGCTGTTTCAAATATGGAGAAACAACACAGGCAAGAAAGAGACAATGAAGTGGAGAGAGAAAACGCAACAACAAACAAAGACAGAAACAATTATAAAGAAAGACAATAGGCAGAGACAAAAAAGTTATTTTGCACAGGCGCCAGCAAAGACAGTAAGTAAAGCATAAAGTAAAGATAAAGCCACCAGTTTTTTTTTTCTTTTCTGAGAACTAACCCTGATCTTCTCTGCCTCATAAAATCCTCTTCTTCTCTGTCTCCTCCTCTTCTGTACAGGCATTAAGATACCTGTATTATACCAACTAAAGAGGATTTTGTTCAGGGATATCGGCTCGTGTTTAATTGAAGATGGTGCAATTAAAGCTTTCCTGGAGCAGTGAGGGAAATGATCATGGATTTTGCGAACAAATGAAATATATATCGCGATGAAAGTTGAGAACATGGGATACGAGGCAAAAAAGAAAAAAAAAAGAAATGGATTAATCTATATCATCAAAATGTGTGTGTGCATTTGCTTCACCTTGAAGCAGCAGCAGGCTGAACAATCAGATATTTGATCTGGGCTTAGAAGGAAGATTTAATCCCCGGAACGGTGAAAAGGTTTTCTCCCAAGTTGCATTTATGCAATTTTGCCTTCTAGTGCAATTCTATAGAAATGTATCACCGCAATTTCAGCACCCAGGCCGGGATTAGTGTGTGTTGGTATCTATTTGTGAGCATTTGTGTGTTGTGTGTAAGCGTGTGTGTTTGTGGGGTCTGGAAATCGGTCTGGTCTGGTTTGTGAGTGTGAGTGAAGCGGCAAATACCTCAAAGCGACTGTCGACCGAAAGTGTGAGAGGCTGCTTTAGAAAAGGATGGAAACATGAAATTCCTTCTTCGTGTTGAACTCCTTAGGGCAGATGGTACACACAAACACACAGACACACACACACACACATACGCGCACATGCATGCAGAGGGAGACGGGGAGCATGTGAAGCTAAGATTAAAACCTTAATGTGTGAATGCATTCCCACTTTTATGTCCTTTCTGAAGAGAGCGGGGGCATAAAGGGCATGGCATATTGTAAAGGGGCAGCAGGACAGCATGACGCGCTGACAAGAGTGCACAAACACAGGAAGAAGAAAAACATCAAAACTAAGGGAAAGATGATGATGACAGGACAAGCAGGATAGCTGGTGGCTGTGGTGCGGATGTGACAGCAAACTTGCAAATATTTTAAAGACCCTTTTTTCCAACTGAAAGAAATGTTGATTTAAAAATCTCCACAATCACCAAAAATGTCAATTGACGACTATGATGTGATGAACTTTAATGAGATAACTTGTTATTTTGTAGGCTGAAAAAAAAAAACCATTTGCTTCCCTTAATTAGCTTGTTAGAGCTGTCAGCATGTCTGTCTTGAAACAATGGGGCACCGCTGTCCTTTTTCATTTCCTTCCCTTTCCTTCCCCCCCTGTCCTCGGCCTTCTCGTCTTTCGCTGCGTGCACAAACTGCCAGGACTTGGTGCTTGGTTAAAGGGATGGACACAGTTCACAGACCTTGGGCCATCTGTTCCCCCTGATTAAAGGGGAGTGTAAATATCTTTCTGGCCAAATATTGATATAAATTCAATGAGAGGTGCCATCTTGTTGCTTATCTGAGCCAAAACTATGTGTGTGTTGTGTGTGTGCGTGCGCGTGTGTGTGCACTTCAATTTTCGTGTGTGTCTAGCCATAAGAGACGCCCATGGGCAATGACAGTGCCGACTCATCTCATCTCCTCCACCTCTACTCTCCTGAGTCTGCATTTTCATCATTCAAATGACTCTGTGTGTGTGTGCGTGTTGGCGGCTGTGTGCGTGTGTATTTCCAGCCGCCTGTGTGTGACTCTGTTTATGTGTTTATGCATAAAACATGTTGATGTGTCTGATTTCGCAGCTCCAAAATGACTAGGTGGCCAGACTGCTATCAGATGTAGTCGGTCCCTGCCTGAGTTGGGTAAATAAGAGGCGATGAAGGCGCCAAGACTAAATTCTCTGGTGGCCTCACAGCATTGGCCTCAGCTTAAGCATCTCGCCAGCCAACATATCCACAGCATAATGAGTTAGAATCTCTCCGGAGTATTGGGATAAATCTAAACACTCAGTGTAACCTATCAGCATGTGTATTCGTCTGTGTGTGTGTGTGTGTGTGTGTATGTGTGTGTGTGTGTGTGTGTGTGTGTGTGTGTGTGTGTGTGTGTGTGTGTGTGTGCGTGCTTGTGAATGAGGTTTCTCTCCCACGAGCGCTCGGGTAAATCTAAATGCAGCTCATTGGCATAAGAGGATTTAACTTTTTGGTTCTTGTGGTAATGAGCTGTGATAAACACCAGCAGATAAGTTGCATGTTACACACACACTCGCGCGCAAATGATGGAAAAACACAGGATTTACATTGTTAGTGTTACCATGGAGATTTCCCATGAGCCTTGATGACTGTAGCAGGAGGCGCGCAGCCGTGTTTACTGTCCCCCTGGGTAGAAGTGGGAAAAAAAACAGTGATAGCTCCAACCACTGCATTGAAATGCACTAAATATTAAACACAAGCTGCACATTTCAAAGGTGCTTCACTATCACATTTTTGACTGTGTTCGATGTTTTCATGTAATCACTTCACTAAATCACCAGCAAACTACAACACAGTTCAAATGGGTCAAGTGCTGCAGCACAGGCCCACGCTTTGTGTTTGCCGGCTTTCACACTGCGCTCTCCTTCGCCGTGGCCTGGTTCCAGGCACAGAAAGCCGATACATGATCGATATGTTCAAAAGGTCGATTGGCAATTGTTGCTAGAGATGGATTTCTCCGTGGTGCTGAATACGGAGCTGAGAGCAGGAAACGTCTCAGATCATAGACACATAGTTTGACATTTCCTTGGATATATGAACTCTGTGTGTTTTATTTCTAGCTGCTGAATCTGACATGTATCTCAAACGCTGATGTGTGAGCTTCCAGCACAAACAGGAAGCCACATTTAGTCAGGATGTATTTAGACCAGCACATAAAACAGGGACGAAAAATTGAAAAAAAATACTCCACTAATATAGCTGAGATCAGAAACATTATTACACTCAAGATCTTATTTAAATGTATTGAAACCATGAGTCTCTTTGCGGGTGATGAAAGTCTGATGCACTGAAAAGTTTGTTGCTCATTTTCACATATACTTTTTGACTCACTGTTTTTCCAATAAAGACTTTCTGATCTCAGCTATGTGATTGTTTCATCATGCACCAAAGATGAGACAAATCATTCTGTTTTGAATACAGTGTCCTTCTGTGAGGGCTTAGCGATACAGACAGCATTCATCAGTATTAATTAACAGTGTCATTGGTAGTTTCCGTTATGTCCATGAAGAAAAGCTAATATTTGTGCAGGTTTTTGGTCATTACCTGGCCTGGTGCCTGTAAAGCCACATACACAGGTTATAGCCATCTCCTTCCATTTACGAACAAGACAATCTCCTCCACCCGCTCTCTCTCTATGATCAGAGGGTGCTGTGCAAGGAGACGACCATCATCATCGTCTCCTGAATGATTTACAGCCTCTCAGCCGCAGTCAAAGACCCACCAGTCGCCCTCGATCATGACCATATTCTTTGTGCGTATCAGCCATCATATCAGTGTTTGTGAATACATATGCCTTTATCAATATGCAACAATGTCTGTGCATGAATTTCTATGAGAGTCAGTAAGTGTGTGTGTGACCATGCGGAATATCAGCTTATGATGTCGGGTAAACCATTGGTGTCCCCTAGCACCAAAGTGTTAATAATGGAATAAGTAGCTTTATTTCTGTTACTTATTATTGAAAGAGATTATGCGCACATCACGCCTGCAGGGACAAATGGATAAGCGCAGAATGAGATGTGTGGGAATGTGTGTACAAAGTGTGTTTGTGAAGTACATATTTGGGCAAGCACGCGTTTGTTGTTGTGTATACATACGGTGTGTTAGTTTGTGTCTGTCTGTGTGTGTGTTGTGGAATTTGAACAACATTATGCAGAACATGGGGACGGTGGTTTGAAGATCAGATTTTAGTCGGAGGAAATTAACTGTTTCGTTGAAACATCTAACCACAATAAAAAGGAACATGAAGTATCACAGAACAGTTGATGAGAGGCAGGAGAATAATAAATTGTTTTTACTAAAATGATATGGGACATGCACGCACATCTTTGATTATTCCAAACTGTGTGTGTGCACATGTTAAACGCGTGTTAATATTCTTCATATTATAAAATGGGTTTTACTCAACCTTTGAAAAAGGCCATAATGGAGTTAATTTAAAGCAGGATGTAATACAGACATGGACATTAACCCTCCATTAAACAACTTGCTGCGGCCCCATTTCTCCTTGCATGCTTGATTAACTTGCTCACGTTGACGATATGAGATAATAACTTTGTTGATTCAAATAAGAAACATTCAATCAGTAATATCTAATGTAATACATAATCCTCCCAAGGCTAATACCATCACATGCAGTCCCCTGGCTGCTGTTTTCAATTTTCACCTCTCTGAACAAGCGTTTTGTTTGAACGGTGACACAGTGAGACGCGTTCGTCGGCTTCCAACCGACAAAGACACACATTGGATGTGTGATGGGGGCCTGTGAGGGGAGAAAGGAGCAATGGTATGAGATGTGTAAAGAAGGAGTGAAGGTAAAGGAGTGGAGAAGAAAGAGAACATGGGTGGAAAGGGTAAAATGAGAGAGGTAGTTTACATTTCATTCTTACAATGGGGCAATTTATTTATTTATATATTAAAAGACTTACATTTGACAATAATATGACCTTTTTTTCCTCTTGTCCTGAGAGAAATTAATTGATCATAATATATGCTGCCGCATTGGGAAACCACTGTCTTGGCAAAGGGAATTACCTTTCAGTTCATTTTTCTATAATTACTAGAGGATCATTTCATGTTCCTAGAAATCATTGGATCTTTTAAACATTGTTTACTTTGTCGCCAAGCCACCAGAAACACAGCTTAGTTGTTGTCTTAAAAACAAAATATCTGCTTAGAAATGTAAAATATCCTAATGGTTCTTTTAGCAAAGCTCGACCATATAGCACAAGATTTCACCACTCTTAATGATGTTTCTTATCCTATTATTATGTGTGTGTGTGTGCGCATGCATGTGTGTGTGTGTGTGTGTGTGTGTGTATGTGGGTGTGTGTGTGGTAATGATTTGCCTTTATCTCCTCTCTCCACAGCCCATTAATCCTGAGTGTGGGACAAGCAGTCATTACATATTTAACCCAGGTCACTTACTGTGGGTGGCAGATAGGTGCTGTCACTAACAGCCCATGTGTATTTGAGTGTGTGTGTGTGTGTGTGTGTATGTGTGCGCGCATCGGTATGTCGAGACAGTTTCCGTGCGCACATGTATGTACACGCGTGCACATGATGAGGACTGCGCCCAACTTTCACACATACGTTATTTAACTCTCGACAACTCTGAACAACTGTGTTTGCATAATTCTTGTGTGTGTGTGTGTGTGTGGATATGATATGTAAAACCTGACCTTAAGATAAAACCCTCAGCTCAAGCGTTCCTAATATTATCCCCCCACCACACCAGCGCCGTCACCCCAGTAGCTGTGAGATAAATTTCAGCCTCAGAGAACAGGTGAGGCTCAAGGAGGCGAATTATGCATTTGGGACTTCACCAACCCTCTCAGCGCCCTCCATCTTTTCCAAGTTGGCCGAGTAGGAATAAGAAGAAGCCCTCGCACTCTATATCTTTTTTTAATCCAAGTGCCACTCACGCTGTCACGACATCTGCTGTATTTCACGTGTGTAGTGTTAATCGGCAGTTCCCATCAAGGCTTACTCCGAGCATATAGAATTCCTATGGATTTCCTGACATTTTCCCCGTCTTCTTGTCAGCCTTCCCGTGCTATTTGTTCCAGACGACTGGACTTAGCCGATCTGGGATTAAAATGCCGGATTTCCGTGGTAAAGTGACGGGCATTAGAATTCAAGGGCTTACAACTTTTTTTTTCTTTTTTTTTTGCAGATGAGTTACCCTGCAAGCTGATAACCTTAAGAATCCAATTTACAATGTATCTGACTTTTATTTATCTCTCCAAGTGATTTCTCCTTCTCCGCCCTGCCACATGCATGTTTTTCAGCATACCTTTGTGCCTGTTTGTGTGTGTGTGTGTGTGTGTGTGTGTGTGTGTGTGTGTGTGTGTGTGTGTGTGTGTGTGTGTGTGTGTGTGTGTGTGTACAGCTCAAGGGCTCGAGGATGGTCTAATATGTTTAGCTACCCAGGGAAATAAAGAGCTAATACTGGGGGTCAGACTAATCGCCTGAAAACAGCCTCTCACTTCTCACTTTATTTTCATTTAAGCCATCGATGAACTCGCACAAACACAAACACACACAAGCACGTAAGCAATCGCACTACGTGTACACCGAGATGGACAGAGCGGTCTGTCTGTGTTCGGTATGCTGGTTCTGAGTGCGTCCTTCTAAATCCCCACTGGTAATGTTTTTGCCCCTCTGGCATGGCATCAGTCTACACACCCACTAATGAACACACTCACATACACACAGACACACAGACACACAGCCTCCTGCCTGTCCCCGTGCAGGCTCAAAGTCAGTGAATCATCATTGCATTTAGGGCTACCTAAGGCTAGCCCGGGGTGAGCGTACGGCGAGCTCAGCCATGAAGTGACAGTAATTGCAGCATGATTTTTTTTTTCTACTTTTTGGTGCCTGTGTTATAAATGTGGGCAGTGACCCTGCATCTGTCATATCCCATTTATAACAGCTACGTAGGAACACAAGTCAGTGAACATGAGGCCTCTGGACATACCAGAGCAGACTGATGGCCACGCCCTCACAGCTCGAGCATGTTACATGGGCGTCAATAAAAGCATGTACATATTATATTTATTTTACATGCTAGAAGTCCTCAGAATGGCAATGCCTGTTGGCTGCTTTGAGCATCGTGAGTGTCTGTACAAATATCCTTAACCCTTTATAGGGCAAGTGACTATTTTTAGTAATTTCCACACCATTTACAGAATTGAAATTTTGCGAAAATTTTTGCAACAGAAATAAAGTTTTCTTATGTCCTCCAATAACACTGTAATGTTAAATTTTTGAATTTCAAAGTATTTCAGTGAGTGCCCTATAAAGGGTTAATGATCCATCAAATATTTGTCAGTATATTTCAGTCTGAACTAGAGGATGAACCCTAATGACTTTGATGACATCATTACTTGCCTTTTCTTCCAGTGCCAAAATTTTACTGAAACATCTTGACAACACTTAGATTGACAGTCATGAAATGTGGCACAGAGCTCGACATTCAGGATGCTCTGAGAATGAATCCTATCACCACTAAAATATTTTTGTGCAGAGAGGATGAATCCTATATCTCCTTTATGATATCCACATTTTTCCTTTGGTTCCTTTGATGAGGTTGAAATTTGTGGTTTTAAGTGAAATGTTTCAGCAACTGTTGGATGAATTGTCTTGACATTTAATACACTCATTCATGTTCCCCTCTGGATGCAATCGTTTTGTTTATCCCTCCGCTTTTCATCTGGCACAGTCATCAGCCTCAAATTAACTTTGTGCATAGTGCTAATTATGTTTATTACTAAAAATGTTTTAAAAAATGAGAAAGTGATGGTGATATATGTAAGAGTGTTGATCTCATAATCTCTACTTATTTCATTTATTACAGCATAGTTATTCATTTCCAATTTTCACCTTTAAAGTCAGAACTTTGCTTCAGGAATATAACTGGTTTAGATAGGAGTGAAGGCTTAGGTGCAATGTAGAAATTGTACCTTGTGCCCGAGGTTGGAGAATAAACGCAGTCAATCCTCACAAGAGTAGTAATCCAAAGTGTGTGTGCAGCTCTGTGTGTGTGTGTGCATGTGTGTGCATGCTTTTGTTTTCTAGTCAGCCTCTCGTCCCCCAGGGAGAGCTGGAGCTGGTATCAGGCCGGCCGCTTCACTGGGAGTGTCACTGACTATCTGCTTCTCCAGCGAACCTCACAGCCAGGAGACAGGAGAGAGGAGATTTACTGTACTGGAGAGAGAGAGGGAGCGAGGGCGAGAGAGAGAGGGGCCGAGGGGTGAGAGTGTGAATGACAGAAAAGATGAGAGAGGGAAGAGAAAGAAAAGAGGCGCGGGAGCTGGAGGAATAGTGTGAGCTGGGAGGCAGGAGAGAGCATGAGAAAGGGCCTCTGACCCTTTTATTTATCTGTGAATACACTGGCTTTCTGTGTATAGAGGATGGATTCATGTTACACACACTCATGGAAATGGGAGCGTGTCCCCTTATCGCTGCTCTGTGTTGTCTGTCAACATGTTCATTGATCTCATCACAGTCAACAGAGAGCTGTGAGGCATGTGTGTGTTGCTTTGTACTTTGTTTTGGCATGTGTGTGAACATGAGTGTGTGTGTTCTGCTGAACAGTGCATGCATTTGTGTGTATTTCTGTGTGAAAGAAGATTTTTCTTGTTGTGTGTGTGTGTGTGTGTGTGTGTGTGTGTGTGTGTGTGTGTTTCTGTGTGATCGACTGCTGAAATGAGCACAAGACAGATGTTAAAGTCAGTTTACAGACTTCTGCAGATGTGTCTTAATCTTAATGCACCTAAAGCAACACAAACACAATATTGATAACTACATTAATAACTATAAGGGTTGGGTCAATAACAGTGTTGCTTTCTCTTCGATGAAGATTTCATGCATTCTTCAGTGTCCACTGTTGTCAGTGCTCAGCCTGTGATAAGAATGTGAAAATGTAAGTAGGTAATTTACTTTTAAAATTATTTGCCAAACTTACTTGCCAACTACCACATTATTAAATTAATACAGCAAGCCAGCCACTAGCTATCTAAATTTCAGGATTAACAATTCCAGATCATTCTATTAACAAGCTGTTAAGCAGCTTGATCTTTAAAATTTGCCTGCGAAACTAACTTCTGTTTAATTAGGTTTGGGGTTTTTTTGTGATGATGTGCACCTTTGGCAGAATTCAGTCAAATCATCTGCTGAACATGAACTTGATAGATGAAACATGCTTCTATAAATTTAAGAAATAAAGCAATCCCAAAATAGTTCTCCACCTCAATCTGTCACACTACCCTTTAAATCACATAGGTTAAAATGTGGTTTAAGTTTGACTTTTCACTCTTTCTTTCAGCGATGGTGGGCGTCCCAGCCTTTTTCAGGGGGTGCTTGTATCGCACATCAGTAACTGGATGTGTTGCTGTTCACCTCCTCTCCGTTTGAAGTCAGTAAACTATGAAGGATGACTCATTTGAAGCTAATGCTGCATTGAATCCAGCCCATTTGAATCTAATGTGTTTCAAAGCATGTGTCCTTTGAAGTCGATACTTGTCCCCCTCCGAGGCCACACTTCTCAGAGAGAGTCCTCTCTGAAGTCAATGCGTGTCCCATTTGGAAGTCAATGCTTGTTAAAGGATGGATGGTGAAGGAGCATTGAATGCATGGCTGAATAATAGTCTTTTGGTTGGTTGCTTCCTAAACACTAGTTACCGACTGTCCTTTCAGCTCTGTTCAGATGGGAATCGTTTCCTATTCTCAGTATCATGGTCTTGCTATTGAGTGCCATGGTTAATGTAAGTGGATGTTTATGTGTATGTACATTAGTATGTTGAACAGCTTGAACCCAGTGATTCTTCTCATAGGTGGCCTCTAACTTTCAACTGTGTCGGGTATTACAGTAGTGTTGAGTGAATTCTCATAAAAATAATACAAAAATGAATTAAGCTACAAGAGGAAATGGAGAAGAACAAGCATTGTGATAATGATACACAAAATAATGGCTTAGACTGTATATACTTAATGAGTGCACATATCCAGCACACAAAGCACAGGTACAATTAATCCACACAGGCGAAACTCCTCAAACTAATGAGCACAAACAAAATAACCAAAGAGGAAAAGTCAAGACATTTAACTAAAAACCACAAAGCCACCCTGTGAATCATTCTGTGCGTGTGAGTTTTGTTTTCCTGTGATTAACTGCTTGACATTATCGCGTATGTGGAGTTCAACTTTGTGTATGCAATCCATTTTATGATCAACTATTCTGTAGCCTTTTCTTATATAAATCAAAGTCCCCCTGAACTAAAATACAGTCTTTAATTACCTGTTTTCACATTAAAATATTTTCAATCTCGTTTCATTAAACTGACTCAGACAAACTGTACGTGATTTGATATTAATTTCTGGATCATGAATTGCTGCTCTGTCAAATTAAGGCTGATTAAAGAGTAAACACTTCAGCTTCACTTTTTTTTCTGAAGTGTTACTTTTATTCTAATTTAATCAATTTCCCAATTATTTTTTAAACACCTTTTTAGGAATAAATACTTCACATTTTGAGTTCTAGCTGCAGCAACATGTTTTCCAACAATTCTGCGAAGATATTCAAAAACCCCTAATTGCTCTTCTTCTTTTTTCTAAAGGCTCCACGTTGGTGGGAGGTATTTTCTTTGTGAGAGAGAGGATTGTGAGTCTTGTCATCACAGCCCCACTGATGAAATATGTAAGAAACCGTAGTTGTATTCTGTTGCAGAGCTGGTGTGTTAGACAACGCTCTGCAGCCTTTTAAGCTCAGCTTTTAAAATTGCTCTGTAGTATTTCAAGGTCTGCAGATGTTAGTAGTGTGCAAGTACAAACCAGTTCCTTTTTTTTTCTCCTTTGACTTGTGCGATGTTTTAGCTGCTCGTGTGTTAATGCAATGAGGTATATGTGTAAGAGTCTATATTTTCTGTGTGCACGTTTTTGAAGGCGTGTGTGTGTGTGTGTGTGTGTGTGTGTGTGTGTGTGTGTGTGTGTGTGAGCGCTTTCAGTAACCGCCGTGCTTTTTATCGTGACATGGTGCCCTCCCATCTCCCCCATCAGCCCTCAAATGCACTCGTTTGCACAAGAGGGAGATAAAACATGTTTTCTTTAGAATCGCTATCTTCTTTCCAGACAGGTGCACTCTGCCCTTTATGTGCTGCATGACTCACACATTCACAGACGTATGCGCAAACACACCAGACGACCTCGGAGGATGCATCAGCATAGGTCTAATATTAAGTTAAGTGTTCTTTGCCGGTGAAACTTTTGAAGAGTGAACTCAGTTAATTACTGGTTCCTTAATGAACCCCCCCCCCCCCCAATTTATTTTCACACGACTGTAACAGTGATCAGAGCAGGAAGCGAAGGTAAGAAGAAGAGGCAAAAAATAGGATGGAACAGATAGATAAAACAACGCTTGAGAGAATAAATCCTATAGTTTTTGGATGTTTTTTTTCTTCTCCTCTCTCTCTCTTTCTCTCTCTTCCTCGCTCACACACCCTCTGTCACACCCCATACACAGAGATACAGACTCTTTTCACCCTTTGATTACGCACAACGAGACCTGCATATCTGTTCTGACACGAGGGTATTGTCAGGACAAGGTGGTTAAAAGATAGCAGAGAGAGAGAGAGAGAGAGAGAGAGAGAGGGAGGGAGGGAGGGAAAGAAACAGCTAGACAGACAAAGACGGACAGGTAGGCAGAGTCAAAGGGACGAATGGGAACTATAAGACATTATATCACAGAAAGGTTCATCTTATCTTTCCACATCTTCGCCATAGCTTTTTCAGAAGGAAAGACAGAAGAAAAAAAAAAAAAGCTGTTTTCCCAGGGTAATTTTCCCGGATGCTTCAGAGCAAATGTTTTTTTCTAAGCACGAACAAGTGAATTAAATGAAAACAACAAAGGCGACAGTAGCATCCTGGCTGTAAACAATCATCTGTTTCCGTGTCCCAGCAGAGCAGAGCCTTGCACCTCCCCCGTGCCTGCTGTGACGGTGGCCATTTGGAAAAAAAAAAAAAGAACAACCAACAAATCTATTTTGCTTTTTGTTCATTCCTGTGCACCTCTGAGATCATCTCGGATTCCTCTGTGTTTTTCTCTATTGTTCGCGCTGCCCCCAAAAACATCCTCCGCTCCGGTCTGGGCTCACTTCTCTGCATGTCTCCATCTCTTTTCTTTTCTACGCTTCTCGCTCTCTGTAAACAGCAGCATAAATGAAAAACTGTACATCAAACGAGACTGTGGTCCTGTAGCTGCCTCTCTTAATTCATATTCAAGACCGAACTTGAAAACTTTTATCACTCACTAAGACCTCACTGTGGGGTTCACACACACTGAATATGAAATAATAATAATTAGAGACTTGCTAACCAGCTAACTTGTAAATAAGACAGAATACAAGCATGTGAAAACAAACTGTGTTTATTGACAACAGTTTTACAAAGTGTCCCTGAGCCCATGTAGTAATCTCTTTTATACAGTCGTGTGTTTGACAAAGTGGTGAACCTCTCTCCAGCCTTGCTTGTGAACGACTGAGTCTTTCCAGGATGAACCTTTCATACCCAATCATGATACTATCACCTGTTACCAATGAACCTGTTTACCTGTGGAATGATCCAAACAGGTGTTTTTGGATCAGTCCACAACTTTCACAGTCTTTTGTTGCTCCTGTCTTTGTTCTGTTTTCAATCCAAAAAAGATTAGCAGATGATCACCTTCTGTTTTACATATGTTTTACATATGCGTCCCAACTGTTGCACTTTTGCTCAGATGAAAACTGATCGAGCAAGTTGTGTGTGAAATGAAAAGCGGGGGATACGTTAAACTCCTGCCTGCTTTCATACCTGTGCACTTCAGGGTTTTTTTGAAGCTACAGAAATAGCAGGACACACCACCTCCCTCTCATTCAGATGCCAGAAAGATGTGGAGAGAAAGTCAAACAGTGTTGGAAGTTCTGACAAGCACTTCATTTGAAGAACACTGACCCCATTACAAGTCTGAGACAAATTTGTCCACTGAAAGCACAAGTGATGAAACTGATATATACCCTCCACTGCCAATCCGGTGACGAACTGCAATTTTGGTGCCAAGAACGATCGCGTCTTGCTCAGTTCACCACTCGCCTGCCCTGAACAGGTTGACAGCTCCGAGTACTTTTGCTCCATAATATTTTTACCACTCTATTGGGTAAAGGAACACCCATATAGACCTCCCTGAAATCACACAAGTGTCCTTTTTCATGTCTTGTGTGTCTGTGATTTTCAACCAGCTGACGTGTTCACGCAGACGAAAACGTTTTATTCCAATTACAGCATTAATACCAGCCAGTCATAATAAAGATTAATGACTAATTCTCAGCAGCTCTGTAATCCATGACAGTCAGCAGCCGACACTGACGGCCTTTTCCTTACTCTGATGACTCTGTTTGTAGCCATCTGAAGGCAGCAGCGACCTGTTTCATCTGCACTCTCTAACTGGAGTGATGATGTGCACTGTCAAACACATTTACAGTATTGTAAAAGAAGCAGCAGGCTGTTGCAACATAAACACACAAACGTCATCAAACCAGTAAAAAACTGTCCATCTTCCAATCTATAGACAATCAACGCACCTCCTTTGTGCTACTTTCTTCCAAGTCTTTCATATTTTTTTCCCTCTTCTCAGTGTCTGAGTTTCTCAAATCCCATTCTGAAATTCTGGCATTGTCTGGCCAACAGCTGTTACCTAGCAGAGAGACCAGTAATTATGAGTAAGTGCTTGCTGCTTCTTATCAATAGCTGTAATTATAGGGGAGAGTCTTGAGTTTCGGTGTGTGGAAATCACTCTTCTGGATGACACTCCATCGCTTGTTACAGAGCCACACACATTAAGTGATGACTGTACATTCGGCAACTCTGAGTGTCATAGTTTTTTTTTTTTTTAAGTTGAGGCATCTCATCATAAGTGCTCCAGTGACAGATCAATTAGAAACAGCAGTTAAAAGACTTTGCAGGCTCTGCAGTAGGTGATGGGGTTTATGACTTTAACACCTGATTATTTTCTTATAACGTCAATGTAATGGCATGCAAATTATTACAAACTGTAATCATTAGTGTGCGGTAATCACCAACTATGCACCGACGCAGCAGCCGTAAGTGGTCGTGTTGTACGCAATCTGTCCGAACGATCATTTACATTACTGCAAACAGGAACAGTATATAATAAGCTAATAAACACGTCTCACTTTAATTGTTGTTTGGCTTCAGTCTTGACCTTAACTCTCCTCGCAGGATATTAGATTCACTGGCAGCACAGGCACATATCTCTCTGCGGGTTTGGGCTTTGCGACTTCACAGAATGCTTGAGAGTAACAATCTTAAAATAATGAACATCATCACGTACAACAAAACATTTGCGTCAGCGACGGTTTGAGCCGGGCCTTATTTACGCTCTCGCTCTGTGGATGGTGCTCTGTTGTGGTTTAAAGTGTGTCATCAGCAGTTTGTCGTGCAACACAGAAATCAATACAGCGGCTAAAAGTGAAGTTGCGATAGAGTTGCTGCAGCAGAACAGTTTGTATTCATTTCTTAACTCTGCCAGATGGAGATTGAGACAGCATGACAGTGATGAATAGTGTGACTAGTCTCACAAACTACCCGACAAATTTCCATTATTTGTGGCGACGCTTCACAAACTCTCCTTCACCATTCCTCATTAGTACATTAGTGTGGGACACGTTGTCGGTGCAGACCCCGCGGGGGCATATCAGGGCAGGACACATTTAGGAGTTTGAATTTTTCTCTTGGTTCATGTTTGCCAGGTGGACAGGTTGCTTTAAGGAAGACATGTCTGCCAGCTCCAGGGGTGTTATTCTGGACCTGACTGTGCAGTTGACACTTTAGCACTAAAGTAAAATGTGCTCTTGCAGCTTTCATCGTCGCAGTCGTGTGTTCAGGTTTGCTGATTCACATACTGTGGAAAAGTGCAGTTAGCGTTTTCGTTGGCGGAGCTGGCCTTTTCTAAATTGACTTGCAACTGGCATCTCGCTCAATCTATTGATATCAATTGATGTGAAAGTACTACTCGAGCTGAATTACTTCAGCTGATTTTGAAGATACTTCCGTCTGCTGCTCTGTGTTCGCTGTGAGTGCTGTTATCAACACGCAGAACTGTTTGGAAGTGAAAGGTTCCCATGGGCTGTTAAATCAAGAGCATCCAGCTGTTTGAGGGCTTCAAGGAACACTCAGATGCACACGTGTGTTTGTATGTGTTTGGGTTTTCTATGTGGCCAAGTTCTGCTTTCACAGAATATGCGGCTTGTTGCTGGACACACTGAACATAATCACAGTAAACAAAATCCACATTCATGTAGATGTAGAATCTCAATTGCTTTTATTCATGTCAACTGAAAAGAGGCCTCTGTTTGAAACATGCTTTTATTTTGAATTCATTCTGTGCAGTACAGTTTTAGTATTTTTTTGTGAAAGGATCCATTTGCTTAATTCCTCAGTTTTCTTTCCCTCCATCATTTTCACATTAAAGTGTTGCAGTTCAGGAGGCATAATCCCATTTTTCCATTATTTCCTTGGAAGACATTTAGTGTGAGACGTCCGCTTAAAGCGCTCATTGCTGCTTAGTACTAACATAAGCTAATTCTTGAATGCAGCAACTACAGTTTATGACAACTTGGGTTCAGTGATGGCAACGTACTGTCAAATGCAGGTCCAACAGATGCAGTCAGATAATCATAAAGGTTTTCAACAAACAAACAGATCTGTGAAATTCATTTTAAAGACAGAGAATTATGAAGTAATCCATTCACAGTATAGAGACAGACTTCCTGTTCTGACACAGTCGTCTTGTGCAAAGAAACATTACTAGCAACAATAAAGATGCGTATTTGCTGTTTTACCTCCACATGAATTGGTTTGAATAATCTGAAAGTTTGTTTACAACCTGTGTGATTATCTGACTGCTCATGTTCCAAATGTTCTGCATCAAGTCTGATCCGGGGGTCCTGATGAATTGGTTTCCACTATACAGTATAAAGCCTAATCCATGCTGATCCTAATTGATTAGGTGTTATACATACTACAGATGTGTACCATGGGGGCAGAAGTTCTACCACACAATAAAACCCTGGCAGATTCTGCCGATAAGAGGCTGCATGTGTGAACACAGTCTGACAAGAGGAAATGAGAGAAATCAATGGAAAGTTTTCTCTCTCTCTGTCTCTTTCTTTTTCTCTCTGACTCCATCTTTCTCTGGTGGAACTTGAGGAGCTTGCAATGTATTGTGTATCTTGAGTGTATGTGTGTGTGTGTGTGTGTGTGTGTGTGCGTCCATGGCCGTGTGTGTTCTGGCTGGTAGACCATTCAACAGAGGTTGTGTGTAATCCCTATTGTTGCTGAAATGCCACCGCTGTTATTAGGGAAGATTTATGTGCCGTGCCCAGGGATGGAGTCAGAATGCCAGCTTGTGTTTGGGTGTGTGTGTGTATGTGTGTGAGTGTTATTAATACATTGCACTGGGGGATACAGCCACAATGCCAGAATGCAACCATGTTTATGAGTCACTGTCACATGTAGCTAGCATTTTGGTACCAGTAATTGATTTGTAGGGCCGGATAGTACACGGCCTGTTTATCGTGATCGAGTGAACATTTTAGCAGACACGATAATTGAATGGACGACAGGTGGAAAAAAACAGTCGCACAACCCTGCTTCCAAAATAGTTAGGACACTGTGTGAAAACATAAATATAGCAGGATGTGATCATTTGTTAATCATTTTTGACATAAACTCAATTAAAAACAGTGCAAAACAATATATTTAATATTTGACCTCATCGATTTAATTGATGTTTGTAAATATCTGCTTATTCTGAATTTGATGGCAGCAACATATTTCAAACAAGTTGCGACAGACAAAAGACTGTGAAAGTTATGGACTGATCCAAAAACACCTGTTTGGATCATTCCACAGGTAAACAGGTTCATTGGTAACAGGTGATAGTATCATGATTGGGTATGAAAGGTTCATCCTGGAAAGACTCAGTCGTTCACAAGCGAGCATGGAGAGAGGTTCAACCCTTTGTCAAACACATGACTGTATAAAGTATATTATATTATATTATTACTACATGGACTTAGGAACATCAATCTATCAAGGCAGTGTCTTTTTACATATGAACTTCCTCCGTTCTCCGCTTCCCTTCTATCATCATATCAGGTTAAAGTCTATGAGTGAACCCAGGTAGAACATGTTGAGGCCTCCAGGTGCATCTAATATCTCCCACAGTTGGCCCCTGCATTTTACTGATTGTTTCCACAGCCACTGCGGAGAAAGTGATGCATGATGGATCAACATATGAATGAATGTAGAGCTGCATCTGATTGGGGTTTTATTTTAGCAGTGGCTAATGTGTCACACTCCATTTCTATGTCATTTGACCTCTGTTTTGACTGCATGTCCCTTGCCACCCCATAATAATGCCAATAAACAAGTAAAATGATCTAATATTGCATATATTTTTTGTGAATTTACTGTAATTGACTGCGTATGACATTTGATATTGTGGGATTTATCCTCACACTACACACAACACACACACAAATAAATAAATAAAAACAGAAAGAAACCAGCCCCATGATTTACTGCTGATGAATGGTGAAGACTGAAATCACTGTGTGTGTGTGTGTATGTGTGTATTCGAGTGTATGTGTGTGCGTGCGCTTTTTGCCTATGATAAATGATTTCCACCTCCCTCTTAAATGGTTCAGTCTACCTCTTAATCTGTTTCTCCATTTACAAGTCTGATTGTCATCACAGCATGATGCAAATATACGCAAATAAACACAATTATAAGTGCTTATTATTATATAAGAACACAAGGACACACACACACACACAGACATTTCAAGGTAAGGCTGCATACTTTTAATCATGAGACACACATGGGTTAGCAAACTGAATATCAATGTCGGCACGATTGATGACCGCAAGGACGTAACAAGGAAGAGGTCACTCTGTCCTCTCCTCAAGGTCTTTTGATATTCACGAGAGCCCTTCTTCCTCTGACCACTTATGTCACTTGTCATTCATCTTATTTGTTCCTTCTGGCTGTGTGTGTGTGTGTGTGTGTGTGTGTGTGTGTGTGTGTGTGTGTGTGTGTGTGTGTGTGTCTGAGTCTGTCTGTCCTTGTATGTTAATGTGCATCTGAGTCACGTGTGTGCATGTGTGTGTGTGTGTTTGCGTGCGAGCGCTCAAGCGGCTGTCAGGTCATATATGCAGTTCGCTCACGGATGGCACCGATGAATAAGCGGCACCAATGTCATCTTGAAACCTTCGAGAGGAGAGAGAGGATGAGAGGACGGCGAGATGAGGAGAAATGAGGCAAAGGGAAATGAGAAAGGGGCTGACGAGAGAGGAGAGGAAGGGTAGGATGATAGAAGAGGAGATGAGGCAAAAGGACAGCCAGGGGTGAGGAGGTAACAATGATTTCTACAAACAACTGGCCGGAAGCGACGCTCATTTAGATCCACTCCTGTCTGCTTGTCAGGCAACTTTCTTTTCTTCTCCTGCTTTGCTTTTTACGTTTTGAATCCTATTTTGACCTCTTGTGTCGCCCTCCCTTCTCTTTCTCTCCTCCTCGCTCTCTCTCTCTATCCCCTACTTCCTTCTCCTTCAGGCATGTCACATTTGTTATCCTTACAGTTCTTGAATCCTTTGCTCTTCCTTCCCTCAGTCCCATTTTCTGTTCTTGTCCCTCCCCTCTCCTCATCCTTCTTCTCAACATCATCTCTGTGCTCTGATACTTAGTCGATACAGCTGTCTGCTGTATCGCAGTTTCAGCTGGTTGAGCAACTTCTGTCTTGTCAACAGAACAAATAGGTCTTCATTTGACCAAATGGCCTCTCAGCTGACCTCTGAGTCTGACCACTGTTGTGTTAAAATGCCCACATGAGTCTGTTTGTTTCTGTCATGTCAAAGCTTTGGTGAATTCATAAAATGAATATTACCACTTCGAAATCTTCTGTCTTTTCATAAATTCAGCATTAAAACACACATATGTGACCATGAGGCGAACTGTCAGGCAGCACAGGGGCTCATTAGTTCGCTCACCCGAAAGCACTGTTTTCATGTCCTCCCTGTGTCGTCCGGTGTTTCTGCCTCCAAAGACATGCAAGTTAGCTTAATTGGGAACTTGCCCATAGTTAAAGTGAAAGCTAGTGTGATTGGTAGTCTGTCTGCATGTGTTTGCACCATGATACACAGGTGACCTATCAGCCCGGCCTCTTCTTCAGTGTGTGTTTATCCAACCCCCCCGTGACCCTGCACAAGATATTGTAAGTGGGTATAGATGCTGGATGGGTGTTAAACAATCCGCTGCAAATGACCAGGTTTCCTTCTGTGCTAATTAAGAAACAAATGTGTCCATTCTTTTCATCACTTCTGGTACAATTAAACCTGTTTTCGCTCAGTCAGAAAAGCAACGTGCCACCATGAAACACATTATTCTCAAAGTGCGGAAGATTACATGTCGCTGAATAATTGGTTATTTGGTAAGTGACTGTTTGGTGGGTTCAAGTTAACTGCGATGCTTATCCAATTGCAGGAGCTCATTTTGCTGTGTAAAATAATGGACTTTCAGGTGTGTCCATATGCAGATGCATTTGATTGGCTGAACAAACACATGTGAACGTACAAATATAAGCATCTCCTCACACTTCTCATACATATACATGAGTGTCGAGTAAAGCATTTGAGGACATATAGCCTCATTTACACACAGACAAAGACAGAGCTACCTGGCTTTGCGCGTTGCTTTATGGGTGAGCCGTTAAGTCAGAAAAGAAGAGATTGCATTTGACCCGTAAGCAGCCGTTCTGCACATCTGAAACAGAGGAATCAGCGAAGCTCAAAGAGACAGGTCCATCTCTTTTATCTCAGCTTTGATGTCGCTCCCTCTCCCTCACTTTAATCTAGCACTTAGTTTAACTTTGCCAGGGTAGATTTGCTTGTATTTGTGTTTGTTGTAAGTCTTTGCGGAGAATTTGCATGGAAAAGCAAGATTTGTTGGTTCGGTCTCACAGGGGCCTCAGACACACATCTGTACACACACACACACACACACACACACACACAAAGAGACAAGAAGTGCATAAAATCTCACAGTATTTACTCTCAGTTACAGTGGGTAAATAGAGAGCTCTGTGGACTGTGTCAGTGAGTTGCTTAAGGCTTTGTGTCTAACCTATCATTTGAAGTCAAAAATCCACAACAGCCCCGGCTTTTATAAACAAAAGGTCATTCTAGATTGCAGATCTGAGCACAGAATAACAGATGAATTGGCACACACACACACACTTTCCTGCACACAGATACTGTATACACACACACAAACAAACCGGCACATACAGCACAAACAAATTCACACACTTGGCGTCAGATCAGAGACACGCTTACCCGTTTCCCTCGCTAATCTTTGAAATCGGCGTCCACTTTCATGGCTGAATGTCAGCTCTGTCACACAAAACAAAAAACGCAACGTTCTCTCAGAGGTAAGAAACCCATTAGATCTGAGGTGGCTGTTGCGTTCGCTACCACAGAAGACAGTGAAAATTGTCAAAGTGTAACTGTATACCCCGGAGTTGAACCACTTTCAAGTTGGAGTGCTGCACGTTCCACGCTGTTGCACACTTCAAGCTGGTGAGAGGTGATGTTAGAGCCTGGAACCACAGAAACAGAGCAGAACCGTGCGTCACTCTCTGGCTGATTTAAAGAAGACTTGGTTTACTTGTTCAACCTGTAGTTACCCACAGGATAATGACCTGCAAATACATACTGGGTTTTTAGGGATAGGACCAATTACCAAATTATTGATGATAATTGCTGACACATGGATGACATCGGTTTATTTATTTTTCGTGCATGAAAGTCAGTCCACACACACACACACACACACACACACACACGGTTCACTTCTGATTAGACCTTGCTCGAGGTATAAACAAGGTGGGCGTGTGCGCACCGCCATTAATTGACATCTTTCTGACCCCGTTCTTATTGGTTCATGGGCTTGGCGACTTCAGCGCAGCTTTGCCGACTTCCAACCTGAGCAGAGGTCTAATGAGCCAGAATAAACCAACACGTGTGTGAGTGTGCAGAGCATAAAATAGAAGTAAAGTCAAAGCACACCGCTGAAATTTTTTCAACCTTAATAAAAGTCAGTCAACATTCAGTGTCAAACGCGAGGCTAATTTTCTCCTCATTTAATTTAAGTTGAAGCCGGCAAACTGTCTGTCTCACCGGCTGGAGTGACAAATTTAGGCAGCAGATTTTCGCAGCCAATTAATATGAGTTCAGTGAGTTGTCAAAAACTTCTAGATGAAACTCTTGATGTTGGTTGACTCTGCAAGCCTGCGTCTATATATGCTTGATTATTGAAAAGACAGAGTCAACCGTGTCATTTTAATGTTGAAAAAGACAGAGTAGCATGAGTGAATTTATCGAACTGGTCACGTATGCATTTTTTGAAGTTGGTGGCTGGTTCGATAGCTGAGTATACTGACTGACAACCAGCACAAGCAGAGACAGTAGCTGAGTAGTCCAATTCTCATAATTTAATAAGAATAATTATATTATGTATAACATTAATCTAGTAATCTCATAACATCTATTACTGATGGAACATTATTAGGGCATTAATATTGTTGGCTCTGGTACACTCTGGGAGCACACAGCTAAACTCCACGATGTGAGTTGTAATACCTAGAACATGAATATTTTAATGTTTATTAATATTTGCACCAATTTATCATTTCCTTCCATGTCCCTGCTCTGTTCTTAATGAATATTATTTTATCATTTTTATTCCTACCCCATGCTTTTAATGTTGCAAATGCTTACCTTGGAAATGCCCAGTGCAGAGTATGACCTGAGCCTTCACTGTGTTTGTAATATTGATGTAAATTATATTGAATTTGTCTGGCTTGCAGAGCTAAACAGATATGATTTTGATCACATAGTTGTTAAGGTATCAAGGTCCAGGGTGTTTCTAAAAGCTAAAAACTAACATATTGATTCTCAAAGTGAGTATTTTCTTTGAACAGGCCTTAAGTACTTTCCCTGTTGGGGATAGTGTGCAATTAGTTTTCAATTCCACACTCTTCAGGATGTCAATACATAACTTTTGTGGCGCAGCAGTAGGCTAATACATCAAGCTGAATATCCAATACCCTCAAGTGTATATATCAGTGGGGAAGTGTCTTGCTGAGGCATCCTTTTTCTACCTTTCAATTGTGGATTCTTTTCCAACTTGATCTCTTCCCGCTCCCCTCGTCTCTCGTATCCTTTTGATCTCCCTCGACTCCATTGCGTCTCCGTCTCCAAACTAATTCCTCTAACTATCTGCACCATTCTTCAAGTAAATCATGTTTTCTCAGACATATTTTTTTATTTCAAATCACTTGGGTTTTTTTTTTTAGTCCTCACCCTTGCTCTTTCTTGCCACACTTCTTTCCTCTTCTTCCTGCTCCAATCCCTTTCTGCTGGTCCCCGAGCTCACCTCTCCAAATGACAGCCCACTCTCCCATGACAGCTCCAGGCCACTCTGTCATCCCCCATGTGTGTGTGTGTGTGTGTGGAGTTGTATGTGTATGACTGTGTTTGTGTGTGTGCACACCAATGCCCATGTGTCCTCTCAGCTTCCAGTATGAGTAATAGATTGAGAAAATGTTTATTAGATTTATTATTTACTTTCCTGGAGTGTGTGTGAATGTGTGTGCCGGCGTGTGCACATCTCCTCAAGGCTCTGTTGGAGCACTTGTGCATGCATGAGTGTATTTTGTTGTGCCATGTGACAGATTTCTCACAGATAGCTGCGCTGTGTGGCTGGGGTTGAATTATATCATCCATGACAAGGCAGAACATTTTTGCTCCTCTCCTCCTATCTTCCTGCTTTTCATGTGTTTCACAGCAGAGGGACACGAAGGTGGGCAAATGCCTGCATCCATCATAGGCAATGACAGACCTTAAACTTTGTGTATCATGGGTCAAATGTGTCTAATTTCATTTGCAGACCACAGTGAAAATGTGATCTGATTGTTTACAACAAATGAAAACAGAGGGCCTCTGAATCCAGGGGCTAAAAGATTTTCAATAACTCTGTATGCAAAGACCGACTTGTGCCTAAAAGCTTGAACACATTCCAAGTCAAAGCCAAATGAACTCAGCCAAAGCTCAAAATGTGCCAAAAAGATTAACATTATTTGCTCAGCCAGAACCTAAGTAAGATCCAGGGACCCACATTATGAACACGATTTTCCAAATGTTATTGGTAACATTGGGTTGTGCCCTGAAAGTCAGCTTATTAAAACTCCTTGACAAATATTTGAGGCCTGGGACAGTGAGAGTCACCGTGGCATTAATGCACTGAAGTTTGCTGCAAGGACGGTCAATAATTTTTTTTTTCAGGTTGCCAGACAAGGACAAATACTCCTCTTTCATTTGGGAAATGATTCCAGATCATTTGGAGAGAGAATCACCTCTATCGCTTGGACTTTATGTGCTGTATCACCACTGTTTTGCAATAAGTTGTATCAAACTAGAAACAATCAGTCAATTCATTGATAATTTGATTGTAAGAAAAAGAAATCAGCAACAGTTTTACAAAACAATTCCAGTTTCTTAAATATGACAATTTGCCTCTTGTCTATGTTTCATATGAAAACCTTTTAAGATAAAATACACCTTTATTAGTCTCACAACGGGGAAATTTCCTGTCTTGAACCCTTCAGTGGATTTCGGAAGAAGTCACTCTGGCCTGTGGGGAATTATGGTGAATATTTATTTGTTTTCTGACATTTTAAAGAGAAATGATCAGAAAAACAATCATTAGATTAATGGACAATGACAATGATCATTAGCTGCAGCTGAGCTAAATGCTGCCTGGGAGGAGAGTTAAACGACTGCCTCAGAGATGAACTACCGTGAACTTTGACCTAATGTGAAAGCAAAGGTTTTTCATTGTCTCTCATAACTGCAGAGAAATGTACTGTCCACACAATGACTTACTGGCCTGTTAGTCCACACTCTGACCTAAACTCTGGTGTGTGTGTGTGTGTGTGTGTGTGTGTGTGTGTGTGTGTGTGTGTGTGTGTGTGTGTGTTCTCATGTGCTCCTGTGTATTCAGACAGAAAATTTACTGTTTACAAGGATCTGTATATGACCGCACAAAAAGAATGACAACCCTAGCCAACATAGCGACATAACAGTAAATTGATGTGTGTGAGTGAATGTCACACACTATGCATACTGTGGTCATGTCTCAGGAGTAAATCTGAGCTTTATGGGGACATGAGTAACAACAGAACTTTATAGCATACTTTACTAGGAACAGTAAAACTCATGACTGCTTCACACATTGTTTGCTGCTCCGCTGACTGACTCTGGTGTCTATGTGTGCATCACATTTCTTAAACCTTCCCCAACATTGATTACATTTTTGATTTACAGATGCTAATTTGTATCTGAAATTTAATCCAAATCAGATCAAATTCTGCTCATTTTCTTATCGCTTCATAGTTCGTCCAAAGATAACACTGTTTCTACACCTGATTGGAAGACAAACAAAACATCCATTTGATTTCTACCAAATGTTACTGTATTATGTCTTATGGTCATTGGAAAAAGGTCACTGTCAGAGAAAACCTTCCCAGGTGGTGGAGCAAAGATTCAAGGTTTAAGTTCAAGGCTGGATACACTGCAAAATGTCCAGTTATAGCATTGACGATTATTGATATACGCTATGTCATGACCTGTCTGTCTGTGTCTCCTTCCTGTCTCTCCTCCTTGTTTCCATCTAACAAGGTAGAAACGAGGAAAAATGTCAAAACATGTTGCTACAAAAATGAGTAATGATGCACGTGTCACTTACTTTTCACCACTCTACATCACGCAGGGTGACGCAAAACAGGTTATATTTAGAAGAATATGCACGATTTTCATTTTCTACCATTAAATGGTGACTATTATCTCACAGGTACTCTGATGGACCTTGGCCCGTCGCTGTCCTTCGCTCTCTGCTCTTTCACTCTCTGTCTCATGCAAAGCACAATCAAAAACTAACGACTCCACAACAGCTGACTCACCTGAAAAGATCCACCTTCAAAGAAACACTCAGAGGCATGAAATAACAAGAGAATATAGGTCAGGCAATCTTTTGCTCATGTTGCATGACATTTGATGAGCTGCCTAAAATCCTTATTTTATCTGCCCTTGCAACAGATAGATAGATAGATAGATAGATAGATCATGTTTTTCTCTTCTGTCCTATACGCATGCACACGCTCTCAAATGTTTATGTAATAATGTCTCATATGGCCTCCTTCAATTTACTGATGAGGCCAGCGAAGAGCAATGGAACCTTTCCAAATTTGAGTTTTGGCTGGAGGGGAATATTTTTAATGTGGCACACTGAGTCTTCTGACTGAGATGGAGGAGTCCTCAAATATGGGGTCACACATTCAGGAGAGACATGTGACACTGCGAACACAGACAACAAAAAAAAATACAAATACACTTGATCACGTATTGCATACACACACACTGCAGATGCACACCCGCCTTCACGCACAAACACACACACTTCTAATAGTTTAAGTGCAGAAAGGAGAGCAGCGTTTCAGTGAACTATCTTTTTATTGATCCATTTGAGAGATGAATTATTAAATCTAAAAAGTGAAACTGCCAGCCATGCCATCGCTCTCTCTCTCCCTCTCTCTCTCTCTCTCTCTCTCACTCACACAGACACACACACACACACACACACACACACACACACACACACACCCTGGCTGTCACTTACTTACTTATATACACTGCAGACAATCACCCCATCACACATAAAGGACACTTGAGGATAGTTAGACTTTTTCAGTTTCATTTTACTTGATCTTTCAGAGTCTCTGTTAGTCGTTACCTTGTGGACAATTTAATGTCAGTGGAAATGTTATGAGAAAGTGAACAGTAATGGCTCAGAGGCTCAACAGCACGCTCATGGCGATCCATTTGTCACTATGGTTATGGTATACTTCAAGAGTGATTGATATGATCTGGACCATTTTCTCACATTTTTTTTAGGGGGTAATTCGATCTTGGTTGACAGTTGTGGGTTAATCAGGCAGGACAATGATAAAAGTGGAGGAAAACCACAATGTAGGACATGCAGCAGAGGTCTTGAGTTGACAAATAAAATTCACGTGTTTGCAATATTACGAATTTAATGTAATGAATCAATGGTGTAAACCTTTTCCTCCTCTCACTGAATTCTTTCCGAATCAATGGAGATGAGTCTCAATATTCTAAAATTAAAAAGTCTTTTTGGGAGAAATTTCACAAACAAAACAAACAAACAAAAAAAATCCTCAATGTCACTGGTGACTTTTTAGTTTTTAACTTTCTTTGATTGGTTATTTGTTGAAAATCTTTAATTTATATGTAAATAATCCCATTAAATGATCATGATTTTCCAATAGTGATTTGTATTTGATTCACATTGTGAATTTCTGTGGGACGAATAACGGTTTATCTTATTTAATGTTAGAGAAAATAGTTTGCAAGGAAAAGTACTGAACTTTCTGCCATGCCGATTGTGACCATTGCAGGAAGTGCTCTGCAGGATTAGGCTTGATTCACTTATAAATCAACCAATCCAAGGGAGTTAGTCTTCTTACGAATCCAGTAATTGAGATTTTTTTTTTTTTTACCTTAAACCCTCATGTACTTGAATGGAATAATTGAAAATGGATGTTCCCACAGTTTGAATCGACTCAGTAAAGAGCTGCTGGTGCTGTGGTTGAGGCCATTTATCTGAAGTTGCTTTCAGAAGAAATGAGGGGCAGCTCGCCCTCTGTGTATGATCTTGGACATTTTGTTTAGGTTGATGGCTTGAATACTTGGTGGAATACTTTAGAAGTGCACGTTTTTTTCCGGGACTGATGTGTGTACCATTGTGACCATTTGTCTAGTGATAAGGCAGTCTGGAGAAGGATGCCCATGCCAGGAGGGAGGTCAAGGCACCAACTCATTCCTCTTCCTAGACACTTCCATTTATCAGACCTGACTGCATGCATCACACACCCTCAAGGTAGGTGTGCGTGTGTGAGTGGGAGAGAGAGTGAAAGACCCACATAGATGAGTAGGTTTACGTACTTCACAGGTAGACCTGGTGGATGTGTAATTTGCAAATGATGTAAAATCCACTTATTCGATCTGGAAACCTCGCATTTATTTGCAACACTATTTAACCTAGAGGCTCGGTGTGAAGGACTTCTGCCTTGACCTCAATTATCAATATTTTAATGCTATAAATCTTTATGCAGAGTTTGAGGCCTTTTGTCAGTGATGGATTTCTGGCATTTAAAAGTGGAAACATTTTCCCAGAGAGGCTGCAGCATATGTCTCAGTAGAGCTTAGTACAGTAAAGGCAAATGAAAACAGCTGCATCACCGGGCACGTCAGCATTATCATCGCCATTTTCCAAACACAAACAAAAGTCTGTCAACTGCTCAGTGAGTGAAGATTTGCAAGATGCAAAATGTTACCATTTCCAACAGATGCTTTCAGGATGTGCAGCATTTACATAAGCAACTTTTTTTGTTTGGATTTTAATGCAGACAACAGTCTGAATGTGATGACTGTGTTGATTTATGGGCCATGTAATCAATGCAACAAACAGATCCGTCTCCACGCTGTTTAACTTTGTTTAGTGCTTGTTGATGTTCGTGCAGGCAAAAAGGAGCATCACGCCTGATTTGACAGAGCCTCCTCGAATGTTAGTGTGCATTGAGTTAAAATCCTGTAAAAGTTTGAAAATGTGTGTTAAGTGATTCATTCAAGGTGTGTTCTGCCTAAAATGCAGGTCTTTTTTCTTGTTTCCTCCTGTGTTTACTTTTTGTGCTCTTTAAGGGAGCTGTGGTAATTTACATTTAGCTATTGCAACTCTGCTCTTCTGGCATTTTTTCCCCTGAATTGTATCAACCTTTAAACCACTGCATGATCCTCAACACATTCTTCAACTCATTAAAATACTGTGTAATTATCTGTATTGTGATCACAGTTACGGCGACGACTTCCATCCAACTAAAACATCAAAGCACAGTCCCTATACATGGTTGTATGTATGTTTGATGCTAAAGCCACACAGGCGAGCATTCGAGCGTAACCATTCAACATTATGTAAATCTGTCAGTTTGTGTCATTTTAGCCTCTTTGTCATGACAGAAATAACCTTTGCGTTGCTTGACAGGATGGCCTCCAAAATGACATCCATCCAAGTCTATTTGCCTGTTCTAGGAATTCAGGGACAAACAATAACAGATGACAGTGTCATCCACAGTGCAACGTGAAGCATATACAGCCTATCAACCTACACATGCAGTGTACTTTCATGCATGTCTGTCCAACTCTTACACTGACATTTGGAACAGTGCATTTTGATATACTGCCTCAAACCAGTCGTTCCTAACCTTCAAACAAAGGCAGTCCAGTTTTGTACGTTTGTTAGTAAAGCATTTAGCATCTTCAACAGCTGAAAGAGAAAAGCGAAAAAGAGAACGATGTGATTAAATGGCAGCTTCTGGATCAGACGTGATCATTATAGCAAATAGATGAGGCTGTCATATACAGTAGAATTCCCATTGAAGAGCTATCAGTGCTCAAGTGGAGTCAAATCAGCTTGAAGATGAGAGCGTCACAGTGTGACAATTAAATCCTGACGCGTCTTCTGCATATTTAACTGTCGCAGAGTTGAATGTACAATCGCAACAGTCGTCACAAACACACACACACACACACACACACACACACTCTCACACACACACAGATCAGTGGGTGTAACATATAAGCAATTAAATCCTTGACATGGAACATCTTGAGGTGTCTTTCACACATGCTTACATTCCAATAATTGAACCCACACTTTAAGGAGACATATTTGGAGACAGATCCGATCTGTTCCCTTGCAGCAGCTCTGTGTCGTTTTTTTTTTTTTTTTTTCTTGTTGTTGTTTTTACGTCAGTCGTGTATGCTGCATCGAGGCAGCCAGGCCTGAACCTGTGACAGCAGCACAGTTGGTTGAGCACCTAGAGCTGCCAAGCTGTCAGTTTGATGTCTGAATTACAGTGCAGACACATCTGCACGAGTCAACCCGCAGTTAATCTCAACATCTGTACATGTAGCTGGCCACAGTTGACTGCATAGAAAGACATAAGGTTTGTAAAATTAACACGGCAGACTTGGAATGTGCTGTGTTTTTCCTTCCAAAATAGGTGGAAGAAAACGTGATAGTTTAGCATAACACTGTGGCAGATGTTTGGTTTTTTAGCATTGCTGGTGATGGTTGGTTGGCTGGTTCACCACTTTGGTGCTGACTGAAACAGCTCAACACGTATTGGATGGATTGCAATGAAGTTGTGTAGAGATATGGTGCCCACAGGATTAATTGTAATGGCTTAGGTGTCTTTTGACTTCCAATGCCACAGTGTGGGTGGCATTTGTGGTTCTGAGTGAAATATCTTGACAAATACTGCATGGCAGAAGTTTAGTACACACGTTTGTGTTCCCCTCAGGATGAACTGGAATCACTTTATTCATCCATTCACTTTTCATTTGGCATCATCAACAGGTCAAATTTGAAACTGTCCAGTACCTGAAAACTAGTTGGCATTTCCATCAGCCTCCTCTTTGTGTTTAATGCTATACTGAGAACATGGTAAATGGTACCTGCTAACATTGGCATCAGTGCCACTGTTCAAAAGACAACACAATCAAATAATTGTAATATTTGTTCAGTCCACATCTCTCCACTGCAAACCCACCAGTCCTCCCAGCTCCCACAGCTGACATTCCCCATGACAGTTGTGTGGGCATGAACTCCTGTCTCTTCTAAAATGGGTAAATGGGAGATACAAGATTTGTAAATGACACAAATGAGATGCTTCTCTAAATTGCACCTATATTATATTTGCGTGTGCTTTTGGGTAGATTGAGAGCTCTTCTGTCTGAGAGTCTCTTTTCAAGAGTAGCTCTGCTCTTGTGTCTGCACGATAAGGGCTTGGATCCAATGACTGTTTCAATTCAAAATTCATAATTTGTAATGTCATTCACACATTATCCATTCAGCTCAGAACGATCTGGATGGGAGAGGAGGCAGCACATCCAAAAGCCTCTCGTGGTAATTCTACAGATACAAAATTCAGGTACATTAGCAAAAATAACCCTGAACAGGAAAAGCAGTTGAGAGGATGGATGGACTCGTAAAAGGGTAAATGGAAACAGAAGGCGATGATATGCAATAAAAGCCTCCAGCTGGAATCAAACAGTAGATGTTGCGGTTGCATGTTTCTCGCCAGCGAGGACGCCCACCACTTTAGCTTTTGATAAAGGCACAACCACGTCACTGTGCCGGCAATCTGGGCCTGCTGGAGTGGGCGCCTCTGTGATGCACAAAGTTCTGACATTTTACAACCTGAACCGATTCTCGCTCACACGATTAGAGTTCACCCAAAATCACATATTTTTAAAAAATGCATTTTCTGGAGATACTTTCAGTTTCATGCGCCAATATTTTGACATATCCGTCTCTCAGATTTTGCTGTCAACAGTTTTCATTGGAAGCGCTTTCAAAGTCAGTGGATTATCTAGAGTACAGAGGAAGGGCACACCACTGTTGAGGTTTTCAAATGTAATTTTTCAGTGCTTTGAGCTGCACAAACAGAATTCAGTTCTCCTCTATTGCACTGGGATTTTGGCACAAGTTTCAGAGGCAGATATATCAAAAACTTGGCACATAAAATTAAAACTCTGTGTGGATCCATATACATATATTGGTTTGGGTAGACTGGCTGTTTAAAGACACAGGTGTGCAGTAATTTATACCTGACATAATGTATCGCACCATTATGTAGTCAGTCTCTTAGGCGACATTCAAACATACACTTTAAAGTCATTCTTGGAAACCTCACCTGGAATCTGCTCTTCATGTAGTTTGCCAAGAGTCAGCATGAGAAAATAGTTTTAAAGTTTGAAGGAAGTTTTTTTTTCCCCCAGAAATCACATGCATGTGACATCATCCACTACAGTCCCCGCGGAGCTACAGCTCTCCTCATGAGTGGCAGATTGGGGAAGGTAGCGTGGTAAATGTGTATTATGCTTTAACAATACAATTGTACGGCTAATATTTATTTGCAGGCTTTGTGCGTTCGTGTGTGTTCTGCCGTGCCTGTGGGAAATAGTTTCCACTCAGCATGTGTTAAGGAGTGGAAGGTGAACATAATGATTGTGTAATCCGCACACTCGCTATTACCAGGTTTCCCAGCACTGATGAAACACACACACACACACACAACACAATCTGCTTGGACTCCCACTGACTCCTGATCACCTGCACTCCACAACATCCGATAAAATTAACATGCTCTCAGTATTCATCCCCCCCCCAACTGTGTGTGTGTGTGTGTGTGTGTGTGTGTGTGTGTGTGTGTGTGTGTGTGTGTGTGCGCCTGCCTTTCTCTTCATCCCCTTGTCCCTTTTCCGGCTTTCGCTTTTTCTGTCCCTCAGTTGTGAGGACAAACATACTAAGGGCAGAATTACCATGGAGATGCACTCAGCCTAGTCAAAGGCCCAACAGAGGTATTAGCCTGATAGAATCTGCGGTACTCCATCACACACCGACAAATGCATACACATCGGCCCTTGCATGTAGGCCTGCATGAACGGATGCACGCACACACTCACACACAAATGCATGTTTACACACATACAATGACTGATTGTTCTTCCCTTATCTGATGTTAGAGCCAATGGTTTATTTCCATTCCTCGGCCGGGGAATTGTCTCCAGAATGCTTGCAGTGAGAAAACTCATTCCGATGATCTGGGTCAGATAGAGGCACTTCCATCGGCCACAGACAATTCCGGCTCGGAACGACGACAGAACTTTAAAGAGGGAGGGAGAGACCGCCTCAAGACAAGATGCACCTCAGATGATAAAGCAAGGGAGTTGATATCCACCCAGACAGATAACAATGCTCTCCGTGCGTCCGTGGAATGAATATTCACAATCCAAACTCCTCACGTTTTCGACTCCATCAAAGGCGCAAAGCTGTGTGCCCATACACACCCATTTCTCCTTTTGTCAGTGCCGAGCTATAAATTGCTGCGCGCCTCTCGTAAATCCATGAAACACCACTTGGAGGGAAATGGCTTCTGTTTTCTCCACTAGCCTCTTTGGCTTTGGGGAAATTGCTTTGCAAACAAAGACATGTATCAAAAATATCTAGTTATTCCAAGTGTGAGGAATGGCTGTTTTTCTTTTTATCATATCCATTGTGGATGTCGGGAAACTACTACAATGCCAGGGAATGTAATTCAAAAGCAAAGCAAGATAACTATTATGTAACCATGTATACGGTGCAAACAAATAAGCAGATCAATACACATTAGAGGCGCTTTTACATTTTTTTGAAACTCATTTAGCATGAAAAATTCTGGTACCCTGCTTTGATACATGATGTTGATTGTAATGAAATTCGGTTGAAAAACAGGGACATCTTCGCTCTGACTTCTGATGTAGCCATCTGCCAAACAGTTTACATTTCTAATGTTTGTTATTCTGTGAGAAATAGAGGAGGTATGAGAAAATATTTACAGCATCTGTACTTTCTCTGATACAGACAGAGCAAGTAAATACAGGTGGAATATTCAGGAGATATTAGAAGATTCAGTCCATCTTGAGAGAAGATATCGCTCAAATCTGTGTTTCAGCTCTAACTATCTGTTGAAGATGAAGCGAGGTGCAGAGGTTAACTCCCGACCTCTGACACATCACTAATGTGACGGAGTTAATCTCAGAGAAGCACAAGTGCATCAGGGTGTAGCAGCTATTAAACAGCTTCTCCACCTCTGCTCTGTGCAAACATCACAATAAGTTTTGACCGATCTTGCTCCTGATAGAAATCATCACAGGACCAGTGTGGATGCTGTAAATATGAAACATCAGGGAGGCTCGTATCAGAGCTACAAATCAATTGTAGTGTTTAGCATTGAATCTATAAAACCCTCACATCAGCAGACAATCTGTGCTGACAATCAGTTCCGATCAAGATTTCCCCTCCAGCTGTCAAATGGGCAAATCTGTCGTAAATTGGCCCCGTAATCCTCGAGTGTGACCTCAGATTTATTGATTACATCTACAGTCACACATCCACTTGAGTCAAAAATGGGAGAGCGGATGGTGACATAGATAGTGCAGATTGTACATAAAAGGTCGACTCAATAGTGAAGAGGCGTTTTTTTTTTTTTAAATATTTCTCACAGTATCATGAAAATGCTAATGCATGGCAGCAGTCACTATGTTGCACACGATGTATCAACAAAGCCTTCCATCAGTAAACATAGAGACATTGCAGACTGGGACCAGACCAATTATTTCAATCAATTAATCCGATTAGAAGTTCTAATCCTTTAATACCTCCCACCTTGAAGCTTTCTTTCTGACTTCTTCAGACCCTGCCCTTGCTCTTCCACTCCATCTCCTCTTCAACCCTCTCCTCTCACTGTAATGATTATTTATGTTAATGTAATAATTAAAAATGTATAGATTCTAACATACTGGCAAATTAAAGGGTAAGAGAGGGATCACAGCATCAGGCCTAATTGTTTTTCTAAGCAGTTATGCCGAGGTAACTTCTTGGTTGCAGGCATAAAGTACAATTATGTCCCGTGTACCACAGTCGTAATTTTTTACAGTGTAAATGTGCTTAATAACTTACTGTACTAGTTAGCCTGGCCCTTTCTATGAACATGCATGAAGCAGTACAGACCAGGAGTGTGAGCCACCTTAATTAATAGCTCTCTAGTTTTGGAGGTTGGCCCAATGTGAGACAAAACCACACACTACTGCTCTCCTTGTCCCTGCTGTCACTGTCAGGGAAGGAATCTGGAATCCAGCCACGGGGCCATCAGATGAGCAGGGAGTGTCTTTATGAATTAGTGAGTGTGTATGTGTGTGTGTGAGAGAGAGAGTGAGATTTAGAGCTACCATAATGTCCATCAATGAAGTGATGATATTGTTCGTGGGATGTTACTCTTCACAAACAGCAATTTCATTTTTATTTACATACAGTTCACTTACAGTTCCTCTACCACGCTCGTTGTGAACACGTGTGTCTTGTGAAAGAGTTGAAGCTAATGGCTAACATAAGTAATTTGGTGGTCAACACTACACAGTGACTGAACGTATGGGTATGGAGACAGAAAAGACTGTACCTTTGTGTTTACATTGTGTCTGTATCTGACAACAAAGAGTTACCTCAAACGTCCTTGGATTGGTTGAATTGGGTGCTGAGTCAACTTCTCAGAGCATGAAGGGTGGACTCGTAAAGGTCTTCCATTATGCAGGCTTGGATGACTGGATGACGAAGGTGCTCGCTGTGTGCACAGAAGGGCTGCTGTCATCGTTGGTGTATATAACAGCACTTTACCAAAACTGCAGCACTAGTCCCTCGTCCACTCAAGAGGACAGCAAGGAAGATTGCCTTTATGAAGAGTATGTATGTGGTGGGCATCAAACACCATCTCCTGGTTCCCATCCGAGTACCTGACTGAAAAAGTTATGTGCACCCCTTTTTTTTTATTGCAACGGTAAAGCCTTTAAAAGGACAAGTGTGCAAAGACAGAAGCAGGCACAAAGGGCGACAAGAGGACCGAGGAGGAGACAAAGATAAAGATATAGACTGAGGGATACTGTCAGGAGAAGTCTGTATTAAAGTGATGTACTTTATGATGCTAAATGGAGTAGGTAGACTGTCAATTTCCAGCCAGGCTGCTTGATGGAAATGACACTTGGGCTTTATTGTAGTCCTAAAAGAGGTTTTGTCTCCTAAATCATTCATCTTGGAAGCTGTTTTAAAACTTTGGGGATAGCTACCCGACTTTTGCTGCGGATTTATGTCTTTTAAAGGATTAAATGTGTCTTCAGGTGAGTGTGAGGACAGGTGCAGGTACACATCCTACCAGTTGATTTATGTCGCCGAAGTGAGAGTTCCTCGTCTGCAGTCTGTAAGGGAAGTATATTCAAAATTTTATTGAACTTAACATTTCCTCTGAAGAATCAAATGCCTGTTTTTTCATCACTAATAACTACGTCCTATCCTCTTTTTTTTTTCTTGAGCCTGTTTCTCTTTTCTCTTAACTTCTTCAGGTTTAATTTTCAAAGGGAGATCTCTTTAGGTTTGGGTTTTCTCAGTAGTCTTTAAATCCACTTTGACCTTACTTTGAAGGAGAATTCACGCAAAATAGTGGATAAATTCCTGTTATCAAAGTCTTCAGATAAAGAATTGTACTTCTTTTTTTTCTAAACCTTTTCTGTTGTACTCACTCAGGTCATTTTTCATTTTCCTTTACTTCCTTCAACAAAGAAAAACTTTGTCGTGCTCTCACTGGAAGCACTGTAAAGATGATATTGGTTCTATGGGAGCTGTAGATGAGTTCAGGCAAGTATAACATGTAGTTTCACAGTGTACTCTAAATAATCTGTTGAGCTTTAACTTCCAGCTCTTTTTTTTTGTCCCCACCACTTTCATCCAGACTGAGATACTTAAATAACTATTCATTAGATTACCATGAAATTTTACTACAGATGTCCGTGTTGCCCAGAGGATGAATCCTAATGACTTTGGCGATCCCCTGACTTAACCTCGGACACCACCATGAAGTTGACATTTATGGTTGTGAGTGAAATGTTCCGACACTTATTGGCTGGGTTGCCGTGAAATTGAGTTCACACGTTCACGATGGGTTGTAATCACTTTGGTGATCCCAGACTTGTCGTATAGAGCAGTCATCCCACATCCCACTAGTCTCACCTGTTTAGTGATAAAGAGCAAATGTTAGCATGTTAGCTAAACCAAGATGCACATTATTCCAGCTTATCATTAGCATGTTAGCATGGTTGCAGGAATCCAATATTCTTGATAATAACTCATCTGATTTATGTTTAATTCAATCTTAGAGATGATATGAAAGAAATTCTCCTCGTATTAAGCATTAACTTGGAGTATTGATATATTAATAAATTATATTTATATTTATATATATTGATAAATTACATTTAAGAAGTTGTACTCTTGAGACTTTGGAAAATAATCTTGTATCCTCTTACTTCACAGTCCAATGGAAAGGATTCAAAACGTCAGAAATATAAACCACAGTTATAACTGAATGTGGTCATCCACCCTCCACAGTTTTTGACATTTGAAAACTCTAGTGAGTTGATCAATTATGTTGAACAAATGTGACATTAAGGTACTTTCTTTTCCATCTTGTCATGCAAAGAAATGTGTATCAGCCACCAGGCTCAGTCAGAGAACACAGCACCAGTGGAGCATTAAGAGATTCCAGAGAGATTTCTTTTGTTTTAGATCTCCTCCATTCCTCATGCTTATATATACTATAGACTACTCTGCATGACTCTACAAAGCTACAGGCATAGGAAATTCAAGCCATGGCAGCCGTCAGTGACACTTTTAATGTGATCCAACATGCCAAGGCGATGGGAACTCTACATTGTTGCACGGCTCGCATCTGGTGTTATAAATTATAGGTTAACTGGGCGTGTGAAACACGCTTTAGAATTCAATTCAGAAAGCAATTCTTTTCCTGCCTTAATTTGACGTTTTATTTTCACATCTGTCATATTCTGTGGAAGCAAGCGAATACAAAGCATAAAGGCACAGCAAGACCAAATAGAAAATATAACATTCAGTGGACAGATACACAGCATTATGTGAGCATAATCAAGCTCTTGAGAACAATCTGTTCCTAGATCAGTGACAGGTGATGAAGCCGCAATTTTAATCAAGAGTTCACCGGCAAGGTTTGAAAAAAATTATCTCAACCAGCAGCTTTTATTGACTATTTCTTCTTAAATGGATCTTAACACTCTAATAGTTCACAATCAAACTGACTTGTGAACTGAAATATAACAATAGACACATGAAAGATTTGGTGAAATATGTGTATGGGAGCTGCACATGCATGCATGCTTGTGACTGTGTGTGTGTGTTTTTGAGCTTGGCCAAATTACCATTCAGTTATTATAATTTGAATAGCAATGCACCCTTTTGTCCATTTAGGTCGTGTGTGGTTTCCGTGCACACAGTACAGAAGACAATTCCTGGAGGGCAGCCAAACCAGTCAGCTTTGAGGCTTGAATCATTTCCAATGATCTGGATACTCTGACATAGAAATAACCTCTGTGGAGAAATGAGAATTTTAATTCAAGTGTCTTTATATACATTATTCCCCTCTATCTGTGTTCTGTATGTGTGCATTGCTTTTCTAGACTGAGCCGTCCAGTGCATGTGTGTGTTTGTGTATGCGTGCACTCTGGCACAGTTGTTCTGTTAGCACAGCTGTCCAATCCAAAGAGACACAGGAGGCGGGACACAGGTGTCACATCAACAGCAAACCACATCCATAATTATCAGACTGTGTTTACCTCATTGGCAGTGTGTGTCATGCGTCTGTCTGTCCGTCTGTCTGTCTGTATTTCTTCTTTTTTGTATGAGCGTGCCAGTCTCTGTAGGGTAAAGGGTTCAGTCAGCTGAGAGTTGAATCAGTTTAATCAGAAAGAGCTGAAAAAAAAAAAAACAGGGCAGTGGCCAAGGGGATGATAAGAAACATGAGGAGGGGCATTAGCAGAAAAGCATACTTGCCTTGATGACTAAGACACTTATGTCTAGTGGAGGAAAGTAATGTCGATATCAAAATTACCCTGGAGTCAACATGATTACTGCCCCCTTGAGGTTTGGAGGTCCGAGCCTGATGGCATGATGATTACTTAAGGGGCTATTAGTGTCCCTTCCCAGTCTACCAATGCCAGGGACATTTATTACTGCTGCTCCAGACTCTGACTTTATCTCCAGAGGGTAAGTAGGAGCTGAGGTTTGTCATAGGAGGACAGCCCCTGGGACAGATTGTGTTCCACTGTGTTATCATTATTATAGACCGCTGTCCTTGTGATGTTTATGAACATCTGTCCCTGGAGGCCTTCGATGAGGTATTGGACATAGATAAAGGTCATAATCCAGCAATGTAATAGAAATCAGTTATTCCTAGAGAGCTGGAATGGTTATGTAATGTGCTATATTATGCGAATTTCCCCATGGGGATGAATGAAGTATCTGCCTACCTACCTACCTATATGTTATCATTTAGTTGCACAGTTTAAGTGTTTCTTCCATGTTTAGCTCTTTCCATCCAGAGTGAGCTGAAAAGTCATCTTCAGACATTATAAATTGTGCAGCAGCCCATTGTATCAAACTGTCAGTTCATCAGGCACACCTAACTAAAACTAATGCAGTCTATTGTTAGACAGTTTGTTGAAACTGTTTGAGAGACGTGTTGATGCAGCTTCATGTCTTTGGGATGTGATGTGTGATGCTATTGATCTGTATTGCATTACTGTACAGGGAGGTGTCATTGAGCAGTACCTTCAACCGTTGTATTAGACTGCATTCGTTTTCGCTACGATAGCTAATAAATTGACATCTGGGTGTATTTTTGAAATGAATCTGATCTAAATTGTAGGCCATTCGGTGCATTCAAAGTCACACACAAAATGTATGTTCAGCTTCTTTTTTTTAAATTTCATCCCAGAAATCCCCAACTCACTCCACCATTTTTCTACACTTTCATTCACGGCACATTTGCCATTGTGAGCTACCAAAGAGTTACCTTGAATCCATTTTTACACATCCATTAAACCTGGAGCACCTTTCTACCTCTGGTACATTGAGTCTGGTAGATTTGCTTTGGCAGGTATTCAGTGACCTCATCATGACCGCAGACGCTCAGACGTTTTCCTCTCCAGCCGCAATTGGCAGTTATCTCTTTTCTCTCTTCTCATTGTGGAATGTTCAGATGCTCAATTCGCCTCTGCTCACCAACAGGTGTCACAGCGGAATGAACTGCAGGGAATTGAGTCCAGAGATTGGCAAGACAGTGATGGAGGGACCGCGGGTGTGTGAGGGATAGATTGTGTGCAAGTGTACCCAGTTGGGGGCATATTCGTGAGTTGTTTGTGGGGATCTGTGCGTGTGTGGGTTGGGTTTTTTTTTTCTTATTTTTGTGTGGAATGCTCTGGGAGTGTGTGTGTATGTGTGTGCACAGAAGGCTGTGGCATAGGTTTTTTTAAATTATAACCTCCTTCAAACCCCCTACCTCCTAAACCCTGCTGAGACAAATGGAAATTTAAACCAACCACTTCAGAAAGCTGATTTTTCTACCCAGTTGCCCCGTTCTCACTCTCTCTGGCTGTAGCTAACAAGGCAATTGACAGGGTGATATGAGCACCATTTCCATTCTGGCATTTCCTAATGTTAAACACCAGAGTAATCAACAAGCTGCCTGCCTTCCTGTCTGTGTCCCTCGCTCCCTCCCTCCCCTCTACGCCGCCGCTCGCTTACTCCCTCCGTCTCTGCAAGCGTTCATTTAACACATCCATATTGGATTTCCTAATGCCTACAGCCAACCAAGTGGCTTGTGCCGCTCGCATCTGGACCACTTTTGTTACAGACAAGCCCAATTTGTGTTTGCGTGTGTCCGTGCGCCCGCCCGTGGAAGAGAGAAAAGGAATGTGACAGTGACTTTGTGTGTCTGTGCCAGAGCGTCTCTGCCGTTGTATTACATGGACGAGTTCAATTTGTGTCAGAGGAATTAAATTGAAATCATAGCACGTCACCTTCAGAGACTATGCATAAACATAGGGATTTTTTGTCACGTTATATGTGGGATTACCGGATGCATATAGGTCAGGAGATGGAGAGGAGGAAACAGGGCAGACATCCATAAAGGGAGAGAGAGGGACGTGTGTGTGTGCGTGTGTGTGTGTGTGTGTGTGTGTGTGTGTGTGTGTGTGTGTGTGTGGGTAAACATAAAAGAAAGAAATGTCATGCTACATTATACTGTTTATATTGTTTTAGCTTGTAGCTTGCTGTTTAAGCTTGTGTCACAGTATGCTGTCCTCCACTTTCCCTACATACATACTCGCCTTAATTGCTAGTGACACTTACATTTATAGTTGTTGCCACAAAATACAGGGAAGTAGATGCTGAAACAAGTGGGAAAAATGTGTACTTGTCCTTCACAAGCATAACCCGATCAGTGATTTATTATTTGGTATTTATCACGCCACAGTTTGTTTATCCCCACTAATTGCTGGGAATGAGGATTCGGGCGTATTTGTAATTCCAAAGTGTGTTTTTTTTTTTCTTCCTTGATGCCAAACTGTCAACTCGTCTGACGTTTGACATCTGCGAAAATGAGGCATTGAGAATCCTCATGAATTTGCTAAAAGCAACTGAACTCCTCCATGGAAAATGTTCTCTCTTTTGATGGTTTGTAGATTAGACCGGGAGTATGTTATTAATGAGTGAGATTACACCCAGCCGTCGCTAACCGGATTATGGTTTAACACAGCTCAATTTTCCTGTGCTATCCAGCTGTACTCCTCCTTTTCTCTCCCCTCTGTATCTTCATTTCCTTCCTCTTTTCTCTCATCTCTGGCCTCTGTCTTTTTAATGTGTTTCCTAGTGTTACTTGTGCATCCGTATCTGTGATCTTTGTCAATGTCGATCTCAGGTTCCAGAAAACCACTTGGGTCAAGGAAACACACAAGCCCGGGGACACAACACACACAAACATGTAAGCAGAGTGAACAATGTGTCAATACTGAGTTAGTTATGGATAATAAGAAATATGCTAATAGACCAGCAGGAGGTGGAGAACAAGCGTTCCACCATCAGAAGAAGAGAGAAGTTTAAAGAATCCTATTTTGACAACTTAATTACTTCTAGCTGGGATACGACTGTGAGTTTTACTGATTAACCCCATTAAAAGAAAGACAGACAAACCAAAGAAGGCACAAGAGTGTGGAAAGAAAGAGGAGATTCGGCAGAAATGAAATGACGAGAGCGGACATGAAAGGAGGGTGAAACAAAGACAGAATGATAGTGACTGTGAAAAGAGTCTGAGGGAAAAAAAGCTGACAGGCTGAGGATAGGAGCAATACTTCAGTCTGTATCTGTAGCATGCTGCGTTTTCATAAACTGGGGATGCCCTCTTTCTCTTCCAGGATCTCTTCTCCATTTGCAGTTCTCCCTCCTTTTAACAATGGCTATACTTGTACCCAGGTCTTTCTTTTCTGATTTCCCTTTTTCACCTCTGTCTCCGCTGCAGTGGAGTGGGGTGGGATTACAGCATTGGCTTAGGGAAACAATAGGCCTAACACAGGGCTTAAGTGGCCAGAACCAAACTAAATCAAACATTTCGCTGATGGGGGTGCCACCGTAATCCTCCTGTTTTAGTTGTTTTCCTCCCGTCCTTTCCCCCCTTTTCTTTTTTTTCTCCACTGCATTTGTCAAGAGCCTTCCCTCTTATACGCCTTAAATCAGGGCTTTTGTTTTTAAAGCTGTGTCCACCAGCGGCACTCCTCTCATGTTAGGAGAGCTTAATTGGCTTTAAAATACTAGTGAGTGTGTTTGGGTGATGGGTAATGAAGTAGGGTCAAATGTGAGCTCGGTGCAAAACACCCACCATGATGATTGCAAGAAGGTTTTCATGGTGGTGGAGTTAATGACTGGGTAGTAAAAAAATTAAAAAAAAAAAAAAACATTCTTGCTCAATGAGGCCTGAATGTGTCAAAAAAAAACCTATGTGTGGTTAACAAAAATGAAGTTTCTCAGAAAACGAAGACGAATGGATTTAAATCAGCCAAAAGTGATTAAAAGAGGGAAACACATGTAGAGATATGTAAAGTGGCAGTCATGTCTGGGATGGCGTTAAATGGCACTGAATAAATTGACATATTGGTAGACATGAGAGAGGATATTAATCAACAGTGGCTGGACTGCCTTTCCTCCCACAGTCGTTCCGCCTTGCTATGGCGTCGGCACCAACTGCCTGGAAACTGTTCTGATATCATTCAGTCATCATCAATGTGCCGAGCCAAAATGGCCCCCTCAAAACAAGACAGATGGTTACCAAATTGGAGCGTGCAGAATTCCCTACATGCATTGGAAAGGGAAAGAGAGTGGAACGAATTTGGAAAAAGACAACAAGATGAAAAGATGGATGTGTTTGCAAACTCCAGCTTTTGCCATTTACATATTGAGTTTCATCATTTCGAGATTTTAATGGGCACCGAGTGTGTGGGACAATCTGCCATATTTGGTTGAGAAGTAAAGCGAGGTAAAAGGAGGGGGAAAAAAGACCCATGGACAAATTAAATGTTCAAAAGAGGTTAAAAAAGATGAGAAACACATAGGTCAGTTGAGAAAAGAGAGAGTACAAAGGTGATGAATAGGCAACCACACAGACAAAGGAGAAGAAAGCCAGGACTTGAAATCCCTCCAGGCCAGTGTGTGAAGGCTAAACGTGTAACTCGTAAATGGAAGTGTGAAACAGCTCCCCCTCTCTATCGTGCGCACACAGTAAACACTGCTTCCCCTCTTCCTCTTCCCCTCTCCGTACTCTCTTCCTCCGTCTCCTCCTAGGTAACAGAATGTCATGTAGAGAGGACGCTGCAGAGGCTGCTTTGCATGTGCTATGATAACAAGGTGTCAGGATTCCCTCGGGGTAGATTTGCACTACTGGAGATTTGGCTGCTCATCGGATAACATCATCAGATTAGAAAAATACGCAGCGGAGGGGAGGAAAGAAAGGGAGGGAACAGGGCCACACAGACACGCTCAAGCTAGAATACTAAATGACATGGGAAGACACAGACATGCATGCATACGGATGCACAAACGGAGTGTGGACATAACTCGACGGATATGACAACATGCAAACAAATATGTAAGCACACATACAGGCAGATGATATCAGTACAGATAGCATGTTAAACAAAAAAATGGACTGAAAGCTAATTTTTTAGTGACACACGAGAGCACAACCCAGTGTCGCTTGAAATTGTGTCCCTAGTGGACAATTCCACACCTTCAAGTCAAGTTACTTTTATGCATATGTGTAAGTTATTTATGGCACTTTTTGTATAGAGCAGGTCCGGACCGCACTCTTCACAATATTATTTTTATTCAGTAGCAAGGAAAAACTCTGTTTTAACCAAGCAGCAACCTCCAGAGCTGAAGAATGCCAAAAACTGCAGTTCCTCGAATGGCCACTCGAGGCTTACTCCAAATGTGGGCCAATCGCATTTGTTGTTAATTACCTGCTATAAATTTAAACATACACTAGTTCTGTTCAAACACTCATTGCTCGTTCTCCGATAGCGGTTTTCTAGCTAATGTTAATTTCTGCCAGTAACATTAGCTTAGCAGTTAGCAACAGCTTCTCTCGTTCCCTCTCACTCACCTACACTCTTTTGCTCGGTGTGTCGGATGTTTAGTTATCCCTCTGGCCTCCTTCAGTGATAATGGTACTTGTAATAAGTGTAGTGTGTTGACCGTGAGGGAGGTGAGGCTTAGTGAATATGAAGTGTGGCTTTGCACCATGGACCCTAAACTGTTAGCTGTGGTAGCTAGCCAGCCAGAAAACATTAAACAAATTATAAGATGCTGGAATAAATTATAAATTGGCAACATCATCTCTATTAAGGACACAAAACAACAAGTAGGTTCAGTGTATTACAGCAGAGGTTTACACAATATCTCCTGCAATAACCAATTTCTTATCCTAATTTCTTATTTGGTGTGTTAATTTAAATGTAGCTGGAACGAAACATATATGCATGTTTACCCAAAAGCATTCAGGTGAAGAGGGAAAAAACCCAAACCATACCGTATCTATCTTGAGATAAGGTTGAATAGCACTATATCCAAATTTTCCCCAACCTCTTTGTTGACGTTATGACCATCACACTCACATCAACAGTGAAATACTGTCAGTGAAATACTGGCTGCTATAAACACAGCCAGGGGGTGTACTGCCCCTTTAAATCTATGCTGATCATGATAGATGATATCCCATCATCTTTTGTTTCTATTGGAATAAATATCTCTAGATGGTGTGGGGAACATAAAGGAAGCTCACCTGGGAGCATCCCACCAGGCATTCAGGCAGCTGTTCATTTAAAAGATAGATGACATCTTCATCTACAAACTGTAATTAATACACTCACCCACCCATACACTGTGGAAAGGAACAAGAATAATAACAATAAAACACTCCACATCCTGGTAATTGGGGGAAATTTTCCATATTTTAATACGCATATTGTAAAACTTTATCCTACTTTGAATGTGAATTAAAGCGGAGATCATCTCAGGGAAAGTTAGAAACTTATATTTAGCATAATTAAGGGAATTGGTGTTTCATTTTCTCACAGAGACGGGACAGAGAGATAGACTTTGCCTCGGGCTCTGACAGATTTGTCTACGAAGAAATGCTGTAGATGAAAATTACCAGAAATGCATGAATATGTGAAGTTGAGAGAACAAGGTATAGCAGGGTGAGAGTGGGGGGATTTCATAAGTACACAGGAAAAGTGACTGAAAGTCTTGACAGAAGATGAGAGAAATTTTTCATAAAAAGGCTTTGATGTGTTTTATACACATATTTTGAGTAAACAAGTGATTATCATAAACAATGGACGCAGTAATTCACAGGTGTATACATATTATTATTATTGTAATTATTATTATATTATTTTTTATTCCCCAGGTATGCAGCACTAACTAGCTGGGATGTGTACTGTAGAACATTTTGTCCTTTGTCCTTTACACTTGAAAAACAAAGTTAACACCCTGGCACCCAGCTGCAAAGTATGGATCAGTACTTATTCTAGCTCATAATGAGCATAATAAAAAGAAGTGGTCATTGCATTACCTTTTCTAATCCACTTTGGCCAGGTAGGATGTAAGAAGCAGGCCAGTCGCTGCTGCTAAAAGGGCAGATTCTTTCTTTGGACTTCATATTTATGTCAATTAAACTCATCTGGAGTTTCATCCAATTATCTTTAGTCATGCACTTTGACGTCCGTAAGTTTGTAAGTACGTAATATAACCTCCAAATGTTTTTAGTTGGTTCTTTCTCACTTGTATTTACCTGACGTGGAAACACACACACACAGCACATGCAACAATGACTTTAGCCTATAACAACAGCCATGAAGTCAGCAGAGTATGATGAGAAGAAAGTTACATAAGTTACATATATAATGCTGGAAGGGAAGGTCAGTGCCCCCCACCCCCACCCTCCACCCCCACCCCCCTTTCCAATGTACATTACTGATTAGAAAGTGTCAACTGTGCCATTCAATCATCTAAGCAGCAATCATTTAGTAATCATTCCTCTTCAATGCTTGGCAGAGACAGAGGGAGAACAGCAAAGGGAGAGAATCATGTAAATAAAGCAAGAAATGAAGAAGAAAGACAGAAGGATACCGAAGGGGAGAAAGCAACAGCCTGTCATTGGTAACTGAAGTGTGTATGTCTTTGACGGGAGACAATAAGCCCAGATGGTAACTCTTCCTTTGTTAACTTTGATGGATATTTCACATTCAGCGTCAAGGCTGAGAAAATGACTACATCACCTACAAGAGATTGTTAGTCATCATTCACCTTATGGTTCCTCCCTGAATTTTTGTTGGGGGGAAAGCAAATGTCTGTTTTATTGTGCTAAATACTCTCGTGCTTATGTTCACACGGCGTTCTCGAAAATCAATCAATAGGATTATGTATGAAGGACTCAAGTGAATAGCCTTAAAACCGCTTCCTATCCAGCGTGATATACTTCATATGTAGCGTGGGCAATGTGTTTGTGTGATGGATGGTATTACTTAAACATGAGTGTAGGAACAATTACCCCAGGTACATTATTTATAGTCTTGAGGAATGAACGATGTGAATGAGTGGATTTGATGCTTTTTTTTATCCAGTCAGTATGGACTGTTTCACATCTCCCTGGCTCATGCATATTGCTTTAGCATTGTGTACAGATGTAAATACCGTTATGTCTGCGTTTGTGTGGGTGACGAAGGGTTAAGGTTTGTAACCGTTGCTATATTTCACACAGACTTTAAAGGCTTGAAAGGACAGCGCTTGATGCCTTCGCTCCCTGTTGTGAGACCAACATCACACAAAGCCTTTATGTGACTTTGGGTCACATAAAGATGCAGGCCATCGTTCGAGCACCCTTTTGTTGTTGGGTTGTGAAGGTGAAGGGCCACACTTACTGAGACTGAGTGACTGTCAAACAATTGAACCAGCACAACAACCCCCATCTGTGATTGTGTTTGAAAAGGAAGAAGGGGACGCATTAAACTGTAGGTAGATATTTATGATTGTCCTCCACACACTGCACATACAAGGGATCACAGAAACACAATGATCTGGGAGAGACACAGTAACAGGATGGGACCACCAACCCCATCAATCACACAAACTGATAAGGAAGTGGAGGACTGATGATGACCCCAGCTAAATGAATGAATAAATATATGAATATGCCTGAGAGAAATTCACCAAAAATGATTTGATATGAGCTTCTAAAATACATTTATTTTGTTTTAAAACTTTTGTCTCCTGCATGAAGAAGACTGAACGCTTGCACTGACTGGCCTATCATTCAGTATGATTACTGTAGGCTCATTTAGCATGAGATACCCATTCCAGCTCATTTGGTGAAGATGAGGCATAATAACTCCAGCAATGCACATAACAGACTGTTGAGCACAGGATTTATAAAAATAAATAAATAAATAAATAAGCAAGAAATAGGTTGCATCTCATTAGGTGGAAACAGTCACAGAATTTTATGCCCCCAACTGCAATTTAATCACTATGAGAGTGAACCACCCTTGGTTCAGCAGCATGTCACAGCAGCACGATGGCTCAGTGTTTAGCACAGTGGCCTCACAGAAGGTCCTGGTTCTTTCAAGTCCTCCCTGTGTCACTGTGGGTTTACTCCAAGCACTTCAGTTTCCTCCCACACTCCAAAGACATTATTTTTTAGGCAAGTTGGACTCTCTAGATTGCCCACAAAAATTTATATAAAAACAACAATTATGAAAAAAACAATGCATTTGAAGCTGATCTTTGGTGTATAGTTACAACGTTTTTACCATTTTAGGATTGTTCCAACTGTAGGGTGAAGGCCAATGACTCCAACTTAAAACAGGCCTATATGAGGGATAAAATTCATATATTGGAAACCGCTGAGCTAAGATTTAAGGCGGATCTTGAAGCATGCATGTCTGTGATCGCTGAGCCCAAAAAAATGCAGATTCATTGCTCTGAAACATCACTACGTAGACAGTGAGCAAGTGCAGATGCATGAAAACACTGACCAGTAAAGACCCAGCATATGCAATTTGGGTCAAGGAGGAAGATGCAGGGGCCTTAAAAACAAACTGTCAAATCAAAAGCTAAAAACAACAATTAAAAAAAAAAAAAAAACATTTGAAGCTGATTTATTTGTTTGGTATCTGTGGTCCGTTGTGTATGGTTCCAATGACGTTGAATCATGAATCATTACATTTTATCAAACAGTAATTGTAGCACTTACAAGAGTTGCAGAAGTTTCTATTACATCTTTCCAAATACTAAAACAACAAATTTGTCTGTCATCATTCTGTAACTTTAAAAATAGGTCTTTTCGATGGGTATCATATTCTGCAGTTCTAATAATTACTAAATCAACTGATACCAGTTTATGACTAATAAGCTATGGTACCAGTCAAAGTTTGTACAAACCTTCTCATTCAGTAGAGTCTCTTTATTTTTTTATTATTACTCTCCTCTCCCTCTCTCTCTCTCTCTCTGACCTTTCTCTTGGTCAGATATTGACATTTAGGTTGCTGGTATTATAAGTCACAAAAGCATCAACCAAATGAATACAATGTAAATATAGTGAGAAAGTTTTATTCTACATACATGGAAGTGGGCACACACACACACACACACACACACACACACACACGCAAGCACCCATAAGTATATAATTAAAGGATGTGCTTAATACTGCACTGATAACTCACAGATGTGCGAATGCATTTGTGTGTATGTATTTGATTTAAAAATTAGAAAATTATGTGAAGCTACAATTCTAATATAGCATGTACATGTTAATGTGCTCAGGGGGTTGTGTGCCACACGCACAAGCATAGAAACGACACACTTACACACACACCTCAATAACTCATATCCTACAGCAGCTGAAAGGCGCCTTACAGATTTGTGCATGGCATGTGAGCACAAGAAGTCAAGTATAATGACGATTTTAAGTGAAACCAACAGATAATCCTTTTGGTATCCACACTCCAGAGGTCTTTGCGGTGCTTGGAGATCACATATCGCAACATACACTCGGCGGTATTCAAAGAAGAAATTGATTTGACATGTTGCAACCGTAGGTAGCATGAAGCTAATAGGCACAGAAGCATGCCATGAGCAATGCGTGAAGTCCGTGTGAACCATCTCCACATTTCAAGACTCAGGAAATTCACATCACTAGGGCAAGAATGAGTAGGATATGTACGTATAAATATATATCTCCCAGTTTTGTGTATGTATGGAGACGACTTAAAGCTTGCCCAGGCTTGATTTTATTCTGACATGAGAGCTTGGGGATATCTCAGAGTTGTGTATGTGTCACAAGTTGGATGTAGGACAGGTATAGATTGCATGGAGTAGACATGAATATTTGACAAGTCAGAGATGGAAAACTCAGCTTTCCTTGCCATTCCCCCTTCCCCCGAGAAACCCATGTTCATGGGATGGAATCAGAGTGTAACAGTGGATGGATATGTGTCAGCGCTGTAGACTTGAGACTGGGATTTGAGTAGAAAAGATGAGGACTAGTGACATGACTTGGTGTCCAACTTACTTTATACTTGAATGCTTGAAGACTAGATTGACTTAAGACATGAATACAAAAAGCTGAGGAGATTTCAAAAAATGCAATATTGTGCATCAGTTTGCCTTTTGGAGCTCTGCCAATCTGTCATGATTCATTACTGACATGACCAGGATGTGCACAATGTCTCCATATCCTAATGCACACTTTTAGTCGTAGTTGCTGCTGTAGGAATTTGTGATAAATATATCTGTGGCTTTAATGATAAATGATTGTAACTACACCCTTCCTGTCACCACGACACTGTGCTTCATAATCATCAGAATGCAATCTAACTATTGAAACTGAAGTTGATCCTTGTTAGTTAAATTGAATACAGCACATTATGCCTGTATGCACACTCAACTACTTATGATTTGTCTTTCAGGACTTTGGGTTTACTTAAAATGTCTATCATGACAAAACCATGTGTGCCTCTAAATCTAAACTAATATATGTATTTCTAATTTGATAATCTGATGTTATATGTGATGAGTGACCACTGCCTTATCTGCCTTTAGAGCTTAAGCTAAGTAAAATCTTAAGTTAATGAGCTGAAGAGTTAACTGAACTAACCTAATTTTGGCCATTGTACTATTGCGATACCTTATTTTACCCACAAGAAAAGCAAATGGAACCAAGGTGAGCTTGAAAGTTAAGGTGATTTAGAAAAATTGCCCCATTTATCTGGCTGCTGATTTTGTACATATTTAAACCCATAGTATCACACAGTCTGAACATTATGTCATCAGCATAGAGATTTGCTTTGGGAATTAATCTAAATATTGGATAGGCCGACCTTGGACAATCCTACTGTGTTGTTTGAGTGAGCATTATACAGTCACTTTACCAAATATCATAGATTAAGCCCCCGGTTTGTGATGAATCCATTTTGTGATGACAGCAATGAGTGAGGTATGGCCACTCTATCTCTTCCCATACTTTCTTGAATCCAGCAAAACTGCCACCTCTGGATGTCTTTGCTGTACTCTGCCTTCCTGTTGTCTTCCTGAGATAAAGACCATTGACTTGAATTTAGACTCTCATTATTTAGCAGATTTAAACAGCAATAACTGCTCATCGTTTTGTGGTCCCTCCCTGATTTTGGCATTAATAGTATGGCAGCACATCTAATCTCTTTGACTTTAATTGGTGCTCTATTATATCATTATTTAACAACAAAAGGAAAGGAGAAAGTGTGCCCTGAAAGCATTTGTAAAATTATACAGTATATCCATCATCGCCTGGTGTTTCCAAGCTAATTATTGTCTCAAAGCAGATTATTAAAATCACTGAAGCTTCTTTTTGAGGATTCATGTAATTTAATGCCATTAACTACAGCAGGATTATGAACACTATATTTACCATTTATAATTACTGATCTATTACCTTTGTGAGTTTTTTGTTTGTTTATGAACACTAGAAAGAATTGCTGCATATATGTTTGTGAGATTGCATCTTCCATTTTAGTCCAGAACAAGTGACAGAGGAAGAAAAGCAAAGAAAATTTGATATGTATAACAACATATAAGCATCATTAAAGGATACTGCACAAAACTCCTGTGCAGTGTGAATATACAGTCAGTCTGTGCCACCACACACGTGCACATACTCCAGGCATATGTGACTACAGTGACTTTATTTTGTGAGAGTACTGAGTGGCATAATTGCATATGTTCCCTCTGGCAAGAAGCCAAGAAAGCAGAGTGTAGGAACGAGCCAGACGGGGGGGAGAAAAGAGCAATGTTGAAGGGAGAAAGTGACAAAGGGAAGCATGACTGAATCGTACATTAAGGTCAATGTTTAATTACAACCTAGACTCATTCTCTGCCTCTGCTCGATATTTAAGTGGCAATAATTAACCATTGATTGGACAGGCTCATGACGAGCAAATATTATCATAATGGTGCGCTAATCAAGTGTGTAATAAATGTACTGTAGGCATTTCATCTGGGCATAGCCTAAATTCCCCAGCAAAATGTACTACTTGATGAATGAGTGAGTCCATTGAGTAAATAAGGTGCAAATAAAGAGCAGGGAAATTATGTGAAAAACCAAATTACTGATTCATGCACATAAATGTTTTGCATGGTAAATCCAGCATAATGTCGCTGCAGAAATATTAAATATCAGGAAAACAACATAGTTAATGTATATTAGACCAATTACTCTCTTACTCTATCAATAATGACTGTGACTTAATGACTGAGACTAGCCATTTTGTACAAACATATGTGAACTCTGGAGGATGGATCCGGCTGATTTTGGTAATCCCTTTCCCTGACTTTTCCTGACATTTCCAAAATACTTGTTGAAACTTTGAGGACTGCTAACTTCAAAAGAATATATCTAAAAAGGATGTGATAAAATATCACTTTACCAGTGAGGAACTATACTAAGTAATAGTTCATATTGACGAGGCTATTTTTGGAAGATTTTTTGCTCTGATCTCATAAGCTGCTTGTCTATCCAGGCAATGCAAAAGGTCACTATAAGTACTGAGGATACACCTATACATAAATGGACAAACTGATTATACACCGGGTTAATACGTGTCTCACAAACTGTGTTTATCATTGCCTTTGAAAAATGTACAATAAATTCATTATTCAATAAAAAAAAACAGGGCTTGAATTATTCTGCCCTCAGGGTTTTTTGTAACACATTATCTAAGTTCAAATTCAATACCTCTCGCCTTTGTCCTTCTCATTTGTACTATGCAAAAAAATGGGCTTGGGCTCACGTCTTCCTGCCCAGGAATTGCTTTTAAACACCATCTTTCATCCCAGCCCGTGTGCTGTGAGCCCACACAAGGATTGCATTTTTAAACGAAACAAGGTTTTTAATTCCAAAATCACTGTAAAATGTCAGAAATGAAGTCATTCCAAAATCACTCCTTGTGTCACTGTATTGTATTTTTTATGGAGCATTTCATGAATGTTTGACACACTTTTTTGACAAATGCCCTCTTTTGTTCTTTGTGACTGGTGTGTTGATACACATGCAATATGTGTGGTGTCTCCAAGGTTGGAGTGGCCAGGTGTTTGATCGTGAACTTGTCCTTATGTACAGTAATAACTGTGCTCATTTGCATGTTTGTAGCCTTGTTTTGTTTGTGTGTGTGTGTGTGTGTGTGTGTGTGTGTGTGTGTGTGTGTGTGTGGGTTCGCTTATGCCCAAATTGGGAATATACACTAGACTCAAGTCGAGTTGATTTGGGACAGTGGTGCAATTGGGGACAAAAGTGGTGTCCTCAATTTGGAAAACTGTGATTTTTAGGTCAACAGTTAAGGTTATTGTTAAGGCTAAGGTTAGGGTTAGGCTAAGGTTAGGGTTAAGTTAAGGCCAAATTATCCTTCAGGTTAATCTCCAGAAAATAAATGTAAGCCTATGAAAATTCCCCAAAAGTGACATAAGTAAAGACTGTGTGTGTGTATGTGTATGTATGTGTGTGTGTGTGTGTGTGTGTGTGTGTGTGTGTGGGGTTGTGTTTGTGCAGTCAGAAAAGGGCAACAGAAGCTCCTCATTCACTCCGTTGCTGTACAGTAGGAAGGGACCCATCCATATTTAATACACTTCTATTCATAATTCACAGACCAAACCTCAGTGCCTTACTATGTGAGGGACTCTTGATATGATGGGACATCTCCCCTTTTTTCCGTTTTACTCAGTCTCACCGTCTCACATTCCTTTTTTTTTTTTTTTTTTTTTACTTCATGTCTCTCTCGCTCATGTTTGTTTCTCTTTGTCCTAACTTTTTTGTTCACACAGACAGTGTGGCTTCAGTCCATCCCAGCTGTCTTAAGCAACCTTGCACCTTTTGTCTGTCGTTATTAGTCCACAGTCCAAACAGCTCGGTTCAGAGTTCTCAGAATTCAGTTTCCAGTTAATCTACAATCCTATAAAGGTGACCTTTCAGACTTTTGTTTGCGGTTTATCTACAATCATTTACAAGCAAGTACAGTCCTCTGCAACCATTTCCTGCAGAGTTATACAGCACACATTCACATACAGTTTGTCTAAAAGTTACGCTCCACAAGTGGGTTGATCCACCAGCTGGAATACACTGTGTTCAACGTCTATTGTAAGACAGCAATACTCAACTCCTGTTAATTACGCTATGCAGAAGGGTTGCATAAGTTATGTTTTGGGATTCTGTATCTTTGTGCATTTATGCCAATTCAATTAATTGTATTCTCAGAGTATGTGTAGAGCTTAATTTCCACAGGCAAATATTTCACTTTATGTGCCGTAGATACACTTCACTACCCTTCAGGTCATTTACATGAAAGAGTTTGTTGGGAACAAAGGAGTCAAGGGAGGTGTAGAAGTGATGACACATGATCTGAAATTATTATCTGTTAGCTGATTAATCAGCACACTAATTAGCTGGTTAGATTATCTATTAAGGAGTTCATCTACTGAAGTTACCCAACCTTATCTTACAGATTGCCTGCCTCTCGCTGTCCCCAATCAACTAGTGTATAGTAGCTATTTTAATCTTGCATAACACACACACACACACACACACACACACACACACACACCTGTAATCTCAATTATCAACTTTCTCTAATATCAGCAAATGTCCTTTAACGAATGTTCTCAGGCTTCCACCTCCACACATTTCTCCTCTCCAGCTCTTGTCTTTTCACTCCAGCCCACTCTCCTCCCGTGGGCTCTGGTCAGTAATTATGGTGGATATAGGGTCTGTTCTCACCTCCCCCAGGCTTAAGATGCCTTCACAGACTGGTCAGCAGTAGACTATACACTGACACTGACTCTGGCTGTGAGTCACTTCACTCTGCAAGTACACCTAAAGGATCAAGTGTCCATCTATACAGATTCACTTTGTCTGCTTAAATGACTTCTGCATGTGTCTCCTCCATGTTCTCTCTTTCTCTTTTCTAAGTCTTCCTGTGCACATCCTTGCTGTTTTCCTTCTTGTTTCTAGTGAAAGACATTCAAATCATTTTACCTCACCTTCAGTTTCAAGGTGTGCGTAATTTTGACAGTGCATAACAAAAAACAAAAAAAGTTATGAGTGTATTTGCTGATCTGAATTGCCTCTATAGAAGGGACGTGTTGTTACATGGCAGAGCAAAAGATGATATATTAATATATGGCAGTCAAAGCCTTCCTGATAGGTATGACTGCCTGCATTCCCACTGTGACTGTGTTTATGCATTACCAAAGACAGCAGATTGAATCTCATCGCAGCCAACATATTCCCTCTTCGGGTGTGGTGGGAATAACACGGCTCCTGGTGCGTGGATTTGTGCTCTGTTGCTTGTTCATGTTTCCATTTTTTGTTTAGAAAACAACAGATACAGTATTTGTAATGTATTTATTTAGAAATCAAATACAGTACAAACTCAGTAAATGATTGTGACAGCAGTTTAGATTTTGCACTCAACTAAAAGGTGTTCATCTTCCAGTGGGATGAATCATTCAAAACGAGTGATCAGCTCTGTCACAAAATAGATGCTGACAAATGCTTCAGTCTAAAGTAGGATGAGAGGCTCGGCTCAACTCGGCACCAACTCTTTTGGTACCAGGTACTTTTCTGTATATCGTTTTCCACTGGGTGAAGCTGCTTTATCAACACAACACAAACACACAGGAACAATGAATGATATCCTGTCTTTTTGAGATCCTTTCATCAGCCACCAAACAGAGGAACATCTGCACTTTGCCAGTTGACCATGCCATGGTTTTGCAGAATGCCGTTTTTAAAATCTGGGTTGAGTAAAAAAAATTTGGTCACAGTCAGTGGTGTGGTCAGTGTGCACAACGTATGCCGACACAAATGACAATTCTAGTGATGATTCTGTCTGACCAGTCAGTGGCGTGTAGTGTTTTCAGCTCGCTTGAAACCTCCAGTCAGGTGATACCAAAAAATCTATTACTACTATCCACAACCCTTCCCATGGAAGCCACAAATGAGCAGCTCGAGCCGAGTCGTGCCACACAGTGGAAACGTGGCAAAATTGCACACTCCCAAAACCCTCAAACTACAATTCACCTTTCCAGTCCAATCAACAACTGCATCACCCTTTCACCCACGCTACTGCATTTTTACTGAACATGGCAAAGACTAAAGGCACAAGCACACAAGGGGAACACCAATAAGGAAAGAAAGAAAGTCACAAGAAAGAAGCATCTCAAGAGGATGTCTCCTACACTAATGATTTCATTGTATGAACTTAGCATCTGCAGAAAAAAAGACGACAGTTGTGTACAGAAGTACAAAAGTCGATGTCCCTTTTTTTCCCCGTCTCCAACCCAGTGGCACGTCAGAAGATGCTATTTGTTGTGTGTTTAATTGCAAGACAGTAAAAGAAGAACAAGTCAGCCTACATAAGATGGGTGTATGTGATTTTGTTTGTCGCCTCTTCCAACCATTGTTGTGATAATTGCTCCGTGGGCTTGCTCTTCGCAGTGAGTTGGCTTGAGAAGCTGAAATGCAGATGAATTTCAGAATTCAGAGCTGAAAGCTAAAAAAAATACTGCATATATGAAAGTATTTTATATTTGGCTTTCATTGAATTAATAAAAGCAAATTGCAGTGAAGCATATATATTTGCAGTATACTTTTTAATCTTTAGATGTGCTACCTCCCTCTTCAATACATTATTTATTTAGTTATTCAAATCTGATTTTTATTTTCTTATAAAATCTACCTACATCATTAATACCAAATGCATTGTAACGCTCATCTCTCCTGTCCACTCACAAGCAGCATCCACACATTCATACACACATTAGACAATCTTACGGACATCAAGATGAGTTACTTCAAAGGGTTTAGCTCAGAACGCTCCTGAGTCTGATACCTCAAACAACCCCCCAGAGTGTTGAGTACACACTCTCACACATACACACACTTGCTCATACACACACTGTCGTGCACCTCAGCAGAAATACACTGATTGGTCCCAGTGTTTCAGCCATTGGAAGGAAGAGTAGAAACAGAATGTGGGAGAGAGGGGATGAGTTTTCACCCCCCTTATATTTAATGGTACATTTATCATTACTTCATTTTTTTTTTCAAGGTACTTCATGTCTCGCTTGTGTTACTTACACATTGCGACCCGTGTTTTATGAGTCCAGGCATCCCCTAACAAGCTTTATAGGCTCACTTCTGCAGAGCATCACACCCAATCTCCTGGTATAAGCTATACAAGTAACCATCACACTCATCATGTTGTCGTCCACAAAGTCAGCATCTTAAGAAGTGGCAGAGTGACAAAGCTTCAGGGCTCCACTAGTCATCATAGAACTACAGTTACAATGCATAAACTTTGTTCTCTTTCAGACAAAAGGCGATGAGGCCAGATGCTTACCCCCCCCCGTCTGCACTGACTGTTTTTGATCTCACACAATACGACAAGTAAGCAAACACAAAAGTCACCTCTGATCCCATGTGAAGGGCAGGGACGCCGTGAATGTAGCCTAATACACATCCATGTCACTCTTTAAATAACAGGATTAAGGTGCCCACCAGGCTGATGTCTCCACACTAAACACTGTTCACCAGATTCCAACCAGTCCGGTCCAGATGCAATATCAGGACGGCCAGCGGGCGCCAAAGCCACCAGTCACGCCTACTGGGTGAGTTGCTATGAAGGCTAATTGCTGTTACAAACCATACTGTTAACCTCAGTCAGGTGTTCTCTCAACCACCACCGACCTTCTCAAAAGTGAGAGAGAAGCAGAAAATATCCACTACACCTCCTACCTCGTACTCCAGCTGGATACTTGTATTTGACATGTGATATAAAAAAAAAGAATCTATCTATGTATCTATCTATGTATGTATGCATGCATGTATGTATGTATGTATCTATCTATCTATCTTCAGGCAAGCAACAGGAAATGAGATAATTCTTCCGAAAGGCAGGAGAGAACAGTTTTAAAAAACGAGGCAGGTACTGGGTCAGGTGAGTACGTAGAGGCTTTTAAATCAGAGACCACCTCACTTATCACCTCAGTATCCACCAGGGTAAAAGAGTGCCAAGGTCAATATATTAAAAGTGCTCGGTGTTATCTAAAACATTATACAACCTTGTCTGATTAATTTTCATTCTAATTGTTGTTATCTTATCTCTGAAGTAGGCTGAAAATTCGCTGCACTTAGTGTTCAAGAGGGGGAAAAAAATCACTTTGGAATTTATGATGCTGCCAGTGGTTGTAAAAAGGACCATAGGATTGCTTTGGTTCTTATATAGGGGGGGGTTTATGTTTGAGATGTAAACAGTCAGTCACATGGAAGGGACGGCGCCGCATGCTGCGGGTTTGCCAACAGCATTTGGCTTCCCTGCTTGTTGTGATGAGCCCCCGTCTCTTTTGAGAGAGATATGATCCCAGAACAAGTTAAGATTGTCAATACAGCCCCTGTTGTGAGTCCTGCTGACAGACTGGAGCCAAGTGTGAAGGCTGAGGATTCTCGCTCCGCGGCTGAGAGTGCGTGATCGGGCCTGATATAAAAACAGACTTTCCACAGTTCTTTGAAATGTCAGAAAGGAGGTTAAAATCGTTTTTGCCGCGCTCAGACTGGGTTGTGTCATTTGTCCCCACATGAACTACAGTTCTTTTAAAAGAAGTCTGGAGCGAGAGCTGTAGATCCAGTTTATCCAGGATGTCGTGAACTGTGGCTCCAGGGAAATGGTGTGTGATTGCATTTATGAGACGGATGTTTCTGGTTATGGCATCACCAATAATTAATGCAGTGGGGGTTGAAAGGGGGCGGGGGGGCGGGGGGGAGCTGGTGCTGCTTGGACAGGACAGTGGCTGCTCATTTACCTCTATTTGCGTTGAGCTCGGCAGTCTGGGCTGGAGGCTCTGCGCTGGCAGACGGGGCTGAGGAGACGGCCTCAGTCTTGGAAGGGGAATTATTCCCCTCGGCTCAGCCCAGAGAACATCTTCTGAGTGTCTGGATAAAATGTCAATGACAAGGACAGAGCTCCTATCAGACATCGACCATGGAGGCCTAATACGTTCACAATGCAAAAAGCTTATACATGCATGCACAACAGTGACACAACAGGAAGCAGAAATATATCACTCATCAGTTAATTCGAGTAAAACATGATCCAGTGAACACAGCATTTTCTGGCCTGTACAGACTCATGTACCTAAAGTATTTGCACACCAGCGTGCATGCAGACTCAAAAGCAACGAAGGTCACGGATCCAACGCGCAGACATAAACCGATTTTAACAGTGCAATCACAAAATGTCCCCACCATCTTACAAGACAGAGGGAGGTAGAGGTGGAGTATATTTACGTAACAAAGACATTAAGAACGTGAAAGTGTAATGAAGGTGACTTTGACTCCAGACTGTTAATGTTTAAGCATCTCGTGCCCCCAGCCCGTCTCTTCTGCCTTCTCCCATTCCCTCTAACTCTCTCTCTCTCTCTGTCCTATCTTTATTCTCCTCAATCCTTTTATTGTCATCATTATCCAGAGTAATCTCTGCCCACATGCTACTCTGCCTATTGATTGTCTCTGAATCCTTTGCAGCCAGCTGGGTTTTCAAGGGTACATGCAGGTGAACAAAATATACCCGCCTCTTCTAAGTACATAGATTACAGCGGACACTTCAGGCTAACTACCAGAGACACGTATTGCACTGGCATAGTGAGATTAATAATAGCCGTGTTTAGAATTTATAGCAGATGCATTTAATAAGTAATAGAAATGTATAGCACAATGACCTCTGTGACCTTGTTGATCCCTGGATGAAAGGCATTTACACAACTGGTCTTATAGTTCATAGCATATAATTTCAATTGGTGGTGGTGGTGGCGACTGGAGAAGACTGAAGCTGGATGGGTAAAGAAGTGGAAGATGATTCTGCGAATGCGAGCTGGAGATGGGGAGGTGGAGGAGTGTGCAAATCACCGGCATGAAAGAGCTATAGGGCAGAGAAAGATCGTATTTTAAAAGAAGAGCACCAAGGTGATAGGCTCGCGATGAGGGTGTGACACCGTGTTATTGGATGGAAGAGAGCAGCTGGTGAGACAGCTGATTACCAGTGACAGCCCCAAACACTGACAGCGGGAAATGTGCATGAGCATGTAAAGTAGGAAAGATGAGAAATAGCTTGTCTAAAAGCTTGACCGAAAAGCATTGTTTTCTTCCTGGCTGAACTTGCACTAGAGCTTCATATAGTGTTTGTTACAATAGTAGGTCTATATTCAAAAGAAATCTTCAATGTGTCAAACCTGAACATGAACTACTCACGTCTTCTATGCTATTTTTTTTTTCTTCCACTGTAGCACATACAGCCAACCGCAAATCCGTTTAAATATAAGGGATCATCTCATCAGAACTTTGACATTGACAAAACCTTAATAACAGCGAGCAGAATCTCCCTGTCTGCTTGTCTAACCGTCTAAAGTAATTCAGTGGATAAATGCTCAGCTTGATGTTCCTTCGGGCCAGTGACACAGGCGGAGGGATCCACTCTACACAGCCTTGTCATTGCCTATTAATGACTCTTCACACTAAGTGGCTGCTTGAACACTGCCTGCTCCCCCTGTTCCTGTTGACTCCCATTTGTTGCCTGGCACCTTTTCTGCACCTCTTATGTCAAAACACACTCATGGAACATGACAAGCGTCACATACTAATACAGCTGTCATGTAGCCTGAGGACAGACTGTGTTTCATTAAGAGCACTGTACTGAAGTTTTGATGAGGGGTGATGAGAAGTAGGTGCAGGGTTGTATGTAGGGATGTAACAGCACAGGGCTTATATAGTAACTTATTACATTTGCTCATGGTGCAATTTACCTTAAATTTGTTTGATCGGATTTGGAAAAAAAGAAGGCAGATTTTACAAAATTAGACTTCTACTATTTGAATTGTTGTGATTGCACTTATGGACATACCTCACCCTCCTCTGTTTTACCTCTCTCTCAGTCACACCTTGCTCGCATTTTTCAGTCGCGCCACCTGATACTCATCGAGCCACACGTCTTCAGTGACACGTCTTCTAAAAACACTTTAAAGAGTATAAATCTGGCCTCACGAATGAGTGCGTCCTCCACCACTTAACCCGCAACGCTTTCTTTGCTCACGTTCGTCTCCCTCTGCGCAATTCATCTCCATCGCAAATCTCTCTTCATCTCTCCATCTCAGCCTCTCTCACCTAGTTTGTATGAGCTGCCATTGATAAAGCACTATGACATGTGATGCTCATTTAGCACTGCAGTTGCTAAAAATAACAATGAATGAATGAGCTACTCCATTTTAATATCACTCTCAGCTTTGGCTCATAGTTTAGATTTTATAGTGATGAACTGTAGGTTATTAGGCATAAATGGCTGACAAACACTTGGCATTTAGAACAGTCATGCTGTAATTTATTCCATCTCTGCAAGACACCAAGCTGCATGTTTTGGCACCAGCACAGTGAAATTAGAGAAAGAAAGACCATTCAGTCTGCACAGAACACACACACACACACACACACACACACACACACACACACACACACACAAAGTAGAGACAAACTTAAATGGAATTGTGACACAGCAAATATAATAGCAGGTGAACACAGACAGATCTTCTGCTGTGCCCCAAATGTGTTTTAACCAAAACTGCTTTTAGAATAACCCATATGATTTCATTCTTCACTGGCTTTAGGTGAGAGCCTCCCCATTGTATGAATTTCTCTATTGGTGTTTATGTGTGCGCATGAACATCACCTATCCTAAACAGCTGCCATTTGATAAATGGGCAGAGAGAGGCTGATGTGGGCCCATCAATCACCCAGACCTTGGTCTCTGGCAGGCAAATAAAATAAAATGTCCCAGGCGCATAGGCAGGAGAAATATGGAATGGACCAGAGTGACAATGACGGAGGCCTCCAGACATGAGATACGGGATTCACCTAAAGCACAGCGGTGCATGCAAACACACGCACACATACTTATACATCCACAGTATACTCTTACTGGTCTGTTCTCACATTGTATTTGCTGATGTTTGCCTGCTAACTTCCTAACTACAATTTAGCTGCATCTCCTCATGTCTCTGCTCGCAGGTGTGTGGGTCAAACTGTCTTGGCTTATTCCAGCACTTAATATGTAGTCTTTGATGAGAGTGATATCAGACTGATATTGGGCAACTCTTGCATGATAGATATTAACAAATATGCAGAAATGATTTGAAGGGAAATTCCCATTCTTTATATGTTTGCCTTTCGGTGTTGCTTGCAGCTTGAGTTACGGCCTGATTTACCCTCAGGGGAGGCTTCTTACGTGTTGTGAAGGTCAGAAAGGCCCTGTGGATTGTGTGAAGGAGTGGGAGGGATGCTGTGGAAATGTCTCACTTACGTTCATATTGGCAGGCCAAATGTAATGACGTATTTAAGGGGCCAAGAGGGAGGTGGAGAGCGTCGCCAATTTATACTTTCTTTCTCTTCTGAACACCTTCCCAGGGAATTTCTGTTGGGAGAAGTTATTGATTATCCAGAGCCCTTTGACCTAGCTATCTACTAACAAACTGAGTGCATAGATTACACTGGCACTCACAATTAAAATCACGTTTTTTGCTTAAAGCATGTAGCCTCTGAGCTTTAGTTATAGTGTCTTTCAGCTCATTGTTTTGTTTTTTCCGCCTGTGAATCTACTGCTTTAGTTCATCTCAATGTTTACTGGTGGAGTTTTCAGCTGCAGCAGGCAGCTGTTTTTAGTGATGTAGTGGAGCATTTAGCAGCTAAATAGCTTCCCTCTGGAGTTGGTGGAGATGGAAGAAGCTGAAAGGACACTGAATATCAGAATTGATTTCATCACATGCACTGAAACTTGAATATAATAAGTGCATCAGTATGTCTGTGCTGTGTTTACTGATGCCAAATCACCCAAAAAGTTAATGCATGTATAAATGAGTCCTCCTGTAAGCAGATCACAAAAAACACAAATAAAACATTGATAGCAATACTAACAAAATTAAATTGTTTGATTGTTTGTTGATTAATAATTAATCTAGAGTAACTGAACATGGATCTTAAAATGTTAACATGATACAGAATAAGAAATCAAAAGCTGGGTGTCCTGACTCCTGACAAATATCTGTTGAACCTCAAAATGTTCCAAATTGTTCCAGTTCTCACCACAATTAAAATACTGAATATAATATTGTACTTGCTTCCATGGTAAAGTATCCAGCAATTAATTGAAAATGTTGCGTTCATGGCTTCCATGGAATTGAAAGGCTGTAGATCTGCACTGTTTTTAAATCAGACAAATAATGAAACTCTCAGATTACTGAGTGAGTGTGGGTTGTGCTTTCTGCTGGGAGTCACTGCAGTTTAAATCAGATGTGTCAAACAAAAAATCAAATATCACAAATTTGCTTTCGAGGGCTTTACAATTCATTCAACACTAGACACCATCTAGCCCTCTGTCTAGATAGAGAAAAACTTCAGATACAGGTGGAAACAGAGTACGGATCCTCAGATGTAATGAGATATACAATGGAATCTGTTGAGTGTTAAACATCTGCCGAGTGTATGGGTGTTGAAATAAATCAATAGGTCATAAAGTTAAAGATGTAGTACTGTGTGTAATGATATTTATAAATATGAGAGGGATGCCCTTTCGTTTTGCTTGAGCACCTGCCACCACAATATCTACGTACCCTGACTTACCCCCCTGATTGAGCCGCATTTGAGTGAAAACACTTTGATATGTGCATAAGTGCATTCATGTGTACATGCATGGAAATGCAGTACACCTTAGGGTCCCAGTGCTTGTATGCAGAGCAGGGCAGAGGGTAAATGTGCTGTTGCTTGGATAACTGTAACCCGGCCTTGTGCACATCCATGCACACAGACAACGCTTACATTTGTGCACACACACTGTACGACTACGTAATGCTTGGAGACAAAAATCAAAACGAGATGCGAGGTGAATCACTGTAAGCGAAGGTAGAGTGATTATTGCCATAAGCGAATTAAATTACACCAATGCAATAGGTCAGTTCCATGTTAAATGAAATAAAAGCAAGAAGCATGGGCCAGTAGCACGCAGTGAGAGGCCTAGGACCTGTAGACACCACACGCTCATTGTATTGCACTCAGTATAAATCTTTCAGACAGATGTGTGTGTGCGTTCAGTGTGCTCTGGTCACACGTGTATGTGCTGGTGTCACGGCCTTGCCTCCTCTTCCATTGAGAATATTTTATATGTGATGACTTGCTGTCCTTGCCGTACCATGCAGCATGATTTAAAGTTATTTATAGCTCCTTCATTCCACTACACACAGACATGCATATCCTCAGCATAACACTGTCGCACTGTAATTTGCAACGTATGCTTGCACACATATATTTACTGAATATACATATGCATACATGTACTATAATTCTTTTTTTTTGTTGCCTCTTGAAACCCTTCCTTGCAGGAGTTCCAGTCTTACCACAGTCTGGAGCTCATCCTTGATAACTTCAGAACAATAGATTGATTCTAGCCTCATCTCGCTGGAGACCTGGAAAATCTCTGCAGTTACTTTTGAATGGAGGCAGAAATCTAATATTGGTCAGAAAAAAGCTAAGAAATGCAGCTGGGTACAGAAAAAAAAGCCTGCTGACATTTTTCCTTTGTCTGTAATAAGCAGATTTTTTTTTTCTGACACACACACACAAACATTCACAAAAAGTATAGTTTGTGTGTGTGTGTGTGTGTAAGAAAAAAAAATCTGCTGATTTATCAACACATCCACACAAAGACAGTATGAATTCATTTTGTAAGAAAATAACTCACCTCAGATGCCATGTTGATTTTTAATGAATTACAACAATGCTTTCTTTTGATACCTGATTATGATGTAGTTTTAGGTCAAATTCATTCCTCAAAGCAAAGTTACACATTATATCTGAGCTCAGTGATTGCAATGGAGACCAAACAAGGCGTCTGTGTCTTAAATTTTAAGAGCTGATATTCTGATCAAGTTTGATAATATTACATCCATCATTTGAACAGTGATAAGAAGGAAAAACAGTTTGCAGAATGTTTGGTTTGCCCCTGTGTAAAATCAAAGGGCTTTGCTATTAAATGGGTTGTGGGTTGTTTATAGTCGGGCATTTTGGGCCTCCTTGTGAGATTTGTGAAGAGGCCAACAACTAGACCAGAGACGATAATTTCAGGGTCTAACATTTGACATCACCCGCTTATTATTTAATTAAACCTGGTTTGTTTGTTGTTTGTTGAATATGTGAATTGAGCCTTCATTTTGACCCCAAATGACATCAAGACTTTAACCCCTTTGGTCTTGAAGAGTTGTTATTTTTGGCTGAGTTTTTGTCATCTATCTTTCAGTCTGAACAGCTCTCCCTCTCTCTCTCTCTCTCTCTCTCTCTCCCTCCCTCTCTCTCCCCGGCTCTCGCTCACCATCTCTTCTTAGAGACACTTGTAGTCGAGTGAATTATGCATGAACTGGGCTCTGCTGGTAGTCTTTGGGGAGAAGAGTAAAACATGCATCCACATCCTCATTCATAGGCTTTGACCCAGATTATGCTAATATTTCCACCCTGCAAACACAACAAAATAAATCCAATATAACCCCAAAAGCCTACAAAACCAATATCATGACTTTACAATATAGTGAGGAGGCATAACTTTTACTATGTGTGTGCGCTCTCACAAACAATATGCTGTATCTCTTTTTGTCTTGACACAGGAGCAACTCCCTTTGCACGAGCACACACACACACACACACACACACACACATCCTTAGGTGCGCGTACAAACACACACAGTGGCGGGCGTGTTTGTGTGGGTCCATGACATCCAGTAACTCATCCCAGTCTGATTGGCCTTAGTGGAGGGGCATTGTGGTCAGCAGAATAGAAACTGCTTACTCGATACTTTGTTGAGGTTTCTTTTTTGTTTGTTACAGAAATGAGTGACAGGAGGGTTAGCAAAGAACCCCATGGGTCACAGACCCAGAAACAGTAAAATGATATTGCTTCTGCGGTGTGTTTTTGTGTGTGTGTGCCGTGGAAGACAAAAGCAGGGAAAAGTGACACGTGAGCAGAAAGATAAAGATTTAAAATGATACATAAATTTGCATTTGAGGTTGATTGAATTAAAATTATGCCTAATGAGTCGTGTTACATTACAATAATTATCAATTATTGCCTCACTGTTACCTATAGTGTGTGTAAAATGAAAATAATCTTGGCCTCATTGAAGTGCTGTTTATTAAGGAAATATGATTACAGGTGTGTGGGACAAATATTTCCAAGTGTTGAATACACAGATACATGACACATAGTAAAGGAATTAAACTACTTAGAATAAAAAAGTGAAGAAACCGTTTTAGAGGATCCATCATTTGTGTGTAGATGTGAACTTATTGTTAGACTATAATTCCGTTCTTATGATTTTATAATAATGTACTTCCAACAGGTGTAACACCACAAGAAACACAGAGAAATGGAGACAGCTCGATGACTGTAAATACAATAATTGAAAGAGATGTACCCGTTTGTTGGTGCACGAGTTTTCAGACCAAACCACAGAGAAACACAGGGACAGTTAACACAGTGTGTATCAGAGGTGTTTACGTCAGACACATGCCACTTGTTTGGCCCCCGCTCATCACGTCTTTCATAGCTCCTGCATATTTCAGCTTAGCCCAAGTACGCTCCGTCTCATTTAGAGTCATGTAATTGCCCCAAAAGTTAAAATATTCATCAGACTCATAAAAACATCACCGTTTTACTGCAGGGACAGGAGGATGAGCTATGCAAAAGCCTTCTGCTCTCTCCCCCTGAAATAGCACATCTTTAATAGGGGATAACACTCTCTGTGAAACTTAGTGGCTTTTCATGTTTTTGGGAAAATTGTCACGTCATGTTGCTAAATTCTCCAAGTGGCCCGAGCGGTATTTGTGAATTACAAGAGAAGCAAAGTGGAAATGGTACAACATGGCCACAGGAAATGTTTCAAGGAAGAGGTTAGTTTTTTGAGAAAATAGTCGGCAAGAATGTAATTACATTTGAACCTGAAGCACACGTTCTGAGCAATGAAAATATTGGTATATTCATGGGGTATATTGGCTGGCTGATTGGTACTTAGGGTCACTGTTGTGCAAAATGCCAACTGGTGCTGACACTGTTTATTTTCCATTACTGCAAAAGCACCTTTAGCAGCGACCACGGGGCCAAATAATCAATCAGTCGACCGAGCAAGATACAGAAATAAGGGAAATGTTATGTTTTCTAATCGGTTTCGGAATTCATGGCAGAGGCCAAACTTGGGTCACAGATTAAATTCAGATCACAGATGCTGAGAGCAATGAGGATAGCTATGATTAAACATGTGCATCTCATCCGTTGAGAGCAATAAATGCAATGCAATGAACAATCCAAATGCCTCTAAATACATTTGATGTTATGATAGAAAATTGTTGTGTGCCTGTGATGTGAGGGATTAAAATCAATTCAAGACCTTTCTGTAACTGTAACTGCATCTAAGTGGCACAATCTGCAGTCTGTTTTATGATGTCTGAAAGCTGTGGAAGAATTTAAACTCATGAACACTTTGCAGGGAATTCCAGAGATGCCTAAATTTGTATTCAGTGCACAATTGATCACACTGATAAGAAGGTTTGAGTTTGTGAAGAAAGTTTTCAAAGGGTGGATGGGAGGAGACGGAGGAGGTGGTGGTGGTGGGGGGGGGGGTATAATAATGATAATAAATAATAATAATGATAGAAATTCACTCGTTGAGACAGTAATGATGATGGAATGTCAATGACAACGATAGTTATGTTGACAAGACGAATAATTACGACTTCTGCAAACGAGGGTGTTGATGAAGCGATGATGGCGGTGAAGGTGACAGAGACAGGTAGGATGACTGTAATTATGACGAGAGAGGCAACTCGTGGCAACGGCGATGATTGCGACCACAAAGACAAAAAAGCATCAACATCAGCGATACGATTATATTTGTGAAAATGATGATGGCTTCAATGACAACGACGACCGTAACGACGGCTGGGATGATGAGGGCGCGCGGCAGTAACAGTAAAGTTGAACTGTAGCAGCCACTGCCAAGCATTACTCATCGCATAATGTAATGAGAACGCTTGGTTCTAATGCTCGGTGCTTAACCTCGCCACGAGGCAAGGGCAGCAGCGCGGGCGAGGACTGACTAACCAGAACCAAACGATGCAACACAGACAGGCTCATATGAAAGCTGCATGTACAGTGCAGGGTGCAAATGCATGCGTGTCTTAAAAGAATGCACAACATATTAGATTATGCTCCCTGCTTTCTCTTTGTCGCTCGCCTTACCTCGCTCTATTATGTACGTCCACATGCATTAAACATTTCAGGCTAATCTATTTTTGGTTGGGGCACGCAAGGTTAAGAGATGCACAGCAGATGGGAAAACCGCAGTGGTTCCCATCAGGGACTAATCCTCCTTTTCACTTTCTCCCTCACCATCTCCCCTTTTCCCATCCTTAATTTTAACCATCCCATCTCCATCCATTCATTAATGCATCCATCCTTCATTATCAGTGTCTCCATTAAACCCTCCATCCGTCTTTCCCCATTTGTTAACTTGATTATGAGTCCTCGGAGTCAGTTTTGGTTAAAACCACAACATGGATTATATAAGCATTATATAGCAATTAGCGTCTAAATGGATTGGCTCGCATATGAAAAATGTACAGTTCAAATGGAGCTAAAATAAACTGACCTGCAGAAGAAGCTAGAGAAAAGTACTGCATTTCCTATATAGATATGTTGCCTTCTGGAAAGACAGCAAAATGCTTTTATGTGAAGGACAGGCTGGAGAACCTACATAATTGACTCTCAAGTAAACATTCGATGTTGGAAAACGAGGAGCTGATTTTAACTTTCGACCTTCTGAGTGCCTCGCAATGTCATGATGAGAATGTACTTTAGCGTAATTGAAAGGTAATTTGAAAAGGTAAGAGCATCAGAAATCTGATAATGTTTGACCTGGCAATGGACTGTGGATATTAGCTGGTTTCTCATTATGTTCAGTTCAGAGAAAATAAAGTAAACAAATCAAATACGCCTTTAGCCCCCTGGTATTAGTAATGCACGACATCCAAACATTACATAACAGTTAATTTATTTTTTTTAATCCTTTAAATCATCCAATGACCTGACATGAAAAGAGACCACATGACCACATCATTGACACTGCATCATTGCAACCTGAGTTAATTTTCGTGTCAAAATTATCGATTCTGACCAAATGATTAAACTTTCTAAAGGCAAAATAAAAATGTCTCAGACACTGAATAAAATAATGTTGTTGCTTCCTGGAGAGAAAGAGAAACAGTGCGAGGTGTTAGTCCTGATGTGTTCGACATTTACTTGAATGTAACTCTTATACAGCACTGCAGTAGTTTAGTTAAACTCCAACTATCATTCAAAATGGTACTTTATAGTCAATTTGAAGTATTTTAATTAGATAAAAACTGAAAGCCTCATTTTGTATCATTGACTCATTTCAGAACAACCCTGTGATTGTATGTCTATTCATGAATTAGAGCTATTTATTTTTCCTGTGTTTGAGTGCTGTTAAATATATGCCCTCTTTTTTTTTCCTTAAGTGTGCAACAGTTGCCACAATCACATCAGTTTCCCATTTTACACATTCTGGAAGCCTCTTCCTTTAGTCCAGCAGCCTCTTTACCTTGGCAACTTCTTCTTTCTCTAAGTGAAACTGGTTGATCACAAGATTCTCTGGCAGCCGAAAGTGAAACTAAATATGGTTAATAATCAAACAAGCCTCTGGAGCCGTGTTTCTCTCATAAATAGTTAAAAGTGGGACTTTTAATAGCTACATCTGTAACCAATGTGTGTGGCTGTGGGGGCCGTTGCCAGACCATTTGTGCCATCGGCCTCTTGAGGGCCCAATCTGGGAATTTGCATGGCTGCTGCTCGCGTCTGGGCCGGCAGCCCGGACCCCTAGAGAGGACCTGGCCTCTTTGCCTTTAAACGCTATGGCTTGCTAGTTGGGGATAAAAATCTAACAAGCATACATATGCACATATTTAACCATAAAGTAAAAGATGAAACTGCACACACATCATTAAATCTCCCTGGGAAGATATAGGCTGTATTCTACACACATCCCCATACATCAGCCTGTATGGATTTAATTAACGTGGGCTTAAAGTTGCAGGCTTACAGTATATGAAGGTGCTGCTCTTTCCTGCCATTTTATAGAGCATCCACATTCACACACACACCGAATGCTTCACTGAACACTGTCTTCTGATGTCTTGAGATGAGAACATATGACCCCATAGGATGCTGTACTTCCCTTGGCCCCTTGGCCCCGGTTGTATGAGCCTAGGGAATCATGGGATGATGGTCCAAGTCTCTTTGATGTGCCTCACTTTCTTGAGCAGCGATGGTCTGTTTCCTGGGGCTACGATGAGAAGGAGATGGAATATCCCTCCTTGCCCTCTTTTGACGGTGGATAGTTCAGGTGCACGGGACCCTAAAAAAGAAAAACAAGTCCTAACAGGAGGAGTTCCAACAACAAAGTATCCCCATGGAGAAGAAGGGCAAAGCTTTGAAACACAGCAGGTGACATGATTTCAATCCAAACCACACGATCTGCAGCAAACTGAAAGTCACTCATTTGTGCCTCTTAATTGAACTGCAGACAGTAGATATGACATTAATTCATTCAAACTCAAAAGAAAGAAACATTACAGATGGTTGTGCATGTTTTTCTAATGCTGAACCAAATTCAATCATACCAAACTTGTACTTGACTGAAAAGTTCACTCCGTGACCTTGAAATATTCAGGCCACTTGTATTATAGCTCCCTGTTTGCATGACTTAAAAAGAAAAAAAAAATCCTGCGGTTACTTTAGATCCATTCGCCCCTCTCTCACACCCTCGGGCTATTTGGCCAGCGGAACAGTCCGGCTCTCTGTCTGAGCGCAGATAGAAAAACGGACGGATATCTGGAGCACAGACTTGACATTGTGGATCAGCCGAGCTCCCGCAGCTCATATCTCTCCTTTCTGTGGAGGTTGGACTCTTCATCCCCAGAGCCTAGAGATAGTCTAGTTGTGTCTGAGTAACTGCTGGGGGACAGCTGGATACTGGGAGGGTGTGTGTGTATGTATGTGTGTGTGTGTGTGTGTGTGTGTGTGTGTGTGTGTGTTTATGTCCACCCATGCCTGGCTTTGGGCCCTCTGGCTAGCTGCAGCTCAATCTGCGGCTGTCACTCCGCATGGAACAGGACGGATGATTGACATATTTGTGTGTGTGTGTGTGCATTGTTGTTTGGGAGTAGCTAGTGCGTGTAGATCTCATGGTGAGTTGCAGGCAGAAGTGTGTGTGTGTGTGTGTATGTGTATGTGTGTGCGTGTGTGTGTGTGTGTGTGTGTGTGTGTGTGTGTGTGTGTGTGGAGTACCTGCTGCAGGACACAGCAGGACAGTAGTGAACAGATGGAATGTTTGATCCAGAACATGGCTGAAGGCGGGTGGGACTCTCTCTCTCTCTCTCTCTCTCTCTGTCTCTCTCTCTCTCTCTCTCATACAGACGCACTCAGACACGCATGCGGAGACACACACGCTGGCATAAAAGTAAATAAAAGTAAAAGCTCATTTTCTTTCACGTGGTACAGTACACACACACAGACACACACACATATGCAAAATCTAGAATCACTGTGGGCCAACATACCAGATATTGTTTGTCAAAATGTCTTTTCCTGCACCAGTTCTACACTATATAAATTAATCAAATACTCTACTTACATACAAATGTACTTTACTGCTCCTATATGGCCATACATGGGTCAAGGGATGATTCAGTGTGTGCTCCCATGTCTCACTGATCTGAAACTCTGTGCCACACATCATATGAAAGTTGACATGTGATGCCAGGAGCACACACATGTCGGAGCACGTTACCAGCTCAAACAGCATATGAAGCATGACATATAGATTAAAGTGAATCAGACCTTTTGTGCATTATTTTACTTTCTGATCTCTCCAGCTAGAGCGTTGAAGACATCCTGATGTTTTTTACACCTCAGCGAGATCACATAAGAAGATATGCACCCATTGCAGATGAGATTTTCTAATGTGCCAACGGAGCTTGAGAGAAAAAGAGCTGTTTTTCTGGAGAGCAGCTGGCATCACTCAGTACAGTAGCAAAAACTGATGTGATGGATCCTGTCGACTTTCTGCCCTCGAGCAAGATGTGTTAATGCATGAAACCTGCAGCCAACATAAACTAAATTTTGTAAAGATTTTGAAATATTCAAGCGTCTGCATGGCATTGCAGCGTTTCAGTACTGAATGCTGCAATGTATTACAACATGACTGAACATCATTTTTCAATGGCGTTACAATGTTGTGAGCGTAAACCTCACATCCTCCCCAGCAGGAGATGAACGTTGCATGTGGAAAAATCTTCCTCATCCTCAAGTGGAAAATCCCCCAGGAAAGTGTTTTCAAAATAGTTCTTAGGTAAATTTATCAAGGCACCAGAGTGTGCTTTTGACTGTAAATATTTATTTTGCTCGTGTGCGTGTGAGCATGTGTGTGTGTGTGTGTGTGTGTGTGTGTGTGTGTGTGTGTGTATATGTGTGTGTGTTCTTATGAAATGTCACAAATAGGAATGTTTGATTATAAAAGCACATTTGAAAATAAGAAATTCCATAATGAAATTAAATAATACAACCCGTAAAATAAGAAAGTTGAAATAACACAAGATAATAATGAGTTATATTACTGATGTACCGATTACTAATTATTACACAATTTATTAGTTTATGCTTTTATTTTTTTATTTTTAATCTCACTGGCTCGGCTCACTCTTTGAGATTGGGCATCTTTTTCTTTTGCTTTCTCCACAAAAACACGAACACACAGTCATGCTTCCATCGCTTCAGGGGACATTAACTTACATTCATTTTCTGTAGATTTAACCTAACCCTGACTCAAGACTTCACCCTAAAAATTAATGATTCACTTTATGAGGGCTTGCGTTTTGTCTCCACAAGAAAGGTGAGTCCCCACAGTGTGAGTGTGTAAAGAGATTTATGTCACACACAAACACAGGCTTCTTTCCCTATCCCCATGGGGAAACTCCAATGACATAATGCAATCCCCAGCCCCTAACCCTAACCTTAACTATCACAACTGAATACCTAACCCTAACCTTTACCTTAACCCTAACTAATTGTAACCCTATAACCAAGTCTTAACCCTCAGAAAACAATCTGGACCCTTGGGGATCTCAGTTTTGTCCTCACAGTGACAGGATGTCCCCATGGGTTGGTGTGTAGTCAGGTTAACGTCCCCACTGGGATATAAAACAAACACACACACACACACACACACACACACACACACACACACACACACACACACACACACTTTGTCCATGCACATCACATTGACAGATATTCCAGGCAATGGATAACATGTGTTTGGTCCAGATAAGAGAGGAGTTATCAGTTTCTCAGTGTGTCCTCCCTTTAAACACTCATCTCTCATAAACACATCGTCCATTTCCATAAAGTATGCATTCCATTTCCACAGTTTACCAACAGGACAGGAGGAGAGAGGGCAGATTAACATCTCTTTTTTTTTTTTAGGAATAGATCCACACAGACCTCCCCGATGCTGCACAGCTGACTCATTAGTAATGCTGACACTTTTTCTTTATGCTTAAAAGCACTGAAAAGATAATCTCATATATGTTACATGTTGATGTAAAATCTCTATTTAAGTTCAGACATAGATAACTGTTGTTTTGTCACTGGGCACTTTAACATGTGCACAACAAAGCAACCATAAAACATACAATTTGTATGAGCATTTAAAATGTGTATAATTGAAAATATATAATCAAGATTGCTTTGTATTAAATGAAACCAGCATAATTAAAAAGTCATAAAGTGACCTCCCAGCCCATTTTGCCCCCACTCATAGATGTTCTCTTTAGTCTTTTGTGAAAGTGACTGGTACCTGCAACGGCTTGCACTGGTTTTACATTGTGTGTGTGTGTGTGTGTGTGTGTGTGTGTGTGTGTGTGTGTGCGTGTGTGTGCGTGTGTGTGCGTATATATAAATAACATGACTTTCAAACTGCATGCAGTCTACACGCAAAAGTCTATTTTTGTGTGCAGATCATACTCCAATCCTTCTCATTAACTTGGGCAGAGATTAGATGCATGTGAACACCATGCACTACCTCCTAGTGGCAGTTTAAAAAAAGACACTGTGGCTGACAGCAGTACGCTCTGCAAATATAGCGACATGGTGTATGTGTTTCTGTTGTGTATTCATGTGCCCGTGAAGTTGCTGTTCTTTTCGAGATTGTTTATTTCTGTATCTTTTTTATTTTCACAAACACACACATGCACAGAAGCAAAGTGTGGTGAAAGGCTGAGAGGGCACATTGTCATCGTCGGAGAGTCTCTGGGGAAATGGAGACGGTGAGAGACTCGCAGTCATTAGGAAAAGCAATATGCTACTGAAATTGCATCATCGTTCTTGCATAATAAATGCCTTCTGTTTGTTTTCAGGGGAAATACAATCCAAGACTAAAGCACATTCAATTCAATAAAATTATATTGAATATATAAAGATGGAACTGCCCTCTGTTGTATTCTGATTTCCAACATATTAATGTGTCGTGGAATGTAACCAGAATAGTTTCACCTCTGACCTTTGCTGTGACATTTGAGATAATGAGAGGGTCGGGGGTGGGGGGGGGTAGCTTGTATTTATCCTGTGGTGGCTGATCAATAAATCGTTAAACTGCCTCAACAATGGAAGAAAGTATGTGATAAAGACAAACGTTTGACTGTGAGGTTTCAAATGGTTTTGTTATATTTAATAGAACAAATGATATTTCCCATGCAAAATAAACTACCCTGCTGTCCTTGGCTAAAAAGCAACAGTTTCATCATCTGCATATTTGGGGAGTAAAGGAATGCATGGTTTGTTGTTATGTAATTAGGATACAAAAAGGGTGACTGTTAAAGTTGCAGAAAAGGTGAAAATGGGGATTATTAGCAGGATTGCACAGGATTGCCAACTCCCACATATTGACTTTGAGCAGGGTACATGCAAGGATCCTTAAGTTAAATGCAATATCCTTAAGGTCCTTTCCATCCATTATGAGAACTCAGCACCACTTTCAGTGCTAACCAACACATTTTAACTTATATTTACTATAGACTCAATAATAGGTTATTATGTAAATGTGCCTATGCAAAATCATTCATGTAATTGGAAAGATTCTCGGATACCCTGGTAAAGGTTTGTTCTTTGGCTATGATGTCTGGAGGTTGGCGAGTAATCTGTTCAACCATCCACACATCATCGACCATGATTGTGACTTGACATGATTATTATGACCCCATCCCTTGCAGTGCTTGATTTCAGAGAAGACCTACTCCTAAAATGCACCATATGAACTTCACCGATAACGGATCTCACTCCAGTCTAAATGGAAAAGTTAGCAGCCGTGTATTGAAAATACACTTTAAAATAAAGATTGATATGCTGTCATGGACACACGCACACATTACAACACTTCACAAGTCTTGCAACATCACTCAGGTCTTGAGTGAAATCATAGCTAATCCTAGAGTTGCTGGTTCATTATAAGGACCTGGAGTGAAAAAGACATGCTTTAGCATGGTGGACGGTAGACTGCAAGTTATTTCTTTTGTCTTGCATTTATTAGCATTGGTATGATATATTAGCATTTGGTATTTACGTAATCCAAAAGTGGCAAAGTAATCAAATCATGTTACTTTAGTATTGTGATACTTAGATTAGCTTAAAAACTGCATTTGACTACAATTATGTAGTAATTCTACATTACATTTAGTGTAACATTTACATTTAGAAGTAACTATCCCAACCTGATTATTTGAAATCAATGATGAAAACCCGGTCAGTGTTCCAGCTGCATAGACCTCGTGTAACATTGCATCTATCAACTAATGACTATCAGGTATGTGTTCCATTTTCCTTTTTAATTACCCTATTTTAAGGTTAATTAAGGTTATCCTTAATCTGAAAAAACATAAATCTGATATCATAAATTCTGTGCATGTTGATATTAAATGCAAGGCCACATCAAAGGCAAACCTGAATTACTTTTTTTTTTTTTCCACTCAAGGTCATCGTGTGATACTGGGCTGCAGTCCAACATGTTTGAGCATTTACATCGTAAAACTTGCTAACATGATTGTGCCGAGCCCCTGGGCTCAACCTACAACACAGTGACATTAGATTACATTATTGCTCTTTGCAGATAATTTTGTTTTGCCGTCTCCATCAGGATCAAGATGGAGGCTGCAACACGGAGGTCAGGAAAGGACATCATGAAACTAATGGCTAGAGAAATCTCAATGGCTCTGTTGGCACTGCAAGCCAAACAAAGATGGAGAAAGGATTTATTTCCTTTTGCATTGCCCTCAGGGAGGCAGGTGAAAACACTTTGTCAAAGATGTAACAGTTATGGCTGTGATGTATTACCAGAGAGAGCATTCAGACACAGAAAACAATGTGAACTGTCTGGACATCTGTACATCCTATTCACAGTGTGCAACAGTGGGAATTGGTGGTGGTAGTTGAAAGGCTGTTGTCTGCAGTACTGCATATGCATGAAAGTCAGCTCACCAGTACTGCAAGAAAGAAAGCGCAGAGCCAAATTGGTTGGTCTTTCCATGCACAAAAATGCTGTCCAGTAAGCAGAAGCTAAATCTTGGATCGTGTGTAGTACAGTAGAATAGATGCCTGTCTCTGGAACCAAAACTTAAGCTGCACTGGATAATGATTGTTACATGGTCAGCCTCTGAAAATGCTCACCAGAACTTACATAGACATTAATGAGGACGGTGCCAGCGACAGCTGTGCCTGCCCACTGTGGTGAGGGCAGTCATGAGGAAGAAGCAGTCCGCCTTGAGAGATCCACAAATCCACTTATGTTTGAAATGCTCGGGCAAAGGCTTCAAGGACAGGATGTCACTGCAGCTGTAGGGAATTTTACTCTGTCTGGCTGTGCACCCAAAAATCAGCTGGTGGAGGTCAAGTGTGGTGACCAAGTAATGCTGAGAAATAATCTTTATGCTGTTGTGGTTACTTTTACCAAACATGTGACTGATGTGAAGGTGACGACGAATAACTGCATACAGCATATAGAGCCTGTTAGGGAATGTAGTGCAAACACGACAGGATTGCACATTGGCATTTGTGTTGTGTTCTTTTTCATGACTAACAATCTGTTTTTAAATAGTTATACTTTAATTAAATTGTATATATAAGTCACTAAGGATGCTTTCACACCCAACCTGTTTGGTTCGGTTCAATAGGAACTGTGGCGTGTTTGCTCGTTTAGCCCAACTCATTGGGCTGGTGTGAAAGCTGTCCATCAAACTCTGGTGCAGATCAATCAAACAATTGGACTGAGACAGATTGAAAGAGGAGGGGGGTCCAGGTCTGCTTTGTAGAAAACTGTGGTGCTGTTTGTTTGGGGTCTGAAGGCAAACAGACAAACTACAGTATTTTATTTTATGTGAGTTGAGCATGAATTCAAAGGCTAAACTGCTCTTAAATCCATCTGCTGATTGTGAATTGTTGAGAGGTCTTACAGTGATTTGAGCTACTTATATTTATGCAAATAATTTGGTAAGTACACACGGCAGCACATGAGTGCAGGGATTTTCTCTAATTGATTCGACAGTCAAAAAGCACTTAAAACTGCAGTGTGTTGTTCTCGCGTCCCACTCTGTGTACTTTGGCAATTTATTAAGTTCATTAAAAAGTGTGTGACCAGGCAATCCCACATAATTTCCCCCCTTGGTTCCAACCAAATGAAACCACTGGTGTAAAAGTGCCACAAAATGGATTTGGAATGCTTTGCTGTAAGACAGTGACAGAGACAGGCAAGTCAAAAGATAGACAATAATGAATGTTATTCTGCAGAACATCAAAAGATGAGAGCTCCATCAACTCTCCAATTCCATTTATTAGACCATAAAACAACATTTCTGCCCCGAGAGGGAACCTCCCTGAACATTGGTTCAGCAGCTCACGGCCAGCTGAGACCTCTGTGAAGCCAGCTCCAGCCGGTGCCCCCCTGTCAGCTTCACCACATGCTGCCAGAGACCCAGCTGGTCCAGCCAGACAGACACCTGAGAGCAGCGGGAGGTTGCCAACAGACTGCAGCTCCTGCCCTGCTGCAACCCTCTGATGCATGCTACTGTAGACACGCTCGATCCATCACATGAGTCTGATGGAGCTTTCGTAGGTTTAGGTTTATATTCTTGACTTCAGAAATCCCTTTTGAATCTTCTCCTCTCATATATTTAGGTTGGTCAGACAGTGATGGCTTGTGTTCAAACCTGTGTGACTATTCACCACAAGTCTGAATTACTGATTCATTTTCTGCAATACTGCTTCCATCCTGTTTGTTTATGTAGATACAAGCATCCAGAGGTGGTAATCTTTTATCTCAGGGAAGTATTCTAACCCACGTTTGCCGCAGAGTCCTTTGAATTCTTTGGCAGCGACACCACAGCTGTAAGATCTATGAGCAATAATATCAACACTAGAGGGGACCTCAACCCATGTGGTGTTCCCTCTCCCAGAAAAGATTAAGGCCTACAACTGTGTATCCTGACAGTTCAGTGGTGTGACCCTGAAACAGATACAGACACACAAGCAAAGTGGTGTCATGGGGGTTAACGCGGAAAATGGTGCTCACAAGACACGTAAAGCATGTGGTCAAATATTTGGATCACACCTTCATCCTGGAGAATATGTTTTGTGGATCTTGCGTGGATTACTTGAGAAGAGTAAACTGCAAAAGGATGTCTTAAGGTATGATTTCATGCTCTTACTGTGAAGGGAAGGGTGTCGACCATCTCCAGTCACAGATCATTGATGCAGGATACTCAATGTCCCCTTCTTTTCATTCATGCATCCAAGAAATGATCCTGATGCAACACATATTTGTTCAGTTGTGGCAAAAATATTCTAATACTTTAAGGTAAAGTTACACCTTAGTAGATAGTTTTGACTAAACCTTGAGAAAAGGATATAAATAATTGGGATTACTTTTTGTCGAGATGACCAAAGAACTCTCATAAATTCTTTAATTGTGAGCTGTTGCAAAATGAGCCCACAGGAGATCATGGCGCTTATAGGTGGTACTTCTTCGGTTTCAGATCTGAGCATTTCGAGTCCTACTCTCTTTGATAAGGCGCCTCGGGTCTCAGGGTATACACGATGGACAACACAGGTTGAAAAGAGAAAGAGACAGGAAGTTAGAAAGAGATTAAAACATTGCGGCAGCTGTCATATCCTCTTACAGTGAACGACAGGGTTGCCTGTCTTACTGAACACACCCGAGAGGCATGACGCATTCTTTAGATAACAAACAGACTGTGACAGTGTGCATATGTGTGTGTACTGAGAAGGCTGCGCTCGTGCCTCTCCTTTCTGTGACTACATCAGTGTTGACCCCCTCAAAGGATTGGAGAGCGAGAGCAAAAGATTAAATAACATCTGTCATCCGTTACAGTTTAAATAAATACAAACATCAGTCTTTACATTATTATTGTTCTTGGGTGAGAATGTGTGATTATGCAAATAGGACTTTTGAATGGAAACTACAAGTGGCAGGTTGGAAATATATCGCTGCAACACAGGGTCCCATCGTTGCATGAAGGTAGATAGGTACTGGATCTTGAATAATGTACAACAAGGAGAGAGTGGAGCAGACTGACATGTGAGTGTTTGTGAAGCTTTGGGATCCACTGAGGTCAGTGAACTCACCATGTTTTCCTGGGATTTGGAGCACTTCAGTCTCAGAGAGGCCAGACATTGCAGATATGCCACCTGAATTTCAGAAGGCAAACGAGAACAGTGTCATCAGCATAAGAGTGACGTAAAAAGCTCTGAAAAGTGTTTATACCACTATGTTTGACTCAGAGATAGACGAGGAAAGAAGCGAGTGATAGGAGCATGTGTGAACATCACTTGATATTATTGATCAGATTGAAACCATGCTGAAGCACTGACGTTGCTGGTGTTGCTAATCAGCAATAAACAGTAGCAGAACTGGTGTGTAAAAGCATATGTGAGGTGTTCTTTTAATACCTAGCTTGAATTTAATGACATGGCCTAAAGAAAGGATCCAGGATCCTAAAGAAAATCTTCTGCCAGCCATGTTTCTTTTCTTATACGTAAAGAAGTGTCAAATATGGTGAATGACATTGACGAGATCGATATGAATGTATGATACTATAGCAGAACCAGTAGCTCTGGCAACAAATTGTGCACCAGCATAGGAAGCAGAACTAAATGGACTGAGCTCCCAGATCTGGAGCATTAAAGAAAAATTTAACGCTAGCATGGTCTGAAATGAGTCATGAACGTTGTGCTTAGATTTCACCTTTAAGGATGTGGCCTTGTTGTCTGTGAGTAATAGATGCATATATATTTGTGTTTGTTTGTGTGCGTGCGTGTGCGCGCATGGAGATACACGTGTGTGTTGGTCTGCTGAGGTGTGAAAATGTCAGCCTGTCAGAGCAGACGCATCAGTGAGAGCAGGTGTGTTGTGACAGACAGGTGTGACATTTAACTTTAGTTTTTATACCAGAAACTCCATCCATCTCTGTCTCTCTCTCTCACACACACACACAGACACACAAACCCAGAGACATTTTTAAATAGGCACACGCGCACACACATTAGACTCTCGCAAATTGTCTTTTATTTTTGAATTACTAGGATTATCAATGCACTATGAACTTCTTTTTTCATATTTACAGGCTAGATTTGCGATGTCAATTAACAGAAAAGTATTCATTCACTTACTGAAGATTTGCATAATCACACCTCAGAGATGCATCCAAACTGCAATATGTTACACACAATCAGTCAATATGTGAGATCACTTCATCATTTTGAAAACATTAAACAATCCATTTGATGATTTGTCACTGCTGCTAAAACTACCCCCATGAGTAAACTGTGATGTTGTCAGCAGAATTAACAGGTTAGAAATTTACTTTTAGGTCATCACACATTAGAGGTGTGTAATAAAAAAGATTAATCAATGGCCAATCAGCTCCACATCTCAAACCTACATTTGCATGTAGGACGTCTGCTGATAAGAAGAGGCAATACACCACCCCACATAGTGAGTCTTACTCTCCCATTTCTTTTCACTAGCACTAAGAGCAGACCCAGAGGAACAACACATTTCCAAACAGGTCAGCTGGAGTTATAAGCCAAAACTCCCAGACCACCCAACACCGCACTCTGCAGTGTATGAGGCCAAAGGATAAGATAAGTTACTGACAGCACCCTCGCCTTTCTCCACATTGCGGAGACCAATGTTCACACAGAAACTGGTGCAAAGAACAGACCATTACTGCCTCATCAGCACAGGTGATAGAGTGACTCAGGTACATGATGATGCTTAAGTCAAAGAAGGTGATTAACTGTTAGCATGAAGGTGTGAACAGCAGCAGCTGATCTTGGAGAGCCGGGTCTGAGGATCCTGTTGGCTCACACTTCTCTGTTCAGGGTGACCCTGAAAGGAGTTGTTGTGTTGTTTCCACCTCTCTAAGGGCAAAGCCTTACTGTCTGTCCAATATGACTAATAATCAATCTCAATCATACCGTGCTGTGCACCAGGCTAGAAAAGCACAGCCGGTGAGGGTCAGTGGTTAGCATACAAGGGCAGGAAGGAGCAGTAACTAATGAGAGCAGAAGTCAACAGGGTCATCCTTGAGAATGTTAGCAAAACAATCTCACCACGACGTCCACTCAGTCGGCGCTCTGGAGCTTTCCATCATATCACATGAACAGATGGCATCGCCCAATCACTACCAGTGTTGGGGGTTACATGTTACAGAAGTAACACATTACAGCAATATGTTACTTTTAGCGGTGGCAAAGTAATATTTTATGTTAATAATAGGATTTCATTCATTGAAAATGTAATGGTTCAAGCTTTACACCAGCACCTACATATACCACCATGTTCTGAAGAGACACATTACTAACACTAACAAAATGTAGCCTTTCATAAGGGAAGCTAATGCTGCCATAGAGAAGAAGCATTGCAGAGGCTATAGTAGCAATAGTGTTATTATTACAAAACATAATATAACTGTGATATATAGGTAATCATAACACTAGCTGTACTTCTACTCTTTGGTGAAAGTAACCCAAAAGTAGTGTAATGCATTACTCTGTCCAGTAATATTGTAAAATAATATGGGAATTACGTCTGTTTGTCCTTTTTCACTAAATGATTGTCCTAAAAATTGTCCTTTGGGTTACTAAATAATGTAAGAGGGCAGTGTAAAGAACTGAGAGAGCGATCCTCTCTCCTGGTCTCAATGAGGACTGAATCCGGTGCAACTGTCCGGTCGACTTTTTCGAGAGATGTGCATTAAAGCAGTTGACACATGGACACATGTTTTTTTTTTTAAATGCTGAGGCATAGGTCCTGTAAGTCTTGTTGTGTCCTTCAGTTGACATTAGGCAGTTGTCTTAATGGGACTATTAAAGCTGTATTTGGAATTAAAATGCAGGTTGAATGAACAAAAGTATAGTATAAAGCATAGGTCTGAGCCCATTAACTAAGTTTTCCATCTTGTGGTTGTGGTTTTCAATGTTGGTGACCAAAGCTTAGAATTCACATTTAGTTGTTTTTCATTGGCTACAAAAACACTTATCTGAGTTTTCTTTCTTCATTCACTTTGGTTATATAAATCTGTGTCTTATGTACATAAATATGGTGAATAATCCTAACCAGTGGGAGCATGCAGATGTTGAAGAGAAGAGGCTTGAAAAGGGAGCCCTGGGGAACTCCAATAGGTGTCTTCTAGGATCATTTGTCAGTGTCCTTCCAACCAAACTTGTTCAGTTACTGTAGCTGACAGGCCTGTGTGTTGGACTGTGGGTGGTGCTACCAGCGGTGAACAAGCCAAAGTCTCAGTTTGGAGCGGGACTGCCCTGGGAGAGGAACAGTAAAGCTGGTTTGGAAGGCTGCCGCTAAGACAGCTAAGCCACTCAGATGCTTCAGCACCAAACCTGACACCACCATAATGGGAATTATAGAGGGATACCACACAAATCTGGGCTATAGGGAGGAGGAAGGGCTAAGAAGGATGGAGGGTGTAACATGTGGGTATTTGTGTGTGGAGTAAACACTGTGTATCTGCGCAGGTGAAATCAATTCGGTGTGAAAAGGGAAACACAGTATGTTTATCTAAAGCTGCAGTCTGATATCTCTGGTACTTCTCTGTTTCCTTCTCAAACTATTTTTCTCTTGTAATCTCGGGACTCTGCAAGCTGAGCCTTCTGAGCAAGTCTACTGCGTGTGTTGCATTAGCGTGCGGATCAGTGTATTTTAAGACAACATTAATGCGTGTGCTTGCATTTTGAGACGACGGCCTCCATCTTTCAGGGCTGTAAAACCTTGATGGTTATCAGTGCGTTCGGTTGGCTCACTCGTCTGACGCTTTGGGACAGCGGGTGATGAAGGGCTGAAAAGGTGGCTCTAAAAAATAATTAGCTGTGCTTGTAATTGTAAAAAGTACCTGTAAAATGTAATTAACTAAATCATTACACAGGCAGAATAAAGTGGCTCCACTTCTGCCGACTACAAACAAAAAGGCCGGGCTGTGGTGAGCACCTCGCCGAAATTGGTTGGTGGTTGGAGAATGGGAAAAAAAAAAAATCTGATAGCAGGGTCGTGTTTTGGAATAAATAACATCCTGCCAGGTGTGAGCATTGTGTGATTGTAGTGTGATGTGTGTAATGTTGTGTGCAGTGACATCCTGGTAGTTAGTGATTTCAGTGTCACAGTGAATCTAAAATTGCTTGTTACCTTGCTGCCTACACTCAACTGTAGTTATTTTTCCAGGACAATAAGCCATGACATGAAGCACAAATAATCTCCAGATGTTGCCATGAACATGACTGTTTCTTTTTTTTTTCTTTATTCCAGGGGCTTATGCTGTCTTCACATCTCAGCCAACAGAGCATATTTGGTATAAAGTGAAACAAGATGGTACAAGATGTAGAGGTATGTATACATCATATCTGTCATGTAACGAGAGCTCAGCATGCTGGTGAAGTAGTTAGCCAAATTTCACATCTGTTTCGATGGGAAGTGTCAACGAAAGATAAATGATCGATCAGCGTGCTTCTGTGTACAGTCGTTTTTATATCATCCCTTAATCATTTTCATTGGTCTTAACTTGAAAGGTCAGTGAAATTCAACTCTTGAGGTTGATTAATTGATGGAGTATTTTTTTTTTTACCTCCATATGTTTGATCTCTGCTCGAATAATGATCCACCAAAAAGGCTGATTACAAAGAACATTATGTAGTTGTAACATGGATTTCTACAAGGACTGCAAATGTAGATTTTTCTGTATTCTTGTACTCTGAGCAGTGTAAAGAGGCAGCTAGGTGAGCACGATAATGTCCTGTAGTCGAACAAACCACCAAACCAAATCTCCAAAAGTGTGCTGTGTCAGATTTAATTCATGTCATTTCCAGCTGAATGTGTCCCGTGTAGGCATGCACATCATTTATTGAACTTCTCCCCGCAGTGAAGGAGACATAACACTTAACCCAGGGTAGGTCTCACACCGGGAGCGAAGTCTTTCCAAATCACAATCAAGCCTTTACACTTGAGACGAAGTCAGCAGCTTCATGAAACTGATACACGCCTCCAGTGGGTAATTTTGACGAGCGTTATTTTGTGCTGCAAATTATCTGAATACTTATGAAGGAAGACATGATGATCACGGCAAATAACTGCAGGTGGCTGCCGGGGAATACAAATAAGAACTATATTAAGTGTTCGTTTATATCAAAAAGAAAATACTAAGACAACTTGTGTCTTACATAGAGATGCAGGGCAGAAAAGTTGTATTTTTTATTAAATGTGTTGCTTTGGACTCTTTTTATTATTGTTGGTCTGCAATGTGTTGGTGTTAGACCTTCCTTCTGTAACTCTGTTCCACTAAACTTCTATTGCCAAGAAACATACAAGGTTGAGGTAACGCGTGTGTGTGTGTGTGTGTGTGTTAAATGACCAAACGTATAATGACCAAACCTAAAGAAATGTTGATAGATTATTTTGGCTCCTGGCATCCTAAAGCTGAAGGTACTGACCACTATGACATCATCAGTGGGCGCCAGTTAATAATTCAATTTGACGTCACGGCCTTGTGGGACACATACACCAACCAACCATGAGCTATAGCTCAGGAGATGGGGCGGCTATAGCTCAGGAGGTAGAGCAGTTGTCAACCAGTCAGAAGGTTGGTGGTTCGAAGTGTCCATGGGCAAGATACTGAACCCCTAATTGCCCCCAATGGCTGTTCCATTGGTATGTCAATGTGCGTCGCTTTGGATGAAACCGTCTGCTAAATAAAATTGTAAATTGTAAACCACGCATTCTTAAAGAATACATCTTCGTAGTCCACCATAACAAATGTGTTAGTGCACTATTAATCCATTCCTTATTAGCGCTCTTTAAGAAAAGCCCCAGCTGTCTGGGAGGGGTTTTTCAAGCTTGTTTGTCATCTCAGACAGCTTGAACTGGGTTGGGAATCAGTGACTCAATGGGCCCAGAAAGCCTCACTGACAGTGAGTCATTGCAGAAATTGAAAAAAAGGAAAATAATAGTGGAGCTGCAAGAGGAGGTGCATTTACTGTTGCATTTCATTGTACAACACTAAGCTGATAATTAATAAATACACAAATGCATATAAGTAAGGTCATACCATAGAAGCCCTGACACATCTTGGTAGAGATGGAGGATAATAATGTGAATCAGTGTTGCTCCCTTGTGAATTTTTTTAATGCTGTCTTGTTTACATGTTTAGATTCCTAATGGCGCTCAGCCTGTGTGCAAGTAACTAACATGATACAGTACTGACTGAAACAGTATATCTTACACATCCTTTGCAATAACGCTATCTCGCCATCTCTCTCCAATGTGTGTGTGTGTGTGTGTGTGTGTGTGTGTGTGTGTGTGTCTGTGTGTGTGTGTGTGTCTGTGTGTGTGTCTGTGTGTGTGTGTGCGTGCGTGCATGCGTGCTTCCAATTGTCAGCTTATTAAAAGGCCTGACAGCTCAGTCTTCATGCATGATTTGCTGTTATGTTTTCATTCTAAATCAAATGCAGTCAGACACAGACTGTTTAGATAAAATAACAGACCTGCCATTTGGATAAACAAGACTATTCCTCCACTGATTTACTCATATTGTTGGAAAAATATTATTTTCAAGCTGCGCCAGCATGGTAATGCACAAAGACACTCCATACTTTTGGATGCTATTAAAAAGTTTATGTCTGTATGTGAACTTCGGTTTGTCTCAAAACCCAGATCTCGCTTATAACAAGGTTTGGCGAGGAGCAGCCTAATTTGTCAGTTGTTTATTGTACCCTAAAAGCTTTGTGACTGACTGAGTTTCAGGACTAATTGGTCAAAAAACAATTTGAATGTCGACAGCGGTAGTTGCAAATGTGTCCCACGAACACTGACCACAGGCTCTGAAATAGAAGACATAAAGCATCTTCCAGTCCGAACAAAGATGATCTTCTCATTAAAGACACCAACTTATCACAAGTTCAAAGTAGCTGGGTTTGTTTAGGCTAAAGCCCCACAGTTCAAACTACAGCAGGGAGGACAGAGAATCCAGCATTTTGTTTTCCTTATTTCATCTCATTATTGTTGGTATGCAGCGACAAGGAACATGACGATGTGTGTACAATTACAATGGGGATGAAGTTAGATGGCGTCGGTATTGTTGGCGGTACAAGAGCAAACTGACAAACACAATCAGCATTTCTCGCCGGCAGAACATGTACGACACCTCCAAATAGAGAAAGTGAATTGTTCTCAGTGTTTCACCACACTCCACAATACTGATCCCACTTTATATGCAGGACATGATGGTCTCCCAAATATATACGACAACAATTGGAAAATATACAGCCTGATATCTGGTAAAGGTAAAGTGGTCAAGTGTATGAAGTTGGTTCATCATGTCATTGTCACATTTAGTGTGGAAAGAACACTATATACAACAATAATAATTCTGCAACATATGGTTAGACTTTCAAAATAAAAGCTCGCTGAGAAACATTTCAGGTGATGCTGGCAGTTTGGTTTCGGCATCAAAACTACTTGGTGAGAGTTCGAGTAAGTACATTAGTTATATAAGTTCAGTTACATGCAAATACACTTAAAGTTAAGTTTGTTATTTATGTACATGAGTTAAAATAAGTCAGCGCTGACTTTCAGTTTTACATGGGACACAGCAACCTCCTCAGTGAAATTCCTGTGTTTCACCCTGATCTCCTTCCTACACTGTCCCTCTTTAAAGTACATTCATCCTTTGCATCCATCATTATCACCCCTGCTGGTACTGCACCTTCATACATACGTGCACTGTCCATGGCTAGACGATGCAAAAGGTGACACTGACACTTTCTCCTCTCCTCCTTCTGCTGGGCTAAAATATAGTTTATTGGCTTACAGTTGGGATTGATTTCAGTGGGGTGGTACGTTCATTCAGTACTCCGATTGAGAGCGTTTTATCTCAATATCTCCTGCCCAATGAAATTTTCTGCAAATATTCATTATCCCCAGAGGAATAGTACAATTGTTTTTTGCATGGCCTTTTCTGTTATATGCTCTTAATAGGCAAAAAATCTAGTAGATTCCAGGTAAATTCAGTTATTGAATACACTGATGCTTCCCAAAATGTGAAACCTTTTCATTTTAGATACTTCAGGGCATTATTGTACTGGTATTAAATGTCAGTACCTGGTTACATTGAATGGAAAAGACAAAGAAAATGACATGTTTTCATTTTCCTAACCCAGGCCTGTGGTGCCTGACTCCAATGCACCAATATGAAGCCCAGAAAAAAGCTACAGTAGCACACTTGCCAAATGTTGCTGATACTGACATTTATACGTGAAATGGAAGTGGAAAAGAGAAATACAGACGAGGAGGGAAAGAGTGAGCGACGTAAAGATGAATAAAGAGTAGAAGTATTGGAGGGTGGGAGGGAAGGTGGAGGTGACCAGCGAATTCTCATTGGAGTTCTATAATTACTTCATGCCATTAGACCCGCAGTCTATAATTAACTACCTATTTGGATTAGCATGAGCAAAGTCACTGGGAGAGGAAAGAGATAGAGAGAGAGAAAAAAAGAGAAAGAGCAGGAGAGAGAGAGAGAGAGAGAGAGAGAGAGAGCACAGATAAAAGGAGGAGAGGGTAGTGAGTTGTAGGAGAGACGGGAGGAGCAATAGAAATAGATGAACAAGTGAAAGTGAGTGACTGGAGGCTAGTTTCTGTTTTCACTGAGTGTAGAAATTAGATAACACTAACTAGCCAGCAAATCAACTATATTTATGCTCATGCTGTCCGTGCTTGTGTGTGTGTGTGTGTGTGTGTGTGTGTGTGTGTGTGTGTGTGTGTGTGTGTGTATGAGAGACCAAGAGGACAATAAAGATTTACTACTTATTTGTTTATTTTCTTTAATACGATTTGGCACCGGCTCAGATAATTGAATAATGCTGTCAGCGAGTTCACGGAGGTGAGACAACAGACTTGAAGAAAGGCCGTGCGCCCTCCTTGATGTTGGTGATGGCGCTCGGAGGAATGGAGGAACACTGAAGCATAATGAAAGGCGATATAATAATAGTCATGAAGGGTGCATCTGTATACAGTACATGTCAGGCTATGCGATGATTGATTTGGACGTGGCCTTGAGAAAAGAGAGAGTTAACATGGAATAAATAAAGGGAGAAAACCTTTGGCAAAGACAAATCATGCTAATCAGATAAAATGTTTCCGAGCAGCCATATAGGAGTGCATAATGTTGATAGAGAATAATCATATGTGCATTAAAGTATTGGCTCAAGGGCTGTGGAGGAATATATTTGAGGCAATGCATCGCACAAGGCCTCTACTGAAGGAGATCGAATGGGTTAATTGAATATTAAGTCCTGTATGAGTGGTTACATAAATCCAGTACTTTCACTTTCCGTCTCATTTAACTAATACTAAATGCTTGCATTGCATTACTTCTGCTTGGTAAACAAACTTTATCAGTTTAGGAAGTGTGAGAGCCTCCATGGTTTAATGCCAATGGGTGCGTGTGTGTGTGTGTGTGTGTGTGTGTGTGAGAGAGAGAGAGAGAGACAGAGAGAGAGAGAGAGAAAGAGAGAGACGGTCCAACAAGCAGACATAAGAAGACAGACAGGGAGCGAGGGGCAGCAAAAGAGACAGAAGGAATTAGTGTGTGTGTTGAGGTGTGACTGCCCTGCTCTACTTGACTAATGAGCTGGTGTTAACTCAGAGGAAGTCAGAGCTCATTCCGGCTACGCTTGACCCCAGTGCTAACACTAACGCTGTGTGACAGCTACATATACACTGACTGCCACCATCAACCCCAACTCTATTCATTAACTCCCTTGGCCTGAGTGTGGGTATGAGTTTGTGTGAGCATGCATGTGTGTGTGTACCTTGCACAAAAAAAAAGTTTATCTTAACAAGTCACTGAAATTTGTCATCATTTGTCACGAGTCTCAAAAGTGCCTGGTCAAGTCAAGTCAAAATGACACTTCCTAACAGGTCATTCATGCATTCACCATAGAAACAGATGACCATTATTTTAACAGTGTTTGATGTCGAAGCAAATGATCTCAGTTTATTTAGTCACTGTGACACATATAGATGTGCAGGATATATAGTATATGTTATCATAGTAAAATCTTCTGGCAATACCTTTAGCTGTCTTATTGGTTATGCGACAGAAGAGTGAGTGAGTTTGCCACTTGCATCGACCACAGGAGCAGTCATTACTTGCAAAACAATTGACAAATCAATGTTACAGTACCTGAACTTCAATACAAGTGTGACTCAAGTTACAAAGTGGCAACTGAATTTATGAAGCACAGAGAAGCTTAAGACACAGAGACAAGAAAGAGAATCAATAGTGGACTTGCTCTGTTTTTGCAAAATATGTAAAAAAAAAAAAAATCCAATTGTTTGGTAACTTTTCAGCAAGAAAAAATTGATATCATTAACATTGTGATGTTTTGAAGTTTTTCTGCCCCCTACTGGTGAAAACGAGTAACGTACAGTTGCTTTCATTCATTTTGTCCACTGCAAATTTAAGCTTGACAGAAGAGGAAGCACATAAAGTGAACAATGATATAATACTTTTATTTGGCGTTAACTGCATCATATGGATAGGAATTCTAATATTTCCCCACTCGAATTATTGTAAATGGTGGCAAACAAAATATTACCATCACCTTTTAATATAATTCTACAAATGACCAGTTGAATCCCCGTCATTTTGAGACAAAACAAAAACGGAATATATTGCATGGCTATGGTTTTAGCCACGTTAATTGGTTCAATGGGCTAACCTACATACATTCTGTAATAATTCTCATGATGGTCAGGGGAATAAACAGGATATAGGAAGGGAAGCTGCCAAACTGGTTGGAGGTTTGTAAGTTTGCAAAGTGGTAGTTCAGTTCTTCGTCATTCATTTAGTCACATAGCAGCCCAAAGAAATGAGTAGTTAAGCAATGTGCAAGGACAAGTGTGGTACTTTGTTGTGAATTTGTAGTAATGACTCTTCTGGTATTGTAGTAGGTGGTCGGCTGTTATAGCTCTGACAAAGGATTTCTGTCAGCGGCGAGACCTGATGAGCTGCTAGTCATGGTCCGTATGTCAGCTCCTCCTTCCTTTTTGTGAGCCACGCGCCTCTTGGTTTGCGCTCAGTGCTGCATTTGTAATGCAGGGATATTAATGCTGCGCTGTGGGGTGCAAGACATCACTGTCACAATACATACATACTGTACATACAAACAGACAGCGAAACTAAATGACTGAGAGCGAGGGGAAGACAAAGAGGCCGGCAGATAGGGGAAAAAAAAAAAAAAAAAAAAAAACTTTGACAGATATACGGAGAGGCGTTCATACAGCCAGTCAGTTGTTTGATGATGACTTGTGTCATAACTTTTCCCATATGGCTTGTCTTGTCTCTCTCATCTGTACCATGGGACAGCTGTATGGAAGCAGGGGATACATAACTATCAGGCTATACATATGGGAGCTGTCTGTTCTAGATACCCCTTGGCACATCAAAGCTACAGAATCTACTGAATCATCTTTCCACTGCTGAAGCGGCAGAAGCAACGAGTGAAGGCTTGAATAAGTGTGTTGGATGTAGAGATGGATGCGTGTGTGGACGTACATTAAGATGGTGATGGTGCATAGGGAGGAACATAACCAGGATTATTACCTCAAATGAGCACATACACACATATTTATTTAATTACAATGGCAGATAAAAGGATCCAAGTTTAGAACCTAACACAGTTGACTTTTTAACCTTGACTTGGGATTTGCATGTTACGTCTACGCAACATGAAACACTGGTTGGCCTATAATTTAACCTTTAAGACAACAAGACAGTAATTAGCTAAACTTGACAAATGCTAAACTGACATCCTACCTCAAGGACTACACTTACAAAGTACCTTGGAGAGAATCTGTGTCTGAACCTTGTAGCACTACTGGCATCCCTCAGGGTTCATTTCTGGGTCACCTCATGTTTTTCTCTTTACACTCTTGGCTTTAAGTCACTTTGGATAAAGTCACCAGCTAAATAAAAAATAAATGTAATTAAATGTAACTTAGCCACATGTTCACATAGTCACTTAGTAAGTTTCTTACAGAACATGTGAAACTGCCTGCATTCCTCCCTTCCCCTTGCCATTCTTTATTTCTTTCCCCTGCTTTTAGCCATTTATCCACCTACCCATTCCTTCCTCTTTGCTCACCTGCCCCCCAGTTCCAACACACAATTTTTATGCATATTTATTCATAACTGCCCTGCCAATCAAAGACCTGCCATGCAAAGTTCAGTAAGAGTGAAATACCGCTAATATCCAAACAACTCTATGCTGCATTTGCATAAAGCCAGAAATAATCTCTGGTGTCAACACACGCCTGATTGGTGACACCTCACTCATTTTGGGAAATGACATTCATTTCATGTGGGGCTTCGAAGGCTCTCACAAGAAACAGTGCACACACTTTAAATCCGCTTAAGAGGACTATACTGCTACACTGCAGACAGTGTGAGGATGTATTGAATGATATATCATATATATATATACATATAGACAGTATATGTCTGAAACTATGATAACAATACATACATTATGCGATGATGGTCAGTTTCTCAGAAAAAAGACTGAATGCTCTGTTGAAGCTTTCCGGTTTTTTGATATAAAATCAATTGACTGTACTCATCCCAGAGAAGGGAAAAAGTTTCCAGAGAAAAATGAAATTCATGTCCAGAATTTTGACTTATAGTTATATTCTTCTCTTTGCCAATGCTTTCATGTGATTGGTGGGTGTCTCATGTGGACACACAGCTTCAAGGATTACTGTCTTTCTAGTTGTAGTAGTTGTGCAGATTCCTGTATTTGTGTGTGAAGGAATTCGTATTTAAAAATCTACTTTTTTCCCTCATCATTAGAGCAATTCTGCCCTACTGTGCTCACCAGTCAGAGTACAGTGGCTAATTGAGCTATCTAACCTCATTTGATCTTACAACTCCACACTGTTGCAGATCGTTATGGCAGTTTTGCACCATCCCATTGTGCAATTAGACTAATTTAACTGTGTCGCCTGGGTCTAGAATAGAAACCCTTATTCCTGAGGGATTCATGTCAGTAACATGATAGTCTGACTCCATAGCACATTTATACACAGATATAGATATATGCACGGGCACATGCTGTATGTGAATTCACACTGCATATTAATACATGCAAATGCATGCACACTGACTTAATGGTCTCTGTTTAAAATGTCTTTTCTTATAGATCTAAATAGCCATAGACCTTCATATATGTAAATGCTGCCCCAATGATCAGCTGCGGTCATCGAAGAAACCACAATGAATACAGTGCATTGTTCATACACACACACACTCATCCTGGCTACATGGATTTAATTAACAGGGGACAGTGGCATCCAAGCAGCTGTAAAGCAGAAATGTGTAATAATTATATGATTGATCGTAAGCTTTTTGCAGGCTACCTCATCCTCTGTCTATCACCATTTCTATACCTGTACTTGATAGAGTGACATCACAAGGTACCAAAGATCAGCCAATCACAGATGGCTTGCACAATACCCTGTGTCAAGTTTCATCACTCATAGTGATATGGTGTATTTGCTACTGCGTTAGGGACATGCCAGCGTATCAGTGCAAATTACAGATCTCAGACAAGCTTTTACTTTGGACGCACGATTTTGTGCACGATTACTTGATTAAGTTTGGTTTGTCTTCGGTGTGTGTTTTGCAACGGCAAGCCACCATCTGGGCAGCACACAAGTCTGAGAGTCTGGCAGACCCCAGCAGGAAAGGAACTCCTCTTACCATCTACATTGTGCACTTTGGAATGTTTTTCCTTTCTCATTACAATTAGTCAGAGTGAGAAACCATGGCTTGTTGCAACAACCACAAGTTTTCTTTGTTTACTTAGTGATTTTGTGCACGTGTCACAGCAGGTGGTGGAGCAATTGCCCCTTAAGCCCATAATGGCCATTAGAGGCTCATACTGATCATATATCCCAGCCAACCTCTAACTACCAAAACTAGTTCCCCATCCAGATTGTGTTGGGGAAAAAATCCAATACCTGCTCATAAAACGAGTGTAACAAATATGTGACCTTCCATATGACCAGTATTTGTGAATGTAGCTCATGTTGGCAATCTCTTTCTGTTCTTTCTCTCCTTTTGTTTCCTGTCTTCCTCATTATTCCTTGGTTTTCACACAAGCATGTACGCGGCCACACACACAAGTGCATGTCCACACATACTGATCAGACAACTCTCAAAGTAACTCAACACCTCTTTTATCTCTATCTCTCACTCTCTCCTTTGTCCTCACCCCATCTTCCAATCCCTCCCATCGCCCCGTGCCTGCTGTTCATCCATGTGTGATTGATGGAGGGGTGCATCCATCCCTTCCTCCGCCACTCAGCACTCCTCTGTCCCCAAAGCCCCTCTATCCTTCTCTTTTACCTGCCGTCACCAGATGGCTCACCACCTGCCGCCAACAGTCAACAAAAGCTGCAATTACCCTTCATGTCCAACAAAGGGAAACTCGCACTTCAACAAATGCACAGTGCGCCCACGTGCACCCACACACACACACAAATGTAGGAGGAGGTATACGCAGAAAAGTAAACTGTGGCCATGTACACAGCCACACACCCACACACATGCTTTTGTTTCTTATGTGAAGAATTACTCATCCTGATCAGGGGCTGTACTCCGAAGAAAGTTCATCATACCCACGACAGCTTTTCGATCTTGGGTATGATTAACTTCTAAAGCCTAACAACCGCAGCCACGCTAAGCGGTCACATGACGGTGGTTATCGACTCAGTAAGTTAACCCAGGTTTTCCCTGTATAGCCATGAGTGCCGTCGCATAAATGAGGCAGCATTTGCAGCATTTGACCAATCGCAACATGGACAAGTTTACCAGCAGCAGAGGAGCATGCTTTACAAATGAAGAGGAAAATATAATATTACAGAAATATGAAGTTTTTGTTAAATATGGCATTCAGGGTATAAGCAACACAATACTCAGCAGATCATTAGTAGATCTCACTAATTACATTTCAACCAAGAGAGACAAGTAAATGAAGATAGATTATTTATTAAAACAAGTGACATGATATTGAAATTGAGAGTCTTTGGCGTTTTGGACTCTTCGGGGAGACGTCTTGATTGAAGAATTACTCTCCAAGCCGTCGCTGGATAAACCCCCCCCCCAGAGTCCTGATGCCGGTGTTGGTGACTGAAGACGGAGAAGTCAGATGGATGATGAAGTGATGGATGATTCTGCGAAGGCGAGATGGTGATGGGGAGGTGGAGGGGTGCGAGAGTCAACAGCACGAAAGAGAGAGGGGCAGAGAAAGATCATATTTTAAAAGGAGAGCATGAAGGTGATAGGCTAGTGATGAGGGTGAGACACCGCGCTATTGGATGGAAGGGATCAGCTGGTGAGACAGCTGATTTCCAATGACGCCCCCAACACTGACGGGAAATGTCTTGAGCAAGTGCAGGAGGAAAGATGAGAAATAGCCTGAGACTGAGAAAGCATCGATGTCTTCCTGGCTGAACTCAAACCAGAGCTTAATTTGTTTATGAAGTAGTTGCTTAAATGCATTCTTAAGGCACGTATGAAAATTTTATGCTTATTTCTTTCAGCTGCAAATGAACTTTGAGCAAACAAAAACTAAATATAAAAACATAATTCAAAGTGGCAAATAGGTTTCCTTTCATATCTTATAAGCACAACAAGTAAAAGGCTTTAGTGCTTCGATCAGTGTCTGTTGTAGGATGAGATCGGTAAACAAAGGCACGAGATGGATTTGACATTATTTGTAGCCAATCACAAAGAAAATGAAATGAAGAAGACAGAAGGGGGGGCCTCCTACTCGGGAGGAGGCTCCTGCTGAGGAGCCGGCCCTCTGCGATAATGAGGATCAGCCCTTAATGGGAGGAGTGGAAGGGGGTGTCTCATCAGACCCTGGTGGAAGCAGCAGCTCCCACCAGGCCATGTTTGTACAGGTTGTGTGTCAATGAGTCAATGTTAAATGACTGGGTTGTTAATAAAACACAGTGATATAATATATTAATTATTGCAGTAGTAAGTCACATGTATTTGCTTTCTCTGCAGGTGATGGAGAGACATTGCTGCCATCACCCACTTGTATACAGCCCCATACAGAGGTAACTGTAAAAGCACCCTGTTATATATACCAACATGTCATCTGTGGTTGCTAACCATGAATTAAATTGACCACTTAGATGCTTAATCTTCTGAGGTGGAGGCCCCAGATGATGAGATGGTGTCTGTATGCTCAGAGAGAGCTTTGGGGGGGGGGGACACTTTAGTCCTTTGTTAGCAATGCAGTTTTTAATTTGCCCATCTTAACACAGATGGTGAGAGTGTGGACACTTTGCTGTAATTGATTTATCTTTAATTACTCGCTAATGGTGGTGGTCTGCACATGGGACTAAAAACCGCTTCAAGTGCTCTCTATCCTAAAATGAATCAATTGCTGTGATGGTAATTTTGCAGAAAGAGGGAAATCTTCCCTTCCTCTGAGCCTGGGGCCTCCACTTCTTGACCAGTGGTAATGAATTTACCTTAATATAAACAGGGTAGAAACATTTGAACCTTTCTTTAAGTGACCGACTGAAAAGGACAACGCTTACAGGGTCAGAAGAGTGGGTCAGGTAGCCCCTGTCACATCCCAACACTCCACTGAACATCAGTATCACAAATTGCAGTTTAAATAACACAACAATTGCAGTGTACAGTTGCCATAATCTGTACAAATCTGTGGCACAGTCCATGATTCCCTGAAGATTCAGGAGTCATGGACTGACCCAGGCCACATTGTCTCGGTGCTGAGGAACATGCAGCGATGGTCACACATCAGTTTGCATCTGAGGTCAACCATACCTCCACAACAAAACAGCATTAGAGTCAATGTAGCATCGATGTGCATTTGAAAGGAGTCACTGATGAAGAGAAAGAGTCCAACTGTGATGTCTTCGCTGTGTGGATATGTGCCTAAAGGAAATGACCTTTAATTATCCAGGCTACTGCATTTTCTGTAATCTCTTTGTGTCCATGCAGGAAGAATGCTGTTGTGACCAAGCAATGGGTCTCCTTATTTATCCTTAAGACAGACATACAGACAGATTCTCACCCAAACATGCCAAGGTGGGAATGTAGAAATACAGCACCGCTCACTCCTGGGAACCCTGAGGGGGAAGGAGTAGACTGCATTTAATAAACAACAGTATACATCATAGGGTCTGCATTATTTATGCATCAAGTAGTCACATAGGTTAATGTCTACCTGCTATGTCATAAAGTGTTTTTATGGACTCTGTAGGCAAGTGGCCAGGGAACCGGACAGAGACATCCAGTGGCTCTGTTAGAGCATGTGCCACCTTGTTAATTGCATTGCTGACTGTGTTTTTGCTCAGGTTGTCCTCATCACCCATAACATCCGTAACAGTACCTGTTGCAAAGTAACGCATATGACTCTAATATAACAAATCTATATTCCTCTTGCCCTCTAAAGAGACCCCTCGTGATCTGTGCTCTGAGCTTCATGGAACTGATTGATCAGTAGGCGGAGCTTTTATACATATTTATCTGTTGTCTTGAACATAACCTGGTCAGGTTAGCAGGTATGATGTCAACATAAGTAACCATGGCGATGCACCCCTTTGTAACCCCGGGCTGAACCTGAAGTTATCCCGTTGACCCCAAATCCTGCTTTGGATAACAGGCCGCTGATCAGTTTGTGTCTCTAAACATTTGGAACTATAATGTGTTTTTTTTTTGTCCTCCACTTGATTCTTAATCAGAGGGCAATGACCAGGCTTGAGTTTTAATCTACCCACTCATAATGATTTAAATTATTATTGTTAAAAAAGTAGATGCAAATTGAGAAGAAACCAACACAGTCATACAGTAGGAGGCAACTGAAACTCTGTCTCTGCTTGTTCCTGGAGGAATCCACACGAACATGGTCTGACATCATTACATCATGAAATCTCACATCCAAGCTTATACGCACTCAAACAAGTGTGCAGACACACAGGGACGCACACATTTACATGCACACCCACACAGTTGAGTTAATGATGGGTAGAGCGAGCGAGATTTGTTAGAACTACAAGCCTCTGTCTTTATACCTTAATGATGGTTATTATTCTGTCATACTGTGACTCTCACTATGCAGAAATGTTACTGGCTGCAAGATATTTTCCTCCATCCACCATAATTACACATGATTGATTATGCATGTGTGTGTCATGGTGTGTGTGTGTGTGCAGTTCCCTATTGCTGCTGATAATTACAGTGAAGACTGACAGCTGTAATAAACAGAAGCACTGCTACACCTACCGTATTCTGTTGCCCGAGGCTGCAAGAAATCAAGACCAAAAAAATGCAAAAATGGAAACAGCTCTGACGTAGGCCAAGCATCATGGCATATTTTATTTCATTCTGGACTTGCATTGCTGAAGTGGAAATGAAAGATAAAAGCTACAGGGACACTGGTCAATGTAATAATTTCATCTTTATTAGCATTTATTTTATATTTTTTATCATTTATCTATTATCCCATTTTCTCATTCGCAGGCCGCCAAACTCCAATATCTGTGGAGTGTTTTAGAATTTGTGTTATGATACTCGTCCTTTCCATATTTGTGCAAACTGTGATCATAGTTATAATATGTATTTTTGTTCAACAGATTCCATAACACACGCAAGATTACGACTGTTCTGTTGGATGAGAGTGACCAATAAGACAATCTGAAATGCTCTGAAAAACAGTGACTGCTGACAGTTGTTACACAAAGCACGATTAGCCCACTGGCTAAATCGGGCTTATTTCACTAAATCCCTGCCCTATTCCAAAAACCTCCCTGCAAGCAGGTTTAAATAAGCTTGAGCTAGGGTTAACATTTCGCTGTATCATTCCAAGTAAGCCTGATCCCTCTCAGGCTAGTTCTCTGGCTGAACTTCAACTGTCACTTAATCGCTACAGCCCAAATGAAGCCCAGTGCTCTTACTGCTATTACGCTTCTTTGCGTAGTGCTTACAAGCTCAACCTCCACATGTGTGCTTTCCACTTTGCTATGTAAAAGACACACCTCTTCCTGAACACTGAACATTGGCATGGGACCCATATTGTGCCTGAGTCATCCATAATGAATGTAATTCTCAGGGATACAACCATCAAAATTGTCTGTAATTGCAATTTAGTAATTTGTAAATTTACAAGTAGCCATATGAGGAATTTGTTCTATATGTGCATGGCAGTCCACTTCCACTTTCCAAATAACAATCCAGAAATCAATACAGTGCTGATTGGCCAACATGAATTAATTTAGTGCATGGCCGGATTTACCTGCTAATTACACCCATAAAGTCTGTGAACTTGAAAGTGTGAACAAAATCCAAAATTCCTGACACTTTGTCCATTTTACTGCTTTATTGTCCCATTTTCTTCTGCAATATACGTACGAACTTTTCCCTATGCGCCAGCGCCTCTCAATAAATTCACTTCTTCGAATTCATACTCAAGTGAACATTGATTCAGCTTTATTGAAAAGTGGATCCCTTATTTGATGCATGGCCTCACGATGGCTTGAGCCGTCAGTGAAATGTCCATAAAGAAGTAGAGCAATGAGAATTACAGCAGGGGAAAATAAAGTAGGGAAAAAAAAAAATCCCGGCTCATCCATGCATTACACTGCCTTCCTTCTCCCTTATTTAGTCAATTCCTGGTTATGATGGATATATCAAATATGATTTATTCCCCTCTCATATTTCACATTGCATCTGAATATATATGACTGCAAAGTGATGTTATTGGTTATTGCACATGCGAATACACACACACACACACACACACACACACACACACACACATGTACACACATAGCAAGAGGATGCTTCTCGCACCAGGAGGCCAATCAAACTTTGCTGTCTCCTGGTGCAGCAATCAACAATGACAGGCAAACCAATTACACCAGTTAATCATGTAATATCAATTATTCCACTCCACAGATCATATACTAACACTGCTTTACATATGCACACACATCATACAGCAGATACATGTGTGTGCGTGTCCAATTACATAAAGTGTAAAATATTAAACGTAGCTAGATTTGCTTTGAAAATGCTACACATGACAGATTTATTTATCACTTTATGTCATTCTAGTTAACTATTACTCATATTTTCAGACCTAATCAATCTACTGAATATATTACATGACTTTTTTGCCATCGCATCATTAATTTATTGCTTCCTCCTTTCTGCTTCTTCGTCCAGTTCGGCCTTATTTTTGTCATATTTCTGGCAGACATTTTAATGATGACATGAAAAAAAAATATCCTTAGAATTATGCAACTGCAAGAAAGGAATCTTTAAATCTCTGAAGGGTTCATTACATTTTGCCAATATTTATAACAGTGTATCCAGAGTTCTCTTTTGTTCTGCCAAATGGCAACCGGGAAGAAATGTTCAAAAGTATTACCACAGATTTACATTTCCCCCTTCAAGTTTACCAGACAGTAGAACAGTGTGTACCTTGGACTTTACCATCAAACCCCACTCTCCCCTCTGACAACTCTATTACAGCACAATCGGGGTAGGGTTACGGGAATGGAAGGAATCCCACCAAGCTGAGATGGCAAACAGTAATTCTGCAGAGCAAATTGAACTTAGAATCCAATTCCACGGACAGATTTGATGTGTTTCTCAGACCAGCTGCGGAAATTAACGTGTAGAGAGCAGAATTGCAAATGAGGGAACACAAAGTATTGTAAGCAATGTTTGTAGAGATCATGCAGATTTGCTGTATAGTGAATATATTGTCAGTGTTCCCTGTGCATTGGATATTTGTAGCAAACTTTTGGTATGCATAACCTACTGTGTTGCAACTGTGTATACTGTTTGTGCATGCAGTATAATGCATTTTACTGTAGAATATGAAACTTGGTTCATGTGTAACACAATCAGAGTCCAGTCTTCCTTGTACATACTGATCTTTATCATTAATCTCCAGGATGTCACTATATCCAACACTCCTGTTGTTTTGCATTATATCATGGCCGGTGTGACATGCACAAACATGAACATGGTTATTCCCTAACTTCCTGGTCATGGATGCACAATATTAAATCAACATAACCAGTGGATCAGGTACTTTTTGGAGCATTTCCCCCATTCAAACTAAAACTCTTTTTTTTCTGCATTGAGATGCATCAAGTGGTTGAATAATGTACACAAATCAAATATGTTTGTTTGATTTTGGAGAGGTTATGTTGACTTATAGGATGATGGCAGACACTGCAATGGTCAGTTTTGGCATGGAAATCGCACTAGATTCTATGTTACGCCCCGCCTATTGCACATCTCCTCCAACTGTGGAGCAGGTTAAGTAACCAGGTTTGAAGAAAACTTTCACTTACTGTTGCCCACTTGAATGAAGACAGAGCCCAACATTACTGTGCCACAAAAATAAGAGAGTGGCATTAAAGTAGTTAATATAAAATGAATAGATGAAAAACCAATTAATAACTAAAAAACAGGTTATTAGAAAGAAACAAGCAGTGAAATGTGAACTGAAGGTGACAAAGAGTAAAGAAGAAGAGTTGTGGTTTTGTGGCCATTAAGCTAAACTTGGCCTTCATTGAACTGTGAAATTACTACCACTCACACTTTTTGGTTAAGACATCAGCCAAATCGATGCCATCCATACCATCTACTAGCTCCTGCAGGACCCTCCACCCCATCTTGGTCAGCTTGGTGTGACTCTCGCTCAGATCCCTGGTGACGTATATGCAGGTTTTTTAAGTAGCATATCAATTGTTTTATACTTTTTACTATGTCATTACATGTGTTTTTCATTTCCTTTTACAATTGTTTAATTACTGTTGTCACCGTATTAGCTGGAGTGAATTAAATTCAAACAGTTTTTCTCAGGTGGAGCTGAAAGAAAACGTTCTTTTTATTAATGAGTACTTCTCTGCAGCATTGGGACATTATTATTTATTTCCTGAGACTGGTGATCTCGAATAAATCTCATCACCCACTGAACTGTATCTACTGGGCTCTCCTGTAGTTCAGAATATGCCTGAAAGGAGTTTCAGTGAGCAGTTTTATTACATCCAGATTGTGAGGGCAGTAAATTTAGCAGCATACATTTGATCTGTGCTTTCCTCTGCATAAACATGGCAATCAGTGTGTTATACTATACACATATATGGTTATTGCTTTCTCTTCATGATGGCTGTACAGTAATGATGGCTGCAAGCCTGCATCCTTACTGAAACATTTAAAACATGTGAGTGTGCTGTATTTGGTTAGAAGCAGTCCCCCTTTTCTCTGTGAACGCAGCCACTCACAATTTTACAGCCAGTGTGTATGTGCTTTTGTTAGTGTGTGCGTGCAGGAGTGGCTTAGTATGGACACTTATTGCTTTTTCACCTATTTGCATTTGGAGCATAAATTCAATTAGTTGTCCATTGTTTTCAACTAATGAATCAGTTGAACTCAATTAAATCCATTCAAAGGTTCAGTAATTGTTTAACGCTGCCTCAGGTAATTTTGTCATATAAAATACAGTCACTGTCACCTGAAGTGACAGTGTGTGTTACTGTGTGTGTGTGTCTGTGTGTGTGTGTGTGTCAGAGTCTGGTTGTAGGGGCATGGCCACTATTGTGGGTTTTTGGTATGTGTTTTATTGACGATATTTATTTATCATTAGTCTAAATGTGCTCACGTCATATGTTTGTGTGCTTGTGTGAGATTCAACGTAAGATGACTATATGTGTGTTTTTCTAAAGTCTCCCGTGTGCTAGTCGCGCGTCGAGTGCCAAGAAGAACAGACGCCCTGGGAAGGCAGGGCTCACTGCAGGAGACAGCGATGTTTAATAAACCATGCGGCTGGCGTGTGTGTGCATGCATGCAAGCACACTCACACATACTTTGGTGTGTGCTTTTGAGTGTGTGTATGTGCACATTCATCTAGGACGCTAGTTTTGGCTTGGCGGCAGAGTAGAATTACTTTGCCTCCTGGTGTGAGTACACACATTTTGCCCTTGGGAGGGTGGCAGAGAAATGTGGCTGAAAATGACTTGATTGAATCAAGGAGAAGGTACTTGGAGTTTTGTGGTGCCATATGGAGCTAATGGTACAGGATGAGAAGCATTGGACTTTTGGAGCAACAACCTGAGAGCCTATTTCAAACTTGTCCAAGACTTGAATGAAATGAAGAAATGCGACTTTGAAAGGCAATTCTTTTGTATCCTGGGGATGGAGAGTCTGAGATGCTTGATACATTGAGGCCCTGATCTTACAAGGCTGACTTTAACTTTTTTGTTGGTGTTGCAGTGATATGTCGCCCAGTATAAGATTGGCAAAGATTTTGGTGTCGCCATTCATGTTCCTCACAGGATGAATCCCAATGGCTTTGTTGGGCCTCTTCATGTATTACCACTAGCCAACTTTGTCCACTAGTTTAATGACAAGATACTGACATTCCCAGTAAACTAAACACCACTAAACTATGGTGAACATGACCTGAGCATGTTAAAATGTCATGCTGTGTTAGCATTTAGCTTAATGAAAAAAAAAAAAAAAAAAAAGGTCCACCCCAGGTCCACTGATGTGTGAAAAGGTCTCAACTTAGCTTTAATCTATTTTTTCACTTTCATCTATCTAGTTTAGAGTTTGTGGTCAAAGCAACGTGGCAAATGCCAGTGTCTTCAGTTACAGTATTCCGACCATTATTCTTTTGTAAATTTTAAGGTTGAGAGTAGAAATTTACAAGCCATACCTCAGAGGACATTGAAGGCTCTTCATTTTGTGTTGCCTTTATTGCATTAGCTCCAGTAATGCATTTCAGTGCAAGCCTAAAGTGAGAGAAAATTTCCTCTAATCCGATTCATCTAGTGCAGGTGATCTCATCAACCTTCACTTACGCACCTTAAACATCTGTCACGTCAAGAATCCCCGGACACGCATTGCACATACATTTGCTGTATGACTGAAAGGAAGAGCCGAGACACACACTCTCTCTTCCACTTCCTGTTAAACGTACACATTCAGTAAACAGAGGAAAGCTGCTGGCTGCGAGGAATCAGTGACGGATGTTTTACGTAATGAATGGACTGAGTTGTCAGGATGGAGGAAAGAGCGAGTGCAGATACTAAAAACAGCCCCATCCCAGTGGCCAAGACCTTAATGATCTCAGCCAGCCACAAGACTTCCACAGAAAACAATAATAATTAGAGGTGGGCAGCAGATTGATACCGGCTCTGTGTGTGTGTATTTGAGTTTGTGCGTGCGAGCGTTTGTGTGTTGTGCTTGCTTTTGTTGGAGTGTTTGCCTCAGGGGATATAAATCAATGTGTCACGTAATTGCTTGAGTGACCTTTGCTGATAAGAGACGGTAGCCTTTTGAAATCTCTATCTGTCTCTGTCACTTTGGCCATCTTCACCTCTCAGCCATTGCTTTCTCTCTGTCACACGCCCTCACGTCATTATACTCACACACACACAAACTCTTTAGGAATCGCTGGACACGTGAAGGCCGCGCATTGATTTGCCTATCGTTAACCTTATTGTAATTCTGAGCACTAATTCAATCACGTATCACCTATATCTGCGTCTTTTTTTCAATAACAAGGCCATAAAAAAGGTGATTAATTATCCAACATACTGTCATTAATCAAACTGATAAAGTATGCATTTTCTTTTACAGCAGACTTGTATGAAGGACACAACTCACAGCCATCATCTCTTTCATATTCCAACATCAGGTTTAGTCAGGGATGCTGACCTGTTTTCAGCTCTGCCTCCCTCTTCTTCACCCTCATCATTTCAGAAATATCTTTACAGCTTTCTGTTTCTGTGACATTACTCTTCATAAAAGTGCAGTTTAGATCATTGTAATCCCCTGTAATCCAAGTCAGACTTTCAATTAACTCACATGGAGTCTTCAAGCCTTTAACGGGATTGATACATTTGAGCAGATGTAATTCACTCTGAATAAGATAAGAAAAGATATTCCTTTATTAGTCCCACAACAGAAAAATTTACAGTTTTACAGCAGCAAGATAAATAGTAGGCAAACAACAAAGACAAGAGAAGTATACAGAAGTATTAATTTTACTTGGGTAAAAAAGTATCAACTGTTTAAGAAGAAAAAAAAAAGATTGACAATTTAACTATAAGAAATATATAAGTATCAACAGTACAAACCAGGCTAGACTGTCCAAATAAATGACCAAGAGAAATATGAGAAATGCAATGAAATGAACTGTCCCTCCTCTCAAGACATATTCTTGATGCCGTCACACTTTCCCTCCTTTTCGCATCACTTTACTCCCCAACCCATCTACGCAACTGTTTCCACTTCCTTCATCAGCCCTGCACTTGTATGAGCCTCACACCTCCTCACTTGTATGTGAGTTTGCCACCATTAGATTTTTTTTAAAAAACCTTTTTTAGAAAGGGAAATTTCACTTAGACTAGTGCGGCCCCGTTCTTGCTCACACTTTGCTTCAGTATATAATCAAAAAGTGTCAACATGTATATTTAGGCCCAGTTACAGGCGTTATAATAATCTCTTTTTCTTATGTCTGTTTTCATTTTTCCATCGTCTTTTCGTCACAGTTCTTTCACAGACCCTTCTCTTCTCACTTGCTTGCGCTAATACATGCCAGTTTTTCAAAACCTGGCATCTCACGTCATGGATAATGCATATCCACTGTAAATATATATCTTCGGCTGGATGTCTTCCTGCCTCTCTCTCACATCTGCCAATATATCTAAATCCCCTCTGCAGTTCCCTTTTCCCAGCTGCCCTTCCTCCAGTTTTTGTCTTCTCATGTGCCTGATGGTTTTGTCATTTACAGCGGCGTGTCATGTTAAATCTCTCCCCTGCTGTGGCAGGAGCCTGTGGAGAGGGAAGGAAAAAGGAGAGGAGGAGAAATGAACAGAGGAGTGATTTGTCATTCCAGGTAGTTGCTCCTTTGGGAAGTGTAATGGCCGATGGCTCCTCAAAGTGTCTCCCATCTGTCATAAATGTTCACTGCAGATGGACACATACAACAGCTCTCCGCCTGGCTGGGGTGCAGCTGCGTGTCAAAGATCGAGGCGGCTTTTGAACATGTGAATGAGGATGTTTGTCTGCTGCAGTGTGTGTGCAGGTGTTTGGCTGTGTGTGTTTTGTCGAGGTATGACAGCGGCTTTCTGTAGTTGCAAACTGACATTGCTTGGATTTATGTGTATTACAACACACACTCAATTGAAAACAATAAACAATATATTTAATGTTTGACCTCACCAGCTTCTTCTTCTTCTTCTTTTTTTTTTTTTGTAAATATATTGTTATTCTGAATTTGCAACATGTTTCAAACAAGTTGGGACAGGAGCAACAAAAGACTGAAAGTTGTGGACTGATCCAAAAACACCTGTTTGAGTCATTCCACAGGTAAACAGGTTCATTGGTAACAGGTCATAGTATCATGATTGTAAAGACTCAGTTGTTCACTTGCAGGGATGGAGAGAGGTTCACCACTTTGTCAAACACATGACTGTATAAAGGAGATTACTACATGGGCTCAGGAACACTTTGAAAAACTGTTGTCTGTAAACACAGTTTGTTTGCAAATGATTGCATTCTGGTTTATGTTTTTCACAGCATCCCAACTTTTTTGGAATCTTGGTTGTATAAGATTTGTACTTGTGTATTCATCTGTGTGTGAGTGTGAGTGTCTGCATGCATCTACAGTATTTACTGTCATGGGAAGCAGGCCACAGTGAGCTCAATTACAGCAAATAGAAACAATAATTGCTTAATAACTTTGTCGCCTTGCTCTATAGTTCAGCTCGAGTAACAGCTCTATAGCACTGTTGTCACTTACTCTCTCCCTGTAATGGTGCCAGTCTTCTCTGTCACACACTTCTTCCCTGCTTTCCTTCTCTCTCTCTCTCTCTCTCTCTCTCTGCCTCTAACTTTGTCACTTTTTCTGTCTTGGTCTATCACTTGCTTTCCTCACTTCCCTCCGCCCGTCTCTCTGTCTGCCACTCCACCTGATTTCCCTCTTCATTTCAGTCCTTATATGTCTGTCTGTTTCTGCCTACGGCCTAGTTTTCATTGCAGCTTTAAAAGACACCACCGCTGTAGTTGTCGAATAATTTGTGTCATTTTGCCAGAAGGAGCATATAAAACTCCCTGACTCTTTGGAAAAGAGCACAGAACTCTGAAAGTACTGGAAGGAGCAGAAAATTGCTTGAGTGTTTTTTGTTTTTTTGTTTTTTTGTCTGAACCAAATGAGAACCAAAGAAAATCAAGTCATTGCCTTTGTCTGATTCTCTCTGTTGTTTGTGCACCACTGGCACATTTCCCTTCTCATTGGACTCTTTGTTATATATCACCTCGCTCACTCATGTTCACTTACGTTTGATTCATTCAACCACTTTACATGTCCACTTATTCTAATCAAGGTTGTGGAAGGCTGGAACCAATCCCAGCATGCATGGGGTGAAAAGTGAGGTGCACCCTGAGAAAATTGCCACTCACTCCCAGGGCTAACACGCATATATAGAGAAGAAAATACTTTTGGCAAATTGGCATTCAATTAGTTTTCAATTAGGCATGTTCACAGTTTGATACTAGACTGATCCAGAACGGAGGTCAAAGTAAGATCCAGCTTCAGAACAGCCTCTCAGCAGCTATTAGTCTTGCTCAAGGGCAGTCAAGTAGGGAGGATGCTTGCACTAGTTGAAGCAGGTAATGACGTAGCAGCAGTTTCAAATTAATTTCTGCAAACTCAAATAAGAGACAGAATAAGCACATTGCTTTGAAACACGCTTGAGCAGCAGGGAGTCAGGCTGTCTCATAATTATTTCTGAGAATGAAGGTCTGCTATCTAAAGGGCACTTCCCTGACATATTCAGAATGGGAATCCTTATTAGAGCCTCATTCCACATCATTACAGCTTTGTTTAATACAAAATGTAAATGACTGCATTATTAATGGTCTGGGGGGGGAAATGGATTGAATATTCCTACACTTATTCATTTAACATCTCAAGTCACAGCTCTCTGAGGTGTGTGCAGGTTCGCTGTAAATAGTTGATGAGGTCTCATTGTAATTGGTGTAAATATTTCATGGATGGGAAAGATGCGGGAAAACAAGGACTGACAGCCAGGAAGGCGACCTGCTTTCTGCTCCTTCCAAGGTCACGCACACGCACACACACACACACACACACACACACACACACACACACACACACAGTCTTTACTTATGTCACTTTTGGGGAATTTACATAGACTTAGATTAATTTCCTGGAGACTAACCTGAAGGACCACCTAACCCTAACATAACCCTAACTGTAACCCAACCTTAATCTAACCATAACCTTAACTGTTGACCTAAAAATCACAATTGAACACCATTTTTTGTCCCCACATGCACCACTGTCCTGAATCAACAGTCTTGAGCCTGATGTATGTCCCCAATTTCGACATAAGCTAACCCACATAAACACACACACACACACACACTCACACAGGCACACACACATATATACTTGCTCTTAGTCTCTCACAGAAATCTCACAGTAATGATATTCACTCACACATACCTGCATATACACAGAGATGCTGCCCTGAGGATGTGTTTCAAATTGCAGTCTATTAGGTTAGTTTTTGGGGACAGTATTGTGTTATGTTGGTAATGTGTCAGGGGAGGTGAGTGTTGCTGCTATAAGGAGGCTTACACAGATGTAGAGTAAGAATAATGAGATTTTTTTTTTTCTTTTTAATTCACGGTACTCAGGATTCTCATTTTGTGTGTGTGCATGATCAGTTAGTTTCTTAGTGATTTGTGGACCATGTTTTCCTGGATGAGGTAAAGAACATGTTTTCGCCCATATAGCTATAAAATGTGCCTTTGAAACTTTATCGTTGGACAAAGGTTTGAAACTTCAGAATGCATAAAAGATGGCAAAACACATCAACAAGTAAGTTCGGTCCCCAGGGTCAAACAATTACAAACAAAGGCTAGATGTCCATCGATTTCTTCCTGGTGTGTTTCAAATGCCAATCAATGGAGAAAGTGTTTACTTTCTTTTGTTGATTTATTTGGGCTTGTGTTTGCCGAGAATAGACATTTTGTAAAGTGCATCTCAGACATTAAACAGACTCATGTGTCTCATGTGTGTCAGTGTATTTGTGTGTGTGTTGGTTGCAAACATGTGGCCTCCAACTAATGGTTAATTTCAGCAGGGACATTTTTACTGACAAAACTGTGACACACAACCCGATGGGTTGTGCAAACATCCTTCCAGTGGTGTACTTTTATCTTCCTGCCTTACCTCATCAGTAATGAACTCGTTAAATAGTCGTACAATAATAACTGCTGTGTCTTCTTGATAATATTAAACTTTCCACTGTCACCTATTTAGAGATAAACCAACTGTAAACAAAGGCTGATCGGGCAAATGTGCCTGCAAGAAACGAGGTTTAACATATAGGCCCATGGAGTGGGGGGGTCAGCAGTTGGCTACATCAGATAATTCTTGTACCAACCAAATCTGCTTCCTGGTTAATTCAAAGTTAATTTAAAGTGTCTTTCCTATTGCATTAGCCTTGGCCCGTCCTCAAGAATGGGTCATCTTGGTCCAAATGGAGGCAGTCAAATCTGATTTTTCTCATCTGATATAGAGGAATTTTCTAAACTTTAGGGCACTGTATAACCACAAAATAATTCATCATCATTGCCCCGCTGCTCTCACTTATCTCACAAACAGTTGGAAGAAAGTCCTGTTGCAAGGTTTTTAAGTAGACCAAAAAAAGGTGACACTATTTATCTTGCTCTGGCCTCTCCACATTGGCTCCCTTTCAGCTACAGGATTTAATCTTAATGTTTAGTATTTACACTGAGTCACCATTTAGTTGGTATACATGCACACTCTGATGTAATCAAATGCAGCAGCCTTGCACTGAACCTACCTTTATAAAGCCTGCCGTATTCAGGTGTCTGTCAAGGAGCTTTGATTTAATTCTATAGTTGTATTTGAAGGCAGTACATTGGGTGATATTGTATTGCACTGTATAATATTGAAATATTTTTCCAATACTTGTTCACTTCATTTAGATATTTGAGAACCAACACTATTGGAAACACTTTCAAATGTGATGCAGCTCACAAAATTGAATCAACGCCTCTCTACCAAAAGGTTCAACAGGCGGCTTATGGGGGCCTTGTATGTGTATGTACAAAACTGATGCCAAAAAAAGCTGGGAAACAGTGTCAAACATCAATAAAACAATATGATGATTTGCTAATCCTTGTTGACATATACCCAATTGAAAACGGCACAAAGACAGTATATTTAATGATTGACTTCATCAACTTCTGTTGTCAACATCTGCTAGTTCTAAATTTGACAGCAGCAACATGTTTCTAACAAGTTGGGACAGGAGCAACAAAAGACTGTGAAAGTTGTGGACTGATCCAAAAAACACCTGTTTGGATCATTCCACAGGTAAACAGGTTCATTGGTAACAGGTGATAGTATCATGATTGGGTATGAAAGGTTCATCCTGGAAAGACTCAGTCGTTCACAAGCAAGGATGGAGAGAGGTTCACCACTTCGTCAAACACATGACTGGAGATTACTACATGAGCTCAGGAACACTGTTGTTGACATGTTGTCTCAGCTTTTTTTTTTTTTTTTTTTTTTTTTTTTTGCTTTTTTTGGAATCAGGGACTGTAAAAAAAGAGGCATTCATCTATGCATGCATGTGTGAAACTGCATTCTGGATTGGGTGGATTTGGGTTGTGTATTTAGTTGTTTCTTGTTTTATTTTGAAGAGTATTTTACTCAGGTGTCTTTGTTTTCTTTACTTCCTGTTTTTCCTACTCTGAGGATTGTTGATTGGTTTCACCTGTGTTCTTCCCTTCCTTGTGTGTTTAGCCTGTGTGTTCCTGTCTCTCTCTTTTGGCAGTTCATCCTTGTACCTTGTGTCTAGTGTGAATTCCTCGTGTTCCTCTTGTGTTTTGGATTTTGGACTTTGTTTTCATGGACCTTCACTTGTCTGTTGGACCTGTGTGGACCCTGGCCTGCCTGAACCCTCAGTAAGTCCTTTTGATTTGGGTATACATATCATTGAACTGATCCAGTCCCCTCTCTGGTGTCTATCCTGTATTTGTGGTTGCACAAACCATTACAGTTTTTCTTTATGTTTTACACAACGCCCCCCCTTTTTTGGAATAGGGTTTGTACTTATACAAATACGAATGGCCTTAGTTTTAGGTCACATTTCCTTTCCAAGGAAGTACATCGATTCCTGGCAGATCTACAAGCTGTGACTCAGAAAATTATACTTTCACTTTTCCCTTTTTTGGGGTTAAGTCTCCGGTGGTTCTTCCCTCTGTTGTTAAATCCAGCCTTCGCCTTCATTTCAGATCTCGCTATCTGTTTTTAGATCCTCCACAGATCCCTTGTTTTCGGATTGTTCTGGTTTCCTTAGCCGTGTTTTCCCACACCACATTTCTTTGAGCAACAGGGAACGTGCCCGTGTTTTTCCATATTTGCTTTCCTCCTCAGTAGTTAATATTTTATATACTTGAGGAAATAGAAATTTGCTCTGCTCCGCTCACCAGACGGCGTATCAGCACCTTTGCAATTTTATTTAACAACTTGCAATTAAAGCGAGTGTGCTGGGGTCGGTTTTACAGATTCACTCAGAATTAAGGGTTGACATGCTTCTTCAGGAAGATTGCTAGGTATGACATACCTCGCTTTTGTTCTCAAATTTAAGATTCGTACTCCTTCAGAGGGAAGAAAAGAGGGAGTGGAGGAGGTAAGAAAGAAGGGAAAGGGAGGAGAGGGATGGGAGCAAAAACAAACAATGAAATGGTGCCACCTGCCACTAAATCTTTGAAACATACATGCAACCACACACTCCTCACAACCACCCACTACACACATATGCACACATTCCCTGAACACACACACACACACACACACACACACACACACACACACACACACACACAGACAACAGACACATACACACCACCTGTCTGGGTGTTTGGGGAACTATTTAGGCAAGTTGAGCAACGATCTGTCTCATTCATCTCCAGCGTAAACAAGAGCAGTTGTCGACGGTCTGTTGGCATAGAGCTCTGGAGACTTTGTGTGTGTGTGTGATCACTTGTTTTGTGTGCATTTGCATGCGTGTCTCTGTGTGTGTGTGCAGGAATCATGCAATGTGGGACTTGGAGAGAACAGGAAAGGGAGCTAGAGAGTGTGAGAGAGGCAGAGGGAAGCATGGCAGAGAATGAGTCTGCTCATTACAGGTGGCTAATGAGACCAAGGGACAGTCAGGCCCAGCATCTAAATGCACACACACACGTGCACCTGAAACACATGACCACACATCCAGGAATTATTAAATGCGGAATATCTGGGTCTCCTATATGGATTTGATATTGATTTGCAGGCACTTTTCACAGAGAGGCTTTTTAAACACAGACACACAAATCAATCCCCCACATTCATACAAAAATCAATCCTCCGAGTCGGCTTTCTCACAATTCTCTTCCTCTCCCTCTCTGACGCGCTCTCGCACTCCCAAAGACTGACAAACACACGCACACACACACACACACCTGTCTTAAGTCTCAGCAGAGATGGTACAGGCAGTCATGAAGCCAAACCACAGCCGAGCGTAAACAGGCAGTATGGTGCAAGGTTTTCCAAACAAAACTCGCCTGCCCTAATAAAAGGAGGTGTTTTATTTTTACAGATCTTCTCGGATATGTCTGTGATGAGAGCGTTCACACTGCTAATACGTGATGTGCTTCACAATAGGCATCTGGGGTGAAAGTTACACTGAGGACAATGAAGAAGCAAATTTAAATGTGATGAATGGGAGGCAGCCTACCATTAAATTTCCCTCTGGCAGAAATGAAGTTTCAGAGTTTATCTCTGAAATCCTGATATCAGTTGACCTTTATCCTACAATAACTAGCTTTTTTTTTCTTTTTTTTTGTTGAAAAAATGGAATTGACCAGGAATCTTTTACTATCAACTTTATGAAACCTATATGTACTTTAGCACACAAATCTACACAAGAGATGAATGAGATCAGCAGTAAGAAGCCAAAAATACGATTCCAGGTTTGAGCCCTTTTGCTCTCGACAGAAGAAGCTCAGCTGACCAAAATTAAAGCTGCGAGCAGTAATGAGCATGAATCATGCTTCACAAAGATGAGCAGTCACTTCAGCTAGTTTCATTCTCTTTAATTAGAGAATGAGTACAATCCCACACTTGTTTCACCATCACAAAGCCTGCAGCGTCTCAGTAACTGTGCCCTCAAAGTTCGACCATTTGTCCCCCTTCATCGGATTTAAACTGAAGTATCTGTTTGTTTAGGAGATGGTGCAGGATGTTTCCAGTCATAGTAATCAGCTCAAAGGCATCTTGACTTATGAGCAGATATGTGACAGGCCACACTCACTTGCACTTGCATCAATGGTTAATGCTGCCTCTACTCTGTTCTGTCCTCTACATTTTTTACATGTTTTTGTGGTGCCCCCTCTGGACTGCACTCACATTTCTTCGTTAGCCCCAAACACAACCTGAAAATATGTACCCCAATTTATGACGACTGGACAAATCGTTAATGACTTAATGGCCATTTTTTTCTGCAAAGTCCTTCCCCTTTGTGAAGTATTGGTCAGTATTATGACAACTAAATAAAATACTAACACACTTTATGTATCTTTTGACAAGTTTGTCCGGTAGCAATTGAACCTACAGTTTAGTTTTTCAAAAAAAAAATTATAAATGAAAGAAAATCCATCATGGCAGACCTTTATGGTTCACATTGCGCTGGACCTGTGTATGAAATATCAAGTCAATCAGACTTGCGATGTGAGGGGCGTGGCCTTTCCAAAATGACATTTTTGGGCTTTAATTACAGCGCCACCATCTGGCTGATTGAAGTCATATTTCTGGAGAAGCATTTGCACATCATTTCCAATCATTGGACCAAGTTTCATGTTCCTCGTTCCAGCTCACGGCAACTGGAGCTGTGCCACAAGACAAATAATAATAATAAACCTGCACAGAACCAAGAGGCTTCTGCACCTCGGAGGTTTGAACCCTAATAAACAAAGAGGTTAGGAGGCAGGCGGAAACTGGAGGGAGAGGCACGGAAACAAATGAAGATAAATATAGCAGCTGGATGAATAGACTTGCAGAAATATTATTTGTATTGATCAGTGCGCCTCAGGTTGCTAAAGGTGACGACTGTCTCTCTGATTCATTCCTACACAGCCCCACTTTCACCTCCCCGTATCCCTCTTGTCATCTCCCTGCATTTATTCTTATCTACTGCCTCCTTTGCCTCCCACCTAACCCCATATCTATCTATAACCCGTCTCTCCCCCTTTACCCCTGCTTCTATCCAAAGCCCCATTAGTGTGATGTTAGCATCAGTTACACCTAAATACAGTTGAGGGTAGAGATGGGAGGTTTAAAGGGAGGAAAGGAGTGAGAGGCAAAGTTTTTGAGATTTATATGTAGAAAAAGTTTCTATCTGCAGAGATCTGTCTTGAAGTAGGCAGAGCTATAGGGATAATTTGGTCCCTTTTCAACATAAAAGTTGGTCTGCAGAGGACAAGTTGAGCAGGATAACCAGGTTTAGATCTCAGCTCAATGCAGCTTAAGAGAACACGTGCAAATAGACAAACACAGGCAAATTAAGAAAACAAATCTTCCCAATTTAACACCACAGAATATGAAGAAGAATGCTGCAAGTACAGAAAAGCTGCAAGTAGCACAGATGACAATGGAGGCTGTTTCCAGGGGACACTAATGACACAAAGTGATGCACACAGCCAGTCACATCTGGGATATGCTTGTTGTCCCACCAGGAAAAAAAAAAAAACAATTTAACTCATTTTCCAACTCCACTTACGGATAGCTGACTTCAGTAACTTCATGAGTCACAAACTGTGGCAAGTGTGTTCATCACTTTTTAGTGTCCCCTGGAAACTGTTTTCTGTTGTTCTCTGTGGTACTAGCAGTGTTTCAGTATGTGACTGTGTTTCCTCTATTCGCAGCATCTTTACTAAATGCTGCACATATGTTGTCAATTTGGTAAAGATGTTATATGATCGAAATTTACTTGTTGTGTTTTGTCTATTTGTATGTTTTCTCAAGTCGCAGTGCTCTCAGTGATTGTGTCCTATTTTGAGTGTGTCTGTGTAAATTTGTGTGTGTGTGTTTGCTTTAGAAGAATGGAGATGGATTGATCGTGTGCATGCTCGTGTGTGTTAGTGAAACTATTGAGGTGATGGATGGCAAGTGGCCGCCAGGTCAGTCCAGCACATCCCTCATAACCCATCACAACTCTGACAAAACTACAGGATCAATAACCATGTACAGTCTGTTCTCTCTCTCTCTCTCTCTCTCTCTCTGTGTGTGTGTGTGTGTGTGTGTGTGTGTGTGTGTGTGTGTGCGTGCGTGTGTTTCTCACTCTGTGTGTGTGTGTGTGTTCACCGTATTTGCCCTATCTAATTGTACTGCAGAGGAAGTTAAAGCTTTGTTAGCTGTAATCAACTCAGGATCTGACAAAGTGTCCAGGGAGAACCAGTGGTGGAACGATTCAGGTCCTTTACTTCTGTCATCATAGTGATACCATACCATAATAATACTCGGTTACAAGTAGAAGTCCTGCATTCAATAACTGATGAAAGGCTCAAAGTACTCATTTTGCAGAATGAGCCCTTTCACAGTGCTATATATGTATATACCAACAACTTTAAGTGGAATCACAAGTGGAATATTATGTTGAACATGTTATTGTTGAGTTAATGATTTCAAGCAAATTTGAATTATAAACGACCAAAATTAGCAACAGAAGCTTTTGATTTACCTGCGTGAAGGGTTGTCTGATGTCATGCATAACAGTAGAACTCAGTTCTTTAACCTTTTGGATATCACCTCTGAGCCTGATGCATAATGCATATGTAGCATTTTAATGTTGAAAGTAGTTGAGATAACGTTGATTATTTATATGCTGCTGTGTGGTGCGGTGCAGTCTAACCATAGACTGTATAAAATATGGACGTAGTGTCCGTGACGTCACCCATAGGTTTCTGAAGAGCAGAAATGAAGCAAATCGTAGTGCGTAGCCATCTTGGTAGCCTACCTCCGGTTACTCCAAATATGGACAAAGAGGTGGAGCGAGGGCGGAGCTGAGGCGGGTCGAATGAACGCTATTGGCTGAAAAAAAGCCGCTGAAAAAAGCCGCTTTATTCGAAATAATCAAACTAGCTACGGCTAACCAGCTAGGTTAAATGCTAAATAGCGTTGCTAGCCGGCTAACCCCACGACGATCTCTTTCCGAAACTCAGTGACTAGAATTAGCCGGGGTGTCGCCCTTTAGACCGTCAGTTCATAGCTGTCAATCAAAGTGGCGCCACTTAGATTGACAGCTATGAACTGTGCATAATGATGTATGCTGTATATTTTAAACGAACGCCTTATAAAAAAATTCGCCCCCCCCAGAGTTGTCATGGAGTAGAAAAACAGCTTATGAGACTAGAGCCATGTTTTGAACCAGGCTGTAAATATGTTTTTTTTCTGTCGTAAAGTCGGACATTTTAACATGGGGCTCAGATGTAATTGACTCACTTCTGCAGCCTGCTCTAGCGGTTATTCGAGGAACTGCAGCTTTTTTGCACTTCCGCATTGGCTTCATTTTTCAGTGCCGGAGGTTGCCGCTTGAGTCTAACACATCATGTCATCAAATAAGTGTAATGGAAATGACAAATACAGCATTTCCATCTGGACTAAAGTGGAAGTATAAAGTACCAGAAATTGTAAGTAATGTTGTCCCAACCACATAAGAAACTGTTGGTCATCACTTCCTGGGGTCTGTGTGTGTGTGTGTGTGTGTGTGCGTGTGTGCGTGTGTGCGTGTGCGCGTGTGTGCGTGTGTGTGTGTGTGTGTGTTTTCACCTGTGGCTCACAGGCTGAGACAAAAGTAAAAACACAACATTTACCTGTGCAGGGAAGGAAGCCCCTTCAGCAGCCCTTAGGCACAGGCACACACACACACACACACACACACACACACACACACACACACACACACACACACACACAAGCAGACATACGCACAGAAGAGTCTTTTCTACTCTGTTAAGACGCTGGTTGAGACGTTTGGGACAATGTGGAAGATTGTGCTGAAACAGCGATGACTGCTTTTGTTGCTTTCCCTTCGGAGCTCCTAATTTCCCTCTCCATTGTCTATTTTATACTTTGCTGAAGCATTTAATATTTTTTGTCAAACCAGTGGCAAACACAAGTCAAACCTGTTTTGTTTTACTTTTGTTTTCTTTCTGACTTTTTGAGGTGGATCAAGCTAAACATGTAAAAACCTACATTTACTTTAAAAACCTACATTTACTGCATGATAGACCAGACTGTACAAGTTAGTATTTATTCACAAAAAAGAAAAGATATTTGCATGTGTTTCCTGGTCAAACTGATGCCAGCTTACATCTACGAACAAGAACAAGATATTAACTCTTAGTCAGCTCTTTATCCTGAAGATGCTTGGTGTCCATTATCGTTGTTTTATGTAAAGACAATCAAAAATGTTGTGAAATATGTGAATCTCTTTCATTTTGTGGCATTCAGTATTCTACTATATCCATCTCATATATTTAGTCCCAGTTCCTTCTGTCCAGTCTTCTCCCTTCATGTGTTTTGACTATCCTTGCAGTTCTGACTGTTCGTCATACTGTTTTTTTTTCTCCAGTGTTTCCTTCTTTTCTTCCTGTCACTCACAGCACATTCTGTCCTTCCTTGGTTTACTTCCTCTTCCAGTTTGACTTTGTCTCCTTTTTCACGTGGACAACTTCTGTCATGCCGTGCAACAACAATACAGAAACTTAGATATGCACTCACACACCAGGGCCAACAAAACACACTCAGACATACACACACATTCATGTACACACACACACACACACACACATACTCTCCCACTCTCCCTGCCCACCAAAAGGAGCTATCGGATTCCATTTTAACAAGGGAGACAACAAGGTTGTTTTCAGTCACCTTTCCTCTGAAGATATTGTTAACAAGGGGACAGATTCTAAGTTAACAAGGAGGTGTTATTTGCCTTCCACCTGCCAGATCTCCTTCATGATCCATACTCACACACACACACGCAGAGCCCTCATCAGTCACTATGTCTCTAACTGAGGCCAAGATGCATGAGAATCTTTCATCTTTTAAACGTTTTCGTTGACCAAGAACAGAACCTTTTCACCAAACCTTGCAGAGAAATCAGGCTGAATTTTAGAAGCATTTCACACAGGATAGATCACTAAATGTCCCCATGTAACAAAACACACACAAACCCACGAACGCACACACACGCCATCTGTAGCAACAAACCACGCAACAGTGCCTTGAAATCCTAAACACACACACACCCAAGAGCACATGTACAAAAGCCCGTACAGCGCCCCCACCAGCCCCAGCGGAACTGACGATACACACAAAGTCCGCTTTTAACAAACCACACACCAGTGGCTTTGTTCTGAGCGACTGCTTTAATCTTTAATGTGTTTTGGTTGCTGCTGGCTGCTGATGTTTGGGCCTTTAGATTGCCTCAGACTCTGCTGTTGTCACACTACAGAGGTCAGTCCAATAACTTACCTCCCCTGGGCTGAAATACACAAACCACGTCAGGCCAATTACACACGCCGACACGCAAACACATAGGCACGGACACACACACACATTGACGCTCGCAGAGTTGCACACCCGTGCACTGACCCAGAAATAACCCCCTCCCCCCTCCATGACACACACACACACACATATGCATATACACACACACTGTTTTGCTTACACACAATCTCTTTTCACTTTAGTGTCTCTAATGCACTCCCTTTTCAGTTCACATCAATTAGCCATGCTTTGTGTAAGTGTTTGCCCTGACCTTTCCTGGTGAAATTGAACGTTATGAGGAAAACTCTGCCAGGCATGTCACTGTGACCCGTCTCGTGGCTTCAGTGGAACATAATGTATTTTTAAGTGTTTCGGGCTGCACATCCCAGCCCTCGTGAAATACATAGATTTCCCTCACGTCCCTTCTGAATCTAATTAAACACATCTATGCGTTCAGCCAGTCAGACTCATCATGTAATCACCGTGCCAACATGTTCATGCATACGCGATAAGTTATTAGTTCGTCATCATCTTTTTTTTTTTTTTTTTTTGTGCTTGATCTTAAGGGAGCCAGCAGATTTCACGGTTGCATCAAATAAAATGTGAGCTTAAAGCAAAGATGTAAGACATGGAGGAAAGTACAATATGATTGAAGATATAAGACGAAATGCACTGCTTTGATAGGAAAGAACAAGAAAAGTGGGAAAACTCACAAATCGCTTTAATGTTAGTGGTTGGTTGGTTTTTAAGTCATCTTAGCAAACTCATCTATTATAAACAAGGCACAAGTCCTGGCTGTCAACATTAATACTCATGTGTCATTAAACAGAGGGAGCTAAACTTGATTTGTGGGTGCCTTTGTACAGTGGACGAAGGAAGGACAGATAATCTTCCACATACATATTGATTGCAAACATACACTGCAGTTTAATGCAGTGAAAATGAGATCTCAGTGTAGCCTTTAACTACTTTTAAAAAACAATATTTTCTTTGGAGCCGTGATGCCAGTCAATAGAAATCAGTGTTGCTGGAAGCCACCATCATCTGTAAAATACTACAACAACAAAACTTTTCCTTCCTCCTTTGCTCTTAAATATAATAAGGTTTAATTAACTACCTTTTTTTATAAATGTGATATGGAGTCTAAGTGCATGACTGTGGATGAACACAAGGCAAACACATACATTAAAAAAATGTGTTTATGTCATCACTTCATCGCTGATTGACTCAAGGTTGTTGCAACATACAGAGGCATAATTTATAGATGATTTTCATTAACGTAAATCAGCAGAATCAGCAGAAGCGATATGAGTCAGATGAAGGGCATGTAATGCGGCAGTGTGTTTTCGAAATTCCAATATTTATTTCTGTCATCAGCATCTGCAGTGATTCAGGGATAAAGCTGGTTGTAGCTGCAGATTTACTCATCTGGTAATAAAAAGGGCGAATGACCAGTAATGAATTAAAAAAAAACAAAAGATAGGTTCAGGTTTTGGCACAGATACGAAGGTAGGGGCTGGCCTTGGATCTTCATTCTGTAGGCCCATGCAGAACTCCTGTGGGTGGCAGGACACATGGCAGTAGGAACATGTGTTTGGTTACAAGATTGACAGCGAAGTCCTCACACCAAGTAGATCTGGAAGAACAGAGACGTGGGAATATTAATGTGACGATCTGCCGTCACATTCCAGAGGAGTAAGTAGCAGGTCTGATGCAGTGTCATGCTCAGTGCAGTTAGAGGGGATTGCTGGAAAAAGGCCCACTGCAGCCAACAAGTACAGTCTGGTCAGAGAAGCCAGCTAACTAAACAGAGAGACACATGAAAGAACAGCTACATATGCATCAGGCAAACCCATTTTCAGTTATATTGTCATCTGCTGTTACTGGGGAAAGTGGATGAGAAATGGGTTAATCCTCAGCTCCCACAGGATTGAACAGGCTCTGACTGACTGGTCGCATGCATAGAAGTGTTCACAATCCATAGAGGTCAAGCCTAAAAAGTGCCGTTAGAGGGACAAGCCTGTGTGAAATGAAACAGGAGAAGCCCGGAGACCCCAATCTGCAGAATCTGTGATATGTGCTGTATGTGTGAAATGTGCCAGTGTGTCTGTTTGGGAGACAGAGTGAGACACAGAACATTGCTCCTCATGCCTTTCAAATGAAATGAATGCACCACCGCCGCCATTTATTGCAATTCTCGTCCCAACTCCAGACAACGATCATTTACGCTCTCGATAATCAATTCAAACAAGTTCACACACAATAAACTGTAGCTACAGCAGCGCGCCAAAGGCACAGCAATGAGCCGTGCTCAAGTAAAACAAACATCTGCACTCTAAGTGCATTCAGGATCACACTATCATGAAAGCAGCAGTCAGATTATGATCAAAGGCTGTGCTGAAAGAGCGGCTTTTCAAGTGCTGTGTGTGTGCACAGAACTGGGTTATCACAAGCACCTGCATTCAGGTCACACATGCAAATAGGAACAAAGGGACAAAAACATTTCACATAGCACATGGGCCGATCACAAACACAGCTCTGTGATATAATAATAATAATAATAATAATAATAATAATAATAATAATAATAATAATAATAATAATTGTATTTATGTATCTATTTGTATAGCATCTTTTTATGCAAGAAATGCTGCTTGTATTGCTTTATAACAAAGAAATTATATGCCCAAAGTGATTCGCATATAAAGACATAAAATCAGACAATGAACATAAAACAGGGATAGAAAATTTATGGGGGAAAAAGGAGGGGAAATAAAACCCGCTTGATAATAATAGTAAAAATAAAATAGAGATGTGTAAAATAGATGGATGCAGGGATGGATGAACAGTAATGCCAGCTTGAGGCTAACCAGATGAGTGCAGTGACCTTCTGGATGTTCATCTATGAGTGCAGTACTTAACTTGTTCATAAGCATTGCACTTAATTTGACAACTCAATAATTGTGAAGACACACCTGCCAAACTGCCACTGATGATTCAGAGATGATCAGCCATCTGTCAAAGTAAGAATACTTTTGAATGGAAGTCAGTCAACAGGTAGATGACGAACTCTCACCAACGCAACATGGCTCATTATTGGAAAATGTCTGAGAAATCAAGGGAAAAAATCATGCTCGAGAAAACATCAAATAAACACACTCAACAATGCATTCTTTATTTGTGATGCTTCCTGACAAATATAGGAACACAAACTGCGGGAAATGCCGATCAATATTGGTGGCATTTCCTTTATACTTTAGTCGCCATCAAATTCACATTAAATAAGGTTGCGCGCAATCAACTCAGCATGAACACAGTCTCCCAACCTATACACATTACAGCAGATCAATGCAACGCTTTGAACAATCGCAATCTTCTGCAGGCAAATCCGATTTAAATGCATCCGCACGGACACAAGACACAAAGCCACAGACAACATTTTCACAAAAATCTTTACGTTAGGAAAGAATACCTTAAACAAAGCAGTGCGCTGGGGAAATTGTCACAAAGCATAAAGACCCTGAACTACTCCTGTTCCCTGTAGGACTACTATAAACCAACAGACTAGAATTGTGTTTTTCTTACAAAAACAGATTGCTATTATATGAAGTATGCACATATTAATGAAATGCAAGAAAAGATGGGACAATATAGTCTAATATTTTAAAGTGACAACATAAGATGAAATCTAGTTTTTATGCATTCATGAATTCTTCATGTTTTTTGTTGGTTTTTTTTCACTTGTTGTTATTTCCTATATCCTAGAGTGCAATGTCTCCCACAGTATATTGTGGTGGATATATTAATGCCTTTTTATGATGTTTTTAAAAAGCAAAAAGTATTATTGCAACACATTGACATTGCAGTTTGGGTCACCTTAGCTTTTGACCTCAACATGTTACCTGTTACAGCTAAACAAGTCATATATAATACGTCTTTTCAAACTTTAAAATAATTCTTCATATATTCTAATGATATCATAAGATCATGTGTTTTTTATCTGCTGGACTCTAACCCAGGTCAACATAACCTTCCTGACCACTTACACAGATGATACACAGCGATACATTTCTTTGAACCTGTGTGATGTTTGCTTCAGGTTTGGCTCTTGGCTATATTTGCAGCGATGCTTCTCATGAGGTTCAATCAAACATGAACAGCCATCATCTTTATATTTTGCGAAAAAAATAAAAAAATAAAAAAAATAAAAATGAAATGTTGATACTATTAAATTGCCCATTTAAAAGTATCCATTGCTGTGTCAAAAATAAGGAGAGAGGGAAGAAAAAAAACTTTAGCAGTTTGGAGAGTGCTGCAGAAAAGATAGTATAATCCTCCAAACACACTGAAGGCAGTCCAGAGAACAAGATCACAACAGCTTAGTTTATCTGTAGCCCTTTCCCTCTGATTTCATGCCTTGTCAGCTACTCGAGGGGTTGCCCAAAACATAACAGAATCTGTATTTTGTTTACACTTGGCCCATTTCCTACTTAGTGGCACACTGCCAGTCTGCATAAGCCCTCAACATAAAGGTATTTACCTGCAATGTATCTTATATCGTAAGCAAACGCATGTTGTAATCTTTAAACCACTCCACTGTTCAGACTTTGCCACTTCATTTAAATACAGCAAAAACAGCAGTCTCTTGGTCTCTGACCTTCCTCAAGATGGCTGATTTTAGAGTTGACCTTGAGCCGTGGTGTGCCAACAGTAGATTTTTAATCATAGTGGTTTTTTATAAATATGCAGAAGCAGTAATAGGAAGCAATGATTAAAATTATCTTTGAACTGAAAACGGAAGTTTGAGCACAAGCCTCAGATTTGTTATTTGAAAGCCTATGGAAGCAGACACAGGTTGAACTGAACAATGAGATGTGACACACAGAGCAGACAAAATGACTAAACAGCCCTATTCAACTGATGCATAGTGAATAGCAAATGACATCCACCAATGTATTTTACAGAGTAATGAACATTTTCTTGGCACAGGCTCCCTCTATCTGTCTGCCTTTATTTTTCTCACAGACACATATACATGTTCACAGTTACAGCTCGGTCATCCATTCCATCAGGTGTCATACATGTTGTCAGCTGGATATGAACACAAAGTTTAGCGAGCAGTCTCTGCTTTCTTAGATTATTACAGAGAAGAGTGAAGGTGCACATGTTATGTAAGACGTACAGTATGTTCTGACCAATTATTTGTCACATATTAAGATAACTATAAGAGGAAAGATGACACCAAGCAAGACGAGAGTTTGGTATTTGGTAACATTTTGGGGCTGTTGCCCAAGAGTTAACCCACTTTATTATCTTTTTTTCTTTTTTTAATCTCAGAACCAGGTAATTGAGTTCATCCCAAAACATCCATGAGAGACTTGGAAAGAAGACTTGGGCCTCTTATCACTGTCAGTCCTGCCAGGTAAGGAATACCTCAGACACTGGCTGATAATATCAACGCTTATCGCGAATCATAAAACTTTGTCGAGTTAGAAATCCCTACTTTTATTCATTGAGGTGAAGCTGCTCCATATGTATTAAGAGCGAATGTTTTTGTTATCTCTTTCCTTCAAAACTTTATTCTACTCTCTTTTTTTTTCCATATGAAATCACCCTAAACAAGGAATTTCCATCTGTTTGATGTGTGTGCGTCTCCCTGTCTCCCTCCCACTTCTTGCATCTCCTTTCCATATTAACAGAGACTCTGTGCTTCGGTCTACCTATCTGTGCAGCGAGCTATTCCTGAAGGAAAGCACGACGCCTCAACACCTCGCGCTTTCCAAGTTAAAAATAGTGCTCTTCAGCAAACGAAAAGGTTATCCAATTAAAAGTAATTGCCTGAGAAGAGGAATGGATGCACTAGTCTTCCTGGAAAATAAATAAATAAATAATGACAACAAGTAGCCCACGGTGTCTGTTATTGCATTATTCAGCGTGATGTCCCCTCAATCTACATCCCCCCCGGTCCTTCTCTGTCTCCCTTTTCTCATATTTTAGCATAAAAATTGACACATCAAAGATTTTTAACTCTTAATTTAGAGACAGTCGTGATAATAAGAAACAGCACAGAGAGAGAAAGGAGACTTTTAGAACATGTTCTCCAGAAGATTCTGAATACAAAACAACACACACACACACACACACACACAAAAAAGAAAGCTAGTACTGTAGTGTTACACACTGGGGCCAGACTGGTGCAACACATTTAATTACAGGGGTCACATTTGCAACACATATAACTGACAATAGGCAACAACACTGTTCACATCAGTCATCTCTGCTGTCGCTCTCTGACTAATCACCTACAGTATATAATTAAGCTCTAAACTCCTCAAAAGAGTTCACTGAGTAAACAATAACAGAACAAATTTACAAAAGCACGTCACGCCTAAACTCAATAACATGTTCTGAATACAAAAGCCACATTAAACATCCTTGACAATAAACATATTTCACACCCGTATGAGTACAGCTCTCTGTGTTTAACCCTTTGCTCTTTTACAGGCTGACAGGTTTAGCTCTGCTAGCTGAACATTTTAAAACACATTTACTGTGCTGTGAATTGCATGCTAATTGCTAAAACTAATCTCTTGTTCTTATCACTAACATTTAATTTAGCTCATGGATTGTTAATGTTTATCATTAGAATCATTGCTAATTCTTCCAGCACATGCACATCCTATATCACCTCAAATAAAAAAAAATAATAAAAAAAACTGTAGTCAAATAAAAGCTGGTCTCGAACAATGGGCAGCGGTGACCATGATGTGGGTTGCAATGGCAGAGAGGCAAATGGTAAACAGACTGCATTTATATAACGCTTGTCTAGTCTTACCGCTCACTCAAACAATGGTGGATGATTGGAAGGTTGCCACCATTAGCAATGCATGCACATGCCAACAACACAGCCATCAGGACACTTCCCACTGACCCTCCGACTGGTGTATACCCACTTTACCTCCTGAGCCTGACCCCAGGTGGCGCTGCCCACATTTCTGTTTGTTGACTCAAGCTATAGCCAAAAAATTGCATATGCGTGTGTTGTTTATAGCAATGGTTAGCATCTGGATATGCATCAGCTCTCCTGTCACTCTGTGAATGAGGCTGCTCGCACTTTTTTCAGTCAACAACTTTCTATGCTTTTATTTCCTCTACCCGACACGGTGTTTCCTTTGTTATATTGGCAAATGTGTCAGATGAATCAAAACAAACAATAGAGTATGAAGGCACACAAGCGCGCACACACGCACACACACACACAAACTCAGACACAGCCACGCTTATTTTCTGTCTCTCTCTCTGACGCACACAGAGTTAATCAAAACAGCACTTAAATGGTCTGCAGACGCACTAAATCAATAGAGGGCCGTAATTTTAGTTGCCAAACAAAAACAGTGCACAGGAGGAGTTGGAGTGCAGGACGGAGACAGAGAAGAGGCGCTTGGACACAGAGGAGAGCGAGGGCAAAAAAAAAAGACCCCTTGCAAAAATAAGGAATGCAAAAGGAGAGGCGCATATTGAAATAGGTGTGATTGAAAAGCCACAAACACTTGAGGGGGAAAAAAAACACAAAAGCCCGACACATCAAGAATGACAAGAAGCTACGATGAGAAAAGACGAGAACATGGCAGAGAGAAGAAAGGAATATCAATGTTGTCCTCTGTTCGTTCTCCGCTCCGCAGTCGCGTTGCCAAAAGTGGAACAGAGTTGTTGCCTCCTAGATTCTCTGCCTCCACCTCCTTCTGTTTCCCTCTTCCACTTCCACTATTAGTCTTGCTTTCTCCCTCTTGCCCTTATTCCTTTCATTTATCTTGCTTCTTTACACACCATTTTCAACTCTGTGATCCCGCCTTTTCCTCTATCTGCCTCGTCTCCTCCCCGTTCCTCTTCCACTCTCCCTCTCATCTCTATTCCCATCCTCCTTTCTTTGCCTCTCTCTTCTCCCTTACGTTCCTCTCTCCCACTCTCTAACCCTGTTTTCAACTCACTCTCTCTGCCTCCGTCTTTTCCTTCCCCTCTGTCAATCATCTCTCTCTCCGTTTTCCCCCCCACCGTTTCTTCCCCACTCCCTCCAGCCTGTTGCATTATTCAGACGCGCGTCCTCCATCTCTTCTTCCCTCCCGTCGTCGGCTTGTGATTTCTATAGGAGGCCATAGGAAAGTGAGTGGACAGTCTGAGTCTGCCATTTATCCTGATTCGCTGTCAAACATCTGAGTGATGTCTATTCAGGATGATGGAGCGGGGTTGATGGGATTGGGAAGGGCAGATGAAAGGGAAGAGAAGCGAGGGGTCAGGAAGTCAGAGGACATCTTGTCTTTATCTGTCTCTACCAGATGCCCGTCTTTTAGCCTGCGTGCCTTTTAAACAGGCAAATGTATGTGTGTCTGTGTGTGAGAGGATGGATGTATTTGAGCTTTATATAGGGCATATATTCTTTTTTTTTTTTTTTTGCCATCATCAAGTGGCTTTGTGAAAAGGTTGGAAAAGTCCTTGTCTCTGAGAGATTATTCTCTTTCTACTCTGAGTCTCTTTGAGGGAGAAACTGTTTGGGATTGGCAGTGTTGAAAAGGGGCAGTTGTGACCTGAAATCACCACCTCACTGGAATAGTGCATACCTGTTACAAAAGCTGCAATCTACACACATACACACATGCACATGCACACCTTGCCACTTCAGCACCATGGCCAGTGGCAGCCTCAGTGATACAGCCAACGCCAAGAGAGGAGCTTAACTCTCAGCACCTTGGACAGCACTCACTCAAAAGCTTACAGGGCAACTGCGTGTGTGTGTGTGTGTGTGTGTGTGTGCAAGAGAGAGAGAGAGAGAGAGAGAGACCAAGCCATTTTCCCATAAGCTGCTGTGACAGGCATGCATCAGAAAAAAAGGTATTATCCATAATGATAATAATAATACATGTGACACTGCTAGTGCATTTGGTCTCGCTCTATGAAGTCGCCGCCTGCTGTGAAATGACAGTATGGATGTTCATATACCAGACCTGAGCAGCACTAGCAGAGGCATCCACTGTTTATAGACACATAGATTGAGTCATTTATCCAGTTATCGCATGAGAAATGAGTCTTTGTTCTCACAGCTGGATTTATTCTTGATGCAAGGTCCAGTCGTAGATATAGCATAACCAATTCAGTGTTGTCACCATTGGTACACAAGATAGACACATTGTACTTGATCACTGTCATTATATTCCCCAAAGTAATTATGTTAAATTAAAAGTTAAATTCCATTTACCTTGTAATATAGAGTGCCATATAGAATCATTTCTATTTTCCAATTTCCAACATGCAACTGTCTCAGCAGCCTTGAATTGTAGATACATTTTTGACAAGCAGTCATTCGACATCTCTTATTGATGCATAATGTAAACTGGCATTTCCTTAACTCTAGCTTTTCACCTCCACTCCCACAATGCAACTGCACTTACATTAGCATTTCTCTCACATGAACCACAGTTGCACGTAGAGGCATTTTCCAATAAGATTGCTTGTGTCAGATATATTGCTTTTCCCCACATTTACATATTTAATGCACATGATCAATTTGCCACCCATTGCCAGCGAGTGTTTCCTAACAATGCACTACTTGGTCTAGTCCCACACACACACACACACACACACACACACACACACACACACACACACGCCTGTCTCATTTTGATCATAAGTTCAATAACATATGCTCACAGCTCTTGTCACATCAACCCTAACACACAACCCTCGCCACCAATTTTTCACCCCGCAGCTAATTAATGCTCCACAGAGCAGCAGCACATTCACTCAGATCTACAACATAAGAACTGAGTTCACTGGATTCCCACGCTTCATTTGCACTAACAAACATCAAGAATGCCGGGCAGATGGTAAAAACACGATGAGAAATATTAACAGCAGACATGTAAACAAAGGAAAATCGGCTTTGATGTAGCAAATATGAGAGATCTGCCAAATTGTGTATCAAAGACACAAAATACTCATTATATCTCCATTATAACTCTGTGCCACGGTGTTTGAACACACAAGGACACGGGAAGGTGAAAGAAGAAAGTTTTCAAATGGTTGTCCAATTTTTATTTTTTAAACAATTTCCAACAAGTGTTCAAATTTTCAAAACACTGCTTGTTGGTAAAACAACAGCAGCCAAATATGGATTAGGCCATGAGTAGTTTTGGATTTCCTCAACATGTTGTACTCATCTATCTATGTATCTATCTATCTATTAGTTTGGAGCAGTGGAAAAAGTGTTCATGAGTCATTTTTTAAAACTCACTTGTTTAGGCAAGAGGACTTGTTGTTGTGAACAGATTTTGACAGGGACCCTCGGAAACAAAGTGAATATTATCCAATAAAGAGCACGAGGAGGAGTTAAACCGGAGCAAGAATAAAATGTACCATGTAATTTTCTTCTTAAGGTAATTGTGTGAGAATTATAGGCTAAAGCTTTATTGTTTAGACAAGCACTTTCAAGAAGGCTCACACAGCTATCACAAAAAATGACTCTGCTTTTGTGTAATATGGTGTGATGTATAATCTTGTCCCCATATGGACAAGATTATATATTTTCTATCAGTGCATTTTTAATCTATGTCTTTCAATTTAATATTCGCATTTTCTGTTCCCTTTCACAGCAACTGTTTCTCGCTCTCTTTGTCCCTCACGCTCTTCTTCCTTCTCTCCATTTCTCTCATCTTCTCTCTCTCTCTCTCTCTCCCTCCTCTGTCTCCAGCATTATGCTAACACATTTAAAGGCAGGCTCCTGCTGCGCAGAGTAATCCTTCTGTGAAGCTGCACTCCCTTAATGTGTCTGCAGGGCCTGAGATCCTCCCCTCAAACCGATGTATCTCTGGGATGACACGGGCCCCAAGGTTAAACCAGGGTCACACACAGGCCACACACACTCTGAGCTTTACATGCATGAGTGCACACTCACACCAAACTCTGCACACATGAAGTATATTATCAGAGTTTTGTGACTTGATGAGTCAAGATTTGTGTCATTTACTGAGCTAAGAAAATGTGTTGCACTGTGTTGTGTATGTTCATATAATACAGTGTTTAATTGTAAACAAAGACGCACATGTACCAACACACACACGCCATATTTAGAAACAAAGCCATGTGCCACTTGCATTGCAAACCATGCATGAAATGACATAAACATGTATAAGCAGCCAGTCAGTCATAATCTTATAAGGCCGTCCTTTGTCATGAAGTCAAAGCCATATAACTGAGTCATTTCAAAGCAATCTTTTATTAGTCAAACATCAACGCTGGACTAGCATTGTGCAGTAGGATAATTAAATTACGTCCTCCCTCTCCTTTCTTTATTTGATTTTTTAGCTCTTTTTAAAATTATAATTAGTTGCTCGTCTTATCGCTGTAATAATAATAAGAGCTCCCTAATAAACAACAACACATTCGGCCATTCAAGGTCATCAGTAACAAAACGAAAAGTCTGTTCTCATTTGCCGAACGTGTGACCTCAAGGTTCACAAAGTTTGTGCTCTAAATCCACAACGAGGGCTTGTTCTGCTTCGCCGTCCCATGACGTCACGGCCGCATTTAGGAAGGATTTGCTCATCATCCCCAACTTAGTTACCGCGGCTATTACTTTCATGAGGATGTGAGACAGAGGGGGTTTATGTGATGAGCATGTTATTAGACTGCCTGTTTGGAGGGACTGGAGGTGTAGGACAGCAGATCCCGCAGAGGTTCAATTCCAAGAATAGCACTGAAGGCAAAGCCGTCTTATGTAAGGTACACACACAAGAGGAGAGCAGAAGGGCCACCGCCAGTTTGCCAGCACTGACGACTGGTGTGAGTCCTCTTGTTGTTGCCACATACTGCTTCCACTGAGGCACGTCCCCATCCGCCTCCAGCCGGTAACAGGCCTCACAGGGAGGGTGTGATGCAGAAGGTTCCAGTTCATCTTTTCCCCATGTTGCACCCCCCCATTGTGTAGGTGCCAGCTCAATAATACAATGACAAGGATGAGAACCCTTGATGGCTTTCAATCCCGGCCACAAGGAACCCTGTGTCTCTGCAGTGGTGAATGAGAACTTTACCTTTTTCCCTAATGTATGTTCATTTATAGGTTATAAAGTTGCAGTTGGTACAACAGTGCTTATGGCTGTGAGAAGTTTGGAAGTGTTGTGGTGCAATATTTGGAGAAAATAAATTGCACCTCATGTTATTTGTAGTCCACAAAAGACCTGGATATGTGCGTGACTGAAAACCAGTGACTTATTCATTCTGCTTGTGTGAAAGCAAGTATGACATCCCCATGTGATCATATGGATAATTTAATGTCCATATGATCACCATCATATGGCACTGAGCTCCATGCCAAGTGGACTGGCTTCCTCAGTAATATTTGCCATACGCTGCCACTGGAGGGGAATGGCTGCATCCAACAGAGCTTTTCCATCAGTTCTCATTTATTGGCCAAATTGGATATTTTTCTTTGCTTTTAGGACTGATTGTGGAAAAGAGACTCCTGTGATTTCGAACACAGAAAATTTCCTCAATTTGAACCTTGTCAGAATGCTTTTGACTGTCAAGGCAGAAAACTGGATCACAGCTTCTTTTGAATTTATGCAAGGAGTTTATTAATGGGTTTCAAGTTACTCAATGTTCTTCTAATGCAAAGGAAATAATTGTTCTTGGAGCCCAAAGCTGGAGTATGTGCTCCAGAACTTTCTAGAACATGATATCCTCACGTATACAGACTGAATAGTATTAAAATGTGCTTGTGCTCGCTCAGTCCTTTTGTATACTTTCATTCACGCACAATCGCGTGTGTAATTGCGTTTGGACGAGTGTGTGTCAACTACTGTTTTCCACTTTTTATGTTGACATACAGTATGCCAGACAGAGCATATGTGGGCACAGTGATGCTGCTCTTTTCATTCTCGATGTATGCCTCCTGTTAAAGCTCAGTGTGCAATTTTGAATCAAAGCTAAGCAGGTGTCACTCTGGCTACAGACAGATGGAGACCTCATGCTGAAACCAGAATCCTATCTTCTCATCTATTTCCCTCTGATCTCACTCTGTTTGCCTCTCTCTCCATTTTCATCCTTGCATCAGTACAGGCAGGCTTTTCACATGGGGGGGGGCTTTTAAACTGGCAATTTCATATCAGTTTGCTGGGGTTTCCCTAAACCTTAAATGCCTCAAATTTTAGTGTGATGGTATCAGTGCTTTCTTTTATTGAAACAGGAGGCCGCACACAACAGTCCACTGAAGTGAAGCAGTCTGAAATCAGTTGCTGTTACACATATCATGTCATGAAGCTGAGCATAAAAGAGGAGACAGATAATGTACATAGTGTATTTACATTTCCTGTTCTTTCCTGATAATGCCTCATTACTGATCAATAGAGAAAAACATGCTCAGTTAAGGAAGATTTATTTCACATCCTTTACCTAACTAAAATTAGGCAAACCACACTGTAAGATAAAGTCAATTTTCTACTGTCCCCCACTAACTCCTGAGGGAAATGTCTTGGTCTTCAGCTCCTAAATACTCCACTGTGTTCACCAGCTAGTCACTAACTGTCCGTCTGCTTGATGCTGGGCAGGTACTGTAGTGATCAATGAGTTCATCAGAGCTGTTTCCCTGAAAACAGCTGCCTGCCCGGCTACAAATAAAGTTGATGGGAGAAGGGAACCAAACCTGTAAAGTTGCAGCTGTAAAACCAAAACAAAGAGCTGAAAGATGGTAAAATAAGCCCCAATGGAGATGAGAGTATAACAATTCTCTGCAGGTTCAATAACATGTAGCCATTTCTCCCACTTTTAGCATTTTATATTTAAAATGTAATATTGATTAGTGCAGTTTTAAGTAAAAATAAAAACATATAAAATTGAATGAAGTTCAAAAAGTAAGAGGACTTGTTATGTTGAATGGGCTCATTCAGAATGTTATACTATTTTTGTCATTAATGCTTTAAGGGTTAAGCAGCATTAAGATTAATGTTGAAGTCAAAGTGGACCTAAATTCAAGTGTTCTAATGATTAAAAAACACAGGACATCAACTGATCATACAGTAAATGTAGTGGAGTAAAAAGTGTCATACTTATCCCTAATATGCACTGGAGTAGAAATATGAAGTAGTATAAAATACAAGTATCTTAAAAGAAGTACAGTACATTAGTGAATCCAGCATCAGTTCATAGCAAACATATCATTAATTGGAACAAAAGTAAACAAGTGTAAAAGCAGGCCAGCAGGGTTCAGGACATCACAGACTGTTGAACTTGGGTTTGAACTAAAAACAGTGTCTCTCAGTCGGTTAGCCTCTTCCTCGCTATTCCTCCCTGCTGCTCTCACTGATTCTCTTTCTCTTCATCTTCCTTCTCTTTTACATACAAGCTATGAATCCTTTTGTTTTCAGTTGTATGCATTGCCATTGATAAAAACTTTCCCCTCTCTCTTTCTTCATATTCTATGCACCTCTTCCTCTCTCTCTATCGCTCTAACATTGTATGCAGCGTTTGTATTTCTTTCCTCTCTCTTCCCACCCTCCTTTGCTTTCTCTCATTGTAGATCTGCCTCCTTCCTTTCGCGTGTGTCTCTCTCTTAGTAACTTTTTTTTTGTCCTCCTCTTGTCGATACGTCTCTCTCTTTCTCTCTCCAAGCACTGTCTCTCCTCTCTCCCTGATGAGGCCAGCCCCTCCATGGTGATGAGACTGACAGAGGGTGATTAAAGTGGAGTCTCATCTGGTGGGAAAACTGACCTCAATCAGAACTATTCTACCAAGAGGACGCTCCCCTCCTCTCTGTTTCCCTCCAACCATCCCTCCTACTCAGTATATTCCCGACTCTCATCCGCCATCCTTTATTCCCCCTGACCCGCTCCCTCACCATGTCAGCGCTCCCCATCTCACATCTTCCCTCCCTTGCTTTCCGCCCTCATTTCTCATCTTTCCCCATCCACTCTCACTGATCACTCTCAATTTGTCATCATCGGCTGTATTGTTCTGTGACGGTAATCTGTCCTTCTGGGGAACTCTCAAATTTGCTATCATCAGCTGTGTGCAAGAAACCTTCTATAAAAAATAAAAGTCTGCTTCTGAGAAAATGGTTTGTGTTCAAAGTTCTGGAGTGTCTCGCATTGGTTATATTTAGCTTATCATGTAGATAAGTGCAATTCTAAGTGAAAATATAAAGGTATTAACAGATATTGAAGTATGCACTGAGGTTTAAAAATACTAGTACTAGTATAATAGTACTTATTATGTAGAATGGCCTTGAATCAATCTGGAAAAAACAGTATGAGATGAGGCTCATGTTCTTTCCTTCTTCTGTTTTCTGTGACTGAGTTACAGCTGTGTTTTGTTGTATACAGACAGAGAATGTAGTGCGATCAACATCTGGCATTAAATGGTGGATGGATTCTGCACTCCACTGGAAATCCATGCAAGCTGTTGTTGTCTGTTGTCTGCTCCTCATCTCAGCTCGCTTAAGTGGGACCAGAGAAGCTCAGAGAGTCGAGTCAGTCAGGGCAAAATTACTTTATTATCTAACACAACCTTTAGCTTTTTGCATCTTTCTTCTTTTGTCTGTATGTACATTTTTTGGTTGAATGAGAATATGAAAAGATTTCCAACACTTCCGACATAGCCAGCCCTGCTGCTTTTGTCTTTTAACAATTGTAGTGATTAATATCTTTGGTTTACTTTTTTTGATTAGGTAATTATTGTTCTTTGAGGCTTGTTTGCTGGTGGGTCTGAGGAGCTGATAAGAAGGTCCTCATATCCTCATATGTCAACAGTATTTTATTTAATGTCTATTACAGTATATTGACCTATGTAGTATTGTTTGTTTGTTTTGTTTGCTTAGACCATTGATACTTCAGCCCATTGTCAAAGAAAAAATTAATTTACTATTATAATGTATAATTGTTTGCTTGATCTTGTCCCAAGAAAAAGCAAACACAATAAAGAGCAGCTGCTGTTAATTTCTCCTTCTTCTTAGTTTGTCTTTTATGTCTGTTCTTTCTCTTTCTCTTTCTCAATTTCACTTGTCTTCTTAAATATCAAAGAGTTGTTTAACTAAGATGATAACATCAGTTCTCCCTTGGGCAGATTGTCTCTGGTCGAGTAACACGTTGAGGAAACACTGATCAATGTTCACATTTACACACTTAGCCTGTAATTGCACCATAAATGCACAATTGGCATTTACCAGCATGTGTGTGCGTGTGCATTTGTGTGTGTGTGTGTGTGTGTTTGTGCTGTATGTGCGAACAAACAATCCCAGAGCATCTTTTTTTAAATGTCAGTCAGGCGCAGTGCGTGTTGTCATGGCAACATTTATCCACATGCTAAATACAACAGTTTCCCATTTTAGCTTTTCAATTACTACCATGCATCACCACTGTCAGCCTTTGCTACATTCTTGGACTTGAGCTGAAAACAGAATATGTATTTCCCACAACCACTCATTAGGCCCGCGCCCACACAAGTGAGTGAAGTGAGTAAATGAATCATGCATGTGTCATTTTCTCAGGGTGATTGTAATCAACAGTGAAGCTCGAGGTGATGCTTCAGTCCCCTTGTTTCCATTACCATGCTGTACAGTCGTATATAGACAGTGCGGTTGTTGTGGGGCCGTGGGGCACGTGGAGAGGGCGTGCCTCTGACTGTGCGTAGGCTGGAACTGGGGGACAATAGTCTGCAGGGGTAGGTGATGAAGAGGGAAATGAAGGGGAAGAAAGAAAAGAGGAAGAAAAGGGTATTTTAAAGTCCCTATATAGCATATTATCTGTAATTTAAACAGGGAAATAAGCATAAATTTTGTGCATTTCACTCATCCACAAGAGCACCTGATCAAATCTTGTCTCCAGCAGGGCTCGGGTTTACGCATTATGCAGTAAGAAATTGTTTGTGCTGCAAGTGTAAACTTAAATTTATTCAAGATATTGACTTATGTAATCTGTTAATACATCAGCATTGAAAAAGAAGAAAACCTCCCTGTCTAGACTTTAGACTTATCCATATGTAGATTCTGTACATCTTCAAAGTTCATTTACATGGTTTAATCTGGGATGTTTTTTGTGCTACCTTGAAGAATAAATGTGTTTATATTTGCTGTCTTGGTTTCATCGGGGTGGTGATTTTACACAAATAGATGACTGTAGACAACAGATATACAAAAAAAAGATGATAATAAAGGAAGATGTTATTTTGCATACATTGTCAGTGTGATTGATACTAAAACTGTATATAGGAAATCTAACCTGATGAAATCAAAATGTTGTGCAACTTGCTGTGTGAAAATCTAACCATAAAAAGGAACATGTGCTGTTTTTTATATTAAATTTGTAAATTTATTGTCATTGACTGAGCTGAAATGCAATACAGAGTTTGAAGAAGTCACCATGTTTTGGGGTTTTTAGTTCAGTTATTGCCTGTTTTTATTTTGAAAGAGTGTGTCTTTACTTCCTGCCATTCACTCTTTTTTCCCGCCTTTAAGATTGCTGATCTTTTTCACCTGTGATCCTCTCCTCCTGCTGTATGTAGCCTGTGCCAGTTCATCCTTGTATTTTGTGTTCAGCATCAAACTTGCGTTTATTCCTCGTGTTCTTCCAGAGTTTTGTGATTTTTTTTTTGTAAATTTGAACTTGGACCTTGCCTGTTTGGATTTATTTGCCTGTCCTCAGTCTCCCAACCTGCCAAGATAAGACAAGATATTCAAAGAGAAAATTTCCAAACTGTACGCTGCGAGCAGGGTTCGAACCTGCGCGGGAAGATCCCATTGGATTTCAAGTCCAACGCCTTAACCACTCGGCCATCACAGCCATGTACTGCTGCTACTGTCCTGCATACACAGATGCTGATTGGATCATCACTGTGTAACATCCACCTGTGGAGAGACTTTTCCAAAGTGAAACTCATGAAGACATAGGGATGAATGAGCCGTCCACTGAGAGCATCAGACTCCGGGGGCACATTAAGGACATAGGACATTAAGGACTCACAGAGCACCAGTCAAATAGGTGAGTATTTTTTCATTTAGGGCTGTGAATGGGCTGCTTCTCCTAGTTAACACGTTGTGCATGTTTGTTTGTTTTTTTCAAAAATCATGCGTCAATGTTTTAAGTATTTTCAGTGTTTTAAGTACACTTTTTCCTCCTATTTCAAGGCAAGACAATTCATTTTAGGATGATTGAATTTTGCTTGATAAACTGTTTAGGTAGACTTCGAGGAGTATAATGTTACAAGGCCCTGATGTGGATGAACCACAGCCCCACAGCTGTTCTGAAACACAGTTTAGAAAAGTCATAGGTTACATAAAGACACTTACCACGCTCCCAGGGTGACACATAGTCCATCTTGTTATGAATAATAAGGTGATTTTAGCCGACCTGACAACGAGTGACTTTCTGGTTCTAGGCCCGACACACAGTCCACTGACAGGCTGTGACGTGCAGTTGATTTTTATATGCAGGATATGTGGCAGAAATAAGGCTGTTTGTTGAGCAGTAAAATGATCATTTGATGGGCTTCATGCAGACTGTGTGAAGCCAGCTTTCAGTGTTGTTTTATGTTAAACATTGCAGCTCTCCTCTGTCTTGTCGTGCGCTGTAGGTTTCATTTTACCATCATCTCCTGCCATTATATCAAACAGGAGCGCGCTTGTGAGGTTATTGCAGCAAAAAAAAAAACACCTTTTGTAAAAATTGCAGCACCATAGTGCAACAGACAGCTTCTCTGTGTAATGTTTCTGGAATGATCAGACTCAGACGTAGAGACACAGGACACAGTGTAGAATTCAAAAAGGCCAGCAAGCAAGTAAGCATATTCAAGCAGAGAGGAGGCGGAATCCAAAAACCAGAGAACAAGTAAAACATGGAGTAAACACTGAAGAAATGAACACATGAGGGAGAACAAAGAGAATCTGAAACGACAGGAAAATCTTGAAAATAAAACAGGAAGTACAAAATGAAGTTACAGTCTGCTCTCAGACACACATGTTTGTTTTCCTGTGTCAGCACTTCTTTGGCCGTCAGAGCTCAATCAATGGTTCTGATAGCTTTGACCTCTCTGACTTTCTCTATACAATAGCCTAAGTCACTCATTTGCCTGAGAAACAAGACACATGTGCCTGGCTCATCATAACTAACTAACGTCAGTGGCGATGTAACTATGAAGGAGGAGAAGAAGAAGCGAGCGAGCTTTCACCGCCCTCTATGTGTCATTAATGAGCAGGGATTATTCATTGGTTTATTGGTCATGTTTCTCCTCGTCCTCGCAGCAGCTGGGAGCAGCTGTCACGTGCTCTCATATTCAGATGAAGCAAACTGAAGCAAAATTATAATTCCGGAGTTAAGGGCGGCGAGTTTGACCCTTTATACGTTTCGTATGCAATTAGGGTGACGACGCAGCTCCGCCTGAACACTGGAGGGCACAATGTATTTAGTATAACCGCACATAACCTCGACGACATCGACAGCCAGCTCGATTTGAATATTCAATCTGCTGGTGATCCGGCGCGCAGCCTGATTTGTGACATTACGCGTACGATGTGGAGTATTGAATTACTTGGCCACCAGAGGCATTTGACTAGGTCTGCTGAACCGGAAGTGATGCAATCACACTGGCCCCATTTCCAGTGATATTTAAATCCTTTTCTGCGTGGATGGCCCGGCCAATTGGCAAATGGCTCTTCCTTCCGTGCGTGCCCTGTTTTTGATTTGATTTGTAAGGAATGTTTGTGCGAGTGTGTAAGTGCGTGGGTGTGCCGTTGTGCCATTTGATGTGATTTGTGAAGATGTGTGCGTGTGGCCATCCTTTGGTGCTTAATCCACAATCTGCCGTCTGCCAGGAAGATTTTTTTCTTTTTTTTCCCTCAATGCTCTATCTAGAAGAAGAAAAATCTTTCTCAGTTTGCACTGGCTCATAAGCAGCCTTGCATTTTCACCCTTCTTTGCAGCGAGGCCTAGCATGGAAACATCTGATCCATCATGTTCATTTGACTCCAACTAAGACTCACTGTTAGCTTTCTGCGTAGTTAGTTGCCAAATAATTTCAAGGCAAACAGAAACACTTGATCTTTTGTTCACACACCAACCAGAGTTACAAGCTTAACAATAGTATAACCATCTATCTGCCACTGCTTTTTTAAAAATAACTTTTAGCAAAACAGTTAACAAGGATTTTTTTTTGTGATCAGATTTTTTATAAATACTGAGAAAGATCAAGGTCAAGTTGCAAGAAATGTGATTTTACACAGCACAACATTAATGTGTCCGTTTCAGGCCAAATATCCTTTTTAACTCCAGCGCTAGTTCACATTTTCTTCAGCGTTTGTCTCGAATCGTTCTCCCTCCTTTGCTTGTTTCCCGCAGCTCATTTGGTGGAAGCCGTGTTTCTGATCTCAAATGAGACATTTTAAGAGCGATGACAGTGATGATCATGATGATGAGGGTGATTGTCGCAATTATGACTGACTGCCATGCCACCTGAAGGGGCGAGCGCGAGTGGCGACAGATGTGTTTTAATGGCATTTATTAATTATAGTCATTCACTCTGAAATAAAATGGCTGTCTGGTGCTCTTTGCAGATTTATGTCAGGTTTCTTTTTCTTTTGGCCCATCGCCTTTTGATGCTGATGTGAAGCAAAAGCAGTTGTCATGTGAATCGCTGTCACACCTTTATACTTTTGTCTTTAAAGATCCCCTCAGGTGGTTGGCTGTCATGTTTTAATTAACTCTGTCTAATGCACATTTCCTCTGCTTGGTTCATCTTTGCTGCTCTTTGTTGTATGGTCAATCATATTAACTTTGTTGTATTAGCTAAAAGTAACGAAGTACATTTACCCAACTTCATATTGTACAACATACTGTACCTTTTACTCTATTACATTCATCTGAAGGCTGTAGTTACTTTTCAGATTAAGATTTCACAAACAAAAAATATGATTATTTTATATAATGTGACAGTTACAGATTAAAGTAGTTGAGATCAGCTCCACCTCCTCCAGCTGATGATATATGTGATATTATATTAATGGTGGCCATTATGCATATTGATTACTTTTGATACTTTAAGTACATTTTGGTGATAATACTCAAGTCAAATCTTAAATGTGAGACTCTTACTTGTAACAGAGTATTCTTACATAGTGGTACTGCTACTTTCACTTTCGTGAAATATATGAGTACTTCTTTCACCATTGGAGCCTTGTGTTGGGTTGTTAATGTCAATAATTCATGTGCAATCCTATTGCAGCCTGCCCATGTGAAATATCATCAATCTCAATGTGATTTAACTTCCCTGAAATCGAGCAGAACGAGTGCAAACAAAACCTGGTGAAGGTGTTGTAATAAGTCATCAGTTTAACATTTCTGTACAAGTTCTGTACACATGTACGTTTTTAACAGAGGAGAAAAATGGCATTTCAGCCAAAATGTTTATGTTTAATATTGAAGGAGGTAGAAGCAAAAAAAACATCTTGACTTCAAGGGCATAGTGATGAATAAGGATGGAATGAAAGGATGAGATGACAACGGCAAGAAATGGCAGATGTGAATCAGCCAAGGGGGCAAAATATAGACCAAGTTAACATTTTCTTTTCGATTTCTTTGATTAGATTTTTTTCTTTATTTTTGCCTGTGGCTGCCTCAGCACCCCCCAGCTGCCAGAGGAGACTTTCTCTGTGATTTGCCTCTCTTCAGGTTTCTACTTATTCATTCTTTGACTTTATCCTCATCAAGATTTTCATTTAGTTCTTGGTCAGGAACAACCCATGTTCCTTCAATGCAGTCCAGAAACTCTGATTAACACGGTGGGCTCTCAGTGGGCTGACATGCATGACTGGCCGCAGTGCACGACTGCCCTAAATGAGCGACAGATTAGTGAAGGTGAAGGGAAAAATTGCACGGCTGAAGCGTGGTGTCAAACACGTGAAATGACTCATGGCGAACAGGTGAGATTTACACTGTGTCTGTGTGTGTGTGTGTGTGTGTGTGTGCGCGCGCGCGCGCATGTGTTAGTGCCTGAGTCTGGGTGTGTGTTAAGTGGGAAAACTGGCTGAGAGGATCTGGTCAGGTAGGGTGCTAATGGGCTGTCGCAACAGTAGCTGTGTTCACAGAATGACAGGATGACAGAAAGAAGTGTGTGTGTGTGTGTGTGTGTGTGTGTGTGTGTGTGTGTGTGTGTGTGTGTGTGTGTGTGTGTGGGTTCGCTTATGTCCAAATTTGGGATATACACTAGACTCAACACCAGTTGATTCAGGACAGTGGGCAATTAGGGACAAAAAGTGGTCCCCTCAATTTGGAAAACTGCGGTTTTTAGGTCAACAGTTAAGGTTATTGTTAGGTTAAGGTTATTGTTAGGTTAAAGTAGAGTGGTCGTTCAGGTTAGTCTCCAGGAAATGAGTGTAAGTCTATGTAAATTCCCCAAAAATGACATAAGTAAAGACTCTCTCTGTGTGTGTGTGTGTGTGTGTGTGTGTGTGTGTGTGTGTGTGCGCGTGTGTGTGTGTGCGCGTGTGTGTGTGTGCGCATGTGTGTGTGTGTGTGTGTGCGTGCGTGCGTGTGTGTGTGTGTGTGTCAGTGACTTCTTAAGAGCCCAAAGAAATGGAGAAAAGTGAGACAAGGACATTTTTATATTCTGCATTTGCATGATTTATTTCTTACCTGTATATATGAAAGTGAAAGGGAGCTGTTATGAATCCATGAGTGAAGAAAGTTGTCTAATTTATTTCATATTTTCAGAATAAGAATTTTTGATGGTAGAAATTATGTTGGCATGTTACACACATATGGCTGTTACAGAACCAATAATCGCCTAATGCTTTTATCATATCAGTTAATATTTGTGACCATTGCAAGCCTTCTCAAAGTTGTCATTAAGCACATATGCACAAAGGCAAGAAGTAACAAACACACAATAACATGCACAAGCATACAAAAGTACCTCAACAACACATTAAGCGTTCATGCATACACACACACACACGTCACATCTGACAGTCTTTGAAGTTGTCAAAGTGTTTTTCTCTCTCTCTCTCACTCTCTCTCTCTCTCTCTCTCTCTCTCTCATGATGTTTTATCTTTTTGTTTCCTCCTTCATCTGTGACACACTTGTATCTGTCACTCACCCCACTAACAAAGACACATTGTTACTGCAGCTCATTTAAAAGCATGTTTTCTGGTAGGACGGGTTCGCTTTCAGAGAGAAAATCAGAGGAAAATGCATTTGGTCTGTGGACAATGAGACATGAATGAGGCGCTGTGTGAAAAAGTTCTGGGCCATGTTGTTTCACTGTGTGGAAAAAGCTGAGCAATTGTTTCAATATATTGTGGTTACTGTGGATGTCGGCTGTAGCCTGACCCATACTGGACTCACTGATATTGATATTTTAGAGTTTAAAATGATATATATGACAGCAGTATATAATTTTAGCATAAACATGTGACACAAACAAACTATCTTGATATGAATCCCTCAGATTTGGTCGAACCTGGTCAACCTTAGCTTTAATGTCAGCCTCATACATATTGCATGGAAATTGACATTTAGCTAAACATATAGGCAGCTACATAAATTGTACAAGGAAAAACCTGCTTTCTCTTATTTGTGTTGTTGCCCACAAACATTTTGCACAAACACTCTCCAACTAAGGCGTTTTTTTTTTTTTTTGTTTTTTTTTTACAGACGTTACTCATATTTAGATCTACACATGTTTAGATCAATACTCTGGATGAAATAAGTCAATTTCCTTCATGCATAAAGAATCCTTTCTTTTTTCTTTTCCTTTCCCCCCCCCAAATTTTGAGTCAAACACATTCAAGCATAAAAAGATATGAGACCCTCTTGATGTCTCAGAAGACAGCCAGATTGGACTACCCCATGGCGTCATCTGTCGAAGCAGTTCATACAAATTCTTGACAGAGGACGAGTGAAAATGCTGATTTACAGCAGCAGATTCTGATGACGATGATGTCAGAGGACACTAATGATCACGATGATTTCTCCAGCAAGATTCGAAATGTTGTATTACTTTAACAACAGTTGATAAGAGCAGAATCCACGGGTTTAGGAGTGTGGATGGACAGATAAAAAAAAAAAATCTTGATTGTTTCAGCGTTTTCTCTTCGATTTCTTCCAAAGGTTATGACTCCAGTGTGAATCCAGGAAGGATGCCTAGTCAGATCACTGGCTCAATTAGTTCTGCTGGCACCGGTGGGTGTGCGGCTGGCTTTGTTTCTGAAGTCAAAACAGAAAACTTTTTTCTCTTCAAAATCTCATATTACCTGAGGATAGGGGCTGGAATGAATCATCACGCATCTAAACTTTTTTTGAACGCAATCACAGAAACACACATCCACCATTCAGCAGCAAACTCCCTGTGTACACACCCGCAGAGCGGCGATTACAGTGGAAATCAATTTGAGGTGCCCGTGGCTAAACTGATATCATTATGTTTACTGCAGGTTGAATAATGGATGGCTGTATCATTATATGGGGAAGAAATGGGACGAGACAAAGCACAGGTAGACGGCTCGCTGCAGGTGAGAGCTATAATTAGTGCCTCGTTCCTGGCACACCCACACACATACATATGCAAGTGTTGGATCGCACAGGTGCCCGCTCATATTAAAATATGGCAATGGCACTAAATGCACTCCAATTTAAGCTGCACTTAATAATTCCACTTCTGTCATTGTCCCTCTGTTGGCGTCTGGTGTGCTGCAGAGAATTAATCACAGCATCGAGCATCTCTTGAATCAAAGCATTTCCAATTATCAAAAGCGGACTTTTCGAGACGTTGCATGTGTTTCCTCCGCCGGCCGTTAGTTCTTGCTGTTTCTTATTTTATTATGAACACCTGTTCACTCATTTGGCACAGCAGCTGGTTGCCCACTGATGCTCGTGTGTGGTGAAAAAAGGGCCAGGGAAATTTCATGAAATTGCTCACTCTGCGGGTAATATGTTGTGGACACAAATGAGGTAAACCTTTCTTTCCCCCCACTATTGAATGTGATAATGTGACAGTCACTGAAATTGGGAATAATGAACCTTGTTTATCATAAAACAGACTGGAACGTATTAAGTGCAACATGTAGGTGAAGTTTCTCATTCAATTGAAACTTTTTATTAGATAAAAGATTGATAAGATAAACCTTTATAATTTGTCCAAAAATGGTGAACTAATATTCATTTCAACTTTATTTCAGACCAGTTTGATCCATATAAGAGAAAAAAAGAAAAACGAAACATTAACCCTCCTCTTGCATTTGTTTTACCCTCCCTTCCATGACATTTCCGGTCAAAAGTGACCGGTGTGCTTTGCAAGGTGATAACTCTGGAACCCCTTATCCAATTTTGATGGTTGACATCTCATTTGAACAGTCAGAGCAAGTAGAATCAAGGGGTGTCAGACAAAATGACATCAGGGGTGAATTTCATGTTGTAATTTTGGAGTAAGTTCAAAGATAGCGTTTGCTCTACATGACTGTATACTATAAAAATGCTTGCCATGTAGGGTGTGTTTCCTGGAGATGAAAATGCTTTAGTTAGTGTTGTAGCTGAGATTCTTCCCGTTCCAATGATGTATGGGATGTAAAGATTTGATACAGGTAAGCCAGTGTTTGGTCAGTATATATTCCGGACGCACCGGTCGGCCCATCAAGTTTAGCATTGACTGCACTCACTGTGATGAATATAAAAGAAGACACTTATACTGTTTTCATCAATGAACACTTACTGAAAAAGAAATATTAAAAAAAAGACAATAACAGAACATCAACATGATTTGTGTGTGTCTGTGTATGCATGTGTATGCCTGCATGTGTGTGTGTATTGACACACATAGTTGTCAATGCACAGTTGTGGTGGAATGTTCCTTGCAGATGTAGGCATGGCACTTCTGGCAGGCCTGGCTAGTTTTTCTGTCTCAAGGAGCACAGAGCTCGCACCTCTTCCTTTTCTGACCTTGGCAGGGGGCTGTTGGGGGAGTGTCTGGAGAGTTCTGCACTCTCTTTACCAGACTGGCAGAGGCTGGTGTGTAGGGAAGGCGCCATTGGACGACTGGAGTCTCTGACCTCTCTGACAGAAAATCACCTCATCAATGAGTCAAATGAGAGCAAGGCACAAATACATATGCATGAGAGACAGAAAGGGAGGGACATTTAGTGCAAGAAGGTGGGAGGTTTTTCTTTAGAGCTTGCACCTGTGAGAAGATTTGATACATTCTATCATGTAGCCCGAGAAAGTGAGAGGTTCCCGTAACCTGGAGTGTGTGTATGTGTATGTGTGTGTGTATGTGTGTGTGTGTGTGTGTGTGTGTGTGTGTGGTTGAGAGAGAGAGAGAGAGAGAGAGAGAGAGAGAGAGGAGATGTTTTCCATCTGCAGGATGAGCATAATATACTCATACCCATTCATTTCTTATGGCGGTCACTTTTGACCCGAAATATCATAGGAGGTACACTGTTGAATAAATCACTCAAAATTTAATGTAAGTGGTGATCATCAATTGTATATGTTCAGAGGCCTAGTGTGGAGGATAACATAAGGTCTTGAGGCAATTGGATGAAAAACACAATAGTTATGATTAAAAAGAAAGTCACTCGGTCACATTTGACCCGAAATGCAAGAGAAGGGTTAAGTTATTGTAATGAATTTTGACACGCTGTAGATAACTGGAATGATATGGAAATCCTTTAAGTAATTTGTCAAAAAAAGCAAACATTGCATCCATGATTTTTTTTCATAATATTTATTATTATTGCAATATTATAATTTAATCATCTGTGGTACTGAGAGTACATCGATGCATTGTAAATTTTTAAACAACAACATTGCATTCAAGCGTTATGTACAGGTGCATTCATTATTTATCAAAAAAAAAAAACTCATTGTAGCGTCTTGATCAGACACTGGTCGTCCATCTCATAGTAAAGCGCTCATGCAAGAAAATGGACACTGGAGTAGCATCGATAATCAGCTCCTGCAGACACAAGAAGAAAGATACATGTAATTTCTTTAAGTACATCTCTGTGAAATTCTTGTCACAATTAATTCACGATGTCTGATTATGTCTCCTTTATATGTTTTTGCCTTTGATTGTGATTACTATTACGAGATAGACTTGTGGCTCGGTACAGATAAATAGATGGACGGATGGAATTTGCTCCACGTTTTGTAACCTCCCGTCCTTCAAGAAATCAAGTCTGCTAAACTGTATGAAACAGCACATTCCACCTGTTCCGCTCTGGGCCTTGTAACCGATTTAAAGGAAAATAATCCCATTTTATTCATGTCATATAAACGGCACGGGTCCCCAGTGAAGTTAAACAAGCCCGGGCTTACTCATGTGATGGGATATTGTATACGACAGCATGACGAGGTCTATTTATGCTGCAAATAAAGAGCCAGAAATAGCTCTCCCACCTCACTGTATTTAAATGACACAGTGCCAGCTGCTTACTGCTTCTTTCAAGTTGTTACCCTATCAGACAATACTTAAGGAGATGAATGGATTGTGTCGCACTGAAAAACCACTTATTACCATGCGCCTACTGTATCATCCTCGTTCCCCCTCTCTCCTTCCTCTCTGCCCTTCTTTCTTCCCTCCGCCCATCTTTCATTCTCCCCGTTTTATCTCTTTCACCTCTCCATTCCTCTCTCCATCTGTTTTCTGTGATGCATACCCTCTCCACGGTGCTCTGTCCTTCCTTTCCTCCTTTCCAAAGATGGACTGTCTTTCTGTCTTTTCATTATTCTCCACCCATCCCTGCATCCCCAACACACACACACACACACACTCACACTCCTAAAATCCCTCTGTCATTCTGACTTTCTTCATCTGCAATTCTTGCCGTCTCTTCTCGCTTCTCCCTGTCCGTCTTCTCCAAGAACAGTATAAATCAAAGGCGTCCAGGCTTTTTCACCTACGATTATTTATGGAGCTGCTGTAGCAATCATTTTCGTGCTCCTGATAAGTGCACTGAGTACAGTACACAACCTGGACAGGAATATTTTATCACCAACTAAATGAGGAGAAGGGAATAACATGTTATCTTCTTGGCCTCATCTTTTTTTCTTCTGCCTCACACTCTTGTAGTGTAAACCTCCATATCACCCATCCTCTGCCTCAAACATACATGAGATATAAACCCTCCCCACCCTCTTCTTTCACATGATCTGTATCCGTCTCTTTCCAGTTTCTGACCTGAACTCTTCCTTACTCCCAATTTTCCCAAGTTTCTCATTTCTGGATTCTTACAACCCTGATTCCAAAAAAAGTTGGGACACTGTAAAACATAAATAAAATAGAACGTGATGATTTGCTAATCCTTTTTGACATAAGTTCAACTGAAAACAGCACAAAGCCGACATATTTAATGTCTGACCTAATCAGCTTCATTGATTTTTGTAAATATATTCTTATTCTGAATTTCATGGCAGCAACATGTTTCAAACAAGTTGGGACAGCAGCAACAAAAGACTGTGAAAGTTGTGGACTGATCCAAAAACAGCTGTTTGGATCATTCCACAGGTAAACAGGTTCATTGGTAACAGGTGATAGTATCATGATTGGGTATGAAAGGTTCATACTGGAAAGGCTCAGTCATTCACAAGCAAGGATGGAGAGAGGTTGTTTGCAAATGGTTGCATTCTGTTTTTATATGTATTTCACACAGCCTCCAAACTTTTTAGGAATCAGGGTTGTTTTCACACTGTCTTTACAATCTCGCCTAGTGATTAAAGTGAATGGGTGACCTCAGCCGAAACACAGTTTTGGTGTCCTTGTCTGAAAACCAAAATCCCTTCGAGCTCTAGCTGAACGTTGTAGTGACCTTGACCTTTTGCACAGGAGATTCACACGAGTACTGGTGAAGTTTCCTTTGATGTGACGAAGCCACAATATGCCAATGTTCAATATTCTCAGTGGACACTAAAAAGGACAGTAACTGTGGTACTGAAAGCCACTTTGCACATATGAATCCCCATGTATTGGATACTGTAACAGGCCTTATGTTTTGGCTTTGTGCTCACGCTTCTGATTCTCCATCATATTTCTTTTGGCTCAACCACTGGAGCAGATGATGGAGAGAGCGAGAGCAAAAAGTGACAATCACTTTACATCAGCGGCTTTAAAATCGCCATCCTCAGTCAAGTCTGCAGCTCTGTGTTCATTACAAAACAACAGTGTTAGGGGGGAGTGCAGAGTTGATTGCAGCTATTAGATGACAAAGTGCGGCACAGCAGGGGTTGGGTTGTGAACCTGTGTTTTTTTTTGTTTTTTGTTTTTTTGTGGTGACAGTTTTTGACTGGCAGGGAAATGCTCAGTCAACTTGAAAGCTGGGGTGTGTTTGTGAAATGTGCGCATGCAATGATGAAAGAAGCTCACTGAGCTATGATATGGATGCGCAAAGTGAACTATTAAATGCAATGACACTGATTGTTTGCATGTTAGACAGTGATTAATATGTTTATTTGAGGTTATTAGAGCAGAAATTGAGCTGAGTGCATTTTGTAGGATGTGGTGGAATGTGTACGCTTCTATACACATTAGCTGAAGTTGTTCCATTATTGTCAATGTTTCCCATTCCTGTTATCAGAGGCATCCAACTAGTATTTATGTTATTAATGATCAGTGAGTAAGACTTTGCAGAAGATGAATAATGGGTGGAGGTTTAAGCAAATGTTGTGATGCCAATCTACGGAAACCCTGAGAGGCAAATAAGAGAGGCTCGACCACAAGAGGCTTTAGTGTACTCCACATGGAAGAAGTTTGTCGTCAGGGCTTTCTGCCAGAAAGGCTTTCTACCGTATGGTTAATGCTGTGATGTGTGTTTTGTTGCCTAAACCTAAAAAACTGTAACTGAATATAATAATAACAACCATAAGTCAAAGACTAAAAACCATAGTTTCAAATGGGACACATATTCCAGTGTTCTGGGTGAATGACCCATGTTTGGCTCATTCCTCCACCACAGCCTCCTTCCAGATGGACTTTGTCATTCTTTGTATTATGTCACCTAACTGCCCAAAGGCTCCTAAAGCCCTGAAGCCAAACTTCTCCCATGCGTGGGGTAGTGGTGCACTTCACTTTTCATCTGTTTTCACAGGTGAATAAAAGTAACTTAAGAAAATGATCCTGGCAAAACCTTTTTTCCACCTGTTCATAAACACAGGAGAGAAAACAATTTAGCTCAGACTTGGAAAATGTATTTCCAGAATGTCTTTGTTTTTCTCACTTGCCTCTCAGGGCTTCCGTACGATTCGCTGAGAAATGGAAACTGGAAACATTTTTCACTTTTCTTAAAATGTTTTCCTCTGGCTCTAAAGCTGCACTATGATATAGTCTGTTTTAAACAAATGAATAAATAGTATATATTACACATTATCAGTTTCTGTCTGCAACTACGTGCACAAAAATAATGTCCTTTTTCCAAAAACTAGCATTTCATTTATGGTAAGAGCTTTTGTGGTCATAGACCATTTCATCTGATGACACTGGCCAGCAACCTGCTGAATTGTGTTTATCATGGTCACAATGGCAGAAAGCACAAACACATATTTCTATTTGAAAAATTTGGGGGAGGATGCAACTATTTTCAATTGATCCCACTTGTAGTAAACTGTAACTTGTAATTTAATACAGATACATATTTAGAGAACTGCATAAATCATATGAGTTATTTCACTATGGTATCTAAATGGTGAATATCCAGAAACTGTTCTGACCTGAGTGTCAATGTTGTGCTGTGGGGTCAGCTGATGTGTCACTCCGTTCACATCCGTTATGGTCACCCCTGTGATAACGGTAGTGCCGGCACCCCAAACCTTCACCACACCCAGGGTCAAGTGGTCAGCAGGAGCCAGGCCATTGTGGACGATCCCATTGGCCAGCGTGCTCTGTAAATGAAAATGTTGGAGAAGAGAGCGTGAAACAAAGAGGACCATTAGAAATACATAGATGATTCATATTAAATAATATCTCTTCTGTTCTATGCTTCATTTCCCTACTGTGGGAGATTTACCATTTGAGTATCTTTCTCCATACCATTAGTTTTACATCCACCATATTATAATTTTTACTCTATGCTTGGCTTTTAGCAGCCCCTTAAAAACTGAGGAAGACTAAAATGTCCTCGCTTTGTAAAATTGGAGACTCAGATGGAGCTACTGGAAGACTCACTCACACGCACACACACACTCTCACACGCTCACACACATCTACATTCAGATAGCCATCCAAAATGGCATACGATCTGCTAATCTGCCAGGCAGCACTGGCCTCATTGCCCAACTTATCCTCATCTTCTCACATCTGCCTGTTCACACATACACCCCACACACTCACATGCATGCACACGCGCGCGCACACACACACACACACACACACACACACACACACACACACACACACACACACACACACACTCGAGCACAAAACACACACATTTGCACTCTCATTCTCGCTCGCTCCCCTTTTGGCTGTCAGACAGCGTGCCTGTTTTATCGCTGTGTGAAATTGCTTTGGAATGAGCCTGATGGTAGGCAGAGGACAGCCACAGATGTTTGGCCATGGTCGCTGTATGTGGGTACGTGTGCGCTGTAGATGCGTGCATATATGGATGTGTGTATATGTTTGTGATCAAACGTGTGCTCATTAGTGTGTGTCTGTGGGTGATTGTGTGCCTTTGCTTGGCTAAGAAGCAAATAGGGCTGGGTTAGTCCCATTAGTCCCAGTGATTAGGGAGTGTCTGTCATGTCGCACTCAAAATGTGATCAAGCTGTGGCCTACTCGCTTCTCACTGAACTTGGCCATAAGATTTAAGCATGTGCACTAATAACTCCTAGGGCACTAATTTTGCACATGTGCAATGTCAGCAGTGTTGCAAACGGCAACATAATTTCATATTTTGTTGTCTTTCTTTATAGGTCTATTTTTGTTTTACTGATTGGTAATGTCATGGCTCCATATAAAAAGGCATATGGCAAGGTTGATGCAGAGGTGCAGCAGAGGTTGTAGTGATGGAGTTGAGCAGTACAATTTTGGCAGTTTCTTCTTGCTGCTCAGACAAATGCAAGTTTTATCTGAGAGACCTGTTGATGCACCTTAGTATCTACGCATTTTGTTGGACAACTTGCACAAATCCAACTTGGACAAATTTTTATTTTTATTCAGTTTTAAAGTATCCCAAATTTTTTGGAATCTGGGTTGCACATGAGTTTGTTTTTTTTCATCATTTTGGAAAGTGTTTATGCTTTTGTCAACTACAGCCACAAACTAGCTCTTTTCGGTTGTGTTTGTGATCAGAGGTTGTCTGCGCAGGCAGAAATGTAAGTACAATTTTGTGCCAATACACGAATCAGAAACGCACTGTGTTCTGAATGAACACGACCACAGCTGCGTTACTCCAACCACCTCGTTGCGAGCATGTTCTTTTGGAGCCACAAAAATACGAAACAGGTGCGTACGCAACAAATCCTCACACCTGATGAATATGACATTGTGACTACATTAGTGCTGTCAGCTTTGCGTTGGTACAAAACTAAAGGCTCAAGACTTTTACTGTTACATTGATTGATACATCTGATTTCAGGATGCAATTCTATGAATGGACTCAACCTGCTTGAAATGTCACAATGACATGATCAAGACTGCTAAATCGTATATCAAAAGCAATGAGGAGAACAGGACAAGCTGCTTTCATGTGAACGTGTAAATCATCTCCATCATTTCAGCTGTATTAAGACTGTAAAATCATTATTGTTAAAGCTTTTATATATTGCAGGTAAAGTCTAGTGAAAATGATTCTACATTCAGATTATCATAATAGTGCTATTCATAAGCTAATCAACAACATTTGTATGTCATTACTTTGATACAGGTTTTAAAGAAGAGTTTTTGAAGTGAGAACTTTGAGTTAAAAGAAGTAAAAGCTACATTCAAATCACCAGTTATACATGAATTCTGTGCTAATGGTTTCCAACTGTTAGCCTTTGACATTCGCCTACCACAGCCCTGTTGCATGTCAAAGCACGGGCTTATTCACCCAGTCTCACTGAATTAATAACAATAATGACGATGAAGGAGAAAAAAAAGAGACGTGACTCGTAGTTGGCCTTTGAACTCACTGAATGTGCTGAAAAGGAGATCTGCAGATATTGTCCTTTGCCAACTGTGTCTGAGGAGAGAAAACAAGAGTGAATTACAAACAGAGCCACAAATGGAAACAATGGAGGAACAGAGAAAATAGGCTTGTGACAACCTGAATGACAGAGGGACAAAGAGAAGTGAATAAATGAGGGGCTGTATGAATAAATGAGTATTCATACTGACCAGAGGACTGAGTTCATATTCATGTGACTGACTGGATGGACAAATAAACACTTGATGAAGTGGATAAATGAATGAGTCTGAAAATATTGAGAAACATCATCGCAATTACCCAGAGCTAAAAGTGACACCTTCACTGTTTGTTCCATCCAACCAACAGTCCAAACCTTGAAATTATTGAAAATAAATAATTTTTTAAAATCAAAATAACTAAGAAGGAAAATCAGCAACTCTTCGCATTTGTGAAGTTGGAACCATGAAATGCTTTTTTGTACATGAAAAATTATTTAAACGATTAACAGAAAAGCTGCCAGTTAATTTTCTGTCAATCAATTAAAGGACTAATCGTTTCAGCTCTACTTGTCCATTTGTTTGTCCATTTTCCATTCACAAAAATCTTAATTTGTAAAGAAACTAGTAACTAAAGCTGACATAATAAATGTAATGAAGTGAAAACGATAAAATTTTCTTTGGAAATATCATGAAAGAGAAGTAGAAAGTAGCACACTTAGTAAATGTAAAAGTGTCTCAGATTTGACCTTATCAGAGCACTTAGGTAAATGTACTTAGTTACATTCCACCACTGGTTAATATCTATTAATATCGTGACTCATTAATAGACTCTTCCACACATTGATTCATCACCCAGTATTACCATGACTTATTAGAGTCAGATTAAACGAACAAATAATAGAATTGAACACAGGACTGGTTGAAGGAATGAGGGGATAACTGACGAGTGACTAATGCATGGATGAGTCAGCCTGACTGACAGCGGAGTGAGCAGCTAACCCTCTGAAGTGAAACTCAAACACGCAGAACTCCAGAAAAGCAGATAATGCAGGTAAGCAGGCGCCCTAGCGAGCGGCAAAGCAAACAAGAAAGACATAGGGAGGCTGCACTGCAGACAGACAGGGAGACGCAAAGGAGAGAAGCGAGCGAGCAGATAAAAGAGGAGTGATGGAGAGCATATCTCCAGGCAGCGACACAGGGAATTACTGTAATAGTTTCTGTCACTCCCCTTCTCTGTCATCCCTCGTTCCCTCTCTATCTCCCCCACTCTTCTTTGTCCCAACACAAACACACCTTTCACAGAGGAGTGCATCTTCTCACAGAAGCACTTCAGAGACTGATTCTGTTCCTACATCAGTGTGTGCGTGTGTATGAAGGAGCGAGAACGTGTCGAGAGACTGTGTTGTAGTCGTCTGTGTCTGCCTGATAAAATCAATGAAGGGATTCATATTCAGTGAAAAATAACTCCATCTGCTTTCTCGTACTGTACGTGATTTTTCGACACACTGGGGCTCAGGTGGATCTTCATTTCCTGATTTTAGAAACTGCTTCTGTCAATAAATAGATGAAACTTCAGCTTTAAGCTTCAAATTTTAATCAATTTGGTAACTGTCATCTATCTTTTTTTTGTAATTAACAGAAAAAATAAAGAGTTGAATGATGTTTATGTATGTCAGCAGTGTTCTTGTGTGTGTGGCCCTAGATGAAACGAGTTATCTAAGTTAGCAAAATGTATCATCCGATTGACATATTCCAGTTTGGACCAAAGTGGTGGACCAACAAATGACTGAGAACCACCAAGAACATATTGAAATCAGTGCCAGTGGTGTTTGTGCTTGTCCGTTCTGTCCACCTTCCATGATTTTTACCCATCTATCCTCCCCAATATTTTCAGTTGTGTGTGTGTGTGTTTTTTTTTTAATGGTGACCCTTTCGCTTACCTATTCCTTCTCCATCGTCCCAGAAGAGCGAACCTGCAGCCATTCCGTCGTCATCGAGGGCGACGATCAGTCCTAAAGGATTCGTCCGACTGAAACAAAAAGGGGCAGAGAGGGTTCTAGCAGATCGCTAAAGGACGACATCTATTTATACCTGCTGCTGAGGACAAATACATTAACATTCCTGCTGGGGGCATCCACCTGATCTCACTGCTGCTGGGAACACGTATCACCCTCGAACTGTCTCTCTCTCTTACTCTCACTGCCTCTTTCTTTAACACACTAACGATCATTGGTGACACTCACTTTGACGGGCATCGGTCATACATGGCAAAGTCTTTGAAACACAGCAGCAGCAGCAGCAGTCCTGTCTCTCTGCACAGGCACTTCACACTAAACACACAGGGTGCTGACCTGTGGCTGTGTGCTGTCATGATGTGTCAGCCATGATGTGTATGTGTGTGAACTTACCTGTAATATGTAGTGTTCTCAGGTTTCTGCCAGGGTATGATATATCCTCCTCTGACGTGAAGGTTAATATGATCAAGGGGCGTGGGCATCGTATGCATTTGGCCGCGCAGTCCAATATCTCGAGTCTGATGAAAGCAGCAATAATTACATGCTATTAAAGTACTTGAAATAATGTAGGTAATTAAACTTTGATTCATTATATTCAACAATTCCTTTGTGGGAAATTGGCATTTGTGTGCCGGTAAATCACAAAGTACGCAGTAAAATATGTGACATCTATAAAGGTTTCAGTAATTTATTACACGCCAAAAAAATTCTTTGCAAACTTCTCCCCCCCCCAGTATGCTTCACTGTGTCCTTGCTCCTTCCCTCTGTTTGCCGAGGGGACAAGTTTAATGGAGGTAACCACTCCTCTCCACCACCCCGTACCCAAATTTATGCTGCTGTTTCTCCTGTTTTGTTTGGCTTTATGATGCTGCCTGACAGATGGGGAGTCCCCTAGCTAGAAAGAGCCTGAGCAATTGGATGTTTGCTTTTGTCATCAAGGCGCCTTCTGCAGTTGTTGAGCTGCAAATCCTTAATGATGTTGTCAAAGATGTCTCTTGTTAATACTGTCAGCCGGGTTTCTTGTTGTAGTTGTTTTTAGTTTGTTTGTGGTCTTTTGTAAAAAAATAGCTTGCGTCTCATAAATGTAGTGCTTTGCGCCTTAAGACAAGATATGGTGCACAGATGTACTTTTATATGTTAGGAATATGCTCCACGTTATGCATACACTGCCTCTGTTACCTCTTTCAATAACAGATACTGTAATTATTTTTCAGTGCTATCTTTTTTATTGTCGCACCAGAGGTGTGCTCAACTGTGTCGGTGTTTTCTCATCATCAGTATTCCTACAATGCATTATAAGATAGGAGAGGCTTTGTGTTTGGGCTTTCTAATTGTTTTGTGGTTGTTAAGGACATGGCCTCACCGTGTGGTAGTCATACCAGCGTGTATTAGGAATGTAGCCTTCCACGCTCCTGGCTCCCTGTCAATTACAAATACAGGTAATCAAAAGCATGATTCCAACCAAATTATATAAAACACAGGCGAATATGTTTGTTATTGCATGACTGAAGTAAAAAAAAAAGTGTGTGTGTTTATACCGGATCTAGGGCAGGGCTGATAAGAAGTGCAGGTCCCCACAAGAATTGCCTGTAGACGTCCCATGTGTTTTTGTCATCCACAAACCTGGAACACAGCAGCACAGATGCCATTAAGCCCGAGCGACTCCTGTGTCCTCAGCCCAGACGACTGTTCAAGTGCTCATTCAGAATGCAATGGTTAGAAGATGCAAGCCAAATAACCCTGTCAGACTCACCCTGCCAGCTCTTTAAATACCATCTGTGACTTTAGAAGAAGAGTCTTAAAATGAATAAATACGTCTTTTTTTTTTTTTTTTACACACACACACACATTCACATCTGGGAGCTGTCAAGTACAGCCACATCTACGTTCGGCCTCTAAACAGTCACACTGGAGTTAAAAGAGAAAGTGCCTTGCTCAAGGGCTTCTTAACGGCAGCTGCTGTGACAGGGAAGACACATTTGATTTCTCTTACACTGTCAAGTTATTCAGATGAACAACAGCTAATAGGGGAGGCTTTGGTGGTTACATTTCAACAACTCAATGAGACATTAAGACAGAGTCGAGCTGAAAACGTGTTGAAGCACTCAAATGAAAGCTCTGCCTGCATTTGGTTTTAGTCCAGCAACCACCACATGTGATATCCTGCATTACAATGAGGAGCAATGTGGTGTGAAATCAGGAGAAACGATCCATCCTGGTACCAACTAAATGATTTGATGAAGTGATTACATGTAATGCTTGAGCCCTGTGTTAGCAGAAAAGATAAAAACCTGTGTGTGTTGTGTGCTCTGTGCTTACTCGTGCAACATTGGCCGGACTACGGTGCTTCCTTTGATGTGAGCCTCATACATCAGTGTGTAGAGGTAGGGCAAGAGGGTGTAACGGATGTTCAGGACGTCCCGGGACGCAGCGGAGAAGGTGGAGTTCCAAGCAACAGGATCTTGTCTCTGATGGACAAAAGAAAGGAAAGCAGTTTTTAATTGTTTTAAATTTAATAAGAAAAATATTGTTGCAAATTTTGTCGAATGAGGATTTCAGCTTTTTGTGGTCGGGAACTTGTCGCTTACATTTTTTACTCACAATTGACCTGCTAAGCTCCGCCTCCTTTGTTACTGTCAAGGTTGTTCTGACTTTTTAATCAAGTCAAGTCAAATTTAATTTTAATTCTGAGCAAAGTGCTTTACAAACATAAGCAAAGAGCAGACAACAAAGATGCACCCAAGCAAAACTCAGGATAAAATCAATAGCTAATGTAAAAACTAATAAAATAACCATTGTAAATACTCATTTAGAAGCCAAAGCTAAGAGCTGGGCCTTGAGCCATTTGTTCCACAGGCTGGGACTGAGAGAGCGTGGCCGCCTCTGAGCTTCTGCTGAGTCCAAGGGGGTGACCATTCCTTACACTTTTGATCTCAGGTTTTAAACTCCTGAATGCCATATATCTACATGTGGAGAGATCCAAAGCTTGAGCAACCTGCCATGCCTGATACAGTTGCTTAACTCTGATTGGACGATCACTGTTTGTTCTGCGAAGATATTCACATACAGGTGGACAACCTGTTTTAGGGAATGCCAAATGAGAAAAAGTAAAAATACCTGTACAACATCGACCGACTGAGGTGTTTTACACGTAGCTGGAGACAAGTGCTCAGTGTTAGAGTAAACACATTCAGTGTTTCAATAGATACAGACTTCAAAAGCTCTGTCGATGGTTCATTTCTCTCACTTACAAGTACGGATTCACACAGACATACAAAAAGACAGCAGTGTATGGATGTGTTTTAGATCTGTCTGCTGTGAAATGAATGCACGTTTACACACAGCTGCATTTTTTTCTTATCTCTTCATTGTGTTTGCAGCATCGACTCTCTTCCTATTTGGATTTCACAACAAGCAGAAAATGAGTAGCTTTAAAATGTTACCGTGCATGACGAGAGGCTGACAGCAACAACGGCTGGTTTGCAGCACACCAGAAATACTCAAATGGCCTGCATGCATTTAGACTGATGAATGATGACCAGACTATTCTGTCCCACACTGTACTGACATTTACCTCATTTTAATTGGCAACAAGTGTCCCCTTAAGAGACAAGGACGGGAAAGGAGGACACAGTGTACCGTCATTCTGTAGATATGGGCTAATCTAAATGTACTACAACTCATTTTCTGGAACTGAATTGAGGACAATAATCAGTCTGGTCAAGTACACACTCTCTCTCTCACATACACACAAACGCACACACACACTCAGGATCATGAAGATTTTCATCTGAAGCGTGTCATCACCATATGCTCCTCCCAATGATGCCATGCATGTGTCTGTTTTGTTGTGTGCTACATTTGCATGTGAATGTGTGTGTGTGTGTGGGGGGGCTTTCAGTGTTTTATGTGTGAATCTGTGTGTTCTGTCTTTCAGTTTAAGACAAAAGAAATCTTAAGATACGATCACAGAAATCACCACAGAGACCAATAAAATGACAGACATTTTCATCCCAGCTGCAATTTAGATGGGTCAGATTTGATAATAGTTATTAACTGTAGCTCAGTGGTTACTAAGTACAGGCCTAACGGCACATGATTGAATACAGAACATTTCCATTATCGTATGACCTAAGGAGTTTACCAGATTATCATTTAATTTTCTGAGGAAATTTACAAGATTGTAATTATCTGGAAACCCAGGAGTTCTTCTACCTGCCTCCCTCTTTAGTAACCATCCTCTCACACCCTCATGACTTACAATCAGATGTGTTCACCGGGAAGTAATTACCATGGTAAGTTGCGCATGTATCAGAAAGAGATAGAAAGAGAGTAGCTGATGAAATGAATCTAAATGAGTGAGTGTGAGCTCGCTTTGCTTTTTGCGATTGTGGAGGACAGGTTCAGTATTACCACCCAACCAGACAAAGTTTCAGGTCTCGTGGGTCGACTTTGGGCAGTTTGGTTGCGTAAAACTTCAGGCTCGAGTCAGGTTTGGTTATTTTCAAATGTAATTTATTAAGACTTTCCTCTCTTTTTTTCCTCTCTCATCTCAATTCCAATCATGTGTGTCATGTGTTGCAAGTAGATACGCAATCCCCGGTGGGAAGCAGGAAGAGAGACGGAGTGTGGCGTTGAATTAGCCTGGTGAGCGGAGTAATCAGTATTGAATGGGAAAAAAAGGGAAAAATGTGCTAATGGGGAGCTTCTTGAAATTTCAGATTATTCGGAAGGATAATGCATTATGGGAACCTTCTGACCTCATTGTGACAAATGATAAATATGTAGTGTAGAGATTGAAATGCTATTCAGACATAGCAAGAATAAAACAACAGACAAACAACATTGTCAAACTACCATCCTGACAAGTACGGACTATGGTGAAATTGGGACTCAAACAGGTGTGCAGATTTCTGCATGTGTCACGATTAACAGGTATTACATAATCTTGCTCTATCTCTGCATTAGGTCACACCAAACCCAACTAATGACACAAAAAATATCCACATTTGTACCTGTGCTGGGATTTGATGCAGCTATTCTGAAGGTTGAACTATTCAAGTATTAGTGAGCTTGCATCCTATTGGTGCTGGGGCTGCAAGGATCAGATCTACATTTAAGCACTGAGCTAAGTCATGCCACAGATACCTCTGAACTCAAGACGACTGTTCCCAAAGTTGCAGAACTTTTGTCAGCAGCTAATGCACAGGTGAAGTATGTGAAGCGAACGGGTGATGATTAGACAGCTGACAAAGTGCAACAATAGGGCAGACATTGTGTTTAGCACTGTGCTCCTCAATCAAGGTCGTCTGACCAGTTTTGCAAAAAGCTGGATTGTCGCAAACAATCTTCCCCAAAAAACTCACTTTATACTTTTTAGCATTCAGTCACACAAATCGTGCTTGACTTGGCAGCCACACCACTGTCTGTTGGGCCCTCAAGGTAGACTTTTCATCTGCACAAAACCAGAGGAGGGATTGATGAAGAGATGAGAGCAGGGAGAGCTGAAGACTGAGGAGCAGACAGAGAATCCATCTTCTGAATTCCCCTAATTTATAGCCACATTTATAGGTGGCAAAAGGCCTTGTGACACACACTGATTGTGGACAGATATGTATGTGGGTATGCGTGCACACGCTCGCACACGCAGCCTCAAGGGGAAAAAAATGAGGTTATCTGGCTGTGTCAGCCCTTCTCATCTTTTCTCTCCTCTGCTTGGTCTTTCTCTTCATTTATCTGTCTGGGATCTACTCTCTCTGCCCCATCTCATATACCTTGGAGTTTCTGTTTTGCATTGCAGAGCTCACAACATAAGAAATTATATTTAGACGAACAATATGTCCCTTTGGGTGAAGAACAATACACATGAATGGAATATGACCACGCTGCTGAACCAGCTATTGGAGGAGAATATATCTCGTTTAATTAATTTTGCATTGTTCTGATGAGACTGTGGACACTGCAGTACATTGCTGGTGCAGTGAAATTATCCCAAGGTCAACATTGAAAGTTGTCTGAGGGCAAAGAGACACTAGGCGTGACGGAGCTCGGGGAATGACTCTGCAAAAACTCTCCTCTCTCTTCCTCTCTCTCCGCTGTCTCTGACCTTGCGTACCCTCCGGCCTGGTTTGTGGTGTTAATACTTTGTTGTCAAACGCCTTGTTAAGCACGCTGGAGGTTACAGTCACTAACTGTCTGATGATTGGGGATTTTATATGGCTGACTGGAAAAATAATACAGTTTTTACAGTAGACTACATAAATAGCCGACCTTGATTCCCTTTTTTCTCCCGTCTCCCAGACCTGTTTTTTTTTTCCTCCTCTCACCCTCCTCTCTCACATACTGACGTGATCGCAGGTGTTTCAAAATCGGCAAATTGTTTATTCAGCCCCGTCCCGGCTCTCACGTCCTTATCACTACCTCGTGTCACCACCATTTAACTTGCTAAATTGCCATCTTGTATTATTCTCCGCCAATTTTATCTCTCATCGTTTTTTTTTTTTTTTTTTTGTCTTTCTCTGTCTCATAGCCTGTGAACTTCTCTTCCCCTCCCAGTTCCTTTATCTGTATTTGCTTGTCAGTATTTCAATACCTCTGTTCTTTCAAATACCTTCACTGTTCACCCACCAATTCTCTCTCTCTCTTCCCCTCTTACTTTTTCCGCTCCTCCTGTCATTTTGTGACGCCCCCTCTCCTGCCGTGCGTGTGTGTGTGTTCTTTCTGTCAATTTTCTCCATGTTTAAACACCCATTTGCAAGCCATTATTAAATGATTGGAATCATGGGGTGTATGTGTGTGTGGAGTGGAGGTTAGTCGGTGTGCAGCGGTGCCCAGATCACCTTGAGAATTCAATTATATCCCCACTCCATGCCGTTAAAAAGCACTGACGCACACACACGCACACGCACACACACACATGCACGCACACACGCACACACACCTATCTGTGTCTTGTCTAGTATTGCAGACTCTAGTGCAGCGAAAGTTCGCCCGGTGGGATCGATCTCGGACGGGCGTTATTGGATTTCTCAGATGTGTTCCAATGCTCTTAAAGGTCACTGCTCGAATGAATGCCACCGACACTACACCACCAAACAGGTCTATCTCTTTGTGTGTTTGTGTATGTCAGCTGCAGATTAAGAGGGAGACGGGCAGAGAAAGCAACATTTTTTCGCAAACAAAAGGTGTGTTGGTCTGTGTTTTTTTGTACAACTATGCTCATGCAACTTGAGCTCCCATTTTCAAAGCACAAGAACATGCAAGCTGAAGCAGGCTTTTGGTCAGCTCTTGAGCAACAGCTTGGTGTCATTTAAGGCCAATTTATGTGAAATCAGCTCTCATAACAGTTTGAAAGCATTTGGCTCCTTTTGCAGAGTTGTAAAGCAGAGCATGCACATTCAGAGTGCAACGGCTGTACTGTGGGAATATAGTGTATCACCCTTTTCTGGGGATTGCCAGATTTATCCTCATGAATTACATTAAATTTTAAACGCAGAATTGTGGCTTTTCAGTATATTATTCTTTTAGCAGTAGTTATAGTGGAGATAATAGCTGCATTAATTTTGATCTGAGGTTTTACTGTGGCTGCAAAAATGTGTTGTTTCTTTGGTTTGAGAAACTACAGAAAGAGTTATTCCACATGTATGTATGTACATGAAGTATCAGTATCTCAGCTGCAGTAAGCCATGTTGCAAAAATGTGAAAATTCTTGATCGTTTTGTCATCCACATGAAACAAAAACAAGTAAGAAACTGAATCGAAGTGGGTTTACAGCTCATCTCAACTTGAGTGCCTCCAGTTTCCACTCACCGGGTTACCCTTGCCGTTGTGGTTGCGTGCATATGGATAGAAGGCACCGAGCTGCATCCAGCGAAGACACATCTCATATTCAGCTGGTCGGAAGAAACCACATATGTCTGCTCCGGTCTGAAGAATTGGAACAAATAAAAAAACAGTGTCAGTGCATATCTGTATGTGAGGAGAAAGAGATGGACAGAAAAATGGGCAGCAGGGTGCAGGTGTGACTACAAAGAGCACTCTCCAATCACAGGGTCACACTGCTTCTATTGCAAGCATCACGTGTCTGAGGTGTCCTTTTGCAAGACATGGCACAGGTGAGGGATGTTGTGTATCTGACCCTGTGCCTGGACTGAGGGCATGCAAATGATTTCCCATGCAGCAGTCGATAAGGTGTCAGGTTCTGATTATTATTAGATGCACTGAAGAGGTGAGACCGCAGAAAGAAAATATGATAAGGAGAGAGGAGATATGAGGGGCAAACCAGCAAAGATAGGACAACAGTGCAAAAGTTTTAATAACAAATCCTCAGTTAATAACAAGTGTTTTTAGGTCACGATGGACGAGTGCACAGGCTCTCGATCAGGGTAGGACTTATCATGACATGCTTCAATTGTATCTCAAGTTGTCCTCTGATCAAAGGGTCTAGCAAACAACATAACATCACTCAGGCTGCTGTAATCTACTTAGAGAGGACAAGGTCGCATCAATAAGATTATGTCTTGTCAAAACAGATCAGATGATGATACTTACGTAAGAGATGCCGAACAGACTGAACTCCAACATGCCTGCAGAACGAAGGAAAATAGTGAGCTATGTTAAAAAAAAGATTCCTGTTTCTTTCTACATTATCCGTTTTTGCAAGCATGTGTGCATATGTGAGCAAGAGCCTATTATTATCAGACAACTGGTCATGATGCAGATGCCATTACTAATTATCAGACCCAGTCTTATTCCAAAGAGAATATTTACAGCGTATGTCTGCATGTACCTATGATGGATTTGAAAAGCTGGTCCCAGGAGGAATAGTTGTCACCGAGCCAATGTCCAACCCATTTTCCACTGGAGGGGTAAGTAGACCTGGTCACCACTATGCCTCTTTTACCTGTCACACTCAGCAGGGCGCTGCAAAGAGAGGACAGCTTCAGGGATTTGTTACATACAGATGGACACATAAACGAGCAACAAGTACAGTGTGAAAGTGTCTCCTCCCTCTTAAATAAAGTACGTTCATCTTAGAAGGGAATTAGCCAATTAATTGTGATTGTTAAATTCAGCACAGTGCTAAAATGAAACAATTCCTAAACTGAAGCACCTGGGCTCAAGGCCCAGCGGTGCAGAGCATCCCCAGGCTCCTCCAAAGCAATCTGGCCTCCCTGTGGTGAGAGGAAAATGTCACCGCAAGGACCAATGTAGCTTCACATTGGTGATTATTATCATAAAGATTTGATGTGACTATATTTCTGTGGATAGCTGCGAGATATCGTTTATGTATCTCCTGTGGTTGCATTTTTCTTCTAAACCATGTTTGCAGTGATAGTTCCTACTCTTCCTCTTCTCTTCTCTGTATCTGATCTGACTGTGTGCTCTGATGATGAAGTTTTGGAAAATTTGTCTACTTGTGGTCTGGTCCAGTAGGTAATACGAACATGTTTCTGTCATGCACCAGATGATATTTAAAATAGTACATCTGTGTTGATTCATATGGACATTTTATACTTTTGTACAACAATGTGTTTAATAGAAAATCTGCCCTCTTACAAGTGATATATATATGTTCTTGTGAAGTATTGAAATAGTATCACCTACAATACAGAGCATCCAAAAACTACAGAAGTTGGCATGCCAGAAGACAAGCACACACACACACACACACACATGGAAACACACACATATGATAAGTACATATACACTTACTCATAGGTGGGCTTGGCGTGGGTCCAGCCGTACAGGTTGTGGACGTCGTAGTGTCTGACCTTTGTTCCATCATTGAGTATCTGCTCACTGTTCATGCACAGAGTCTTATGGCTTAAGCCACGTTCTTTAGACTCCAGGGCTTTTGGAAGGGCATACAAACAAAAAAAAAATCACATAGGATCCTTGGAAGGATCATAGCTTGAAAATCTAATCACAACACGAGAAGACCAAAATACAGAATTGCGTGTGTCTTACGTGGCATATAAGGAGGGTTCTCCAGAAGTGGATTACCCAAGCATTTCTCTCCAACTGTGCCGTGGACAAAACTGGCAGGCTCATTCATGTCCTACAGATAAGGATGCGGAAGAGAAAAGAAAATCAGGTTGGGTGAGGTAATCCTTTTATAAATTTTATTTATTTCAGGTTACTCACAATCCAAATGCCGTCAAATTTTGTGGTGTTCTCATAGAATTCCCGGATTTCTCTTATCCACCAGGCAGCTGTTTCATCGCGGAAGAAGTCAGGGAATGCGGCGTATGACCTGTATATCTGGAAATAGGACAGTCGAACATTCAGAAAATTAAACGCTAAAACATCGACACAAGTCTGAAAGATCGGATGAATTTTAATTGTCTCTCATTGTGTTTCCTTAATTAGGGCATAATTTCAGATCCTGTCTGTCAGCAGCTGGAAGGCATATTTTCCCATATGTTGGAAGTTATAGGAAGTGTTATGTGTCAGTGTAGTGAACATCGAAAATATTGTACCTCTACTTGAATATCCCAGTCCAGAGATTCATCTACAGTGATATTGGGGTAATCTGGCCAGACCTGCAAAAACCATTACAATTAATTACACCAGCACACATTATGTAAAACCCATTTCTACTCATCCAGACATGCTTGTGTATTTTTTGGCCATCTATTCCCTCTCACCTTCCCCCACACGATTCCATTGTTGATGTTTTGAGGCCATTTGATGAAGACATCATCTTCTAAACCTCTCTCATAGGCAGGATAGTATTTTGTCTCATTGCCTGAGATGGCTGGATCCTGGAATTATTATACACATAACTATTTAGTTGTAGACGGCAGTTGGTGATTCATTCAACATTCAGTCTGCACAGATATAAGGTTTAGATTTCTTTAATGTCTCTACATATTATTTACATCCGCCCTATGTTTTCTGATTTCTGAGTGCCCAAATATGTGGCTGTATCAATAGTCCTGGGATATAATGGCATTACCAGAATGAAGATGAACCTCATGCCTTCTCCCCTCATCCTGTCAACCATAGCAGGCATGGTTTCAAACTCCGGGTTCAGAACAAAGGCCAGCTGACGTTCCATGTAGTCAATGTCTGCATACTGCACATCCTGCAGGGGGCGTGGGCGAAAGCACAAATTAAGTAAAATTAAACTGACTTTGTGTTGTTGAAAATATCAGAGCCTTGATAGGAAATAAAACAACTTAGGTGTCACTTAAATAGCAAAATAATATTGTAGTAAGAGACATAACTTTGATTAGGGTGTGCATTTCACTTTAGTCCTTGGACTGTTTGCTGCATATTCAGCTCCCAGAACAAAGAGCTGTGAATTAATGCATTGAATAAATAATGACGGAAAAAAGCAAAATAATAATTATAACTTAGATTTGATAAAAAATAACGTTATTGCCATCGTCAAGAAAATGAATTACATGTTCGGCTTGTAATAGATACTGAAAATTGAATTCTGCAACACCCGAGCTATGACAGGAGTGAGGGTTTCCTTTGCCTCTGGCTGTTATTTCTCACTGTGAAAGCAAAGCTTCATCTGCTTTGGTTGCCTGGTGTGTCTATGGCACTTTTAAGGTTGGTTAGTCTGTAAAGCTAGCTGATGTGGAGCCTTTGTAAGAAGCTGTATTTTCTGCTTCTTTCATTCCAGTTAATGATGCAGGTTTCTTTTTGGCTGGCGTCAGCTCCTTGCAGGTTAGGGATTTGTGAAAGCATATTCAGGGGATCACTTGATTATCGATGGAAATTGTCATGTTTGGCTCTGCATGATGAAAAGGATGGCATTCTGGCCACGTGGAACATGTTGCCGTGGTCAAAGCAGCGTTCTCACACAGGAATATCTTGTTTTGCTACACACTTGGTTCCTTTTACTCTGTTGTAAACATGATATTTGTGAACATGAACCCCAGATTTGACTGCCAGAGAGAATTAATGTTCCCAGTACAAACTGGAAATGTCTAGATGCTGTGAAACCTATTATGGAATGGATTTCAAATGAAATTAGAGGTCACATTTCATTAGGTTAAACTCAACGTACCCGCAATAATCCATGAAGGCAATGTCTCCGTTTTGCTTTATCCCAACATTGTGTTTTATCTAATTTAGTTTTATGTAGTTGTTGTTGCACGCAGTGAATCATGTATACTGTATAAATGGATAAGAAGAAGCCATCAGATTGCATTTGTTTGGATGTGGGCAGTAAAATGACATGTTAAGACACTGAGTGAAATCAGCATTTCGGCGAAACCAGGAAAACACAGTGGAATTTAATTGGATAATATGTGTGTGGGCAGTAAGAGGATTGTGTCCTATACTATTCTGTTATTTTAGATCACATTTATGAAGGTGTGATACCTGATTTCTTTTATCACAAATAACCCTGTCTTAAACAAATGAAGCATGGATTGATGGATGGATGATTTTATTTGGCACGCTGTAACCTCAATTTGAATTTGAAATTTGGATGCGAACATAGGAGCTGAGGGTGTTTTCTTCATGTCTTGGTTTTTGTGCTGACAATATTCTATTTTTCGCTCGTGGCTGTTTTCATCTTGAAATAAAAAAAAACAAAAACATCCAGGAACTTACATATGGTATACCGTCTCTCCTCATTTCATTGTATAGATCTTCTATCTCCTGGGGGTTTTCATAACCATAGCGACAGAGCTGGAACCCAAGGGACCAGTAGGCAGGTAGAACAGGTCGTCCAATCAGCTGTTAAAAAGAAAAACAAACAAAGAAGTCAAAGCCGTTCAGCACAGAAAAAGTACTTTTGCAGAAAATCGAGACAGCATCCATAAAGTGTTTGTTTGATTGTGTGTGTGTGTGTGTGTGTGTGTTTAGATAGGCTAAATGAGAGAGCGCAATGAAGCGAGGGACTCCCAGCTGCTGCAGTCCATCAACAGCGGCCCAGGGCCAGACCCAAAACACACACACACACACACACACACACACACACACACACACACACACACACACACAGGTGCAGAATCACACACGAATGCACACAGTTACGCACACACAAACAGACCAGAAGTCCAGGAAGACTTACTTCAGTGTACTCTTGCACCACCATTTCAGGCGTAGGTCCCAGAACCATGTAGAAATCCAGGATGCCTCCCAGAGTTCTGTAGGTTAAAGCTGGAGTAGGCTGGAAAGTCACATCTGGACACAAGGCAGACAAGACATTTACGTCCCTTGAAACCTTACATTTAGTGGTATGTACATGTATGTGTCGATGTTCGCTCACTATGTGGGGCACATGCATTTTTCAGTGCTTAAAGAGTAAGCAAGCAGGGCAGGAAGGGAGCAAACATCTAAAACATTTTACTTAGTATACAGTATGCCCCTCTTCATGAAATCTCTGAAAATACAAAACCGGTTGCAATACATTGAAAAGTAATTATTTCTGTCACTTTTTCAATACCATTAAATTAGACAAGATGACATACTGTATTGTTAATTTGGTTTGTTTGTTTGTGTGTGTGTGTGTGTGTGTGTGTGTGTGTGTGTGTGTGTGTGTGTGTGTGTGTGTGTGTGCGTGCGTGATGCATGTATTTGTTTTAGAGTGAGTATCATTGTTCAATATGCAAATATACAAAAAGAGTGGAAGTGAGTGGAAAGTGCTCATTATGTTGTGTTGGCCTTATATAAGACGTCTGCTGGAAAAAAGGCCTTATTAATTAACACATGCAGTCAATGCTCACTGTATACATAACTGAGTGTGACTGCATGTGAGTGTGATTGGCTACATTTGCATATGCCTTACAGTGTATAAGTGTGCCTTTGTGAGTGTGTGCTTCTCTCACCCATGGCATTGCTGTTTAGTAGCAGCACACCGTGAGCATCACCCGTGTTTTCAACACCCATGTAGAAGGGATGCACTCCGTAGCCATTCAGCTTGTACTGTAGCAAGGTTGTAAGGATGACAGAGAAAAGTGCGAGATGGGTGAATATTGGTTAAGGAATCTGTTCTGTGCTTCGCACTAATGTTTGCTTGTGTGCCACTTTGTTTATTCATTTGTTTTTCTATACACCTGACATGGCATATCTCATTGTATTTATAGGTATGACATCAACACTGCTCCATTTGGCTCGCTCCCAGTGCTGCCAACTTTTTCCAAAAGCCAAAGAAAATATTCCTACAACTCCCCTCTACGCAAATTAATGCGCACTGACTAAAACATGTATTTAAATACATACTTTCTGTTTTAGTTATAGCACCCAAAAGTGTTCCCAAATCATCTCTGGCCTGAAGACAGCAACAGAATACTGGAATGTTTTGGAATGAATTTGCCGATTTGAGTTGCTGCCGGGTGCTATAATGAAATCAGGAAGTCCTAAATGTAGCATACAGAACATTAAAATTAATGACAAAATCGGAGTTTGGTGGTTACCAAACTCAGCTTGGCAAATTATAAACAGAGCAGTTCTGTGCTCACTTACTCACTACTTAAATCAGCTTGTGGGCTGAAGGCAGTCATTTATCATATTCTTTTTTTTCCCCCTTTTTCTCTAACAATTCATCACATGTTAACAAACATCTGTCTTTTGCAAGCAAAAGCTCACATGTGAGCTTCAGTAATTATGCATATGTAACAGTATATCGTTCTGGTGGGACTGAGTTGAGTTTCAGTGTGAACTTTATGAGCCTTCCTTCTGTCACCGCTGAGAGGGTCCCACTGTTGTCTTCACTGTTTAGATGAGGATGGAAGGAGACAGGCTGGGCTAAGAGGAACATATAGAGAGGTGTTGGGGGACGAGAAATCTGGCACTTTCAGATGTCACCGTCCTGCTATGAAAACTCATGGGCCTGTCACACGCCATCAGCCTCCTGCACTTCTGCTACACAAGAAGTTGTTAAACAGTAATATAATGGCTCTGAGGGCTGACGCTGTCTCTGTGTCAGTTTTCTTGGGATGTGTGCTGTGCCGTGTGTGTCCTTGTGGCCCTGCTACATGGTGTGACGGCCCGACTCGAGAAGGAGAAAGGTCATTAGCTCGTCCACTAACAAAGAGTGACAGCAAGTGACAGTGTCCTCTTGGTCTCTCTCTGTCGGCCTTTCTTAACTTATTCTTGGTACTTTAAATGGATTGTAATGGTCCAACTATGGACACTCCTCTCTTGTGTGACTTGTGAAACTTCACATCTATATATCCTTTTTTTTCCTATGGCACACAACTGAGCTAATGACTGAATGTATCTCCCCCATAGTATCAAATATTCAAACCACAGCTTCTGTTAATATTGCTGTAGTTGTGCATCCTTGTCCTATGTCTGCAATCAGATAGCATACTCTGATTTGCACGTGCTATTTGCTTTGTTCTCTGTTTGGTTTGTATCTGTTCCTTTGATTTTATTTCTTTTTTCTATGTAATTGTTGGTCAGTGTATAAAGCTGGCAAGTGTTGCTGCAATGAGACCTAACTTTTTCGATTGAGGTTAAGATGATTCCACTGCAAGGCCGTAACTTTTTGTTGGAGGTCTCATAAATGATCAAGCAATTTATGAGAAAAAAAAGTTCCATGTCTTCCGAGCATTTTTGGCCTGTGCAGTTATTTACCTGCATAGTGATCTATGTCTAACTAAAATATCCTTAAAGATTAATTTAACACCCTGTTTTAGCTTGAACACACCCCCTGACCCCCTTGATTCAAACCTCTACTTCCTTCACTGACATGTTTCAGTCGTTTTTAGCTGTGTTATTGCCTAGACTCTAACTTTTGGTCCATATTGACCGGTCCTTTTATTCTGGCTGGTGTCTCCACCTTCATTGACAGGCTGATTATCAGTTTGAGTAAATAGGGCATATATAGGGAGGGTGTAAGTTTGCCCTAAACATGAAAACCCATCTCCACCGTACAAGGTTGGGCTAGGCATTTTCCATGTCTAACATCCTATGTCGGCCCAATCAGCCTATAATCAGGCTGATTTCACGTAATCTGAATCGGGCGTTGTCTGGTTTAATATTACTATAAGAAAAATTGTGTAAATACAGAGTCCATGTCATCCCATCTGCTCATTTTCATCCTCTTTCCCTTTTCCTTTTTCCCCCACAAACTCCAATTCCCTTGCTCTCCGAGGGGCCCCATAACATTAGTCTGAACCCTGTGGAGCCGTCTTGACAGCTCAGCAATTAGGCTTGATAATGCTGATGCAGGTGGAAACCTCATCCCGTCTGGCCTTGACACTGGTAGGGAAAACATGATGACACTCCATAACTGTCGTTCTTATCAACAGCGTCACATCAAAGTGACACGAATGTGAAAGGGACAAGTTTACATACTGTGCAGAATGAGTGTTTACAAGTCACCTCTGCGGTCTCCAGAGGGTGTGAGGAATATGTCAATACTTTACTATGCTGTCCCTGTGTTTTCACTTGCGTGCATGTGTGTGCAGTCACAGCGTGCATTTTAGTGTGATACTTACACCAGGCGGCTGGTCCTTGGCGAACATACCCCAGGTGTGATAGTTCAGGTCATGCCTATAGGTGGGATGCTCCGTCTCTCCAAAGCCGTAGACAAAATTTGATGGCAGCCAAGTAGACACTTGGATGAACATGTCTGAGAATGTAAAACCTGGCACGGAGGAGTCCCAACTGAGAAAAGTGACAGAGGATTAAATCAATGAGAGATGGAGGGAGAGGGAGAGAGGGAATTATTGTCAAAGGGAGTTATTCACAATATGTTTGACACAAATAAGCATAACAACCCGTTGGAACTGCAGGCATCCCTTCAGAATACTTCATAAATTTTAATTAGCAAAATTCAACTGACACTTCTAAAAAACACAGAAGGCTTAACTACAAAATAATGTCACCCTTGCTTAAAGATACGCTTTGAAAAGAATCTCAGACGCTCGGCTGCTTCGTGTGACATCATCACGACTGCTGCACAAGAGGAAACTACTTTAGGCGCTGATACACAGGGCAACTTTCCTGAGCATATCTGATTGGGTAACAGTGCCAGAGGAGTTGACTCAGCATTGTTACTTTAATCTCACAGGGAAAAAAAGACTTTCTTGCCTGGAAATAGTTGAATAGAATTTTTCTCACTTTATTGCTCATTAATGGGAGCATCTATATCGTCACAAATTGCCTGGTGAATCACAGCCCTAAAGCAGCCCATTGAAGGGTTGTATCACTCTTGTGAAAACAAAATATAGCATATTCATACACCTTTGTGATTATAACAATATGTAATTCATTCATCTTCTTTCTTTCACCGAAAAATTCTCTTTGTCAAGAGCTATCTGGCCAAGGTAGGCACCAAAAACAAGGTTTCAAAGGCTAACAGCATAAAATAGATTACACAAAATATGTCAATGCATAAGAATTTAAGATAAAATATATTTCTTCTTCTGAAGTGAAAATGGAACTTCCAGGTTTTGTAATAACCCAACAAGCCTTGCAAAATACCCATACTCATGTGTTTCATGTCAAATGCTTGGGAAGGGAGGTTAATATCATTGTCTATTCAGCATTTCTGTATTTAGCAGACTTTAACTTTAACATCCCTTTGATCCTTGCAGGTTAAACTTCACAGCTCGAGGGGCCGGAGTGAGAGCAGACACGTCTGTGATATTGTGAAGATGGAACGGTAGAAGTTTTCAGATGGCAGAGATCACATATCAAAAGTTGCTGAATGTTATAGATCAAACCCAAGTTATACATACAGTAAGTAACTATTCCGCTAACCTAATACATTTTAATGGTAGCTATGGTTTTTTCACGCGCTGACCAATTGCTTATCATTTGTTGAAATCAAGAGGGTTTCAATCAAAGCAGAATAAAAAATGTAGAGCACTTGAACGACTCGCACAGCTGAAACACTCACATCTTGATTCCTGTGCTCTTCCTTGTGACCTGGATACCAAATGGTTTGTTGGTGACAGTGACGCTGTAAAGCCTGTTGTTTTCATCAGTCTCAGGAACTTCAGGAACTGACAGCGGCACTGGAACCTCAAAACGATCCGTGGCTGGGTCCCAGATCTGGACAGGGATGGGATGTTAGGTGAGTCAGTGTACATGTGGATGTGTGTTTATGTGAGGCAAGCAGGATGGATATATTGACATAAAGAAGCAGTTAGAGAAAGACAGAATGCACCACTATGAGCACAAACAAGCACACACCTTAAACTGCAGCATGTCACTGCTGTGGTAACGGATCTCAACTCGGAGTGAGCTGATGTCTGGTGATCCTGGGCGGCCACTGCTCCTGTACTTATTGTTCTGAGTGATATCAAGTGTCATGCCTGAGCTGGTCTCTGAGGATGTCGTAACGACGTATCCATAGTCGTCTGGATAGTAGCACCATGGAACCTTATCTGTGCTGCTTGGCTGAAAGGGAACAGAAAGAAAAGCATATCCAAATTTTCCAGCTGTTAAAAAACAAAACTTTTGTGTCATAAATAATGTGTGTATGTGCATGTGTGCGTCATGTGTCAACCCTCACCTTCCAGAGACAGCCTCTGGATGTGCATTTTGCTTGATCTGAATTCTCCTCCGGATAGCAGTCAATGCGCTGGAGGTCCTCGGCCACCTCTTCCCACTTCACCTCGTAGTTCTTCCCAAGGGTCAATGAGAGGCCTTGCAGGAACAGAACCTGTTTGTGTATGTGTGTAAGGGAGGAGAAAAGGTGGGAGAAAGTAGTGATGATTAAATCCAAGGAGTGTGAGAACATTCTTCCAAAGTTGTCTCTAAGTGAACAGTTTTCTTATGAAGTAGGCCCAGACGTGCTTCCTTGAGACAGACTGTGTGCTTGACGTTGCGTGTGCTATCAATTAAGACACAGCTGTTAATTTCCCTCGCTGTTTCCACAGCCTCTGTCGGGAATTATGAGTCACTCTCACGACAAATCTTGGGAAGCCCCTTTCACTCTAGTCACTACAGTCGCCATCTGATACAGCCTCAGCTGGTGGGTAGACTTAAGGGAGCTTCATCAGTCTGTTGGGCTGTTCGGCTGTTTTTTTTTTTTTTGGCTTGACTCATTTTATTTTGGGACCGTACTTCAGCATTTCTGTTGTGTAAAAAGCATCAATTAAGGAAACACAAGCATACGAGATGGTATATTTAGAAAGGTGAAAAGTGCAAAGAGACTTAAAAACAGGCAGGAATGAGTGGAGCAATAAATACAGAAACTGAAGGGGGAGAAAAATGAGGAAGGCGAGAAAGAAAGAAATGAATACAAAGAGGGCAGTGAGACTGTGTGGAAGGCATTTTAGACATGCACTGTGAACAGTATAGAAGACCATGCAGCTGAACTGTATAGTCAACAAGACATGGTTAAAAAAAAGGCATAATCAAGTCAAACAATGGAATAAAACACAGGGAGCCAATGTGACTCATGTATTGTACTGTTCTATTCAAGTGTGTATGGAAGTAATGATGTTTGGCAGCTGTGAGCTATATTCAAGGCCCAGTCTGACTGGGCATACAAAGACTGATAGACATGACAAGCTGGAGTTTAGGTTTAACAGCACATTTACCCTTCACCCCCAGGAAATGATTACCGCTGAGAGTCATTTGATAAATCCATGCTTGCGTGTGTGTGACCACAGAGACCTTGAGGATCTGCGCACGCACGGCGCACGACCACACACACATAAACACATGTGCACACGCAAATCTATGCAAGTGCACAAAGCAAATCTTTAAAGTATTACACTATATAGACTCCTGCCTTTTGCTCATAACCCTGGGTGCTCGCTGTAGGATCATTCCTCTTAGTCATTCTGTCTGACTCTGTTTTTAGTCTTTCTCACAAAAACGCACACATGCTCACACAAAGCTTTTATGATCCTTGCCCAACGTAAATTGTTATCATTTCTTACACTTAGAGGCCAACCTTGAAATGTACAGTAATGGTTTCACTCCGGGTCGTATTGAAACAAATGGCAGACCCCTACATGAGCAGCCACCGAAGAACTCATCCACCCTACGCCTGCATCAGTACAGTTCTCTGTGGAAATACTTGTTTTTGTGCGGGAGGTTTTTCATATGACTGTGTGATTAATTAAACCACCATAAAAATATATTATTATTAAAATAAATAGATTGTCACTTGGAGGCAGCAGAACAAGCTGTAAACAGCACTGACAAATTAGAACTTTATAGAGTCGATATGGCAAACGTGCAAACAGACAGTTGCTCATTTACACATACAGCACACACAAAGTAACAACAGCTTTTTTTGCAAGTCGCGTTTCTGGCCACCTGTTGAACGTGGGTCCAAATTCACTCTCTGTTTAATTCTGATCCACTCTCCATCAAGTCCCGTGGGAAATATACTGTAAGCTTTTAGCTGTTAAAAGCTTGGCCATGTTCACTAGCTAGTCCCTAACTTTGTTTGCCTACTGTTTGGTGTTGGGCTCAGGGTTTGTCAGAGCTTTTTTTTGCAACTGGCAACAAAGTTGTAAGGGAGGTGAGACTAAACCAGAGCAGCGAAGTTTTGTTTTGTGGGTTCATCATCAAGCATGAAAGAAATAATGGGTGTTATCTTTAGTTTGCGTGTGTGCACGACAATGTCTCTGAAAAGGTGTGTGCTTACCTTCTTGATTCTATCATGCTGTATGTTGGCACTCGGCAAGACGGTAGTGGTTCCACCAATTTCTTTCACAGTGATGGACTTTGGAGGATAAGGCATCCCGAGGACAGTGATGTTCTCAAACATCAGGTTGTTTGGATCCTTGTAGCCATCATGGGTCACCTGCATTGTCAGCAGTCCCTGCAAGGCAGAGGACACACAATCATATGCCTAATTTGAACCCATTAAAGTGATTGCATGCCCTTAAAATGCTAGTTATTATAGCTAAATTTACATTCTGCAGCTTATAGCATTTTTTAAATGTTTTGAATGGATAGAAAGAAAGAGTATATCGCAGTATACACCAGTTGCAGCTTAAATCACTCGCTGTAATCACAAGCAACCAGTTTATAAACTCCCAGAACTCATGTCCATCAGTCAAACAGCTTTTCTGATAGATTTCCTCTCTGTAAACCCTCCACCCCAGGGTAATGCTAACGCACACAAAGGACCGTCATACATTAAACATGCGAGGTGATCCTCAGTGCTTTGTAAGGTGGGGACATGGAGTACTTGATCCAACAAAGCTTCAGTCTCGTAACATGGATCAATCATGCTTGGTGTTCTCGACTGGGAAGTGTCTAAAACCTCTGGTGGTATCGAACTTTGAACTCGAGCTCAGATCAGAAGGAATATGTGGATTTAAAAGATGGTGAGGATGTGTGTGAGGGAAACTTACATTTCCAACAGAGAACGTGTAATGGATGTAGTTGCCTGTTTCCACCGTTTCTGTAGAAAAAAAGGGCAGATTTTGACACTTCACTCTTGTCACACAGCAGAGTAAAACCTATCTTCACTTGTCTTGCAACGTGCATGAACTGAAAGCAAGAAAATGGAAATGAATGCTCTTTTCCTTTCACTGCTATGAAATTATTACGAGTTAAAGGCTTGTCCAGCTGAGTGCCATTAAACCATTGCAGAAGAAGAGGACACAACAAGATGAAGTAATTACATGAGTTCCAGTCAAATCTCAAATGGTGAAAAACAATGTAGAAAACACGAAGCAAAATGTTTTTTTTTTAATCATTGTTTCAGTATGTTGGGTCCATTAAACATTACAGTTTTCATCTGTCGTTATTTTTAGGCTTCAATGGAGGAATGTAACCTGCTTACTGTACATCATGATTTATTCTGTAAGTCTGTTTCCACTTAACTTTGTTGGGTTTTATTTTGAACGATACAGCACCGTTTGTCGCCTCAACTTTTTAGCGATTTTTTTTCAAGATTTTAAAGAGGATTCATTTCTACTCAGGATTTGTTGAGCACAAATTGACAAGGTGCCTACGGGTGCAAGGAAACTGACCTACTGACTCATATGATGCTCTGTACTAAAAATAGTAGCTTTAAATTGATGCTCAAAAACAATGCCTATAATGAGTGATAATAACGCAATGCAGAAGATCCACACCAACACGTTTGTGCACAATACCTCTGGAATCTCCATCATCCCAGAATAGCTCCCCAGCTGCCTGGTTGTTGTCATCAAGAGCAATGATCAAACCCATGGGATTACGCCGACTAGAGACGTTCACATAAAACAAAACACACCATATGAACATGTAATCACAATTCAATGAATCAAACAACTACTATATATATCTTTGTGTATGTGTGTTTACCTGTATGTGGTGGTCACATCAGGTCTCTGTGTGGGGAGGATGGCACCACCTCTGATGTGTAAACCGAGCTTGTCAGCTGGTAGATACATATCAACACGACTCTGACGCGCTGCCAGTTGTTCCATCTGATTGGTAGGAAAAAATAATCTGTTAACTCACTTAAACTCCTCCATGTGATGCTCTGTGGGCAGCACAATCCTCTGTTTTAAGGACAGTGACCATAGTTTTGCAGAAGGTTGGGCTGGAAAACACTGGCTTTGGGCTTGTATGAAATTGCTGTCACGACTAGCAGTGTGACTTTTTCTAAGGTTCCTTTAACACAGAAGCAGAAACGCAGAAAACCGTTGCCATTGTTGTCAGTGGATCAGTTATTAGTCTGGGTTTAATGTCTCCAAGGCTGCCTTGAAATCAAACACAGTGAAGATACTATACTCACCCTTGAGTTGCAACAAAACCTTAAGATATTGATGATGACTTTTGGTCTTTTAAGCTATAAATTCCACTCTTATAGTAGTCTTATAATAGTTGATACTTGACCTTGATTGCATCAACTGTTGCACAAGTGTCATGAGCAAACAAGTATTTTACCTTTTCAATATGCCATTGTTCAAATAGGAAAATACTGCATGCACTTAGCTTAAACATAAGCCTAATTCTGGCTTGATTGCATGGAAGTTTAGAAATGCAGTGACTTTAGCAGGATGTCAAATGTGCTATTTTTGGTGTTACAGTGATAAAATGTGAGACCGTGCTGTTCTGCTAAGAAGCACTTATTTAAGATGAGCAGACAAATTTCTTCCTCTCTGTCTCTCTCTCACTGCCCCTCCACTCATTTCTCCGAGGGCTCAGATAGAGCACAGTTAATTTCTGATCCCCCGAGGACCGAATCCTCAGACCAGCCTAAAACAATTTAGAACTCTCCTCTCTCCATCTCTTCTCAGTCTCCTTCTACCTACTTCCTTCTCCACGTCCTGTTATTCTCTCTTGTGGTGTTCTAATTCTTTTTTTTTTTATCCCATTTCCCTCCATTCCCATGGAGGTGAGTGTGTGTGTGTGTGCATATGTGTGTGTGTGCATTTGTACAGTACAGTAGAGTATGGGCGAGTGTGTGGGCTGGAGTTAGTCGAGCGTCTACAAGCAATTTCAGATCTTATCACCCCCTCATTGTCTGCCTTAAGGAGGTCTTCTCTAGCCTTGTCTTCTCTTCTTCTCCTTATTCCTGCTGGCCAATCCTCCTATCAGCCTTACATACTGTAATTGTCATCACGCTTTTCTTCTTCTCTTTTCCTCCCTCTCTCTTTCTCTCCATGTTATGCTTCATTCTTTTCTCTATTTATTTTTTCTTCAACTTCCATCCTGTCTGTTGTTGCTCCTTCATCACCCTGTTTTTCCATTATTTCTTTCCTCTGTAACTTGTTTTTCATGGTCATTTTCACTACATCAATACTCCCCCCTCCACACACCCTTCAATCCTCCTACCCAGATAATCACAGGGGACCAACGAGGACAAGGGCCCGGCAGCAAGACAGCCAATCTAATCGTTCATCTGATCAGTGGGCGCTTTACATCGCCACTCTGATGCCCAAATAAGGTCCCAAAGGAGCTCAACACCTCTTTTATCTCTCTGTCAGGGAGATAGTCTCTCTCCTCTCTTCCCTGTCCCCTCTTTCACTCTGTCTTTGTCCTCGCTCTCGCTCCGTCTTATCGCTCTCGTCTCTCAGTCTCTCTCAGACAAAGGACTCCAGGCAAAGATTTTCATGTGATACATGTTTTTGGTGTGTGTGTTATTTCCACTAATGTGACGTCACACTTATAAGGCCCCCTTGCTAACATTTTTTTGTTAAGCTCGTTTATGATACCATTAATTAGGTACACCTATACAGTCCAATGCACTGTAATACAATAACCCTGTGGTTAATCTTGTTTGGCCTATTTGTCATCCCATTTTCCTGTTTATCATATTTATGAGGCTTAAGATGTTGTTTCTTAAGACTGTATCAGGGAGATGTTGATGCAACTCTTTGGTCTTTTAATTTTTATGCCTTGTGGTTTTGAAGTAGATTGTGTTATTTTGGAAGGTGTTTTTAAAATTCTCTCACCTTCATGCATGTAAATTGGGTGGGAAAAACATAAGAAACAACCACATTGTGCTGACTAATTCAAATATAAATTGAGTTTTCTCGCATTTCCTGTTAGAGACAATTTTATGGCTAACATAACATAGACAAGAACGCTTCATTTAGAGAAGCATCAGTTTGTTGCAGGTAAAATTTTCAGTGACAATTGGAAGTAGAGGAGCTGAAGTGTCTGTTGTACCTATATGAATTAATGTTCAGGTGTAACAACAACAGCTTTAACAGATGCAATTATCATAATTACAATTCTCACACTATTGGTGATTTCTGTTTGGACACATCTGAAGAGGAAATGGATATGCATTAGAGGAAACCATTTTAAAATCAGCAGAATGGTCTTACCGTATCGTAGTCATACCACACAGCGTCTGGGACGTATGCACTCACTGTTTCCACACCCTGCAGACAACAAGAACAAAAAATGTTTCTTCATATACGTGCATATTTGCAATTTTTTAGTTTTTGCATTAAATACATTATGTGCCTCAGATTTGTGGAGTAAATACATAAAGGTGTAAGCGTCATGCGAAAGCATGCCCCTGTTTGAATTGTGTTTGCAGGCAGTAACACCTGCTTTAGCTCACTGCACCAAATCCTGGCACTTTAAATCCACAGACTAAACGTGAGGAGAGAAACTACGATGCACCACAAAAGGAAGCATGGCTATGTCTTGCTGCTATAAAACACTGTGACTTAATAATAAATAAGAGGAAGATCAAATGTTTCCATTAAGGAGAGTTATTTTACTGCCTATCATCTGATATAAAGCTTTAACAAAAACCCTTGTGACATTTCAGCCTACAGTGCTATGGTGCAACAGATGATGGAAAAGGCAGCATCAAGCCGCGACTGATAGGTGACACCCTTTGATGGCTTAAGGTGGTGGACAGACAGGAGCAATCAATACAAGAGTACCAGGCCTTTGATAGTGTTGTCACTTCCCTGCTCTTTCTGACAGGGCAGAACAAAGGGAGAGAGCCAGATAAACACGGAGCCAACCACAGGTCCTTCTCAAAACAGAACAAATTGTGAAACATGCTATGTCAGCTGTGTAGGCTAAGGCCACCTGTCAGAGGCACCAATGGCACCAGCATGTCACTCCCTTTCTCTCTCTCTCTCTCTACAGCAGCATGCCCTATTTTGGGGCCCTCTGGGACCCGTTATTAGGAACAAGAGGGTGGTAACAGGAAGTGAAAAAAAAAAAAAAAACGGTAAGGGAACAGGGAGCAAAGGATTATGAATCAGGAGCAAATAACAACAAATTTAAAAAGCAAAACACCTAAAGACAGTAAAATATGACATGGACATGTTGCTTTACCGGCCTGCTAACCAAATTAAATGACTAAATGTCCTCTTTGTGGCCCACATTCACAGTTTGAGGCAGATCACCTGTCACAACTGCTGCACAGCCTGTGGGATGACAGCCTGGGGAAATGGATGCTCCCCCTATACCTCGTTTTCTGGTGTCTGATTTGCTCGCGGCGCCTATCACTCACCCCACTGACAAATGGGAAGGGACTGCAGGACTTAGCACGGCTGCTAACTGTGATTGAGGGGGACAAGGCGTGAGGCCTATATACTCATTTAGAGCAATGAAGCTCAGTTAGCCATAAGGTAAGATTTGATCAGGTGGGCCAACGATTCATACTGGCAGAATGATCAGATGGTAGCTGAGGTAGATGAGAGAGGCTGAGAGAGACACAGGGACAGAGAGAGAGGGGAAAGAGAGATGGGATGAAATGAAATGGGATCACAAGGGTGAGTTGACAGCAGCTGATTAAGAGAATGCAGATGAGATAAGGGAGCCATCGTTTGATGAAAGGATGAGTTAAAAGAAAAGGGGGTAATGGGCAAGAGGAGGGATAGTGGAAGCATGGATGAAGACCAGAGGGGATGACAGAGAGAGAGAGAGAGAGAGAGAGAGAGAGAGAGAGAGTGCAGGAGATCTCCCCAGTTTATCACAGAGATCAAGGTTAAAGCATCGACTGATCTGAATGATATAGCAAGAGCATCATTAGAGAAAGGGAGAGGCAGGCGGACAGAGCAATAAATAGAAAGAGACAGAGAGAGATGAGAATAATGAAAAAGGAAAGTGTAGGTAGGATGTGAAGGGTTGTTAAAGATCAGCCGGTGACCTTACTCAAGTGGCTGACACTATCTCTTCATGTGGCCCTTCACAGCCTGATGCATCTCTAACAGATAGGAGGCATTCTGTTCTTAATGCCTGCCCTCACCCTGGCTTAAACCACAGCACCGTGGCTCAGAGGCAAACTGTCACCACAAAAGATGAATATTCAGCCATGCCGGATCTGTCATTTTGGAGAGAATCCTTTTCAAGCGGTAGAGCAGAGGGTCCTAAACGCTTTTAAAGCTCATGTCAGTGTGCTACATGCTGCCATGTTACTTTTCTACGGCAGATTAAGATTTTCATGTCAGAACATAACAGGCCATGTTTAGCAGGGTGAAATTATTTACAGACATCCCGGGAGAAAAATATAAAATGTGACAGATAATCATAATTTACAGGCCGTCTCAGGTAGACACGAAGACACAACCTAAAAATAATCCTTTCATGAAGTCTTGCACAGGTAGATTGAGGTTACATTATGAGCTTAAGGAGTCATTCTTACATTGCTCAAAAGCACCTTGAAACCAGTTGTCAATGGGTAACACTGTGCCAGTTGTGACTATATTGGCTATACTCTGCTAAAAATGTGACATTTCTATCAGATAGAGAGTTATCTCTTGCTAACTTGTACCTTTTCGGCATCTCTCTGCCTGCCATGAACTTCAGTAGGCAGAAATGGGAGGGGAGGTTCGGTATGGGGTCAGTATTGATCAAGCAGCATGATGCATTTTTAGTGTTTTGCTTGGGTTTGGTTTGACCCAAATTCTGGGCACATGAGCAAATGTTGCTCAATAGCTTACAAAAGCTTACTGTTTGTGGATGATACATAGGGCAAATAGATTTTAAATTTGAACTACTTCAAGCAGAGAAAAGTTTTCATTCCAGCAGTGTAGAGAACACTCAGCTGTGGTGAGAGTGACTGGTTTCAAACATAGAGCTGTCAAAGTGTGCCATGATGCATTGAGTGAAATTTGTACAGCTGAATGCATCCTCTGTACATGTCAGGGACTGGCTATTAGATGCTCCCCTATGACCAAACAGCTCCTGCAAGACTGAGGGCAACATGGTAAGCACACATTTGATCTGACTCCCTAATAAGCTGATCTATCTTATCGTCCTGTATATTCATTCATAACATTTCTGCACCATCACAAGCAAGGTCATGTATTTTATTCTTTATAATTTCTATTGGAGATATTTCTCTCTATTCAATTATCAAGGCACTTTGATGCTGAGCACATTGCTTTTAAAGGTTGGCCATAATTGATGTCAGCCCCAAACACACCCACTGATAATGGCTTTCTTTTATCCCACCCTGTTTCCAATTGCACTACAGTTGAGCTGTGCCTTTGGCATTGAAAGGACCCAAAGGAGGTACACTTTTGACTATTTACATTTGACTTGTTTGTCTTTTCGATTCACAAAAAATAACAACCTTTACAGTCACCTTATGTCCCTTCCTTTTCCCTACCCTTTGGACAGCTCATACCCTGAGGCACTGCAAGCATAAAGCCTCCACTTCTTGTATTAGTAACTTTTTCACACTGATTGAAGTTACTTTATCCCCAGCTCCACTATGAATCCAATTCGCTTTCCACTATTCCATAATTCACAAGAGGCCATGCTAAATTGCTTATTAATCAGGCCACTTTGACATGACCGCAATCGCTGTGTAGGCACACATACACATACAGGCACACACATTTACATATACACACAGGGGCACACATACCCACACACACATAATGAGACAAACATGCACAAACACACACATGCACACTTCTATCTACACTTCTAATCTGCTAGTAATGAGGTCAGTGCTCTCATTAGAGCTGAGAGAAAAGAGGGAGGATATGAAAGAGAGAAGAAAGAGGGATGAGAGGAGAGGAGGGCAACAAAGAAAATCCCATGTCATGTTTTCCCAGTGGAGGTCAGGGTGTGTGTGTGTGTGTGTGTGTGTGTGTGTGTGTGTGTGTGTGTGTGTGTGTATGAATGCGTGTGTGAGTAACTGATCATCTCATCTGCATTAACTGCAAGACATATTTCTCCATGTACCACATGTAGGTTTCTATATGTGCTGTATGAGATGCCTTCTGTGTCTAGATACACATGGACGTGCAAGTACATTTTCAATGACCACGAACGCTTCTTGTAATGTCTAAGTGTATTCTGGGATGTTTTGTTGATTAGTTTGTGTTGGCTAACCGCGTCCAGGACAGGTGTGATGAGCAGGTGTTTTCCCCAGAGGAACTGGCGGTCCACGGTCCAAGTGTTTGCATCAGAGTAGAACCTGAGGAGTGACCACAACAGGATAGAAACAATGAGCTATATTGTTCATTATGCTCTGGCTAACAACAATAAACAAAAAACAAATATATTTTAGACTACATTCAGTGTGTTACACCTGCAAGAAATTCGGCAAGTATGCATATTTTAAGAAATAGATAAGATATTCCTCTATTCGTCCCAAAATGGGGAAACTCACCTGCATGAATAGTTTAAGAAAAAAAAAACCCCACACGCATGCGTAGTTGTTCAATGGGAACAGTAACGGTTACTGCTCTATGTGCTAAACCAAGCAGCAACCTCCGGCACTGAAAAATGAAGCCAATGCGGAAGCGCAAAAAAGCTGCAGTTCCTCGAATAACCGCTAGAGCAGGCTGCAGAAGTGAGTCAATTACATCTATTTTATACAGTCTATGTGCTAAACGAAGCAGTTAAAGCTAAGGCTGCTCAATGGAAGTCGCGCTTCTATTGGCTGATTGGCGTCAGCTGTTCCTTGGCTTATTCGCCGCTATGCAGCGAGTAACAACCAATCATATTCACGCAGGTGCACAGAGCGGCCATTGCAACCTGGCAACGATGTTTGCCCCCTCGGCCCACTTGAGACGGCCTGTGCTCGTCGTTTGCTATACTTTTTAAAGCAGGAAATAGTCGCAGTTCTTCTGCTGCAGGATGTCCAACTGCTTGTCAAACAACTGCCAGGACAGAAGCTGGGTTTTGCGGTGGGACCGAGGCCGCTCTGTCAGGAGGCTGCTCGCCGGGTTATCACTCATCATGCCGGGGCCAAGCTAAGTAAACTCTCTGCTGCTGTGCTGCTTATGGCATGCTTTGGCTAACAGCTTGTTTATGCTCTGCAGTGTTTGGTTGCATTCTTGTTTGGCTGCATTATTGTTTGGCTATGTCTTGGTTGAGCTTTGCTTATTTGCAGTTGCTGCAATATTCACTGTGTTGCTTTATGACTTGTGCTTACTTGCATGTGATGTGCCGCTGGCTGTTCAGTTTGCTATGCTATTGAATCTCTGAGCATCCATTAGAAATCTCTGTGTGTTCATTTGCATTGGTATTAACCCAAAAATGAAGTTCAAAATGAAGCTAATTTGTGGTGTTGTTGTCTGACGAGTGCTTTCCTTGTTGCTAATGTCCATAATGATCATTTGAATATTGGGCATATCTTCCCCTTGCTGTTTGGACTTGTTTTGTTGGGGGGGCTCTATTAGCTCATGCATGCTATTCAGCTCATCACTAGAGAATGCCTTGCTCATACTTTGCTTTATGGTTGTCCATATCATAATAGAGCTAAACTCCTGCTTGTTGCTAGTTTTGCACAGAGGAGAGGAGGCCTGACTTGAACAGGAGCAACATGGTTTTTTCTACATACATTTCCTTTGTATCAATAGACTGTAACTATTACTATTTCTCTAAATGTTCATCTGATGTAAATGGTCAGCTTTTTTTACAGGTTCAGATAGACTTGCAACAGGCTTGATGCATAGATTCAAGTTGGTAGTTCACAGTAGTTCACCTGCTCTCGTGTGGTCCCTTCCTTATTTATCAAGCAGGGGACAATAAGCTATTTTGCACCAAATGTGCCTGCATAACTGACTATAAATGGATGATTTCTTGATGTAAGATTCTCTGACTGAACGAGTATAATGAGGACAGTATACTTTTTGGGATTATTTTGAAATATTTAAAACAGTAAAAAATAAATAATTCAATTAAAGCAGCTACATTTTTGTTTACTTCTTAACCAAACCATCCTTGGCTAAAGAAGGACAGAGTTTTAGGCAGGAGGTTTCACTATGAAAAGTTGGCAGAAGCATCTTTGGAAAATATTTTCCACATTTTGTAAAGCTGAATTTAATTACCCCATATCACCTCGCAGCGAAACTACCTACCTATTGCTACTGGGCTTCACCTATCTACATCACAGGAATGTGATACTTGTGCTAATTGGACAGCTTAAACCTACCATACAATGAACATAGTACAGGTTAAACTCAGAGAAATCATTCAAGTTGCTCGGGAGATGCTTCTTATTATCTATAGAATATCAATACACACTTTGTATGAAGGTGAGAGGGCACTTCAGCAAGCAAAGGTCGTTGCTCTCACATGGGACTACTGGACTCCGTTGAGCAGTGACAACTGCTTACTTCGCTGATTAATGTGAAGTATGTTTTTTAAGTTTTTTGTTTTTTTTTAATCAAATGTATAAATCGAAATTATTTAGAATGACTTACTCATGCATGACAGGACGTACAACAGTCTCCCCTGTGGTGTGGGCCTTGTAGAAGAGTGTGTAGAGGTAAGGCAGAAGAGTGTAACGTATCCTCAGGTAATGTTTAGAGGTCGCCACCAGCAAGGAATCAGCGCCATACGCAGCTGGATCCTGGGGCTGGAGACAGAAAGGTGGATTAAAGGGATGGGCTTGATGAACGAACGAGAAGGAGGGCGGAGAGAAAATAAAGATTTGTCTTTTATCCCCAGGGGGAAAAAAGAGAGGATGAGAGGATGAAAGAGAGTACTTGTTTGAATGATCGAAGGAATAAATACGAGGGAAAATGAGGGAAGTGGAGAGACTTAAGGTGAGAGGAAAGAAAGGTGTGGAGAGGATAGGGAGAAGAGGAAGGTGAGAAGAAGCTGGAGAAAAGAGGAAGAATAAGCTTTTTTTTTAAAAAAAACATCTCTAATTTATTCATGATGAGTAAGTGGACATTAACCTTATTTGTAATGACTTAAATGGAAATTAACTTTACATTGGGCTAATCTAAAAGCAGACTTTGCAAAGAGAATGAACAAAAATGCGATCTTGAGAGAAAGAAATAAAGGGTAAAGTGTGAGAGAATGAAACATAGAAGTATGATTTAATTTCTATGATAGTGCAGAGTGAGAGGGTGATTAGCTGCTAACAGGCCATGCTCCTCTCATCTGGCTAATCATTTATGCCCTCGGCACCTCTGAGAGTGTGATGAGAAGTTTGTGTGTGTGTGGACTGGCCTGCATGGCCGTGTGATGAGAGCCATGATTAGGGCAAAGCAAAGGTCACACATTAGCTGTCTCGTTTAGTGGAAATCGTACTTCAAATTCATCATCATCATGTCCCTGTCCTCCAGCAAATACAACCCCCACCACCAACTTCCTCCTTCCAACACACACCATTTCTTAGCCCCTCCCATCCCCGTTCCCCACCTCAGTGCAATGCTATTTTTGCAGCAGTGATGAGCATGAAAATGTCACATGGAGAATGTTGTGAGAGCATCAATTTTCACGCTATTCACCGCTCGGGACTGACTTTTCTTCCGTTATTTGTGTTCATCTACAATAATAGCTCAGTATGTAACATCAATATAAACACTGTTGTGGGCTCAGTGGGTGCTTATCCTGTGTATCGCTGTGACATTTGCTCTGATCTGACAAGTGACATTTTAAATTTACAGTGTACTTGTTACAGATAAGCATAAATATCACTCTATCTTCATTATAGTCCTAATTGCTGTAATTATCATTATTAAAGCTGTCGAGAGTTGCCATTGAGAATCTGGTCTGCCTTGGCCTAGACAGGTTTTTAAATACATATGTTTACACATAAATGTACAGTTACTCTTTGACTAAATTGAGGAACTGAGGCTTCAGAATCCAACACTGACCTTGCTTTCAGTGTCACTAGTTGTGGATGTGATTTCTGGTTGAACCTTTTAGATGCAGGGTAATAACTCTGCTGGTTGGGTTGTCATGCACAGAGCTCATATTAGTATTTTATTATTACTCATATTATTATTACATGTTAATTTAGACTCACATGTTCAAATATCCACCACAGCTATGATGATTTGCAACAGCTAACATTCCTAGTGTTTTCCAAAAATCGGATGCCCCACTGCTCCCATTTTATAACACGGTTGTACTTGTGTTGGTGTGATGTCAATCTCCATGGATACTGAAAGAAGTTTCTATTTTTAACCACTTGGAGTTCATAGCACCTATGCAATGTTATGAAATGAAGGGTATACCCTGCAGCACTTTAGACCAAACAATGGCTTTGTGATACATAAATCTAGAACTGGCAGTCTAATATAAGAATTGTAGAACAAAGTGCCTTTACAGTACCTTGTAGCCTTGAGCGTTGTGGTTCCGGCTGAAGGGGTAGAAAGCTCCAACCTGCATCCAGCGACGACATAACTCTTCACTGGAGTCGTCAAAGAATCCACAGATGTCCGCTCCGATCTGAAACATGTGAGGGGATGACAGCGTGACATTTAGCCAGAACCTACAGTATGTTTCTATTATCTTAAATATTAAATTCAGTGAATTGGAATACTGCAATGACAAATTCGAAGAGGACGATTGCATGTTGACATAAAGTATCTCATATGTCAGTCCAGGTGCCATCTGCAAGTAAACAAGTGAAGGTCTGAGGTCAACAAATCTCCAGCACTAGTTAAAAAAGTGGCACAGATGTGAAAGCTGGCCACATATTCGTCTTTTAAAATGTGTGTCTTGATGTTGGTCAAGATTTACTGGCAGACTGTAGATGTTGTCAGGGATCTTTATTTACATTAATTGCACATTGAAGTCCAAGAAAGAGACTTCAGTCAAAGGCCAGTCCACGGAGACTTCTTGCTTTCTATTGTTTACGACTGGCCACATTTTACAACAGGCTCGGTTGGGTGGGGTGGGGATCATCGATCCAAATCCCATTTCTCCTGCTGTCTCTCTTTCTGTTGTGGGCATGTGTATGTGTGTGCTGAAGGACCTAAAATCTGCTTGACACAGTCCCACCAGGATGTAGTTGGCATCTATAAGACCACCTGACATGCACAGCTGGAGGTGTGTGTGTGTGTGTGTGTGTGTGTGTGTGTGTGTGTGTGTGCGCGTGTGTGTGCACGTGTGTGTGTGTGTGCGCGCGTGCGTGCGTGCGTGCGCACATTCGACTCCCTGTTGTTTTCTGACCGCTCTTTAGTCTCTGTGCACTGCTGATACACACATGCAAGTACAGAGTGCACTTGGGTACTGACTAGCAGTAGTGTTTTTTTTTTCCAGTCTATGTTTTTTGAACACGTCGGTGTTCCTGCAAAGAGAATCAGTGTTCTTCCAGACATTTTAATGGATCTCATTCCAGACACACTTTCTCTTGCCTGCCCCTCTGTCTTTATGCCTACGCCTGAACATAGATCTCAATTAGCAACTGAATCGTCTTTTTAAAAGGCAAAAGAGGAACTTGTGAATGCCAGAACTGCATGTTAACTAAACTGCAACACATAATAAGAGCTATGACTGGCTTGAGCTAACTTTCTTTTTTTTTTCTGATACAGCATTCCACATACCTAATGGCATTTCTGTTTCTTTCATTTTTACTATCTGAGGGGAATCTGTGCCTCAAGTGAAGTGTGCCTGTGTCAAGGGATATTTGCTAAAAAATGAAGCACACTGCACGGAGCTCTTGGGTGCCTGGATTTGCGAAGAGATTACTCCTTGCAGTCATGTTAAGCCCGTCGTGACAACCAGCTAGAACATTTTTCCTGTCAAACTCACTCACATTAAGCGTAATATGAGCTGTATTTGCCCTTCTATGAAGGTGTGCTACTCACATAGGGAACCCCAAAGAGTCCAAACTCAAGCATGCCAGGGATGGCCCATTTTATGTCATTCCAGTTGGCAGCATTGTCCCCCAGCCAGTGACCCGAATATTTTCCCACACCGGGGAAGGAGGAGCGGGTCAGCATCAGTGTACGGTTGTTTCCAAACACCTGCTGCAGAGCTCTGTGAGATGCAGAGGAGGCACCAGAACAAGAGAGGGGAGAGGGAGAGAAAGAGGTCATTAAGATAAAAAGGACATAGGGACAGAGAGAGAACAGCACAAGGGAGAAACAGATATCAAACACACATACACAGATGCACAGACAAGCTCAGAGGAAAGAGCAAGCTTAGCTAGAGAGATATTAGATGGGGACAAAACCAGAACTAGTACTTTTCCTTCCCCATTGTACATTATTATTTTGTTTGATGAGGGAAATCGAAGCAGCATTGATTTTCATGACAATACGAAACCCTGATGATGTTTACAGAATGTGTCTCCTGCCAATAATACATTTTAATTAGTGGACAG